>CM076848.1:92053182-92653182 GCA_039519185.1 Astragalus membranaceus
GAGACGATAATCTTTTATACTACTTCTGCGAAGGAGTACACTTGCTCTAAGTGTGTTTTTAACGCAACAAGTTTTTGGCGCCGTTGCTGGGGATTAATTTAGCAATATTAAGCGAAAGAGATTTTTATTGCTTCAGACAATTTTTTGCTTTAATTTTAAATTTTGTTTTTTTCTTTATTTTATCAAAAAAAATATATAAAAAAAGGTTACTAATACTTTCCCAAGAGACCACTGCAAGTTACCTTGTTTTGCAGAGAAAAGTCTAAATCATGGTTAAAACTCTTGGAGACTACATTAGAGAGGCAGAGGCACAAAGAAATTTAGAGAAGTCATATTGGTATATGTCTCAATGCCAGATTCAAATTCCTCCTCCTCCTTATGAACCTTATTCAGACTATTGGGATGACTATGAGCCACCTCCTTATTACTCCCACTTGGATAATTATGAGTCACTACAAGTGCAAGGACAAGAGGAGGAAAAGTCGGATGTCGATGAGGTCTTGGCCAAATTTATGCAGCAGACAAATGAAAATTTTGAGAGCTTGGAAGGTCAAATTAGAGCCATGAACAACGAATTTGGAAGCCTGAAGGGTCAAATCTCAACTCTCATTGCTTTGTTATCTCAAGAGGCCCAAGAAACTCTTTCACAAACTAAGTCTACCCAAAATGAAGAAGCTGAGCAATACAAAGAAAGTATTCCTACGAGAGATGAAGGTGTCTCCATGGAATATAATCTGGAGGAAGAAGCTCTCAAGAAAGATGAGGAGACTCTTACTGAAGAGAGTCAAATCAAAATAGTAGCTCCTACTGCAGGGAGTCATATTGAAACAAAAGATCCTATTAATGAGAGCGGTTGTGAGGAGAATGAGAAAGATCCATTGGTTCTTGAATTGAAGAAAGAGGAGAAAGCCCAAATTTTTGGGCACATTGTTTTAACCATTGGTGATGCTGCAATAGAGGGGAAAGTAACTTTAAGGAGTGGTAAAGAAGATGATGTTATTAAAGCTTTAAATTCCAATGAAAATTTCTCTTCTTTAACTTCTCCTTATTTTGATGATGTGGTTGAAACTAATATTTTTTGTGAATTAAAGATGCAGGACCTTTTGGAAAAAAATCTTATTTTGCAGGATCCTAGCATAGTGGTGGATGGAGATAAAATAAAAATTTCACAATCCTATGAAGTTCATCCACCACGTGGAAAAAGAAAGAACAATGTCAACCACATTGTTAGAAAACGAAGAAGGTGCACTGCGTTAGATGTTAAATTTGCTCTTGGAGAGCCACCTGATTAAGCACTAACTATCGTCAGGCTCACGACGTTAAACAAGCGCTTCGCAGGAGGCAACCTGTGTTTTATTTTTAGTTATTTTTACTTTTAATTTGTTTCATTTTGTTCTTAGGAATAAGCTCAGACTGCAAGCTCTCTCAGGGAAGTCACTCTTACTCTCTCTCATTTATTTATTTGTGCTCATATTTGCATATTCTGCATTGAGGACCATGCTTCATACTAGTGTGGGGGAGGCGAGTTTACTTTGTCAATTCATCTCTATTAATGCACATACCCACTGTATATGTTGATAGCATTTTTTCTGGCTTATTTTAGCGACTTATGCTTCAAGTTGAAAAAAAAATAGAGATTTTGCCTTTAGGGGATCCCATAATTAATTTACTTGACAGACTTGTGCTTAATTGTAACTGTGGGGTTGTCCTTAGGAAGCTGATAATTAGCATTTGTGCCTGTTGAGTACTTTTTGTGAACTAGCTTCTAAATGTGAGATCTGAGCCTTCATAAGGGGATTGATACTAAATCATAAATTTTTACCCCTTTTCTTTCTATGAGTGTGTTTCCCAATTTGCTACATTCTAGAATTTGTCTTTTGGCCATTTCAAGGTGAAAATTGATTTGCATCATGTAAAAAGATTTCGGGAATTTAGGTATTTTCTGGCCTCAGAATTGTTTGTGAATTTATCCATTAGTTGCCCCCTTTGAGCTTAATTGTTATATTTTTTTTCTTTGGTACCCAGATATAATTTTTCTTTTTTTGTTTTGGTAACCATTTGGAATTAAATGTGGAGCAACTATTGAAAATTACAATTTCGTCCTATACTTTAGTTGTCTATCTTGTCAGGAAAAAAAAAGAGAGTGAATCACGTGCTTACAAGAATATTCTCCTACAAATGAAGAGGCAAAAAAAATAAAGCAAGAAGGAGGAAAAGACACATCAAAAGAATGAAAGAGCCAAAGGGCAAATCCAAAAAAAAAGAGCCTACTCAAAACAAAAGTCAAATCAAAAAGAGCCTACTCAATAGAAAAAGAGTGAAGAATGAAGTGAAATTAATTTGGAGTTTGGACAAAAATTGTAAAATAGATAGGAGCTTCATATTTGATTTCAAATGTTACTATTCATTTTTTGTTTTTAGCCCTTTGATTATCCCTTCTTTCTTATTTCCTACCCTACTTGAATTCACCCTGACCCCATTACAACCCATGAAACCCCAATCTTTTGCATGCATGTGAACTATTTAGTGGAGATTTGGTCAAATTACAAACATATGGTAATGTGCATTTTGTGAAAACTTGAGTGTATATTTCCCTAGTCCCTAAACACTTAGAGAGGTTGTGAGCGAGTGCCTTTGTTCACAGAAATGTATTCTTCAAGGACATGAGACTCTAATTGGGCAACCTATTGACACCTCATATGTGCTATATTGTCTTTTGTCTGTCATTGTGCTTCTAATTTAGGGTTCCTTAATTGGCGGTCTCTGTTATTTATTTGAAAAATTTATTGAGCCAGGAAATTTGCTTGAGGACAAGCAAAAGTTAAGTGTGGGGGAGTTGATAAACTCTAATTTAGTGCATTTTTAGAGATATCTTTAGGCCATTTTTAGAGCAATTAGTATCATTTAAATAAATAAGTGACTTTCTTTGCTTTTTATTTTGCAGTAAAGATGAAAAGAGGATATTAATCAAATATGATATATATAATATATATATATAATATATATTATATATATATATATATATATATATATATATATATATTACACAAATAAAAGAAAGGAACTTTAAAGGATGCCCAATATCATGAAGCCAGCCCAAGGGAGTGAATGAATCCAAAGTGCCGAAATGGAACTGAAGAAAAACAAGGATATGAATTCAGCCCATAATGCAATTGAATTATAAGGCCCACATGTTAATTGAAGAGAAAAAATAGGCATTGGTGAGCAAAAGAGAATTAACAAAAGGGCAGGACACGAGAATTAACAGGAGAGTGCCGCACAAGAAAAGGGGAAGACGCGGAACAACAACACAACGAAACAGTAGCGTCGGCAACACTGAGGAGAGGGAGGACCAGGTCTTGGGTACCCGTTTTTGACACCGTGGGAGCTTTGGAGCAGAAAAAGGAGACTGGAGACCCAGAATAATAATTTCTCTATTTCCGGGTTATTTTTATCTCTGTAATTCATGACTCTAATTTCTATTTTATTGTTCTTTATGACTTTGGATAGCTAAATCCTCTTCTAGGGTCTTAGGTGGATCTTGCATGTTTAGAGAGCTTTTTATGTTCTAATTTCATATCTGAATTCCGGTTGTTATTTCAATTAATATTGTCCTATTGTTTTTATCACATAATTAGGATTAGCTACCCTATGCATGTCATAATCAATTAGTTGATCAGCGACCGTACTGCAATTAGTTGGTGGACCTATAAGATAATTGGGGCTATAATTATTGCATGACCAAACCTTAATTTAGTCTTCCAATCATTCAACCTTTTTGCTCTTTATGTTTTCCTTGAATTTAAATTCTTGCATGACCAAACAAGGGTTAATTTAGGAAAAAGAATATTAATCGCGAATGACCAAACAGATTAATAGCTTTAGTAAAGGGATTGGTAATTAAATAAAATAAAGGAATTCAAGCAGGAATTAGACATAGGGGAATCGAAGCTTGCAAGTGAAACCGTGACCCTAGACCTCCTCTCTCAATTAGTTATATTTTGTATTTTAATTCTTGCTATTTATTTCTTTTTATTTTAGTTTTTATAACCATCAAATTATTTGTTCGCCTAAACAATAAATAATCTTGATTCGTTTAGTACTTGTTAATTAATCCCTGTGGAGACGATAATCTTTTATACTACTTCTGCGAAGGAGTACACTTGCTCTAAGTGTGTTTTTAACGCAACACTAACCCGGTCCAGTTTGTGTGCCAGGTAGGAGAATTTCCACAACCCAACCGAAAACCATAACCATTTTGGAGCACGAATTTGGCCTTCTGAATCGAATTCCAAATGAAGTATCCTTGACGCTTGCTTGCATTAAACAAGGTAGTAGAGCCGACATACTTACTTTTGAGGACATTTACCCACAACTTATGAGAATCAAGATGCATATTCCAAACCAACTTGCCAAGCATAGACGTGTTCGCCTCACGGGCTAAACGGACTCCAAGCCCTCCTCTGCACTTAGGGCGCGTAACCACATCCCACCCCACAAGGCGAATGCCCTTCTCACCACTTCCTTTCCAAATAAAGTTCCTAGGTAGCCGATCAATGTTACTACAAATATTCTGAGGGAGCCAAGCTATCTGCATATAATAATTAGGAATGGAGTTTAATACAGACTTCGCAAGGGTAAGTCTACCAGCCTTATTTAAAAGCTTATTCTTCCAAGATGAGAGGCGATTTTGCATATTTTCTAAAATAAAATCGAAATCATTGCGCTTAACTCTCCCCTCAATTATTAAGTATAATATAGTATATAATGAGTTATATTTACTATAACTAATTATTTTGAAATTATTTGAAAAAAATAAATAAATTTAATTTGTTGTATAATTTTTAGATTAGATTGTAGTTAATATTTGTTATTTATATTTTTTAGATAAAATAAATACGAATTATTACAATGAAGATAAAGGACATTGTCAACAGATAAGGAGGGGAGGAGTTGGGCAGTGCCAATTCCTCTTGCTTGAGTTTGAGTTCCACTAGCTGAGGTGAGAGTAGGTAAGTAACCGGATGTAGAAATAGAGGATAAAAGAGCTTGATTACCAGTGATGGTCAGAAGCACCAGTATCAAGGGCCAAGGGAAGATGACTGAGAGGTGCAAGCAAATGATTTACCAGTGTGTGCACTTGAAGCAGTGGATCCAGAGTTTTTGCGATTCTAAAACCATGGAGAAAATCTTCATAGTCAGATGGAGTTGGCTTAGCCTTAGTTGTGGTCTCAGTGTCTCTACTGGAGGAGTCTGAGCTGCATTTACAGTACGTGGGGGACGCCCATATAATTTCCAACATCGTTCAATTGTATGCCCCAGATTGTGGCAGTGATCACACTCAGGGCGATTCTTGGACTTGGATGGAGGACCACGAGAGCGTCCCTAATTGTTGTGCTGAGATGCAAGGGCAGCAGTGTCACTCGGCCCTTAGGTCGTCGAGAGCACAGGAGTAGACTTAACCGGGACCCAGAGAAGGACAGATGACGCGGTGAACATTGTGGGAACGGCAGCAAACCCCAAAATCTGGTCATGAGTGGCAGCGTAATTCTGAGGCAAGCCATAAAGGGCGAGGAGATAAAGAAGGTGTTGCATTGCTCAAGTTCCTTCTTCTTTTCAGTAGCATCAGAGGCAGCAGGAGGTAGTAGCTCATTAAAGTCATGAAGTGTAGCATGAACACGACCGAGATAGGTAGACATAGGACCATCAAATGTTTGTGGTGCAATGAGTGTCATCAAATCATGACACACTCCATAGAGGCACTGAATATCATTAGTGTAGAGTTCCTTACCCTAACTCCAAACTGATTCACACGTGAGATGAAGACGGAAAATCGGTTTGATGAGAGGACTAATGGTGGACTTGATAATATTGCACAATTGAGCATCAATCTTTTCAAATTTCGCACGTTCAGCGGCGCGTCGGTCACATCGGCAGCCTTCTTGGACTGATGCTCCTTGTAACCATGCCCTATCATCCATAACTGAATGTCGGAAGCCCAAGTGTCATAGTTGGAACCATCTAACTTCTCCGTAGTGAGGGGAGAAGTCACAAAATTGGTGAACAGCTTAGAGGTTTCAGTATAGGTCATCATAGTCAGTCCGAGGAGAGAGAAAACACGTCAAACAAGAGAGAAAGGGTTGTTTGTACCAAAACACGTCCAACCGTTCCTCGAAAGTAAAAAGTAAGGGCAGATCTGGAACCAAGAGAGAGAGGCGACTCTGATGAAGAAAGCAGCGACCGGAGACGTTGCGGATGCGTCATCACGCACGGCGCGACAATGGCTGATGGGTTTTGCTCGCTAGACAGAAAAACCACGCGTGGGAGCGCGTGACGGTGGTTCTGGAGCTACGATTTCAGGGGTAGGCCGGTTTTGAGGAGTCGAACCTTGTGGTGGGGTTGGTTGGTCGGAAAAGTCGCCGGAGGTGTGAGTTTCGGCATTGACAGCGACGAAAATGGCTTAACGGAGTGCCGAAATGAGACACGGCAGCGGAAGAGGGTAAACCAGAGTTGAAACACGGTTTGCCGAAAAAAATTTATCGCCAGTGGACAGTGGGTCCAACGAGTAAGCACGATTTTTAGGGTTGTCTATCAATTGGCTCTAGATACCATGTTAAGAGTGAAAAAGAAAGACATATGATGAAACCATGTCTCTCAATTACACCACAGAGATTCTATTATATAGACGTCACTACAACAGATTTGGGAATAGGTAACGCTTTCGAGCGCTACTAATTTTGGCATTACTAATGCGACTCCCCCAATGGGTAGCGCTTTAAAAGCGCTACTCATTGTTAGGAAAGGGTAGCGCTTTCAGTAAAAACGCTACTAATTCCCAAAAGGCGCTAAGAGCATAGGTAGCGCTTTCACTCAAAAATGCTACTCATTCTAAAAGGCGCTAAAAGGCGCTGAAAGAATGGGTAGCGCTTTTGCTATAAAACGCTACTCATTCCCAAAAGGCTCTAAGGGAATGAGTAGCGCTTTTACTTAAAGCGCTAATGCTCTTAAATTTTAATTGAAATGAGTAGTGCTTTTCCTCTAAAACGCTACCTTTTACATTACAAACTTGAAATCCATTTCCCACGCTAATTAGCATCAACTCTACCTACTAGCGACGGCTTGGCCCACGCTAAAGATTAATTCAATTTTTTTTTGTAATTTTTACTATTTCTATATGAAACAATTTTAGTAATTAAATAAATACAAATCTTTTTTTTAACAAGAACTAAATACAAATCCTAGATATATAGATAAGACATTAATTTGCAAAATAAAACAAATATTAAAGATTGAAATATATTTAAACTAACAATCATTGTTGGGATAAACAAAATTCAATTGTACGTGCAATGGTACTAGCACAAAAGTACACTCACAGTAACAGCACAAAAATGAATGTTGATGTACTCGTGCAAAAATGGATAGAAAATATCTAAACAAAAATGAGGATGTTGAGGACTCGTGCTACTTGATATGAACCACATCTTTACCTCCCCTCTTCACCTCAAGAACTACATGAGTACCATATTTTTCAGTGAACCTGCAAAACCAGGTTTAATTTAGAGACCTATAAATTCAAGTCCAAGCAACATATAAAGGGATGTAGAAACGAAATACACTTCTACTTGAATTTAGATTACATTGTAAACTGTATTAGCTTATCTAATATAAAGGTAACAATTGGAGAACTAAGTACAAGTTTGGATAAATGAGGATAAATGCTAGCCTGTATATGTTGTTCTTACCTTAGAAACCTCTTTCACGCCAGCATAGGATTGCACACATACACCCAAAACACATGCATCCTTAAACAATACACCATTATCAAATACACAAGACTTTCTTCCAAGTCCAGTAACTCATTAGCATAAAATATTTAAATCACCTTTCAACAATCAAAGTTATTGGATTTAATTATCAACTACCCTAATTACCCTTTATTCCAACCACTATTTTCTCCAAAACAGATCCGTTGAAGGGGTTACAAGTAGTTACAATCAGTTACTATGTCTAACTAACTCTGTAACTACTTTTGAAAGGTTTGTTAAGTCTTAAAACAAACTTAGTTACTTTGTATATATAGCAATGTAATTCTCAAATGTAAATACAGTTCAATGCAATAAATTTTTACAAGTTTTTTCAAGTCTTATACCCTAAGTTCTCTGCTTCCTCTTCCTTGTGTGTGACCACTTTCTTTGTTCATCTTTCTAAGAGTTCTTTGTGTGTCAGAACCTTCAACAAGTGGTTGAAGCCAATCCTCACAAAACAAGAGAAACAAACAGGGTTAGTAATAGGTTTTCAGTGACTGAAAACGCAAGGAAAGGGAAAACAGAGAGAGGGTGTGCATTTTACCTGTTCTCAATGTGAGAACCACAAGCTGTTGGGAACCTTCAAGGTGTGAAGACCCAGTACATGCATACACAAAAATACAGAAGTTAAAAGGTGTTTGAGCATATCAGAAATTTCAATCAGCAACAAAGACAAGATCATAGGAGTGATTTTACCTTTGTTGAAGATCCAAGAGGCAGATCTACGCAGATGTGCAACATAACAACAAATCACAGCGTTAGGGTTTTGTTCACAACATAAACCTAACAAGTAATCAAAAGCAGAAGTTTAAAAGGAAGAAATCTACCTTGTTCGTGGAAGATCCTGGTGTGCGGTGCCAAGAAGAAGTACCTCGCCCATAAAAGAAGAACAGAGGCAGTGTTAGTTTCTGAAACTAGGGTTTCAAGAAACATCAAAATCAAATTAGAAAGGAAAGGAGAAAGGGAGTATACCTTCAACGTGGTGAAGAACCGAATCTTTACTGAGATTTCTGGGCTTGATTTCATCAGAAATCATCAAGAAATCAGAAACCCTAGAGTGGTTTCTGAGAGAAGACGAAGAGAGAGTTCAGAGGTTTCAAGAAAGAGAAAGAGAAATTCTTAGACAAAATGACCAACTAAGGTTTCATCTGAGCTTTTATACTGAACCCAGTAACCCGAAAGCAGGATCCGCGTACTCCAACAGTTGCAACCCGCTGGGTTCCGCACGGGTCCTTTGATCCAACAAAGAGAGAGCAGTTTGATTGGGCCTATCACAAACTGGGCTTCTGTTGTTTGCACCCCCTGTGTGTCATTATACAACCTGCAAGCAACATAATCTCATAAGTGTCAAAATTTCAACAAAAGTTTGGTTTGGCATAAAAGCTTTAGTTACTAATTACTCTAACAACATAGCCATGTTAACTTTTCCTCTAGTTGCAACTAAATAAAATGTATGTACTTTCAAGTTGCAACTAAATCAAAATCCACTTTATTATCACATCACCAGAACCCCCATAAATTGAAATACAATCATATGAGCATTTAACAAAAAATGTGGCAAAAGGAACTGAGTTAAGTAAGTGCCCTGCATGCAATAATGTTAGCATCTTTGTCCTGCCCAGTGCCAACAACCACCATTATTTACCAAACACTCGTTTGTTTCCTTGTCTGCAAAGATTAATCAAAGGAACCACATCAATTTTATTATCCAAAACATTATCATTAGGTGAGGTGGGCCAAGGGCTGCTTGCAAAAGACAAATAATTGAGGAAGCAGAAGAATAAAATAAGGAGCTGGAGTTAAACAAATTGAAGGCTCAGTGGTCTCTTAAAAACTTGCACAGATTGCCTTGAGTACTGCAATTGCAACTGCCAGCACATTATTGAAGTTTTTTTACGTCTCCACAACCGTAGTTGTGGCCGCATTTATGTGGAATATTAATTTAAAACCTTGGTCATCAAGATATACTGAAAAGAGTGTCATAATCCAATATATCACTTTTTGGATCATAATCAGCTCTGCATGCCATAATAGTTACAATCATATTATCACAATAGTGAGGCTTGTAACTAAACAGAAGAAGGTTCTTACTTACCAAATATTACATGATTTATAAATTCCATTTCCAGAACACAAAAAGTAATAGAAACTTGACATAGCACTTATACATCAATATATAAATATCTAAAGGAAGTTTTTTTGAGCCTCTGGGAAGCTCCACATTATTTTCATTTATTTCCGAACTTAAATCTCAACATTCTTTTTTGCTTAATTAATGTCCACTCAATCTTTATGACATCCAATTTTTAAAATGAAATTTCATTTTATCAATAATTAAATATCACAATATATTTCTAGTTCACTTTTCTAAACCACAAAGTATTATATTAATATTCAAAGTAATACATTTATTCATTATTTAAAACAATTACAAACATTAAAAAGATGTTAAATTCAATTTATAAATTATTAAGTGAAAATACTACATTCTCTATAGACTTCTTTTCTTTTCTCACTAAAAAAACTAAATTCTATGTCTATATTGTGAACTTTAGGTTACCAAGTTTATTCATCTAATTTTCACAAGGAATTTTTATAATTATTAAAAAATTATTTATCTATGTAAAGGAGATCACTTGGGCTCTTCAACACTATAATATTGTGAGACTTCAATCATTGCTTTAATTCTAGCTTAAACTCTAAATCACCCAAAACTTTTCTTATTCTTTCAGTTCTTTTACAATAATGTGGAAGGGTTAATGTATTAAATTTTCAGTTTAATAATAGTTGAATATTTTAATCTTCAAAAAATATTTTAAATTTTATTCAACCGGTTATCTTTTTACATTATAAATAGATATAGAATATTTTTTTAGACAAAAAAATAGATATAGAATATTAGTATTACTTTAGTAATTTATTTTAAAAATGAGTTGATTTTTTGAAACAAAATCCTTACCTTTCTATATTCTATATTGCAATCAAGTAAACAGCGACGGGTATGCTCAAATATAAAATAAATATTTCCTCAACTTGTTCAACTATAACCCATGAAGTGAACTAAAATAAAAAATAATCCATGCATAAAGAAATAAAGAAATCAAGAAAAGAGAAACAAACATAAATGAGTGACAGAGGTAACCCATGCCCCGTTTACACCAGGAGCATGGTTCCTTCAATTTTGCAACTTAAATATCTCAAGCCATTTGCATGAGATTGGTCCATCAAGAGCTCTTCTGAACTGCTTTAGTTAGCTTAAAAGGAAATGCTTGTGAGGGGCCTTCCTCCAACCCATTTCTTCTCTGCTTTTTCAGATTAACAATTTGCAATAATCAATATCATTGTTTTCCAACACTCTAATCATTACAAGTATAGGGATTCTGTGAAGTGGTATTTTTTCCCAGAATTTCAGGACTTACATCCTCAGACCTAACATTGTCATTGTCAGAATTTTTGGAGATATCAGTGTCATTTGTAAGAAGTTGAACCTGCGACAATAGTGCACTGGCCACATCCACAAATTTCTCACTGCCCAGAGATGTTTTCTCCAACTCATTTGGAGGCCGATGCACATTACTTTCCTTGAACGAAGGAAATGATGATTTACCATCCACATATTCCCCAATAGGTTTGCCTTGTGAACGGATAGACCGGAATGATTTTGAATCATCATCCACGCTGCTTACATTTTTGTGAAGATGTGAACTCCTCAGCAACTGAGAAGGGGTTTTCAAGAGGCACATTCGAGTCTCCATACCACGAATCAAACGGGCCGCCAGGAGGATAGTTGAAATGTTTTCCAATAAGATCGTCCCGCGTGAGCATCGAAGACCACTCCCACATTATAGTTGTTGCACTGCGGAGAATATCAGAACCTCTTCCTGGACATGCAACCAAGATATTGTAGTTATTCATTCTTAACCGATGCAATATGCCCGAGAAGTCTCTATCATGTTTAGCATCAGATATTAGAAAGTGGTGTTCGGGTGGAGGATGGCTGGTAACCCAAGCACTAAGATCTCGAAGAAGACCCTTATAGGCATCGTCCTTTCCACCTGCAACAATGTGGTTATAAGTCATTATTATTTGAAAAGATAAAAAAAATATGAAATTGAATGAAACATTTCAATTCTAAGACATGATTTAAGAATCGAGCCCCATAACAAGCAAAGACACTACCGTTGCTGATTATTTATTTCAATGAATAAAATAGTGGCATGAAGTGGAACTGCTTGTTACATAAAAAAGGGATTGATTGCCCTTCACTCCAACTAAGGTATTAGTCAAATAAACAATAGTTTTTTATATCCTCCATTTACACCCACAAACTTTGCAAAAGCAAACATTAATTTTTATATCCGCCAGTTACACCCACATTCAGAAACATTGCAAATAATCTAGTTTTTGCCAAAACTTGATTTCCAAAACAAACTAGTATGGGTGTATGCATAGATTGCGGATAAAAAAAAGTGTGAAACGCTAAAAGACTTAAAGATTATTACATTGTTATCATTTCTATGATGCTCAGAATTGTGTTTTTGTTTTGCTGATCTCTGATTCCGTTGTTAAATTTGCCTTTGTGTCCATGGAAATTACTCGCAAATTTGATTCTTCTTAATTAATCAATTTCTAATAAAAAAATAAAGAGCAATGTTTAAGATTTCAATAGTTTCTATCTAATAAATAAAGAAAAACAAGAGAACTGGAAATGAAGATAGTAATAGTGATAGGTAAGAAAAATCAACCGGAAATGGAGTGGAGCTTCATGCCGGTTGCCAAAAGTGTGCGTTGGTCGATCTTTGAAACCTTTGTTGAAAACTGATGATAAGCGTGAATGTAAATTCTACCCTTAATCCCGTTAGCTCTAACGGCTGCCACAATTGAAGGTGCTACATTCCAAAAGCTAACCCCAGAAGGCACGCCACAGTTGTCAATGTAACATCCTCAAAATAATTAGTAGAATTATTTGGGTGTTAAACCAATTAAACCAATTTAGTACTTAACTGGTAAATTTATCGAGTGCAAAAATTATTTAATTGTTGCCATCGAATCGTTAACCGGATAATACGGACCAAGGAAGTTTTGGAATCGAAATAGGAGATTTCGATCAATATGGTAAATTGACCGCGTTACAACAAATATACTAAATAAATATATTTGTGTATACGTGTGTGCACGTGAGAGGAGAGGAAAGAAATTAAAAGAAAGAAAGGAATTGAAAGAAAGAAAGAAACTGAGAAAGAGAAACAGAGAGAAGAAAAGAGAGAAAGAAGAGAAAAAGAGAGAGATGGCGTGAGGGAGAAGAGAAGAGGGAGTGAGAGACTTCGCCGAAACGACTTCCGTCCAACACGAAAAATGTTCATCGCTACTTCCTCTTCGTTTTGGTACCAATTTCGTGACGATCAGCTCACTCTCTCTCACTTGGCCATTTTCGTTTTTTTTGGAGCTTTTGTGGGAAATCCGATTTTGGGTTGGTTTTGAAGGTTTAGATTCGGTTAGGAGCGAACCCAAGGATGATGGATCGTTGATTGAGGTTCGATTGAAAGATTGGAAGCGAGTTGGGTGATTTGGGGTTTTGGTGAATAGTGTCATGGAGGTTAGGGGAGGAAGATGATGAATAGTGTCCGTGGAGAATTTCGGGGAAATCGGTATTTCGGTCAAAAGCGGTTTCGTGATCGAGTGGGAAGCTTTGGAAGCGGATTGGGTGTCGCCGGAGCGGGGAATGTTCGTGTGGTTACTCGGTGGATTCGGTCGCTCGTGGTTCACGCTTCAAGGGTGAGTTCTACTCACGTTTAGGATTTTATGTTTCGAATTAATTAATTAACTGTTTTACCGCTTTCGCTGGACTGGAATATTTCTGGATATTGTCTGTTTCGGATTAGGAATCGATCGGAGCGAGTCTCGAGTTGTGTCGCGTTGAAATGGAATTTTTGGTGATTTGATTTCGAAAGATTTTGACTTAAAAACCGTTAATTGGGAAATATGTCGCGTTTTGATAAAATCCGTTTTGAATGAGTTTTTGATTGACTTGAATGATTGTGTGACTTTGATTGGAACTGTTTTTATGGTTGTCAAATCTGTTTTTAATCGGAACAAGAATCGGAATTGAGCGGAATAGCGAATTTCGCAAGAAAACGGAAAACCTGCACTTTTCTGCAGAGGGTCGCGTCGCGACCCGTTCTCATCGCGTCGCGACCTGGCCCAGTTTTGTCACGCAAAATGTTTCTGTCGTTTTTTCGCGTCGCGACGGTAGCAGTTCGCGTCGCGACGCTTTGCAGATTTTCAACAGTTTTTCACTGATTTTGTTTTCGCAATAACTTTTGATCCGGGAACCCGATTGAGGTGTTCTAAGATGCGTTTGAAAGCTTATTCCGAGGCCTAACTAAATATACAATTTAAAAAGGTAAATGGAACTGTTTTCGAAGTTCAAATTGTTTCGAAAGACCGAATAATAGTACACGTGTGCGAATATGTTTTACTAATAATAAAGCGGACTATGAGTCCTACGTAATACGGTATAACTGACGCGGGACGATTATTATTTATTGTCTAAACCGGTCTACGATTCACGGTATATAAATTATATCGACTACGGGAAACGGCCCGATGCGGGTGTTATGTTTGATTATTGGTTTGAATGTAAATGAACTAAATGTTCATATGATTGTGGATATATATATTATATCGAGTTTGGGTGACGACCCATGTTGACATACTAGGCGGGGAAGTCATGAACCCTTACCCTAGGCTCTGGGCCATTAGGAAACACTATTGGTTATGGGGTTCGCCGGGATTAGCAAGTGGATTGCAGTCGGTGTTGTGTCAAAAGTTTGTGCTGCGTTCACCGGATTAGCAAGTGGATTGCAGTCGGTGGTACGTAGAAAGGCCTAGGATATTAGTTCATCGGGATTAGCAAGTGGATTGCAGTCGGTGTCCTATTAGATCGAAGCCTTATTGTATGATTCGCCGGGATTAGCAAGTGGATTGCAGTCGGTGTTGTGTCAAACCTTAAAAACGTTTTAAAACTGGACCGCGAGTGTTAGTAGGGGTCTCGGTAGAACTCACTGAGATTGTATCTCACTGTTTATATTTTGTGGTTTTTACAGAGAAACAGGGGAAAAAGAAAAGGTGAAGAAGCACAGCTAGGTGGTGTGCATATGAAGACGGTGAAGACTTAGTTTTCATTGTTATTGTCTTTCCCTCGAGATTTTTGTATTTTCGATTGTATAACTTGTATCAGTAAAAGTTGTAAAATCGTTTCCGCTATTTCTTGGTTTTTGGATATTGGACTCTAGGTTATGAGTTGTTTTTATTTATGTTCAATATCTAAAACAGGAAAAATATCTCTGATTATTTTATGATGGTACACTTGGGTATTTTTACTCGATAAAAATACCGGGTGTTACAGTTGGTATCAGAGCAGTTCGACCTAGTCGGACTTAGTTTAGGGTTGAGTCGATTCCTTGTTAGTCCTGGTTGTAATTACACTTGTGATGCTAAGAGACATTGAGCCTGATCAACTTAATACTTAGTGCATCATAAGCGGAATTATGACTGGATGATCAAGATGCAATCCTCGACCACAATCGGAATCTTCAACCGGTGCATCCTCAGGAAAGGTGACATGACGGTGGAAGAATACACCGCTAAGTTTGAGAAGTTGTCTCAGTTTTACCAAGTGGTAAAGTATGCTTCGGATGACGAACAGAGAATGCAGAAGTCTAAGACGGGCACAAGTGTTTTTATGATTTATGGTCTCAGTTCTTATACTGCTACCAATTATGTTGCCTTAGTGCAATCAGCCTATGTCGCTGAGGATGATCTCATAGGAAATATGGGAAAGGAAAGAAGGTAGTTGAAATATCAACTCCGAATGCAAAGTCCTAAGATAATTTCATCAAAGGAAAAGCAGATCCAATTCTTTGATTCTTCAAAGGTCAGAAGATGTTCTAACTGTGGAAAGCCTCACAGCGGTGATTGCAAGCGAAGATCTAATCGGTGCTATTATAGAAATGTAGAGGGTCACTATGGTAAAGAGTGCCCCGTAAGGAAAAGTTCCAAGGAGTCACAAGCAGCTCCAAGGCAAGGACGAGTCAACACTCTGGATGTTTAGACAGTTACAACTGCAGACAATTTACGGAGGGGTATGAGATCAGTTTTCAATAACTCTGTCAGTATGTTATATGATTCGGGTGCAACCTATTGCTGTATATCCCGATCGCGTGTGAATCAGTTGGGATTAGCCTTATCATCGCTATCCGAACCGATAACTATCTTAACTGCTGATAAGGGTCGTGTCAGACCTAATCTTTGTATAGAATTGTCTACTTGTCATAGGAGGCAGAAATTTCGTTGTAGAATTTATTGTTTGCCTATGAGAAGTGTGGACACCATTTCGGGTATGAATTGGATGACTGCAAATCATGTTGCAATCGACTGTGTTAATCAACTATCAGTTTCTCTTCAGAATCAGTTGAATTGTCTAAGACAAATTCTGAAGCGGTTACCTAGTTCACCTTAGACGGTCAATCTTCATTCCAAGGTGCGGGAGCACATGTTAGTCTGTTATCTGCACCCACTGGAACTAGTTTAGATTTGGCGAACGTTCAGGTCGTGAATGACTTTCTGGATGTTTTCACGATGAAGTTTCTTCTGAACCTCTAGAGCGAGAGGTAGAGTTTACTGTAGAATTGGTTCCTGGCACGGGATCAATATCTATTGTTTCTTATTGAAGGTTTCTTGAGAATTAAAGGAAATGGAGTCTCAACTTGAAGAGTCGATGTTAAAGAAATTCATTCGACCGAGTGCTTCTCTAAGGAGTGCTCTGGTGTGATTAGTCAAAAGAAAGGTTAGTAGTAAGAGATTGTACATCGGTTATCGACAACTCAACAAAGTGACGATCAAGAATAAATATCCCTTACCAAGGATAGACGATTTGCTTGAGCAATTGAGGTGCTGCAGTGTTTCTAAAATTGATCTGAGGTCAGGACATCATCGAACAAAAGTAAGAGTCTTAGATATTCCGAGGACAGCTTTCCGTACTAGGTATGGACGTTATGTGAGGGTAGTGATACCCTTCGGTTTGACTAATGCTCCAGCGGTATTCATGGATTACATGAACCGAGTTTTTCATAAGTATCAGGATCAGTTTGAAGTCGTTTTCATCGATGATATTTTGATGTGCTCGAAGACCATTGAGGAGCATGTCCAACATCTCCTCATTGTTCTGAGTGTAATCCGAGAAAAGAAGTTGTACTTGAAACCTTCGAGGTGTGATTTTTGGGTGTCAGGGGTAAAGTCCTTGAGACATGTAATTTTCCAAGCCGAGAATTTCTATAGATCCCAGCAAGAAGGAAGCGGTGTTGAATGGGAGTGACCAACATCAGCCGCAGAGATCAAAAGTTTCTGGGTCTAGCCAGTTACTATAAGAGATTTGTTAAAGGGTTCTCACAGTTAGTTTTCCACTTACTCGGTTAACTCGTAAGGGTCATCCGTTTACGTGGGATGCCGATTGTGAAGAATGTTTTATAGAGTCGAAGATTTTGACTTCTGCTCCAATCCTGATTCTTCCGGATCCATCATTGGAATTTTAAATTTTCGATGACGCTTCAGGGAAGGGTTTAGGATGTATTCTAATGCAAAATCAACAAGTGGTCGCTTATGCGTCCAGACAATTAAGGTCTCGTGAAGAGAATTATCCAACTCACGAATTGGAGTTAATAGCTATTGTGTATGCACTGAAGATTTGGAGACGTTACCTGTATGGGTCTCGTTTCGAAGTCTCTAGTGGTCACAAGAGTTTAAGGTATCTGTTTGATCAGAGAGAACTGAATAGCAGGCAGAGAAGTGTGTAGAATTTCTGAAGGATTATGACTTCGGGTTGAAGTATCATCCAGGAAATTCCAATGTTGAAGTTGATGCATGGGATGGAATCATCGGAGTCTTTTGGAGACTCAAATCTGAATTCAAGATCGAGAGGAACCGGTTAGTGTTGAGCCATATGAGGATCTCTAGATCCCTAAGGGATTCTATACGCTTAGCACAGGAAGTTGATGTGAAGCTACATTCACAAAAGGTATTTCCAGATTTTACCATGGATAGTGATGGAGTCAGTTGTTTCAACGGTAGAATCTGTGCGGCTGATGATGAGATCAATAAAAAGGCAAGTGTTAGAGGAAGCACACCGAAGTTTATATTCTGTTCCTGGGTGTACAGAATATAAAGCAGATGTATTAGTGGCGAGGTATTAGTTTGTTAACCTCTCCTTTGTGAAGGTTAACAATGAGATAGTATTATGAGATTCCGTTTGACAAGTCGAACGTGAATACGAATATGTAAATGAGGTAACTGCTGACTGTTTTCACGTTGCGAATAACCATCAAAGAATTAATTGATGGATCTGCTTACAAGCGAGTGAAATTTCCGAAATGAAGCTTGGTGTGCGGCATGATAGTTTTGAAAAATCATTTTTTGTGAAAACCCGCATGCTAAAGTTAATTTTGGGAATGGATCAAGAGGATTACTTAGGTTGAGGGAAAACTCTCAACTCTATTGACTAATTCGGAAAGGAGCTCTGAGTTCTGTTTGATAGTTGTTTGGAGAACAACTGAGGTGACCTTCATTACGTTCAAATTATTTGATGTCCCCGTGGTTTATTTCTACGTTTAAGATAAACGTTTCTGTAAATCCTCATTTCATCTTCTTTCGAGAAGTATCATCTCGAAATCTTAGGGGCGAATCAAGAAGTGTCACGAGTGACTTTTTCGTGACATTGTCGCTATGTACGAGAACTGTTAGGGATTTTTAGAAATTTGCGGAGAACGTGTCTACGCCCTTCGAGGAAATCGTACTTATTTTTACCTCTACTGAGGAGTACTTTGATTTGGATTAATCAAGTTGGGGAGCAAGTGAGGAATGAAGCTTCGGAAGTGTTTTCGAACGCAGTGCCGAGCCTATGTAGGCGAAAGAGGAGTCTCTCGTATTGATTCGTAACAAGAGAGTTCATATCAAGGTAGTAGTGGTTCATACTTGACGATTGGTGTGCTGGATTGGAAAGATTTTCTACACACATTTCGTTAATTCAAGATTGTTTTCCAGCAAATTTAGACCTTTCTGAGAATGTCGATTCTCGGTTAGTCAAATGAAAGACTTAGCGAAATTTTGAGGACAAAATTCTTTCAAGTTGGGGAGAATGTAACATCCTCAAAATAATTAGTAGAATTATTTGGGTGTTAAACCAATTAAACCAATTTAGTACTTAACTGGTAAATTTATCGAGTGCAAAAATTATTTAATTGTTGCCATCGAATCGTTAACCGGATAATACGGACCAAGGAAGTTTTGGAATCGAAATAGGAGATTTCGATCAATATGGTAAATTGACCGCGTTACAACAAATATACTAAATAAATATATTTGTGTATACGTGTGTGCATGTGAGAGGAGAGGAAAGAAATTAAAAGAAAGAAAGGAATTGAAAGAAAGAAAGAAACTGAGAAAGAGAAACAGAGAGAAGAAAAGAGAGAAAGAAGAGAAAAAGAGAGAGATGGTGTGAGGGAGAAGAGAAGAGGGAGTGAGAGACTTCGCCGAAACGACTTCCGTCCAACATGAAAAATGTTCATCGCTACTTCCTCTTCGTTTTGGTACCAATTTCGTGACGATCAGCTCACTCTCTCTCACTTGGCCATTTTCGTTTTTTTTGGAGCTTTTGTGGGAAATCCGATTTTGGGTTGGTTTTGAAGGTTTAGGTTCGGTTAGGAGCGAACCCAAGGATGATGGATCGTTGATTGAGGTTCGATTGAAAGATTGGAAGCGAGTTGGGTGATTTGGGGTTTTGGTGAATAGTGTCATGGAGGTTAGGGGAGGAAGATGATGAATAGTGTCCGTGGAGAATTTCGGGGAAATCGGTATTTCGGTTGTAACACCCCGAAATTAATTAAATAGTTATTTAGTATTTAGTTAATTAAATTAAATAGGAGTTGGTGATAGAAATAATAATAATAATAATAATAATGATGATCATAATAATAATAATAATAATTGGGTGGTTTTAGTTATTATTATATTATTTTATTTATCTGAAGGGGGTGGTGTTGGTACTTCGGAGGTGTTATGATTGGCCCAGTGCGCCAAGCCCAAGCCCGTAGACTTGAGCTGCTAGGCGCTAGGTTAGTGAAGTGGCGCCTCATTTGTGAAAAAAGAAAAGAAAGCGTGAGTGAGAGAAGAGAAAGGAGAGAGCGTGAGAAGAGAAAAAGAAAAGGAGAGGGACGGCTCTAAGGGAGAAGAAAGAAGAAGAGAGGGGCGCGACTTCCATAGGAGAGGAGAGGAGCTCGGTTGCTGTGGTTACTCGGTGTGCTCGTGGAGGGATCTCTATCTTCGGTGAAACTAAGGTAAGGGTGGGTCTTGCCTTATAATAGGGAACATAATGGGATGTATGTAGGGGTTAGGATCTATGTCGTTTTTGGATTGATTTTGATATTGATGAGTTGTATGTATGTATTGATCACTATATGGCTTGTTGATGTTTTGCGAATTGTTCATATAAGTGATGAATTTCGAATTGCGTACTAAGTGCTCGAATAAATGTATAAATGATGATGTTGGGCTGAATTCATTGAGTTTGGAATAATTTTGTGGTGTTTGAAATAGTTGATGATGATTGAGCACTTGGTACTCATGTGTTGTTGTTGGTGAATTTGATGTTTTGGGTATTATAGGCGCATAAGGCGCCATTGTGGTATTTTTAGTGTTGCTGGAAATTGTTGTTTATGTGTGGAATTAGGCGCCCTTGAGTGGGGTGCCCTGCGCCAAGTTTTGACGTTGTTGGAATATTGACCACGGAAGTAGGCGCCCTTGTGTTAGGCGCCCCGTGCCACATTATTGTGTATTGGCTAAGTGTATTTTGTGTTGTGTTGGTGTGCCATATGCTAAGTGCATCTTATGATATGTTTGTGTGCCAAGTACCAAGTTAGTGTGTGTGTTGGTGATGCTTGGTGTGGGTGTGTGTATAGGCGCAATGGTGATGGTGATGATGGTTGTCAATATGGTTTTGGTGTTTTCAAATAAAATGGATTTTTGGGGTGAGTGAGGATTTTAGATGGTGGAAAAGAAATAAAATTTTGATGTTTTAAAATTGAGAAAAATTGATGTTTGGGCTGAATTTGTGTAAAAATCTGGTTCTGGCAATGTGCTGGGCGCCAGGTGCCTGTGCTGGGCGCCAGGTGCCTGTGCTGGGCGCCAAGGCGCTGTGTGTGTGTGCTGGGCAAGTGTGGCGCGCGCCTGGGCGCTGGGCGCCTGTTGTGCGTGCGCTGTGTTGCGCGCTGGGCGCTGGGCGCCTGCTTGCGTGCGTGTGTGTGTGTGGCGCGCGCCTGGGCGCTGGGTGCCTGTTGTGCGCGCGGATGCGCTGTGTTGCGCGCTGGGCGCTGTTGTGCGCGTTGCCTGGGCGCCTAAGGCGCCAGTTCCCAGCAGTGTTGCCTAATTTCTTCCAAATTTGTTTTTAACGTAACTTTTGACTCGGGTGTCCGTTTTAGGTGTTTCAAAGTGCGTTACGACGCTTATTTAATTGTCTATCTGTTTGTCCAGGCCAAAACCAAAACTTGATATTTTTCCCCGGTCGTTTTCTGAAAGTCCCAAGTGACTGTGTACTAGTTGTTGTTTGGTTTGGAAATTGCTACTGTTCCTTTTAAAATAAAATGTTGGTGTTCTTCATGAGACTAAGGTGCTGTTCCTTGTAATTTTAAATGGTGTTGTCACGGTGAAAATAATGTGCGGTGTAATAGTGTGGTATGCAAATATATATATATATATATATATATATATATGGTGTATATTATTATTGCTGAATGGGGTTTGTAATCCTCCTTTTGAAGTGTTGGTGAATATGCTATGGCATTATTTATTTGGTGATTCTGGTGTGTGCTGCATGGTCATGGCGTCGCATAATCATATGCATGATTTTGGTGAATAGGCTTCGGCCTCGGGCTTCGGCCTTATTATAATTTTTGGTGAATGCCCTCAAGGCTCATTTTTGGTGAATGGATCCACATGCATATGCCCAGTGGAGTTTTGGGTTGCATCTCATACATTAAACATACAGTTGGTGAATGTTTTAGTGATTATTTATTTGGTGATACTTGGTGAATGTTTATTTGGTGATTATTTGGTGATTATTTTATTTGGTGATTACTTGGTGATTATTTATTTGGTGATCGTTTGGTGAATATTAAGTTGGTGCTGAACTGGTGATTAAAGTGATTATTGCTGTGTTTTGATGTAGTCCTGTATCTGTATATACTACTCCTTATGTACCTTATTATGGGGTTTGAGACTCACCCCTTTTGTTGATTTTACTTTTCAGGTAACCGTACTTGAAGGCTTTGACCTTCATTTTCTTTGAGTTCGAGTCGCTCTGATACGTAGCACCTGGGGGGCGTCTTATTAGATAGTGATTTTGTCTTGTACGACTTGTTGGATTTTGTTTTAACGTTGTAACTGTATTTTTGAGTAATGGCCGCCCATGATGCCACGTAATGTTTTTAATTTAAGTTAAACAAATGACGTGTTTTTGAAGTAATTGTAGCATTCCGTTTCAAGAAAAATAATTTGTGCACTCTGATAATTGATATAAATGAAAGGGGTAGAAACGGGTGTTACAAGTTGGTATCAGAGCAGTTCGGTCTGTCCGGCCGGTAGTCAAGTCGTCGTGTTGAGTAACATTGAGTTTGTTACTCGTTTCTGAATTCTGTTTTCTGTTGCAGTGCTAGAATGGCCAGACGGGACGATGCTGCACTTGCTGCTGCCTTGCAGGCTATAGCCGGGGCGATGGGTAATATACCCGGTGTTGTTAATGACGGGACGCGCAATTTGGCTACATTCCAGAGAGAGAACCCACCCACCTTTAAGGGTCGGTACAACCCGGATGGAGCGTTGTCATGGCTGAAGGAGATAGAGCGGGTCTTTCGTGTCATGGAGTGTACTCCAGCTCAGAAAGTGAAGTTTGGGACTCATATGCTAGCAGAGGAAGCTGACGACTGGTGGTTGGGAATGCTGCGAAGATTGGAAAATGCTGGTGAGGAAGTGACTTGGGAGGTTTTCACAAGAGAGTTCAAGAGGAAGTATTACCCTGAGGATGTGCGAGCCAAGAAAGAAGTGGAGTTTTTAGAGCTGAAGCAAGGAGACAAGACTGTGGCTGATTATGCCGCCAAGTTTGAGGAGCTGGCTCAATTTTGTCCTTATTATGCTAACGATGCCAATTCTGAATTTTCAAAATGTGTCAAGTTCGAGAGTGGTCTACGTCCTGATATAAAGAAAGCAATTGGATATCAAGAGGTTCGGGTCTTCGCTAGATTGGTTGATAAATGTAGGATCTATGAGGAAGACAGTTCTGCTGCTTATAAGGCTGTGAAGGAGAAGAGAAATTCTCAGTTTAGGGGGAAGCCCTATGATGTTTCAGGTGGTAAAGGAAAGGGAGAGGAGAGTTCGGGCAGGAAGCCAAGTGGGGGAGACGCTACTGCGGGCATTGTGTGTCACAAGTGTGGAAAGCCGGGACATAAGAGTCCCGATTGTATGACCTTCAAGTGTTTCAAGTGTGGCAAGGAAGGCCACGTAGCTGCTAAGTGCGAGAAGAGAGACGTTGTTTGCTACAACTGTGGGGAGATGGGACATATTAGTACTAAGTGTTCCAAGCCGAAGAAAGAGAAGTCTAGTGGGAGGGTGTTTGCCTTGGTGGGCACTGAGTCTTCTGAAGAATGATGATCATTTCGGAGGTATGTGTTTCGTTAGAGTTTTCCGCTAAATCTATTGTCGATACTGATGCCGCTCGCTGTTTTAATACTGCTGAATGTTGTGAATGCTTAAGTCTTGTGTTGTTTTCTTTGATTGGTCTTATGTTGCCTGGTGTGTTCTTTGTGTCCCTTGTCTATCTTCGACAGAGACCTTGTTGCGAGTTTTGTTGTTTGTTGTTGGGTGAATTAATTGTAATCGTGAGTACGGACTAGTTAGAGCATAACCGTGAGGATGTCAATTGTCGTAGCCAACCGGTGAGTTAAGGAGATGTTGATGCGAATTTTCGAGGACGAAAATAATCTAAGTGGGGGAGAGTTGTAACACCCCGAAATTAATTAAATAGTTATTTAGTATTTAGTTAATTAAATTAAATAGGAGTTGGTGATAGAAATAATAATAATAATAATAATAATAATAATAATGATGATCATAATAATAATAATAATTGGGTGGTTTTAGTTATTATTATATTATTTTATTTATCTGAAGGGGGTGGTGTTGGTACTTCGGAGGTGTTATGATTGGCCCAGTGCGCCAAGCCCAAGCCCGTAGACTTGAGCTGCTAGGCGCTAGGTTAGTGAAGTGGCGCCTCATTTGTGAAAAAAGAAAAGAAAGCGTGAGTGAGAGAAGAGAAAGGAGAGAGCGTGAGAAGAGAAAAAGAAAAGGAGAGGGACGGCTCTAAGGGAGAAGAAAGAAGAAGAGAGGGGCGCGACTTCCATAGGAGAGGAGAGGAGCTCGGTTGCTGTGGTTACTCGGTGTGCTCGTGGAGGGATCTCTATCTTCGGTGAAACTAAGGTAAGGGTGGGTCTTGCCTTATAATAGGGAACATAATGGGATGTATGTAGGGGTTAGGATCTATGTCGTTTTTGGATTGATTTTGATATTGATGAGTTGTATGTATGTATTGATCACTATATGGCTTGTTGATGTTTTGCGAATTGTTCATATAAGTGATGAATTTCGAATTGCGTACTAAGTGCTCGAATAAATGTATAAATGATGATGTTGGGCTGAATTCATTGAGTTTGGAATAATTTTGTGGTGTTTGATATAGTTGATGATGATTGAGCACTTGGTACTCATGTGTTGTTGTTGGTGAATTTGATGTTTTGGGTATTATAGGCGCATAAGGCGCCATTGTGGTATTTTTAGTGTTGCTGGAAATTGTTGTTTAGGTGTGGAATTAGGCGCCCTTGAGTGGGGTGCCCTGCGCCAAGTTTTGACGTTGTTGGAATATTGACCACGGAAGTAGGCGCCCTTGTGTTAGGCGCCCCGTGCCACATTATTGTGTATTGGCTAAGTGTATTTTGTGTTGTGTTGGTGTGCCATATGCTAAGTGCATCTTATGATATGTTTGTGTGCCAAGTACCAAGTTAGTGTGTGTGTTGGTGATGCTTGGTGTGGGTGTGTGTATAGGCGCAATGGTGATGGTGATGATGGTTGTCAATATGGTTTTGGTGTTTTCAAATAAAATGGATTTTTGGGGTGAGTGAGGATTTTAGATGGTGGAAAAGAAATAAAATTTTGATGTTTTAAAATTGAGAAAAATTGATGTTTGGGCTGAATTTGTGTAAAAATCTGGTTCTGGCAGTGTGCTGGGCGCCAGGTGCCTGTGCTGGGCGCCAGGTGCCTGTGCTGGGCGCCAAGGCGCTGTGTGTGTGTGCTGGGCAAGTGTGGCGCGCGCCTGGGCGCTGGGCGCCTGTTGTGCGTGCGCTGTGTTGCGCGCTGGGCGCTGGGCGCCTGCTTGCGTGCGTGTGTGTGTGTGGCGCGCGCCTGGGCGCTGGGTGCCTGTTGTGCGCGCGGATGCGCTGTGTTGCGCGCTGGGCGCTGTTGTGCGCGTTGCCTGGGCGCTGGGCGCCTAAGGCGCCAGTTCCCAGCAGTGTTGCCTAATTTCTTCCAAATTTGTTTTTAACGTAACTTTTGACTCGGGTGTCCGTTTTAGGTGTTTCAAAGCGCGTTACGACGCTTATTTAATTGTCTATCTGTTTGTCCAGGCCAAAACCAAAACTTGATATTTTTCCCCGGTCGTTTTCTGAAAGTCCCAAGTGACTGCGTACTAGTTGTTGTTTGGTTTGGAAATTGCTACTGTTCCTTTTAAAATAAAATGTTGGTGTTCTTCATGAGACTAAGGTGCTGTTCCTTGTAATTTTAAATGGTGTTGTCACGGTGAAAATAATGTGCGGTGTAATAGTGTGGTATGCAAATATATATATATATATGGTGTATATTATTATTGCTGAATGGGGTTTGTAATCCTCCTTTTGAAGTGTTGGTGAATATGCTATGGCATTATTTATTTGGTGATTCTGGTGTGTGGTGCATGGTCATGGCGTCGCATAATCATATGCATGATTTTGGTGAATAGGCTTCGGCCTCGGGCTTCAGCCTTATTATAATTTTTGGTGAATGCCCTCAAGGCTCATTTTTGGTGAATGGATCCACATGCATATGCCCAGTGGAGTTTTGGGTTGCATCTCATACATTAAACATACAGTTGGTGAATGTTTTAGTGATTATTTATTTGGTGATACTTGGTGAATGTTTATTTGGTGATTATTTGGTGATTATTTTATTTGGTGATTACTTGGTGATTATTTATTTGGTGATCGTTTGGTGAATATTAAGTTGGTGCTGAACTGGTGATTAAAGTGATTATTGCTGTGTTTTGATGTAGTCCTGTATCTGTATATACTACTCCTTATGTACCTTATTATGGGGTTTGAGACTCACCCCTTTTGTTGATTTTACTTTTCAGGTAACCGTACTTGAAGGCTTTGACCTTCATTTTCTTTGAGTTCGAGTCGCTCTGATACGTAGCACCTGGGGGGCGTCTTATTAGATAGTGATTTTGTCTTGTACGACTTGTTGGATTTTGTTTTAACGTTGTAACTGTATTTTTGAGTAATGGCCGCCCATGATGCCACGTAATGTTTTTAATTTAAGTTAAACAAATGACGTGTTTTTGAAGTAATTGTAGCATTCCGTTTCAAGAAAAAATAATTTGTGCACTCTGATAATTGATATAAATGAAAGGGGTAGAAACGGGTGTTACATCGGTCAAAAGCGGTTTCGTGATCGAGTGGGAAGCTTTGGAAGCGGATTGGGTGTCGCCGGAGCGGGGAATGTTCGTGTGGTTACTCGGTGGATTCGGTCGCTCGTGGTTCACGCTTCAAGGGTGAGTTCTACTCACGTTTAGGATTTTATGTTTCGAATTAATTAATTAACTGTTTTACCGCTTTCGCTGGACTGGAATATTTCTGGATATTGTCTGTTTCGGATTAGGAATCGATCGGAGCGAGTCTCGAGTTGTGTCGCGTTGAAATGGAATTTTTGGTGATTTGATTTCGAAAGATTTTGACTTAAAAACCGTTAATTGGGAAATATGTCGCGTTTTGATAAAATCCGTTTTGAATGAGTTTTTGATTGACTTGAATGATTGTGTGACTTTGATTGGAACTGTTTTTATGGTTGTCAAATCTGTTTTTAATCGGAACAAGAATCGGAATTGAGCGGAATAGCGAATTTCGCAAGAAAACGGAAAACCTGCACTTTTCTGCAGAGGGTCGCGTCGCGACCCATTCTCATCGCGTCGCGACCTGGCCCAGTTTTGTCACGCAAAATGTTTCTGTCGTTTTTCGCGTCGCGACGGTAGCAGTTCGCGTCGCGACGCTTTGCAGATTTTCAACAGTTTTTCACTGATTTTGTTTTCGCAATAACTTTTGATCCGGGAACCCGATTGAGGTGTTCTAAGATGCGTTTGAAAGCTTATTCCGAGGCCTAACTAAATATACAATTTAAAAAGGTAAATGGAACTATTTTCGAAGTTCAAATTGTTTCGAAAGACCGAATAATAGTACACGTGTGCGAATATGTTTTACTAATAATAAAGCGGACTATGAGTCCTACGTAATACGGTATAACTGACGCGGGACGATTATTATTTATTGTCTAAACCGGTCTACGATTCACGGTATATAAATTATATCGACTACGGGAAACGGCCCGATGCGGGTGTTATGTTTGATTATTGGTTTGAATGTAAATGAACTAAATGTTCATATGATTGTGGATATATATATTATATCGAGTTTGGGTGACGACCCATGTTGACATACTAGGCGGGGAAGTCATGAACCCTTACCCTAGGCTCTGGGCCATTAGGAAACACTATTGGTTATGGGGTTCGCCGGGAGTAGCAAGTGGATTGCAGTCGGTGTTGTGTCAAAAGTTTGTGCTGCGTTCACCGGGATTAGCAAGTGGATTGCAGTCGGTGGTACGTAGAAAGGCCTAGGATATTACTTCATCGGGATTAGCAAGTGGATTGCAGTCGGTGTCCTATTAGATCGAAGCCTTATTGTATGATTCGCCGGGATTAGCAAGTGGATTGCAGTCGGTGTTGTGTCAAACCTTAAAAACGTTTTAAAACTGGACCGCGAGTGTTAGTAGGGGTCTCGGTAGAACTCACTGAGATTGTATCTCACTGTTTATATTTTGTGGTTTTTACAGAGAAACAGGGGAAAAAGAAAAGGTGAAGAAGCACAGCTAGGTGGTGTGCATATGAAGACGGTGAAGACTTAGTTTTCATTGTTATTGTCTTTCCCTCGAGATTTTTGTATTTTCGATTGTATAACTTGTATCAGTAAAAGTTGTAAAATCGTTTCCGCTATTTCTTGGTTTTTGGATATTGGACTCTAGGTTATGAGTTGTTTTTATTTATGTTCAATATCTAAAACAGGAAAAATATCTCTGATTATTTTATGATGGTACACTTGGGTATTTTTACTCGATAAAAATACCGGGGTGTTACAGTCAACGTCCCACCATACCGAAACCCTAACCTTATCTCTCTTGTGTTGATTGCAGTGAGGCGGAGGAGGAGGAAGAGGAGGAGAAGATGATAACCCAAGCACTGGAGATCGAAAAAGAAAGGTGCTAGATGTTTCAGCACTTCCATCACGTCTTTTTTTCTCAACTAGAGAGTTGTCAACTGGTGAAGAATATGGGCTACGACAAACTTCATCAACTTTCTTTCTAGATGGATTCTCAAGTTTGTCCTCTGCTTTTCTAGATTTACAATTTGCAATATCACTGTTTTCCAACACTGTGTAATCATTACAAGTAAAGGGATTATGTGAAGTGGTCTTTTTTTCCAGAATTTCAGGATTTGCTTCCTCAGAACTAACAATGTCATTGTCAGATGTTGTTGATGGGATCAAATGCACACAAAATTTACCTTCTCCTTCATCCAGGAGTTGTATATGTGGTATAGATACTAGAAAGTTGGAAAATTTTTCATGTCCATAGAAGCGTTCCCCCAAAGGCAGATCACACTTTGACAACTTTGCACGAAGATCTCCAATGGAGATCCCATTCGGGTACAATCTCAATATCTTCCTAACCTGACAAGAAACTGACTCTCGAGCTTCACCACCTAACTTTATGTCTGAGGAAGGTTCGTGGATCTCCGCATTTTGTGAAGAGGTGGGCTCCTCAGCAGCTGAGAAAGGGTTTTCAAGAGGCACTTTCGAGTCTACATACCAATAAGGAGGATAATTGTTGAAATATTTTCCAGTAAAATCCCCCTTGAGCATCGAAGACCACGGCCACATTATAGTTGCCCTGTAGCAGAGAATACCGTGGACCTTTGGTGGACATGCAAGCAAGATGTTGTAGCCTTTATTATTTAACTCGCTCACCGCACTAGCGAAGTTGATGTCTCTCTCACCACATATGAGAAAGAGATGTGCCGGCGGAGGATTTTTGAAAACCCAATCCATAAAATATCTATGGGCATGCTTCCTTCCCCTGCAACAATCTAGTTAACACACAAACTAAAACAATAATAAAGCAATAAGAACATAGCCCCATAACAAACAAAGACATTGCACTACATTCAAATTTGCCTCCATACTGCCGAAGTTACTTCAATACATTAGCTTTAATATCCAACTTATCTTAATTTCAGTTGCATATTGTCTTGCTTGTTGATTATTTATTTCGATGAATAAATAGTTACAAAAAAAGGACAGATTGCACTTCACTCCATCAAAGGTGAGAATGATCTTACAACCAGCTTAAAATCTAGGAACAATAACGTTGTGTTGTGAATTTGTAAATTAAAGAGCTATGCTTAACATTTCAAAAGTTGATTATTGCTAATTTTTCTTCTAATAAATAAAGAAAAGGAAGACAATTGAAAATGAAGATAATAATAGTAATAGGGTTAGAAAAAGGAACCTGGAACGTGGTAGAGATCGATGCCGGTCAAGAAAAGTATTTCTTGGTTGATCTCTGAAAGCTGATAAAGATTACCATAGGCTTGAATATCAACTGGGCACTTAATCCCGTGAGTTCTAAGGGCCCCCATAATTGAAGGCGCTACCTTCGAAAAGCTAACTCCGGAAGGCACGCCACAGGTGTCAAAGTCCCACCATACCGAAACCCTAACCTTATCTTCCTTGTGTTGATTGCAGTGAGGTTGAGGAAGAGGAGGAGGAGGAGGATGAGAAGAAGAAGATGAGAACCCAAGCACTGCAAATCGAAAAAGAAAGTTGCGAACTTGCGATGTGCGAATTTGGCATGATGAAGAGGAACAACGGGAAGGGAGAAACAATAGGTTTTTCCGAAAAAGAGGAAACATTGTTGGGATCGGAACGGAAGTAGAGTGACGGAAAGAGTAGAAAGAAAAAGAACGAGGTGCAGACGACAACAATAGGGTGTTGTACTTTAGATTTGGTCGGTCTTGTAATTTGTTTTTCTGACAAAGTCTTGTACTTCTTTGTTGGGTGTGTTGTTGCCTTTTCGTCCACTCAAAGTCTCGTACTAGATTTGGTCTGTCTTTTTTTTTTTTAAAAAAAACTCTATTTTTTTCATTACCTAAGCGAGTGACTAGAGATAGCAACTGAACTCATGTCCATTGGACACCCGTAAAAACTATCCGCACACATAGGCGCGGGCTTGGGACCAGCACTATAGTGCCTAGCCCGCTATGCGCTCGCACTCGCTTAGGTATATATATAGTTTAAATTATAGTTTTGTTCCCCTTATTTTAAAAAATTCACACAATTAGTCCAATTGGGGATTTGAGTTTTGTTTTTTTTGATGTGGAGCTCATTAATTGACATGGCACCTGATGTAGGTGCTGCTACGTCAATTAATGAGACACATCATGTGCTACATCACTTACTTATTAATTAAAATATTTAAAATAATGAATAAAACTAAAATAAAAGAAATCAGAAATCCCAAATCTTGAACCCTAATTCTACAAAACCCAGAATTCTCTCTCAGGACTATCTTCCTCTTCTCTTCCATAAACATATTCTTCCTCTCTTCTTCTTCGTTCAACAAATAAGTGGCATTTGGATCACTTATTGAATTGACCATCGTGTGCGGAAGTTTAGAATCCATGGGGGCTCGCAGCAAATTGCACGACGACTCTGATGAGAGAGGAAGTTACTTTCTCGTAATGCTACAGTAAAAGAGCTGAGGGAACTTCGGGCTTTCCTAAAGAAGGGAAGTCTGTTGAAATGAGTGGAGTTGTGGTTCATAATGTTAGTCCAGATTCTCCCACACTCATTTCTAGCACGATTGCTGTTCGAATGGAAAATCCTCTAAGTCTCTAATCTATCCATTTAAGAATACAATGGGTTGTTCCAAGGCTGGAATCGACGGAACCAAGACTGGAATCAGAATCAGAGGCCAATTTCGAGTCAGTAAGTGGAATTTGGTAGCTTGCCACGGTGAGATAAGGGAGAGCGCGAATGGAGGAGTGAAGCTTCTTAGGGTATGTTTGGGAGGGGGTTTTGGGAGGGGAAGGGAGGGGAGGGCATATTTTTCAACTTAGAATTGAAGAAGCTATAAAATGTCTCTAAACATAAATCAAATGTGATTAAAAATGTTATATGGATATCTATCAACTTGCTATTTTTATTTTTTAAAATATTAAATACATATTAATAGATAAACAAATCTTTTTCAAGCCCTCCCCTCTCTTCCCCTCGCAAAACTCCCTCCCAAACATACCCTTAGGTTTTCATGGAAGCTTGCACAGCAGAGAGAGAGAAGGAAGAAGAAGAAGAAGAGCACTTTAACAATCTAGTTAATTAATGCCAGGGGTGGTCTATATTATTACTCTAATTACTTTAACAACTTTCTAAATTAGAGAGAGAGAGAGAGAGAGTATCTATATTATTACTCTAATTACTTTAACAACCACAAAAGACTTAATAGAAACTTATATAGATTCAAGTGTGGATTAATTGAACCGTGAAAGTAACTTGGACAAATTGGAGTTCTTTAGTATCCAAACTCAATTCAATAATATTTCATTATAAATATCAAAATCAACAAAATTGCATAACTCACAAAGATGGGCTACGTGAAAAATCCAAAGTTCCAAAACCAAAATAAGCATGTATCCTTTGGAAAACAAGAACCTGTAATTCCCTTAATCTGTTATTCTTCACCACAATGTCATTCCCATACCTACACCAAGAACCAACTATGTCAGGAAATCACACAAAAAACAAACATTCCAATCATTCCAGAAAACCTATCTAAAAATCCAAACACACACTTATCTTCATCGACACATCCGTATGCGTCATCTTAACAAATGAACTCTAGTTCTGTTCTGTCTCCTCAAACACAAGACTCACCAGCAAAAATCAACCACCCTACACTCATCACCATATTAATCCTACACCATTCAAATTTAAAACTAACCCCAAAAGTCCAAAACCAACCTGAGAATGAACACCATCTCTCCAGCTCCCAAATCTCCATGTATGGACGATCGGCTTAGCTTTTGAAATATCGCACAGTGAGTATAAACTTGTGTGCACCGTAGTTCTGAAGTTGTCATCGCCGTTACTATGCTTCAACTTAGAAAGAGATGAGCTTGTTGATAACGCCACTCTGGTGTTGAATTCTTGCTGTGCAGATGCCAAAATTTAGGGTTTTGTCTGCTGTCAGACTTGTAGAAAAGGGAAAAGGGGATGAAACTCTACAAGAGGCAAAGGGAAAAAGGGAGAAACTGAACTGACAATGCTTTTGAAAAGGAATGCATAAATTGAACATACATGTGGGAAACGAAGCGGCGACGACAACAACGAGGAGGGCTGGCGACTGCAACCACGATTTCTGTAAATAAATGTAATTCAGTTTAGTGCAAAACTGTTGAAACAAAGCTGTAATGTAGTTACAATAGGTTAGTTACATTCAGTTCAAATTGTAAGAGAAGTTAGAAACAGAATCCTATTGTAACATGCAAATATAAATAGATTGCGAACTGTAGAGTTAAGCAGACTCCTTTTACACAAAAAGAATTATGTTACCTATTTTCCCTCTAGCTAATCAATGTCTCTCTCTCTCTCTCTCTCTCTCTCTCTCTCTCTCTCTCTCTCTCTCGTTCCCAACTTTCTCTCTTCAATCACCCCTTGAATCAGAGCTCAAAATACTCCACTGTGGTTGTAGCGGTGAGTAACAGACAATGGCGCTTCCCTGTTGATGATGCTTTCTTCCCTCGCGCCTGTTCACTAAGAAAAAGAAGAACAAGATCAGAATCTGGTCTTCAACAGTAGTTAGGGATTTTGACCCTAACAGAATTGGTATTTCAGAGCTAGATAAAGATCCATTTCCATCCCTGCAACAATGACAAACAGTATTCTAAATAACTTTCCAGGATCTCTTCCCATGTTCGATGGGAAAAACTACGATAATTGGTGCAAACAGATGCGAAATCTGTTTGTATTTCAAGATGTTCTTGAAGTGGTTTATTCTGGTTTTGAACCTCTACCAGAAAGACCAACAGATGCTCAGAAAAATGCTCACAAAAATGCAACGAAGAAAGATTTCAAGGCTTTCTTCTTGCCCAACCAATGTGTGAGTCCTTCCATTTATGAAAGAATTGCTGATGCAGCATCAGCAAAGTAGGCCTAGGACAACCTACAGAAAACCTATGCAGGTGCTGATCAACTAAAAAAGGTTAGGCTTCAAACACTTAGAAGACAATATGAACTCCTTGGAATGGAAAAAGAGTCTGTGGCAGAATTTGTTACCAAGGTATCGAACCTAACCAATCTCATGAAAAGTTGTGGTGAAAAGATAGATGAACAATTGATTGTTGAGAAGATCGTGAAGAGTTTATCTCCAAGATTCGATCATGTTGTTGTTGCCATAGAGGAGGCATGCAGACTTGGTCAAATAAAGATGAAAATTGAAGAGCTACAAGGTTCCCTTGAAGCTCATGAACAGAGATGGAATGAGAGGGGTAGTGAGAAAGCAAAGTCAGAAGTAGCTTTGCAGGCACGATCTAACAACAAAGATGGAAAAGGTAAAGGCAATTCGAAGAACAACAGAGGAAGAGGGAATTACCAAAACTCAGGTAACAGAAATTCTCAAGAACATAATGCTGGTAGCAGTACACAGAAGGGCGGAAACAATTCTGGTTCAGTGGAGGTTCACAGAACAGAGGCAGAAATGGAAATTCAAGAGGAAGAGGTGGAAGAAATAGACTAGATAAAAGCAACATACAATGCTATAACTGTGACAAATACAGTCACTACTCAAATGAGTGTTATAGTGAAAAGAAAGAGGCACACGACACTGAAGCAAAATTTACCCAAGAAGGTGATGAGGAGCAAACTGTCTTGCTCATGGTTACTAATAGTAATGATTCAGATCACATTGACCTAGATGATAAGGAGAAATTACAAGATGATGAGCAATGACAGTGGGATAAAAGTAGAAGGTATAGGAGATGTCATGATTAAAAGAAAGGATGGAGGGAATGCTATAATCAAAGGTGTTCTATACATTCCAGGAATGAAATGTAACCTTCTAAGCATAGGTCAATTGCTTGAGAAGGATTACAAAATCATAATGGAAGATAGACTATTGAACGTGTTTGATGCAGAGAGAAAACTAATTTTGAAAGCTCCTATGTCAAAGAATAGGATCTTTAAAATTGGTTTGAATGTGATGGAACACAAGTGTTTAGCAACTGTGCAAGTAGAGAAGAATGGATATGGCATTACAGACTTGGACATTTGAATTTCAGAGACATACATCAGTTGCAGAGACAGAGAATGGTAACTGATCTCCCTTCTATTCAGATTACCACAGAGCTGTGTGAAGATTGTGTGCAGGCCAAGCAGAACAGAAGTTGTTTTAACAAAGATGCAGGGCCTAGATCAAGGGAAAAGCTAGAACTGGTGTACTCAAATGTTTGTGGACCAATGCAAGTGGACTCACTGGGCAGCAACAGGTACTTTGTCACATTCATTGATGATTTCACAAGAAAACTTTGGACTTACTTAATAAAACAGAAACGTGAGGTATTTGATGTTTATATTAAGTTTAAATCCATGGTTGAAAGACAAGGTAATTGCAAAATTAAGACACTTACAACTGATGGAGGAGGAGAATACGTGTCCAATAATTTTGCTGAATTGTGTGAAAAGGAAGGAATAATTCATGATGTTGTGCCACCATATACTCCACGGCAGAATGGTACTGCTGAGAGAAAGAATAGAACCATAATGAATATGGTGAGAAGCATGTTGAAGGGTAAGAACTTGCCTAAGTACCTATGGGCAGAAGCAGTAGCCACTGCCACTTACCTACTGAATAGATGTCCCACTAAGAAGTTACAAGGAGTTACACCAGAAGAGAAATGGAGTAATTTGAAACCTGATGTGAATCATTTGAGAGTGTTTGGTTCTGTTGCTTACAAACACATCCCTGACCAATTGAGAAAGAAGCAAGATGATAAGGCCAACCCCATGATACTTGTAGGGTATCACCCTACCGGTGGATACAAGCTGTTTAATCCTGCTATGAAGCTTACAGTAGTGAGTAGAGATGTAACAATTGATGATATGGCTGAATGGGAATGGAATACACAACAGAAACAGAAATCAATGACCATTGTGATTGAGAATAACAATGAGACAGCAGATGTGACAGAAACCAGAAGATCAAGCAGGGTAGAACTATGCCTCAGAGGTTGAATGATTATGAAATGGTACTTGACAATGCAGTGAACGATCAAGGTGAGCTGGTTCACTGTGCATTACTAGCAGAAATTGAACCAGTTAGCTTTGATGATGCTATAGCTGATCCAAAATGGGTTAATGCCATGGAGGAGAAATTGAAAGCTATAGAAAGAAATCAGACTTGGGAATTGGTTGACTTACCAAAGGGAAAGAAGGCTATCAGTGTGAAATGGGTCTACAAGGTAAAATTGAATCCAAAGGGTGAGATTGTCAAGCATAAGGCTAGACTAGTGGTGAGAGGATTTCTACAGAAAGCTGCGATAGACTTTGAAGAAGTCTTTGCACCTGTGGCCATAATTGAAACCATAAGGTTCGTAGTTGCTATTGCCAACATGAACAAGTGGTCAATGTATCAGATGGATGTGAAGTCAGCCTTCTTGAATGGTCCTTTGGAAGAAGAGGTCTTTGTATTACAACCTCTTGGCTTTGAAGTGAAGAAACAAGAGTCAAAAGTGTACAAGTTGAAGAAGGCATTGTATGGCCTCAAGCAAGCTCCAAGGGCTTAGAATAGAAGAATAGACAACTTCCTAGTTTAGATTGGCTTCACTAAGTGTCAATCTGAACATGGTGTGTACATTAGAAGAATGAAAGACATAGGTGTTGTAATCCTATGCTTGTATGTCGATGACCTACTGATCACAGGGAGTAATGAAGAAGAAATAGCAGATTTCAAAGCCAGCATGAAGAGGGAATTCGAAATGACTGATTTGGGTCATGTATCTTACTTTTTGGGAATGGAATTCAAGCAAATTGAAGATGGTTTGATCATGCACCAAAAGAGGTATGCTAGTGAGATTCTAAAGAAGTTTAACATGGAGAATTGCAACCAAGCTGTGCTCCAACAGAAGTTGGAGATCAATTGATGAAAGATGAAGCTGGTGAGAAGGTTGATGCTACTATGTATAGGAGCTTGATTGGTTCATTGACATACCAATGCAACACTAGACCAGATTTAGCCTATAGTGTTGGCATAGTAAGTAGATTCATGGAGAGTCCTAGAATGTCTCATTTGCTTGCTGCAAAGACAATTCTAAGGTACATAAATGGCACATTGGATAGAGGCATCTTGTTCCCTAATGCAAATGTTGAGGAATGCAACAAGCTAGTTGGATATTTCGATTCCAACTGGTGTGGAGATAAAGAGGACAAAAAGTCTATTGCAGGATACATATTTCACCTAGGAGGGGCACCAATCTCTTGGTTTTCAAGGAAGGAGCCCATTGTAGCACTCTCCTCATGCGAGGCTGAGTATATAGCTGCTTCTCTAAGTGCCTGTCAGGCAGTATGGTTGAAGGCACTGATTGAGGAGCTAAATGGAGTCAAAACTGAGGTGGTGATCATCAAGGTTGACAACAAATCTGCCATCAACCTAGCTAAGCATCCCATAGCTCATGGGAGGAGCAAACACATAGAAACAAGATTTCACTACTTGAGAGAGCAAGTAGAGAAGGGGACTCTGAAGTTGGTCCACTGTTAGAGTGAAGACCAAGTAGCTGATGTGTTTACTAAAGGAGTGAAGATTGAAGTCTTCAAGAATTTGAGGAACAAGATGGGTGTAGCATCATTGCCCTAACCAGAATTAAGGTGATGTGTTGTAAATAAATGTAATCCAGTTTAGTGTAAAACTGTGTTAGTTGAAACAAAGCTGTAAAGTAGTTACAATAGGTTAGTTTGTTTAAAGAGTTAGTTACATTCAGTTCAAATTGTAAGAGAAGTTAGAAACAGAATCCTACTGTAACATGCAAATATAAATAGATTGAGAACTGCAGAGTTAAGCAGTCTCCTATTACAAAAAAAGATATCTGTTACCTATTTTCCCTCTAGCTAATCAATCTCTCTCTCTCGTTCCCAACTTTCTTTCTTCAATCATCCCTTGAATCAGAACTCAGAATACTCCACTGTGGCTGTAGCAGTGAGTAACAGATAGTGGCGCTTCCCTGTTGATGATGCCTGCTTCCCTCGCGCCTGTTCACTGAGAAGAAGAAGAACAAGATCAGAATCTGGTCTTCAACAGAAGTTAGGGATTTTGACCCTAACAGGGAGACGAGAGGGCGATTTTTTGAGAGAAGAATATCGCTAGCGTGAGGGAACAAAGCGAATAGTTAAGTCGGGAGCGTGGAACTCTCCAAACACGACGACAACGTGGAGGCGTTTTGACGGCGAGAAGCTTTGCAACAGCGTGGCGGTTTTGCGTGTGGTACGTGGAGGGTGAGGGTTTTGCGTGTTGTGTGGGTTCGTGAGGGAGAGTGAGGAAAACTGAAACTAATTAAAATATTTAGGCTAAATTGCACTTGTTTTCCTTTATCTTTGCACTACAAGAATAATCAGTTTTACCGGCCAGGACTTTCCGGCGGATTTTTATCCGCCCCAAACTTTCCGGCGGATTGTAGGACTTACCTGCGGATTGTATCCGCCGCAAACTTACCGGCGGAATTAGTGAATTTTCGGCGGATTTATCCGCCGCAAACATTTCCGGCGGATTTCGAGGTATATCCGGCGGATCTGGTTTACGAAATTTTTTTCTTTTGAAAAAAAAAATCAAAATCCACTGGAAATGCCTCAAAATCCGCCGGAAATGTTTGCGGCGGATAAATCCGCCGGAAAGTCCCTAATTCCGCCGGTAAGTTTGCGGCGGATAAAAATCTGCCGGAAAAGCCTGGAAGCGCCAATTTTGAATTTCAAAAATCCGTCGGAAACACCCTAAATCCGCCGGAAATTACATTTCCGGCGGATTCGCCTTTTGACCGTTGATTTTCGTTTCCTCTATATAAATCTCTTCTCCACTTCTTCCTCTTCACATCTCTACCGATACTCTCATTCTCTTCAAAGAAACAGAGACATACCCCACTCTCTTGAGCATTGTCGGCAGCGGCTCGAAGAGAGTGGCGTATGTCTCCATTTCTTTGTAAAGAAACTTCCACCTTGTCATTAACATCCCCTTCATCTTTTTCGTTAAAAGTAACATTTTCATGAACCTCCCCTGCGAATTCCTCTCTTGAAAAGTTAGGGGATGATGCCGAGCGTTTGATGAGTGTAGACATTTACGCACATCAAACGCTCCGTATCATCCTCCAGCTTAACAACAGGTCCTTGGAGTTCGCCACATATTCTATTTAGAGCAAGGTAATCAAAATTGGACCGGACATTGAACCGAAAGAGGTAGCGGTTCAGGGGTTCTTGGGCTCAACCGGTTGAATCGGGGGTTCAACCGGAATTAATTAAATATATTATTTAATATTTTTATTAAATATATAAAGGATAAAAAATAATAAAAAAACCATAATACTCATAATAATACAACAACATATCCGGTATAAATAAATTTTATATTAATGAATAATGAATAGTGATTAGCGTCGACACTAATTAACGGTCAAGATCTTGCCGACACTAAATTAACGATTAAGATATTGCCGACACTAAATAGTGAATAGTGCAGTGTGATTATTGAATAGTCAATGATGATTAGTGTCGACACTAATTAACGGTCAAGACCTTGCCGACACTAAATTAACGGTCAAGATCTTACCGACACTAATTAAATAGTGGATAGTGAATAGTGCAGCCTGATTATTGAATAGTGATTAGCGTCTACACTAATTAACGGTCAAGATCTTGCCGACACTATATTAACGGTCAAGATCTTGCCGACACTAAATAGTGAATAGTGCAGCGTGATTATTGAATAGTCAATGCTGATTAGTGTCGACACTAATTAACGGTCAAGATTTTGCCGACACTAAATTAACGGTCAAGATCTTGCCGACACTAAATAGTGAATTGTGTAGCGTGATTATTGAATAGTCAATAGTGATTAATGTCGACACTCATTAACGGTCAAGATCTTGCCGACACTAATTAAATAGCGAATATTGAATTTGGTTATTTCCGGCGGATATTTGGGTATTTCCAACGGATATTTAGGTATTTCCGGCGGATATTTAGGTATTTCCGGCAGATATTTGGGTGTTTCCGGCAGATTTGCGTTTAGGAATTTTTTTTTTAAAAAAAAAATCAAAATCCGCCGGAAATGCCTCGAAATCCGCCGGAAACACTTGCGGTGGATAAATCCGCCGGAAAGTCCCTAAATTCCACCGGTAAGTTTGCGGCGGATAAAAATCCGCCGGAAAATCTTGAAACCGCCAATTTGGAATTTCAAAAATCCGTCGGAAACACCCTAAATCTCTATTCGCGTTTTGACCGTTGATTTTCGTTTCTCTATATAAATCTCTTCTCCACTTTTTCTTCTTCACACCTCTACCAATCTATCTTCTCTCTACTAAATCTCTTTCTCTCTACCAATCCCTTCTCCACTTCTCTCTACTAATCTCTTCCTCTCGTTGACAAATTTCTTCGATATAAGGTATGTTTGTAATATTAGTTAATATTTTTAGTTTTTGAATTATTTTATAATATGAGTTTGTTACTAATTGTGGTGTTGTTTGTTTAGGTATTGTTTGGGTTCCTCCTGTTTCCTCTTTGTTTGAGTTCGGGATAAGCTTCAAGTCAGAGCCTTCTCTTCACTACGGTTAGTTATCAAAGTAATTAATATATCAATATATATGGATTTTTTGTTTTTAGTGTCTACAAAAATTTTACCAACTTGTGGTCACCGTAAAATTTGTATTTTTTCTTTTAGTCCTTGGTGATTTTTAAGAACGCTTATTAGCACCACCATCAAAATTTGTTCGTCCCAAAAAATTATATAATAATGTTCTGTTACTTTTTTGGTACAATATTAAAATTAATAAAATATTAATTACTTCACTATTTATAGTAAAATTTTGTTACAAATTTTGTTTGCAATAATAATACAAAATAATTTATATTGAAAAAACTTATTTATTAAGTTCACTTATAAAGTTTATTAACAGATATTGTCTTATAAAAATTCGTTGTGTTGCTGGTAATTGATAGTTTATTGATATATGAAAATAAAGTAATTAATATATCAGTATATATCAAAATATTAAGTAATTGATAGTTTATTTGATAGTTTATTTCATTTACGTTGTAGTGTAGTACATAGATCTTGAAATTATGGATCGTAGTTGGATGTATGATCGATTGTTTCCTGGACGATCCGGTTTAAAGCGACGTTTTGTAGAAGGAGTAGAAGAGTTTATTTTTTGTGCTAAGCATCATGAAGAATTTGCGCGACAAGGCGGAATTAGATGTCCGTGCTTGAAATGTTCGTTTCGAGTTATAAAAAATGAAGACGAAGTTAGAGTTTATTTGTACAATAATGGGTTTAAGCCAAATTATTGGATATGGAGTCGTCACGGGGAAGTAGGACCAGGGGGTAGCTGCAGTTCCTGCGGTTAATGTTCCGGTTGAAGTAGTAGCTCGCACATCAAGTAGTTATCCAGCGACTACGACATCTGGAGGCCAAATTATACAACCGTTAGATGTTTATCAGGGAATGATTTGGATTTTGAAGAACCGGAATATGATGCTGAAGAAGTTCCAAATGAGGAAGCTCAAAGGTTTTACATGTATCTGAGTGACAAATAAACCATTATTTGAAGGATCTGAAGACTCAAAATTATCAATGTGTGTTCGGTTGTTGGGTCTTAAGTCTCAATTTAATGTTGGTGAGTTGTGCATGGAATATATGACCAAAATGATGTTGGATGCAACCCCCATTAGAGGGCTTTTGCCGCAAAGTTATTATGAAGTAGAAAAATGTATAACAATTAATTATTTCTTTTTAGGGAATTCTTGTCATCAGAGGACGTAAGTGAGCAACAATCTTCTGCTCATATTAATGCACATTTTCCAATGTGGTTTAGGCAACATGTCTATTCCCTCCCGCCAACTCCTACCAACCAACACTTAAGGAACATATCAGACGGTCCTCGAAGATGTGTTAAAGAATGGCACACATACTTTGTCAATGGATACAAATTTCACACCAATGAATAGACACAGGGCAGAGAGACAGTCAATAGTGGAGTGTGCATGAATGGTGTCACTAGAGGAGGTGAAGATGATTTTTATGGTGTGGTTCAACGCATATATGAACTTTCGTACCCCCATCTAGATTTTAGTGAGAAGGTAGTGGTTTTCTATTGTCATTGGTTTGATCCGTCTGCTCGAGGAACAAAGGTGAATCCAAAGTCAAATACAGTGGACATTAAAAAATGAATGGTAGATATCGACTGTATGATCCGTTCGTCATTGCACAACATGTGAGACAAGTCTTTTATGTCCCTTATCCATCAACGCGGACTGATAGGCGTGGTTGGTGTGTCGCAATTAAAACAAAACCAAGAGGTCGAATTGAGACAAATGATGACACGGTGGAAGATGTGCCATATCAAATGGAAGAGATGTCTAATGTAAATGAAGTGATTAAAGTTGAACCCATTACTCGTTTATGTGATGAGCCAAACACCGACGATGAAGTTGATGACGAAGAAGATGCTGATGAAGATGCAACAAACCACATTGGTGTATCAAGAATTCACTCCTCTGATGATGATGATGATGATGATTTTGAGAATAATTGGGATTCCAATTAGTTATTTATGTTTCAACAATATATGTTATATAACCTATTTTTAATTAGTATGTAATTTATGTTTGTTTAACTATGTTTGTTTAGTTAGTATGTTTATATATTTTTGTTTAGAATGTTTATGTTAACCTTGTTTAGTGTATGTTTGTTTGTTTAAATGTATATATGTCTAGCTAGATACAGTCATGGCATCTCACTCAGGATCTGATGACGAGACATATGTTCCTCCACCTGTCGACAAGGGTGATGCCGCCAGCACTAGCAGGCGGAAGACTTCTACTCGCCTAGGGCGTCGTGTTCAGCCTGCTCGTGTTGTTGTTGCTGGTGGAAGATATTTGCCACCACCTGGGTCTGAGGGTGCTAGTACTAGTACTGCAGGGGACCCAATTATTCCTGCTGCTACTGAGGGCTTAGCCCCGACAGATGTTGATGCTGATGGGGTGCGCACATTCACTGTTGACCGTGAGGTGGTCAGGTATACACCTGATGGGCGTATCATATTGGAGACTGCTGGTGATTTGTAAGTATATATATTATTATTTATTAATTTATTTTTGTTGCCTTTTATATAACTTATATAATTTGGTGTAATAAAATTCATCTTTTTTCAATGCAGATTTCTTCCTTCAAAGGGTACAGCTACCGCCATCACGAAAACAATCAAGGAGAATTTCACCAGCAGCTGGAAGAATTGGACAGCTGTTAGAAAAGATACAGAGGCAATTGGGAAGATGTTAAATTCATTTTTGGTAAGTTGTTCTACGAAATAATTAATTAATTTGTGTATATCTTGTTGACTTGATTAATTTAATTGGTGTATATCTTATTGACTTGATTAATTAATTTGTCTTATAATTAACAACATTATAGTAAATTTCTTAAATAGGGAAAATGTACATGGTTACCAGAGCAACAAAGGGAAGTTGAGAGAATCTTCCATAAGAGATGTTCCCATCGCTATTCTGAATTACTGCGGGAGACGCGCGGTAAGAATGCGAAGCCATCTTATATGGGAGACTCAACTTGGGCTGGGTTACAGGAGTACTGGCAGACACCAGAATTTAGGAATTTTTGTGATAAAGCCAAGAAGAACCGTGCTTCTGAAAAAGGTGGCTGCACACACACAGGGGGGAGTGTTAATACTGCAACGCATCACAGACGTTTGGTAAATTTATTACTTTATTACTTGATTAATTAATTATTTATAATTAACTAGTCATTTTCATGTGTATTAATTAATAATATGTATATATGTATATATAGGAGGCGAGGGAACAAAGGGCAATCACTTTGCCTGAGTTGCATCGCTACCTTCATATGCGGGAGGACACTGGTGACTTTGCTACAGATCGGGCGAGGAATATTCAGGTAAAACTACTTTTACAATTATATATTAATGTTTATTATTTATAATAATCTTTATATCGGGCGATGAATATTATATTAAAACTACTTTTGCTATAGTTATTTATTTGTTGGGTTATTTTTTTCAGGAGAGCTTCCAGGGTGGGCTGACTGAGTACCATGAGTCCCAACAGAGCAGTGGGGCAGCTGATATCGATCCAGAGGAGGAGGCTAGAGTAGCTCGTGATATTTTGGAGAGAGCAGTTGGACCCCAAAAGAGTAATCGTATGGTAGGATCAGGTGGTATTCGACAAGCTGCTTTTCGAACAAGCATTATTCCGAGTCTATCGGCTTCACAATCTTCTGGATCTCCGAGTACTGCTCGCTCTTATGTTCCCAATGCTGGTGAGTTGAATGCTGTTACGGAATTGACGCGGCAACTGAGCGAGGCCCAGCATCAGTTTGCCGAGCGGCAGGAGCAAAGTGATCGGGAAGTGGCGGCGCTTTGGGAGAAAGCCAGGATAGCTGAGGAGCGCATCGAGGAGCAGGCTAGGATAGCTGAGCAGCGCATGGCGAAGCAGGCTAGGATAGCTGAGCAGCGCATGGAGGAGCGCTTTAAGTTTTTGCAGGATCAGCTGATGATGTCTCAGCACTCGAGGCCATCCTCATCACATATGCCATCCTACCAGCCGCAGCAGCCGCAGCAGCATTACGAGGGTGCATTTCAGCAATGGCCCTCAACAGCAGTATGCACCCCAGTATTCCCAACAGTATGCACCTCAGCCATACCAGCAGCCATACCAGCAGCCCCAGCAGCAGTCACCCCAGCGGTCCAACATCGATCTTAATATCGATTCGATTACTGCTTTTCTTACATCTGATACCTATTATCATGGTGATGAGTTAGACCAAAAGCCACCCCAGTAGCTTTGGATTATTTTATTTTGTTGTATGGATATTTTTTTTTATTGTATGGATATTTTTTTTATGTATGGATATTTAGTTAAATTAATGATTAATTTTCATTTCTAATTTTTATTTTTTTAAATAGTAAATTAATTAATTATTAAATTTTATTTTTTATCAATAATCAAACTTTTAAATAAAATAATCAATTAAAGTTTTTAATAAAATAATATTAATTTTTTAAATAAAACGATTTTTAAAAAATAATAATATTTATTTTTTAAAAATAATTAAGTTTTAAAAAAAAAAACGGTTTTTTCCGGCGGATTTGTGGACTTTCCGGCGGATAAACCATACAAATTTTTTCTGTGGTTTTCCGGCGGATTATCCGCCGGAAACTTCCGGCGGATTTGTGGACTTTCCGGCGGATAAACCATACAAATTTTTCTGGGGTTTTCCGGCGGATTTTTCGGCGCCACAAAATCCGCCGAAAATTTCCGGCGGATAATCCGGCGGAAACCGTTTGCCACGAGCTGTCTACCGACGCCAAAAATCCGCCGGAAAGTCCAAAAAATCCGCCGAAAAGTCCAAATTTTCGGCGGACTTTCCGGCGGATTTTTGGCTTTTCTAACTGCCTGTCAGGCAGTATGGTTGAAGGCACTGATTGGGGAGCTAAATGGAGTCAAAACTGAGGTGGTGATCATCAAGGTTGACAACAAATCTGCCATCAACCTAGCTAAGCATCCCATAGCTCATGGGAGGAGCAAACACATAGAAACAAGATTTCACTACTTGAGAGAGCAAGTAGAGAAGGGGGCTCTGAATTTGTAAGAGTGAAGACCAAGTAGTTGATGTGTTTACTAAAGGAGTGAAGATTGAAGTCTTCAAGAATTTGAGGAACAAGATGGGTGTAGCATCATTGCCCTAACCAGAATTAAGGTGGTGTGTTGTAAATAAATGTAATTCAGTTTAGTGCAAAACTGTGTTAGTTGAAACAAAGCTGTAAAGTAGTTACAATAGGTTAGTTTGTTTAAAGAGTTAGTTACATTCAGTTCAAATTGTAAGAGAAGTTAGAAACAGAATCCTATTGTAACATGCAAATATAAATAGATTGAGAACTGCAGAGTTAAGCAGTCTCCTTTTACAAAAGAAGAACTCTGTTACCTATTTTTCCTCTAGCTAATCAATGTCTCTCTCGTTCCCAACTTTCTTCAATCACCCTTTGAATCAGAACTCAGAATACTCCACTGTGGTTGTAGCAGTGAGTAACAGACAGTGGCGCTTCCCTGTTGATGATGCCTGCTTCCCTCGCGCCTGTTCACTGAGAAGAAGAAGAACAAGATTAGAATCTGGTCTTCAACAAAAGTTAGGGATTTTGACCCTAACAGGGAGACGAGAGGGTGATTTTTTGAGAGAAGAATATCGTTAGCGTGAGGGAAGAAAGCGAATAGTTAAGTCGGGAGCGTGGAGCTCTCCAAACACGACGACGACGTGGAGGCGTTTTGACGGCGAGAAGCTTTACAACAGCATGGGGGGTTTTGCGTGTGGTACGTGGAGGGTGGGGATTTTGCGTGTTGTGTGGGTTCGTGAGGGAGAGTGAGGAAAACTGAAACTAATTAAAAATTTTAGGCTAAATTGCACTTTTTGTCCTTTATCTTTGGTTTTGGTGTCATTTGGTCATTTATCTTTTTTTTTTCTAGTTTTAGTCCCTCATCTTTCATTTTTGTTAGGGGTGTTCAGTGGTTTGGATAAATCCGAACCAAACCGTAGTTCAATCCAAACCGAAGCGTTTGGTTCGGGCAATTTTCTTGATCGGGCCAAATCCGATCCAACCCGTAAAGACCCGTTCTAGTTCGGGCAACGGATTTTAAATTTTAAACCCGATGACCCGTGTACCCGAACCATAGCGTGCATTATCAATTCCAAGGTAACATTATCAATTTAATTCCACCCCAGGCCCAAATGCTTTCAAGTTTCCACCGCGTGCATAATAATCATTTAATCATCTTTATTCCAGTTTCCACTTTCCAGTTCCATCCACCGCTTCGGCTTCAATTGAATCAATTCCCTCACACATTTAGCTTATTTCCAAGGCTGGTATTGAATCACATCAATTCCCTCACACACCCCTACGCATCACTACAATCATCCCAATTCACAAATCACAGTCTCACTCTCTCAGTAGCTATATAATTACTCATTCATCAAACCCTAAGATTCACATTCATGATTCATGAATCATTTGATTTGTTCCTCCCATTTTTCTTCTTCCCAGCAGCTCCGCATCAGCGCCGCATCAGAGAACCGCTCTCGTACGTTCACTTGGTTCCTCCCACTTGCACAGTAAGATTTAACGATTTCTTCTTCTTTTCGTTAATTTTGTTTATTGCTCCAAGTCTTTCATGATTTCCTTTATGTGTCTAGATTTCATTACTGCTCTGTTCTTGCTTTCTTTATTTGTTATATATTTTTTTTCCTCGTTTGTTGAATCACTTTCCTGTATGTGTAATTTATTTTACTATTTTTGATTACTTATTTTGCATGTTCTGATTTGTTGAATTTTAAGTACTCATTTGTTATATATTTTTGAATCACTTTCATGCATGTTCTGATTTGTTGAATTTTAAGTACTGTTTGAATAAAAGAAGTTAAGCTAAATTTGTATCTTTTTATGTTTTACAGAAATGGAAAGTGGTAATCTGAGTATCAATCCTCCTCCTCAAACTCCAAATCCAGCAGTCAATACTCCAAATCCACAAGAACAAGAAGCTCCTCTAGGAGAGCAAGCAACAGAGGCTGTTATAACAGAGCAAGTACTAGAGCAAAAACCTCCAGCATCACAATCTGAGCTTCCAAAAAGAAAGCCTGCGAGGCCTCCTTCAAATGCTTGGAAACATTTCATAAGAGAGAAGGACAACGCTATCTGTAAGTACTGTAAGAAAACACACTACAACATTTAGACCCTATGGCAACGGTCGAAAACCGTTGCCGAAAGCCGAAAAACCGTTGCCATTACCTTTGGCAACGGTTTTGAAACCGTTGTTGTCTCGAGCGTTGCCTAAACTAAAGGCAACGGTTTTTGTGACCAAAGACAACGGAAACCTAAAACCGTTGCCATTGGTAACTTAAAGGCAACGGTTTTTATTTTCACACAATGGCAACAGGCACAAACCGTTGCCAGTTATGGCAACACCTAAAAACCGTTGCTAGATATGACAACACTAAAAAACCGTTGTTGTAGATTAAAACCGTTGTTGTAGAAAAAACCGTTGCCATAGATTAAAACCGTTGTCGTTTATAGAATAAAACCGTTGCTTGATATAAAACCGTTGCTATTCTCTAGTAAATACAACAGTTTAAAACCGTTGCCATAGATTGTAAAAAAAGAAAAAAAATTACAGAAAAAATATAAAGGTCCAATTCAATGAATTCATTCCTTCCCAACAAAAGAGTTGTGTGATATCACTCAAATTTAATGAATCAATTAATTATACAATCCAATAAAAACATGATCTATCTAGGGTTTTTTCCTACACTAAATTCCTTCCAGATAGTAACTAACTAACTTCTGTGTACAGAAACATCTAATGCAAAGGTAACTAACTAAAATCCCTGCTTCTTAATATTCAGTATATATATCGTGATGTCCGATGTCCACAAAGTCAGATTGTCTCGGAGAGGCTGCATGATCAACGTACTGTCCTTGTATGACTCTTCACCCAATGTGTCAAGCTCAGAGATTGCCTCATCAAATGCCTGCCATAGTTAAGCATTTTTCACAAATCATCAAAGAGAAGAAAAAGGCGGGCACAGGACTTTTTAAAAAAACAAGTCAGTTTTTAGCTCCATCAAAAATGACATGGGAAGTGCAGCGTAAACAACATATTATATATATATATATATATATATATATATATATATATATATATATATATATATATATATATATATATATATATATATATATATATATATCAATCTTGTACAATAATAAAAGAGCAAATTGCCAATGAACAAACAGTACTGAAATCAGTATGACAGTGCAAAGTTCAATCTGAAAAAAAATAACTAAATTCATACGGCATCTTCAAAAAGGGTTAATGAAATTATGGTCAATGAATTATATTTAAAAAGGATTTCCAAAGCAATTTTCACTACAGATTCATGAACAACCAGCTGATAAAAAAATAAGTTTGCAATAACAAACTATGATCAAAGACTGATATCTATATTCTAGTATAACAAGTAAGCACAATTTATTCATTGAAGATCAACTGAGACATACCAAAAAGGAACATCAAGGACGACAACAACAAAGCTTATCCTACGGCAGTCAACAAGTAAAGATATATACCTGCTTTGCTAGATTACAAGCACGATCCGGTGAGTTAAGGATTTCATAATAGAACACAGAAAAGTTGAGTGCAGGACCCAGTCTAATCGGGTGGGTAGGTGTAACACCCTAAAATTATTTAATTAATTCATTTAATTAAGTAATTGGGGATTTAAATTAAATTAATTGATGTAATTTAATTAATTGAATTTATGTTAACATGCGTAGGAAGTATTAGAAAGTGGAGGTGCCAAACCAAATGGACTTGGGCCTAAGTGAGAAGCCCAAGCCCGTTATTCTTGTCATATGCGAAGGATTAGTTTAGTTGGGGTCTAGGGTTGGTGGCCAATTCGCGAAATCAGAAGAGAAAACAAGAAAGAAAGAAAAGAGCGTGAGATAGAGAGAGAGGAAGGAGGCGGCCAAGAGGAGAAGGAGGAGAGGAATTCGAAGAGCAAAGAAGAGGGGGTCTCCGTTGTTGCTGTGGATCTGTAGGTGACTGCATCCTAGGCATCGATTTCTTCTTGAAAAGGTTAGGGGAGCTCTATCACTCTATCTAATACATTCTATGATAGGTCCTAGATCTAAGGTTTCTACTAGATCCATGATGCTCTTGATGTTCTTTGGCGTTCTTGATGTTTCTTGATGATTCTTTTGTGTTTTCTTGATGTTCTTGAATGTTAACTTCCTTCTATGTTCATTATAATGTGTTTTGCGAATTCGATTCATTGAGTGGTGTGATCTATTAAGTTGTTTTTATGGGTGGTGATATGCGCATATGTTGAGAATCCGAAATTGAGATCCATGTGTTTGGCTTGTTTGTGGGTGTTGGGCGCCTAGAGCGCCATGATGGGGTTAGTGGTGTTGTTTGGTTTTAAATTGAGTTTTGATAAAATTGAGTTTTAGTGTTTTTGAATGAGAAAAGTGTTTTTCTTAGTTGCTGGAAAAATGGAGTTTTTACACTTTAAAATTTGTTAAGAAACCAATTTTTAGTGTTGAAGAATTGTTAAACAGAATTCTGGGTGTTGCTGCTGATTTCTGGGCGCTGGGCGCCTGGGCTGGGCGCTGGGCGCCTGTGACTTGTTGTGCTGCGCGCGTTGTTGCGCCTGGGCGCTAGGCGCCCGTGTCTGTTTGTGTTGCGCTGCGTTGCGCGTTGTTCCCCTGGGCGCATGGCGCCCGTGTCTGTGTTGCGTTGTGCGCGCCTGGGCGCTGGGCGCCTGTGGCGCTGTGTTGCGTTGTGTTGTGCGCGCCTGGGCGCTGGGTGCCTGTGTTGCCTGGGCGCCTAAGGCGCCTGTTCCCTGGATGTTGCCTGATTTTTCCAAAAATTATTTTTATCATAACTTTCGACTCAGACGTCCGTTTTGAACGATTCAAAAAGTGTCGTGAAGCTTTTTACGTTGTCCATCTATGGGTCTAATTTTTAAAATGGAAAATTGTTATTTTCTGATTGTTTGTGGGCGCCCAAGTGGCCGTCCCTGGTGATCGTCCCAGTGACATTGAAAGATGATATGAAGTTCTTTAAAAATCTCTTTTGGTGTATAAACAACAGTTTTAGCGAAGTAATGTCAAAAATGATGATTTTGACGATGATGCTCTCGGGGCTAGTCAAAAGACTGTTTTGCCCTTAGCGGCTAATTATTATTATTTATGATGTATAAAAGACTGTTTTGCCCCTAGTGGCCAAAGTTAATGATAATGATGTGTAAATGACGAGGATGCCCTTGGTGGTTAGTCAAATGACGTTCTTGTCCTCAGTGGCTAATATTTGAGTTGAATGATGTTTATGTGTAAGTGACATTTGGGGCCTGAGTGGCTAAGTGATGTTAAGGCCTAAAATGCTAAGTGACGTTATTTGTGTGTGAATTATGAAATGACAGGTGCTGTGCCTTTATTCGGCAAACCGGTAAGTGACGGGTCACATAGTTGACTATGAATTGAGTAATTGTGTATTTGTGTATTGTGAGTGGTGCATGTCATAGTGTCTCATGCCCATATGCATAAACCCAGTGATGTTTTGAGGCCTGAGTGGCTAAGTGATGATAAGGCCTGAGTGGCTAAGCGACGTTTTGTGAAAAGGTACCTTCATGCATATACCCGCGAGTGGGTTGCATTTTCATAAGCTTACACGACATGAGTTGAGTATTGTAAATGATGTGAATGACGACTGTGATGTGGATGTTTAGTGTATTGGATGCTGATTATTCTAGTGTGTAGCCTATGATTAGTCCTTATCATATTTTCTATTATATAGACTGAAATGATGCTCACCCTTTCCTGTTTGAATGTTGCCCCCGTGTTGGTAACGTGCAGGTGATTCCCAGTGAAGGTCTTAGCTTCACTTTTGAGTCGAGTCGTCATGCTCTGATATGTAACACTAGGGAGGGGAATGAATGTTGTTTTAAGTCATTTATGACATGTTGTGGTTATCGGATTTTAGTATTGCAAGCCTGGCATAGTGTAATGCCCTTTATGACTAAACTATTGAATTTTCGATGTGAAGTTGTATTTTATTTGATAATGACGTTTTGAAGTTATTATAAGACTGTTTTTCGAAAAGCGAGTTATTTGAAGAGTGACGTTTTAATGAAGTAAGTGTGACATCCCTTGTGGTGTAAATAAATTTAGAAAACTCTGATATTTTTATTAAACAAATTACCGGGTAAAAAGGGGGTGTTACATTAGTGGTATCAGAGCAGTTCGGTCTGTCCGGCCAAGTTGTCCAGTGTGGAGTCTAGCTATCTCTCGAGTCTTGGTACTCGTTCTAACCATAATTTGTGTAGCAGTGATTAGCTAAATTGGTCAGACGGTATGACTGCTATTGTTGTTGCTGGCGCTGCTTAGTGCCTTACTGCTGCTATGTGTGTGTTTACTCTGAGTACTTTGTGTATGACTGTAATGTGTTGCTTGGTGTGTTTTCTGCGTCTCTCGTCGAATTTTCGACGAGGACCTTGTGGTGAATTTTGTTTGTTGCCGTTGGGTGTTTTTAGTATTGTTGTGATTTGACGAGTAGGTGTAAAATTGATGAGGAATTGAGTACATTGTGATGTTGATGTTGTCACGTGTAATTTCGTGCCTTGATGTTTGATGATGATTGAGATTGAATTAAGATGAGGAGTATGATGTGTTATAAATTTTAAAAATTAATTTGTATGTTCTGACGTGTGAATACAATGAGTTGAGACGTTTTAAAAAGAAAATTAAATGTTTTGAAAGTATGTATTCTATACATCCCCACGGGTGTATAGGCGCCAAATTCTAATTGTGTATAGGTGTTGCTGTGTTGTTTTAAAAATGAATAGCGTACTGTTTTTACACTGTTCCGAGTTGCCGTTTTGTTTGGAAACAATGGTGTGTCGCTTTTTTTACATTGTTGAAAGTGCTGTTTGTTTGTGAAAATAATAGTAAGCTGTTTTTATGTTGAAAAGGTGTTGCCGCTTCATTGTTTAAATTAGATATATGAGCTACTGTATTTACAAGTAAATGGGTTGCTATTATTCACTCGGTTTTGCATGCTGTTTCTATGCGCAGTTTTGTTTTAAGCGCTGTTTTTGTAGGTGCTGTTTTTCCTCAACTTAAAATGTGATGTTTTCTCGATTTGAAATGTGGTATTTTCTAAAGGAAAAGAGTGTATTTTTTTTTATATAAAGTGATGATTAAATTGAATCGAATTGAATTGAATTGATAATGGTTCGTAGAGTTGATAATTGGATTTGATGTTTTCAAAGAAATCAAAGTTACCATTGTATTTAAAATAAATGGGGTGCTGTTTGACAGTGTTTCAGGTCGCTGTTCTATTTTTTTTTAATGAATAGTGTGCTGTCTTATATTGTTCAAAGTTGTTGTCTTGCTTTTGAAAATAAGAGGGGGCTGTTTTTATGCTACGAGGAGTTGCTGTCTTGCTGTTCTTCAAGATAAAATGCTGCGGTTTGTTTAAAAATGAGTTGCTGTGTTGCAGTTTATTTCTATGAAATGAGTTGCTGTTTTTATGAAATAATCGTATTGCTGTTTTACGAAAATGAAGCGCTATTTTTATGTTGTAAACGTGCTGTTTCCACTGCCGTTGCGCGCTAAAAAGAAGTATTATTTTTCACTCCGTGTTTTGCTGTTGTTGCGCGCTAAAAGACCACTGTTTACACCTTATTGTTGTTGTTGTTGTTCTTCTTGATCTTGCTGTTGCCGTTTACTCAAACGATGTGGTTGTTTTCACACTGTTTACCCAAAAATTTTACGAGGACGTTTACAAAAAAAAAAAATTGACGTGCTTTTCCCAAAGTTAAAGAGTTGGTTATATTGTTTACAGTTGCTGTTTCGTTTTGAAAACAATAGTGCGCTGTTTTTATATGGTTTAAAGATGCTGTTTTGTTTTGAGATTAATAGTGTGCCATTTTTATGTCATTAATGTTGTCGTATTTGCTGCTGTTTTCGCACATCAAAGTGTACTGTTCTCTACAATCTAGAGTGTTGTTTTCTTTGACTTAAATGTGATGTTCACTCAAATATAACGTGTTGTTCTCTTAATAATTTAAGTGCCGAGTTCTTAAAATTAAAATGATGTTTTCTGGAATCAAGTGGGCCGTTCGAAAATTTTGAAAAGGGCTGTCTTCCTATTTTCCTTAGTACTGTTACGGTATTGTGAGAGGGTGCTGTCTCGATCTTTGTTATTTTATTATTATGTATTATTTTATTTTATGTGCTGTTTGGTCCCTATGTACGTTGACTTAGTCCTTTATTGTCAAAGGAGTCGCGTAATTAATTGTGATTGATGTGGTGTGTGCTTCACTTTGGTGAAGTTATGATGTGTTGTTGATGAGTCGGTCCTATGAAGGACCTAGGGGGGAAATGGGAGTTGAGGAACTCTCAGCGCAAAGATGTCGTGGTTGGTGTTGTCACTTTCGTTGAAGAACTTTAATGGGTGTTGTAGTCGTAGCTAAGTTCGAGCATGGTGTGAGAGGACCAAAGAAACAAGAAGAGATGAAGGTTAGGTGTGTAGGGTGACATAAGAGCCGAGATGTGGTTACCTGACTATAAGTGGGTCGAACTGAATGGGAGTCGACGTGTGGTGTCGTCGAAGTATATGGAAATCGAAGTATAAGTGGGACGAAGTGCAGTGTTGCAGTGTTATCAATGTATGTAGAAGCTAGTGCGGTTGAAGCATAAAGTGCCTAAGTGCAGCGTATGGGTGGCAAGGAGAATGATGGAAAACCGAAGTAGATGTAACCGAGGTAGTTGTAGAGGTGAGTGATGATGAGGTGTGGTTGCCTAAGTGAAGTGTCACGGTGTTTGAGTAGTTGAGTGTGACTTTGATGACCTTCAGATTAGAACATCTAATTAAGAGTAGCAATGTGGAGAAGGGTGATGTACGGGGATGGTTGGAAGTGACTAGAAGGTTGGGTTTCGTTTCGTAGAGTGGAGTAAATTTTCGAGGACGAAAATATTCTAAGTGGGGGAGAGTTGTAACACCCTAAAATTATTTAATTAATTCATTTAATTAAGTAATTGGGGATTTAAATTAAATTAATTGATGTAATTTAATTAATTGAATTTATGTTAACATGCGTAGGAAGTATTAGAAAGTGGAGGTGCCAAACCAAATGGACTTGGGCCTAAGTGAGAAGCCCAAGCCCGTTATTCTTGTCATATGCGAAGGATTAGTTTTGTTGGGGTCTAGGGTTGGTGGCCAATTCGCGAAATCAGAAGAGAAAACAAGAAAGAAAGAAAAGAGCGTGAGATAGAGAGAGAGGAAGGAGGCGGCCAAGAGGAGAAGGAGGAGAGGAATTCGAAGAGCAAAGAAGAGGGGGTCTCCGTTGTTGCTGTGGATCTGTAGGTGACTGCATCCTAGGCATCGATTTCTTCTTGAAAAGGTTAGGGGAGCTCTATCACTCTATCTAATACATTCTATGATAGGTCCTAGATCTAAGGTTTCTACTAGATCCATGATGCTCTTGATGTTCTTTGGCGTTCTTGATGTTTCTTGATGATTCTTTTGTGTTTTCTTGATGTTCTTGAATGTTAACTTCCTTCTATGTTCATTATAATGTGTTTTGCGAATTCGATTCATTGAGTGGTGTGATCTATTAAGTTGTTTTTATGGGTGGTGATGTGCGCATATGTTGAGAATCCGAAATTGAGATCCATGTGTTTGGCTTGTTTGTGGGTGTTGGGCGCCTAGAGCGCCATGATGGGGTTAGTGGTGTTGTTTGGTTTTAAATTGAGTTTTGATAAAATTGAGTTTTAGTGTTTTTGAATGAGAAAAGTGTTTTTCTTAGTTGCTGGAAAAATGGAGTTTTTACACTTTAAAATTTGTTAAGAAACCAATTTTTAGTGTTGAAGAATTGTTAAACAGAATTCTGGGTGTTGCTGCTGATTTCTGGGCGCTGGGCGCCTGGGCTGGGCGCTGGGCGCCTGTGACTTGTTGTGCTGCGCGCGTTGTTGCGCCTGGGCGCTAGGCGCCCGTGTCTGTTTGTGTTGCGCTGCGTTGCGCGTTGTTCCCCTGGGCGCATGGCGCCCGTGTCTGTGTTGCGTTGTGCGCGCCTGGGCGCTGGGCGCCTGTGGCGCTGTGTTGCGTTGTGTTGTGCGCGCCTGGGCGCTGGGTGCCTGTGTTGCCTGGGCGCCTAAGGCGCCTGTTCCCTGGATGTTGCCTGATTTTTCCAAAAATTATTTTTATCATAACTTTCGACTCAGACGTCCGTTTTGAACGATTCAAAAAGTGTCGTGAAGCTTTTTACGTTGTCCATCTATGGGTCTAATTTTTAAAATGGAAAATTGTTATTTTCTGATTGTTTGTGGGCGCCCAAGTGGCCGTCCCTGGTGATCGTCCCAGTGATATTGAAAGATGATATGAAGTTCTTTAAAAATCTCTTTTGGTGTATAAACAACAGTTTTAGCGAAGTAATGTCAAAAATGATGATTTTGACGATGATGCTCTCGGGGCTAGTCAAAAGACTGTTTTGCCCTTAGCGGCTAATTATTATTATTTATGATGTATAAAAGACTGTTTTGCCCCTAGTGGCCAAAGTTAATGATAATGATGTGTAAATGACGAGGATGCCCTTGGTGGTTAGTCAAATGACGTTCTTGTCCTCAGTGGCTAATATTTGAGTTGAATGATGTTTATGTGTAAGTGACATTTGGGGCCTGAGTGGCTAAGTGATGTTAAGGCCTAAAAGGCTAAGTGACGTTATTTGTGTGTGAATTATGAAATGACAGGTGCTGTGCCTTTATTCGGCAAACCGGTAAGTGACGGGTCACATAGTTGACTATGAATTGAGTAATTGTGTATTTGTGTATTGTGAGTGGTGCATGTCATAGTGTCTCATGCCCATATGCATAAACCCAGTGATGTTTTGAGGCCTGAGTGGCTAAGTGATGATAAGGCCTGAGTGGCTAAGCGACGTTTTGTGAAAAGGTACCTTCATGCATATACCCGCGAGTGGGTTGCATTTTCATAAGCTTACACGACATGAGTTGAGTATTGTAAATGATGTGAATGACGACTGTGATGTGGATGTTTAGTGTATTGGATGCTGATTATTCTAGTGTGTAGCCTATGATTAGTCCTTATCATATTTTCTATTATATAGACTGAAATGATGCTCACCCTTTCCTGTTTGAATGTTGCCCCCGTGTTGGTAACGTGCAGGTGATTCCCAGTGAAGGTCTTAGCTTCACTTTTGAGTCGAGTCGTCATGCTCTGATATGTAACACTAGGGAGGGGAATGAATGTTGTTTTAAGTCATTTATGACATGTTGTGGTTATCGGATTTTAGTATTGCAAGCCTGGCATAGTGTAATGCCCTTTATGACTAAACTATTGAATTTTCGATGTGAAGTTGTATTTTATTTGATAATGACGTTTTGAAGTTATTATAAGACTGTTTTTCGAAAAGCGAGTTATTTGAAGAGTGACGTTTTAATGAAGTAAGTGTGACATCCCTTGTGGTGTAAATAAATTTAGAAAACTCTGATATTTTTATTAAACAAATTACCGGGTAAAAAGGGGGTGTTACAGTAGGGGCCAATTCAGCAAGAGCAATATCCTGCATAAAGTAAGCACAAATTTTGAGTTGAGTAACTAACTAATATTATTCCACAACAGCTTTCAAAAAACCTATAAATATCACATCTGGATAAATGTACAATGCGCATACAATTAGCTAGAGTAATAAGTAAATGCATATGCATATACCTGAGCAGATTTGTAAGCTAACAAAGTACTCTCTGCAGCTTCTTTTCTTTCAGCGCCAGTCTTGAACTCAGCATGGTACCTATGATAGTCAGCCTTCATTTTAAGGTATACAGAACAAAGAATGATATTTACACATGGGCATATGCATATTTGTTTCTTTAATTGGTTCATATTTATAACATTGTATGGATATACAGCATAAATAGTGTATACAGAACAAAGAATGATATTTACATGTCTCAAAAGGAAAATGGATAAAACGGACTCACAATGGAACAAAAGTGTGAGCGACGGTTCTGCCCTCATGAGAAACAGAAACACTCGATGCACTGGTCTTTGTACTCTCCACCGCTGGGACACGGACTCGGAGAACTAACTTATTTTACTGCTTTTATTTTCCATACTAACTCTATGCACAGCAATACATACTCAGTAAGTTCCAGGTTTGTCAGTCCACCAAACATTATAACAAACACATGTTCAAAACAATAAATCAATAAAAATGAAACCTGGTAAAGACTGGATAGCAACAGTAATTATAATTTTCAATTAATTTGTTGTGCATCCAAAGTAACTACCTGTTATTCATGACATTGGAATACTTAAACTAAACCTAAATCAATCAAAATCAACTACCTTTAGAATCAATCCTCCAAGCCTCATCATCTGCATCTTCCTTCTTGTCAACATCATCCTCTAAGGTCTTCAAAGGCAGTGAAATATAAAAGTCCAAAATTGCTTCAGAAACCTTGAATGGAAAGATGCAATATTAGATCCATGTGGTGTTCCAAGTTCAACAAAAATCTGCAAAATAACACTATTCATGTAAGTTTTTCTTGGCTCCCACCTCTCCTTTTCCTCTCCCATAATTTCATTAACAGTAAATTACAACAATCTCTTTGAAAAAGACTGACATGAGACAATATATTTGTTGCTAATTTACTCATTCAAAGATCAACATGATAGAGATCCTGAGGATGGAATTAAAAACTCTAAGATCAACATGAAGACCATATATTAGTAAAGCACTAAACACAGCAGTGAGACAATATATTTGTTTCTAATCAAACAATAGTCACCTTGAACAAATCACAACTTAATCTCCTTAATTACACTCAACAATTATTCCAAGTGATATTTACCTTAATTTTTGGTAAACAACTAATTATAATCAGCTTAAACTAATTCCATATTCAAATTAGTGCTACTGGTAGTTCTTAATTAAAGTATTACACAATTCTTTTTCAAGAAGCAATTTGTGTTGTCTTGCTATATTCAAATCAAAAGTAGTGCTACCACCTGTTCTCTTAATCAAACGAATGTACAATTCTTTCCCAAGCATCAACTTATGCTTCTTTTCTATATTCCTACTAGAGAATTGGGTTTCCATTTTTATTAGGAAAGATCCTCCAAAGCATATAAAACAACGATGTATAAAGTAGAAGATATACCTTTCTATCTACTTTTTCTTTGCAACATTGGCAGAACCGAAAATGCAAGAATGAAATTACCCAAGCTACTGCACCGAAATGAAGAAGTGAGGTTCATACATTAGAATATCTGAAGATGGGGAGATTCGATTAGGAAAGATCATTAGCTAAGACATATGCTAATAACAAATCAACCTCAAATCTGAGAGTAATAATAACAAATCAAAAAAAAGTCATATAAACAGATTTGTTTTCAACCATATTCTCAAATTAGAACCTCAAATCATTAGCCAAGACGGTTTTCATGTTTGAACCGTTTCTAGAGAAGCTGTGAAAAGAAAAAAACACAATCAATTAAAAATTTCATCCAATCAAAAGAAATTAATAGTTTCAGCCATTTAGACAGTAAACGAACCATTTAGAAGACTGAACCTCATTCTTATCATTCTTATCAGTACCAATTAGCACAACTGAAAATAAAAATACCTCGAGTCCCAATAATATCAATAATAAAGAAGAAAATGAAGGTTTAAAGCCAAAGGCATGGTAACTGAAGTACTTCTCCTAAAGCTTCTACAGGTGCATTCTCAAACCTTATTTTCCTAAACCAAGCCGCTGAGGATAATACTGCCCAGCTAATTAACAGGGCAAAAGAGATCTAAAGTACTTCTCCTAAAGCTTCTACAGGAGCACAATTGGCATGCTTACTGCTTCAATACCCTCCCACTAATTAACATGCAACAAAATCAGTACTACTACCAAAGAGCTAGCTTATAACCAAATAGACAAATTAAAATCTGAAGAAAATCTTACTTGAATCATCAATGGCAGTGGCTGGCTCCAATACAAGGGAACCTAGTGTGAACCTCCACCAAGAAGAAAAATATCACACCAAGAAAAATATCTTTAGTAAATAAAAAGTCTATATAACAGGTTAATTTGTGAATGAATTTATAGTTGTTTCCTTTAGGAGATTATATGGAAAACTATACAATTTTTCACTGTCGCATTACTCTGAAAATACCACAAAAACGTTTTCCAGATACATTGACAGATCATAAAAGGAATCCAAGCACATTAGAAAAAAAATGGATTTGTAAAAACTTGTTCCTAGTAAATGAATCAACTAGAGAGATCCGTTATGTGCTATGTACTGTTCTATATTCATAAGATAAAATGAACTTGATATTTGGAAGGCTACAAAAAAACTTGGAAGCATGCCCCATAATATTCTTACAGTATAATTTTTTGACAAAGTCATTAGCACATTTTCATCCTCTTGAAGGTAACCATACCTATGCTGGAATATTTGAGCAACAAATGCAAGATTAAGATTAGGAGACCCCTCCACTATGTCTTTTGGAGTGAGGTATCTCTTGCAATCTAATCTCTCTGCCTGCTCAAGAACCATGTTTGCTCTTTCTGTTGGATCACTTGTGGCCAAGGCAGATGGGCCTGCAACTTCTGGAGCAAAAGCATTAAGCAAGTAAGCATAAGCCTCTCCATCCTGCAAAAAGAAAGCATTATTAAAGATAAACAAAACAGAGCCATGCAACGTAGAACCATATTGTATTGTATTGTATTGTATTGTATTGTATTGTATTGTATTGTATGGTATTGTATCTGTTTACATTTGTAAGCTGTGTGAGGCAAATCTAGCCACACAATGATTCAGTAATCAGCAGGTGTAGAAAAATACCGTGAGTTTTTTCCATGAAAACTAGTCTTTGTCAAGACTAGCAGAACATATGAAGGTGCAAGCTTCTTCACTAGTTTAATAAGGCACAAAAAACGAGGGCAGTTGTAGGTCAACTTCAAGAGTGTTCTATGTTTTGATGATGGACTAGTTCTAAAAACTTTAGACATCCTTTTTTCCAACCCCCTTCTCTTCCTATGAGAATACTCTGATGTGTGCATTTCTTTGTTATAAACTTCAACATTATGGAATAGTGTGAACTCCCTCTCCATTATTCTACAATTGTTCTGGCAGAGGGTGAAACTTGTTGAGAGCTTTCTTTAGCAGAAATTAGTTTATAAAGAATAACTTCAAAAGCACATATACATCTATTTTGGGAGAAACACTGCCCTATGCATATCTGCATATAAGAAAATGGTTTGATTAAATTTGTGCTCTTGAAAAAGTGAAGCAATTTTACTATCTATATGTACAAGGATCTAATTTGCTAGCATGTATAGCCTCACAACCCAATTGGACAAATCAGAAAAATCAATTAGTCTATGATCAATAATCATGTATATAAAAAACCAATAATCATGTAAGCAAGATAGCTATATACATTTAACAGTTCAATCAAGAACATGCTATGATTCCACTAGGTACAAAGACCTAAAGAACTCTAGTAAGACTAAAAAGCCTCAACAATCTGCATAACAATGTTTTAAGTTAAAAGTTGTATTCCAAAAGAATTAACCACTCTAATGCAAACCAAGTCAGCAGTAGCATTTCTGCAATCTGTCAATTTATTTAGCCCAACATAATTACAACATAATAATGCTACCTTCCAATTTGACTGGAGATGAATCAGAGTCTTGCTTGACACATTTTGATTATTTCATCCACCGCTTACATTGGCAATTCGTTTATGTCTCTAATCTGCATAACTACATGAACAATATTCCTTATATATCAATAATAAATATTCAACAATGTATTACAAAGCAACATAAAAAAGATAGAGACCAATTTGTTTTCAATTTTCACCTTACTCAGTAAGAAAGATTTCACTCGAGTAGAGTAGACTAGAACGCTGTCAATCTCATCCATTTACTCTATTTTCTCAGCATACGCCACCTATTATTTCACAAAGAGTTTGCTAATTACATGGAGGTAAACCGGAAGATGAATGAAACTAAAGATAACCTCAACAAACAAGCAACATGACCACAAATTAACAAATTTTGACCTGAAAAATATACACCTTTTATTTCCCGTTAAATTGGTCATAAGATTAGACACTACAAGATTTATTGGTTTTCCCGGCCAGGAGTTTCCGGCGGATACAGATCCGCCGCAAAGTTACCGGCGGAATCTACGAATTTCCGGCGGAATTAGTCCGCCTCAAAGTTACCGGCGGAAAAATTGACATTTGCGGCGGATTAAAATTCGTCTTGGATTTTGCGGCGGATTTAACGGTTCTTGCGGCGGATTTTGCTTCACAGTTTTTTTTTTTACGAGCTTTTAATTAATCGCCGCAAATGCACCTCCGTCCGCCGCAAATCCCTTATGTCCGCCGCAAATCCCCTAAATCCGCCGGTAACTTCCTTTTCCGGCGGATCTTGCCTTTTGACCGTTTGACTTCGTTTCACCTATATAAACCCCTTCTCCCCTTCTTCTTTTTTCACACCTCTACCAATACTCTCATTCTCTTGATACGGCACTCGATCTCTTAATACGGCACTCTCTTGAGCATTGTCGGCAGCGGGGTTCCAATAGAGTGGCGTACGTCTCCATTTTTTTGTAAAAAAATTTTCACATTGTCATGAAGACCCCTTCATCTTTTTCGTTAAAAGTAACCCCTTTATCAGCATAAAGTTCATCCTCATTATTTTCACCACAAGAGACATATACGCTCATCAAACGCTCGGTATCATCCTCCAACTTAACAACCCGTCCTTACAGTTCCTCAAACTTTCTATTTAGAGATTCAATCATCTTTTCAAAAGATGGTTTCTTGTGAAACTTTCTATTTTGAAAATATGGTTGAATCTCTAAATAGAAAGTTTGAGGAACTGCAAGGACGGGCTGTTAAGTTGAAGGATGATACCGAGCGTTTGATTAACGTATATGTCACTTGTGGTGAAATAATGAGGAGGAGCTTTTTGCTGATAAATGGGTTACTTTTAACGAAAAAGATGAAGGGGTGTTCACGACAATGTGGAAATTTCTTTACAAAGAAATGGAGACATACGCCACTGTAATGGAGCTGCTGCCGACAATGCTCAAGAGAGTGTCATATCAAGATAATGGCGTAGGTCTCCGTTTAGGGGTAGCAGACATTAAATATATATTTTACTGTTTTTCCCAATTTTTATCGCTTTTAATTATTTTATTTTTTTGTTTAAAATATTTTATTAATTGTATGTATATTTTTTTGGTGATAATATTTTACTGCTTTTCCCCATTTTTATTTTTTTAAATTAAAAATTAATTAGTTATTGGATTTTATTTTTTTATCAATAATTAAAAAATTAATAAAATAATATATATTTTTAATTAAAACAATTTTTTTAAAAAAATAAAATTTATTTTTTAAAAATAATAATAATTTTTTAAAAAAAATATTAGTTTTTTAAAAAAAATAATAAATTTTTTTTAAAAATAATAATAATTTTTTAAAAAAAAGAATAATTTTTTTTTGAAAAAAAATTGGTACTTTGCGGCGGATTTGTGTTTTTTGCGGCGGATATTGAGAATTTGCGGCGGATCTTTGCGGCGGATTATAGCTTTTGCGGCGGATTATTTGGTATTTTTAAAAAAAAAGGCGCGATATTTTAATTTGAATATCCGCCGCAAAGTACCACGAATCCGCCGCAAACCTCCGTAAATAAAAAACCCGCGGATTTTAAATTTCAAAATCCGCCGCAACCGTCCAGAATCCGCTGCAAAGCACCGAAAAAAAAAAACCCGCGGATATTGAATTTCAAAATCCGCCGCAACCGTCCAAATCCGCCGCAAATCCCTTTTGACCGTTGGGCTGCGTTTTTCTATATATATCCATTCCCCACTTCTCATTCTTCACACTTCTAACAATCCTCCCATTCTCTTCTTAAAATTTCTCTTTTACTCTCTCCCAAATTCTCTCCTTCTCTACTAAATCTGTTTTTGAAGTGTAGCGCTTCCTCCCTACGGATTGTCTTCTGCTCTTATTGGGAAATTTCTTCAAGGTATGTTTTTGATATTAGTTAATAGTTTTAGTTTTTAATTTTTTTTTTAATATTCGTTTTTAAATTATTTTATAATAATATGAATTTGTTACTAATTGTGTTGTTTTTTTTGTTTAGGTATTGTTTGGGTTCCTCCTTTTTCCTCTCTGCTTTTTCCTCTCTGCTTGAGTTCAGGATAAGCTTCAAACCAGAGCCTTCTCTTCACTACGGTTAGTTGTTAAAGTAATTAACAAAATATTACTTACTTCACTATTTTTAGTAAAATTTTGTTTAGTATTTTGTTTGCAATAATAATACAAATTAATTTATATTGAAAAAACTTATTTATTAAGTTCACTTATAAATTTTATTAACATATATTGTCTTATAAAAATTGAAATTTAAAATTAAATTTGGAATTATTATTTATAATGTTTAAATTATTTGTATATAACATTATTAAAAAATTCATTCCGTTGCTTGTAATTAATTGGTAGTTTATTGAAATATCAAAATAAAATGAGTAATAAATATATATATATCAAAATATGAAATAATTGATAGTTTATTTTATTTATATTGTAGTGTAGTATACGTATAGTTCTTGAAAATGGATCGTAGCGGGAAATTCAGGCGATTCGGGAGCAGGCTAGGGTAGCTGAGGAGCGCATGGAGGAGCGCTTTAAGTTCTTGCAGGATCAGATGGTGTCTAGCTCGAGGCCATCCTCATCAGCATCCTACCCGCCGCCGCCACAGCAGCAGTACTACCAGCAGCAGTATGCACCCCAGTATCCCCCGCCGTATGCATCCCAATATCCCCCGCAGTATACACCGCAGTATGCGCCGCCATTCCAGCCATACCAGCAGCAACATCAGTCACCCCGCCAGCCATACCAGCAGCCCCAACATCAGTCACCCCTGATCCAGCCAAACCAGCAGTACCCCCAGCAGCGGTCACCCCCGCTGGACATTGATCTTAATGTCCAAATGTCATCGCTCAGTGCTTTACTTCAAGATGATACATATTATAATAATGTTGATGACATTGACCGGTAGGCACCCCAGTAGCTTTAGATTATTTTATTTATTTGTCTGGATATTTTATTAATTGTCTGGATATTTTATTAATTGTATGGATATTTTTACTGCTTTTCCCAATTTTTATTTTTTTAAATTAAAAATTAATTAGTTATTGTATTTTATTTTTTTATCAATAATTAAAAAAATTAATAAAATAATATATATTTTTAATTAAAACGATTTTTTTAAAAAAAAAATTTATTTTTTAAAAATAATAATAATAATTTTTTAATTAAAATAATAATAATTAAAAAAAATTTTTTAATTAAAATAATAATAATTATTAAAATAAAAAAACAAAATTTATTTTTTAAAAATAATAATAATTTTTTTAATTAAAATAATAATAATTAAATTTTTTTTTTAAAAAATGTTTTTTTAAAAAAATTATATTCATTTTTTTTTAAATAAAACGGGTGTTTGCGGCGGATAATTTGCGGCGGATATTGGGTACCTTCCGGCGGATATATTGCGTCAAAAAATTGTCCCCTTTTCCGGCGGATTATCCGCCGCAAATTTGCGTTGGATTTTGCGGCGCCACTAAATCCGCCGCAAACTTGCGGCGGATAATCCGCCGCAAACTTGCGGCGGATAATCCGCCGCAACGCGTTTGCTTCGAGCTGGCTACCTGCGAAAAACTTCCGCCGCAAAGTCCAAATATCCGCCGCAAATTTGGCTTTTGCGGCGGATTTCGCCCGCCGCAAAGTCCAGCTTTTTTTGTAGTGAGAACCACATACACATACAGGGTCTTAGGGCCCTTTTGTCAACCAAAAAAAAGAACCACATACACATCGATGAATTCAAAAGCATACAATTACAAATCGCTTCCCAATTAATTTTAAATCAATGCAATAGTGAATTTCTAATTACTACTTTACAAACGGTTGGTTACTACTACACAGTTTTTCATTTTACCCAAACAACCCAAAATCAAATCTCCAACTACTTCACCGTTTTCCCCCTCCTCCCAAATACACATTCTTCCCTGCTTGTAGCAGGAGATCAATGTTGAATTAAACTAAATCTAAATCCCCATCCCTCTCCTCTAATCCTAATAAAATGAAAAAATTTAAGAAATAATGGAGATTACGGTAAATCAAGAAGAAACAAGGAGGGGAAGAATTCACTTTCCTGATTGAACGGGATTGCTCAAGATGGCTTGTTGCTCCTTTCTTCAACCTTGATCTTCCCACACAAGAGGTTGAATCTGCTCGTAACTTGCTTCAATCCTAGAAACCCTAACTCAAAAGCGCACACTCTCTCTAACTCAAAAGTACCAGTTGTGTTGCGACTGGTCTATATGAGACAGCAAGGCTTTCACTGGGAGTGGAGCGACAAGAGAGCGGTGGGTGGAGGGTGAGCTCGGATTTGCGTTTCTGAGAATGGTGGGTGGAGGGTGAGATTTGTGAGAGAAGTGATTTAGGGCTCTGCGTATGCGTGGGTTAGAGAAAGTAATGGATTTTCTATTTTTTTTATTTTTTAATAATTTTCTCTATGGCAACGTTTATGAGCCGTTGCCTAAAGCTTAAACAAAAAACCGTTGCCGTAGACCATATGGCAACGTTTATGAGCCGTTGCCTAATGATGAAACAAAAACCGTTGCTATAGACTATATGGCAACAGTTTTGAACCGTTGCCAATAAAAATATTTGAAAAAAAATGAACCAGCAACGGGGTGAAAAAACCGTTGCCATTGATGTCTAAGGCAACGGTTTTTTTGGCGTTGCAAAATTAGGCGTTGCCGTAGGGTCCAAATGTTGTAGTGACATATAGAGCAAATAGTGGTACTCATGGAACTAGTAACATGCTAAAACATTCAAAAAAAATGTTTGAAAAACCCATATAGGAATGTTGATAAGAAACAAAAGACACTTGCTCTTGGAAATGAATGTGAAGATGAGCCTAATAGTGTTAGCTTCAAACTTGTTGAGTTCAATCAAGAGAAAACTCGTGTCTCACTTGCAAATATGATAATTATAGATGAACTTTCCTTTAAGTTTGTTGAAAATGAAGGGTTTTGACTATTCATGGGTGAAGCTCAGCCTAGATTTAAAATTCCATCTCGTATCATGTTCTTTCCTACATGGCAAGAGATATATTAGCCATTCTGGTATCCACTGTATCATCTGAATCTGCATTTAGCACCGGAGGGCGTGTTCTTGATTCATTTCGTAGTTCTTTGAGCCCTTCTATTCTCCAAGCTTTAATTTGTACTCATAATTGGATAAAATCTCCAAAGGTGGTTGATTTAGAAGCTGAATTGGAAGAAGTGCAGAGACTTGAAGCAGGTATGCTTCACTGGTTTAAATTCTATTGTATTTTATATTTGTTTACAATATGAATATCAATGTAAATTTCTATTGTATGCTAATAAGATTGTTGTGGTTGTGTCTGAAATTCCAGAATTGTTGGCTGCAACAACTGGCGAGGATGCTAGTGCGGCGCTTAGACTTTGAAGCTACATTCCAGAATTATTGTATGCTAATAAGAATCAGTTTGTTTTTGAAGCTACATTGAAGAGTGCCTACCTAGACTTTTCATTTTCGTATTTTTTTTAAAAGTATGTGATGTGTGCTTACTGCTTAGACTTTTTATTCTTATTTTGCAGTTAAGTTGTAAGACACACTTTAGAATTTGGATTTGATGGTTTTTTTAATTAGGATTCACTTTGGTTTTTAATTAAAAGCATGTGATGTGTGTTTAGACTTTTTAAATTATGATTCTTATTTCACAGTTATGTTTTAAAAAGTTGGTGTTAGCACATGACCCGCGAGCCCAATCCGAACCAACCCATTCAATATCGGATTGGTTTGGTTCGGATTTTATAGTAAAAAACTCAAAATCCGAACCAACCCAAACCGATTAAGTTTGATTGGTTCGGATAACAGATTTAGTCAAAATCCATCCAAACCAACCCGTGAACACCCCTAATTTCTGTGTCATTTTGGTCCTTTTTTGGTATTTTCTGTCCATTGACTTAACAGACGCCACGCTGGCAGTTAACTGCTGACGTAGCGTCCTAATTGTCCAATCAGGCGTGGCTTCATTAAATGACATGACCAATGGGGGACCAAATTGAAAGTAAAAAAAACATTGGGGACCAAATTGAGAAAACACAAAACATAATCAATCACTCTCCATCTTCTTCCTCCATCTTCATCTTCTTCTTCTCTGGTGAGCCACCACCACCTCCGACGAGCCGCCACCACCACCACCACAAATCAATCACTCTTCAACTCTTTTTTCATGAGGCAAACTTAATCATCTCTTTAAAATCCAAAAAACCCCCAATTTCTCAAATCCCTAAATTTGGTTTCAAATCCCCAATATTTTCTACAAGTAAAGTTTTTATATTCTCTAATTTTCAGAAGAAAAAAAAGTAGAATAGTTTGGCATAATGCTATTGCAAGGACTACCTAGGTGGTGAGGTCGCGTGATAATTTAACGTTTGGGGGTTCTTGGACCTTTAATGAATGTTTTTGAATCAACTTCAATATAGTCAAAACAAAAACAAAAACAAGTACTAGGAAAATGTCCAAATTAGATATTAGGTTTAAATACGTTTTTACCCCCTGTAAATAGGGGGTGTTTTGCTTTTACCCTCTGCAAATTTTTTTTTTAAAAAACACTTTGCAAATTTCACCATTTTGCCGTTACCCTTCTGTTAGTTTCCCTATTACAAAAAAGCCTATGTGTCACACAGATGTCTGATTTGGCATTTATTTTTTGTTTTCTTTTATTTTAATTGCTGACTGTATATATGCCATGTCATTAATGAGTCTTACAAAATTAAAACCCTAATTCCTCTTTCTTCTTCACCTGTTCCCATCTTCTTCGTCTCTCACTCTCTCTCACAGAACCACCACCACCCTAATTCCTCTTTCTTCTTCACCTGTTCCCATCTTCTTCGTCCCTCACTCTCTCTCACAGAACCACTCCGTTTTCCTTCCCTATTCTTTCCCCTTCGTTTAGTAGACGAGAAGAAGAACCAGAAAATCACTCCGTTTTCCTTCCCTATTCTTTCCCCTACATTTTCCTTCTCTCTCTCTCTCATGGTGAAGATGGATGCGGCGCTGGAGAAGGGTGGGAAAGGAAGTAGATCTGGGTATATTAGTAGATCTGGGTTTTCCTTCGTTTCTGAAAAAGAAAAAGTAGATCTGCGAAGGACCTCCTTTTCGTTCTTCTCTACTCTTTTATTTTTAATTTCACAGATCCATATTTTGCTTTGATGGTGCTGTGAAGGTGGTAGTTGTTTTGGTGAAAACAGAACCTGCATATTTTTGTTTGTGGGAGTGTGGTGATCCTTGGTTGTGGGGTTGATTTGAGAGGGAGATGGAGATGGAGATGATACTGAGATTGGGAAAGAGAGAACCGTGGGGTACTTTGTTCATAGTGATGATGCTGGGACCAGTAGAACGAATCCTAATTAATTTGGAAACTCATCATTTTATCCATGTCACCATTTTAAAATAAAAAAAAATTAAAAATAATGATTTGGCAAAGCCAGCTGGCAGTTCCGTTAGACACGTCAGCAAACCACTAACGGAGACTTGACAGAAGGACCAATATCAAACAAAAAATATTTGCAAGGTGTTTTTAAAAAAAAAAAAATTGCAGGGGGTAAAAGCAAAACACCCCCTATTTGTAGGGTGTAAAAACGTATTTAAACCTAGATATTATAGTATTCTACCATTTGTCCAATTATTAAGGTATTTTTGTCAATTCACCATATAATAACAAAAAAAAACTTCAGCTTTTTCCGAAAGCTGAAAAAACCATTGACACGTAAAAAAAATGCTACTGCCAAAACAAAAAGTCGCAGCCAGTTTTTTAATAAAATAATAATAGCACAAACTGAAAAGTAACAGCAGAATATTATTTTTAATAAAATAATAATAATTTTTTATTTTTTTAAAAAACAGTAACTTTTTTAAATTCCTTTCTTTAAAAAAAAGGGTAATTAATTTTTTTTATATCAGACAATTCTTTAAAAATTCTTTTTTTTTTAAAATCAATAATTTTTTTTAAAAACTGTTTTTTTTCTATAAAATCAGTAATTTTTTTCATTAAAAAATTCTTTTTTTAATTTACTATAATCTACTCAAACTAATAAAACAAATTAATTTAACCACTACCAATTATAAAAAAAAAAACGATACTGCTATAAAAATTTCAAAATAATTTTTTATCAAAAATTAAATCTCATTTTCTTTTTCCGTGAGCCGCACGGGAGCGGCAACGAAGGTGCCGGGAGCGCCAACATGAGCGTCAATGGGAGCTCCAACGGGAGCGCCAACGTGAGCGCCAACGAGAACGCCAACATGATCGCCAACGAGGGCGCCAATGGGAGTGCCAACGAGGGCGCCAACGGGAGCGCCAACGAGAGCGCCAACGGGAGCGCCAACGACAGTGCCAACGAGAGCGCCAATTGTAACACCCCTTTTCTACCCGGTAAATTTTTGACAAAAATCAGAGTTTCAAAAACATTTTTCACTACACCCACAAGGGATGCCACATTTACACCATTAAAACATCACACGCCAACAATAAAATTCACCATTAAAATAGTACGATACATAGACGTCATAAAATGGGACGAACCCCCAAAACACCTGTTCAGTCTACATGACAGTAACTCAATCACCACGCAGTGGAATAAAAATAAAGGTTTCTATGAATAACCATAACATCACCATAAAACTTCAGAAATTAAATAATAGAGACATCTAACAAAGACTAGCGTTCATCCCCCCGAGTGCTACGTATCAAAGCGACGACACCGACTCGACTAGCGAAGGTAGACATGCCTTCACTCGTAATCACCTGCACGTTACCAGCATAGGGGTAACATTCAAACAGAAGGGGTGAGATATCTAACATTATAATAGCATATATGATAGGCAATATGCTAGAGTTACGACAACTATATCTACCGCTTCACAACAACATCAAATTTGCAGTCAATAAGAATCATCACCAATGTCATGAGTAAATGAATGAGATGCGACCCACACCTACGGGTATATGCATGTGGTACCAATCATCATCAATAAATTAGCCAATAAGGGCATCATCACCTATATCATCACCAAGTTTTTGAGCATTATCACCATCACCTATAGCTCCAAGGCCGGATCCTTCATCACCAAAATAATGCATATGAAATGGATGTGACACCATGAACAATGCACCAGGGACAATCAACAACAATAGTCATCCAAGTGACACAACGACACCAATATCAACAAATGGTCATAGACCCCTCACCTATCACCTTAGCTAATAAAATAGGCACGTCACCTGTTATATCATCACCAATAACACCAATCATCACCAATAACACCAACACCTATAGAACAGTCTAACAACTTGATTAACAACCACCGACACCAAGGACACCAATAGATTTACAACATCAACGGCAACAACAATTTTACAACACCGAGAGCAACGACAATTTACATCACCTGGAACAACAACGATTTTACAACACCAATGCCAACAACAATTATACGACACGAATGACAATACCAATTTACAACACTAATGACAACGACCACCGGGACAGCCACATGAGGCGCCCCAAACCACTAGAAAATGGCGCCGTTGATGGCGCCCAGCAAGCCAAACAACACAGAAAATGGCGCCCAGGAGGGCGCACAACAGGCCAACAACAGAGAACGGCGCCCAGGAGCAGGGCGCCTACCACAACAGCAGCAAAACATACATGGCAGGAATTGGCGCCCAGCAATAGGGTGCCAACAGGCAACATCATCCAGCAGGAACTGGCGCCCGGCAACAAGGCGCCAACAGGCAACAGCAACAGACAGGAACTGGCGCCCAGCAACAAGGCGCCAACAGGCAACAGCAACAAACAGGAACTGGCGCCCAGCAACAAGGCGCCAACAGGCAGCAGCAACAGACAGGAACTGGCGCCCAGCAACAAGGCGCCAACAGGCAACAGCAACAAACAGGAACTGGCGCCCAGCAACAAGGCGCCTACAGGCAGCAGCAACAGACAGGAACTGGGCGCCTAGGGCGCCACTTTCAGCACAACAACAAACACTGGGCGCCTAGGGCGCCAGTTTCAGCAACAGGAACAACACTGGCACGGCGCCCAGGAGCAGGGCGCCTTCCAGCAACCAGGACAGCATATGCGACAACATCAATGGCGCCCATGGCGCCTAGGGATCAATTTTTTTTTTGATTTTCACCATGATCAATATCCAAACACCAAATTGCAATCATCATGAATACATTCAAACATCACCAAATCAACACCAAACAAGATCAAAGAGACAACATAGAGCCTATCTCCCACATAGCACCCATCATACACCCTATTATAAAGGTAGAACCCACCCTTACCTTAGATTTGCCGAATACGAGATCCCCTTGCACGAAAACTCCAAAGAACCACAGCAACAAGAGCTCCTCTCCTCTTTCTCCTTGGTTGCGCTGCCCCTCTCTTCTCTCTTCGCAATCTCTCTTTTTTTTCTCCAAAATGAGCAAGTGATCCAAACCCTAGCTAATGCCCTCACCTATGTGCCTATGCCAATGGGCTCTTGGGTCACGGGCCTCCTTCTACTACTCAGCTTAATTACTAAACACCACTCCCTGATTTAAATGAAACACCATATTATTATTTTAATATGACTATACCAATAAAATACCTAAATAATTTAATTAAATAAATAATTAAATTATTTGGGCGTTACAACTCTGCCCCACTTAGAATATTTCGTCCTCGAAATTTACCTGATTCAAACAGCTCGGGATAGGATTCCCGCATCTTGCTCTCCAGCTTCCACGTCATGCTCTCTCCGACAGCTCCTAGCCAGACTACCTTCACCAACGCAATATCCTTGCCTCTTAGAATTTTCACCTCATGATCTTCGATTCGTACAAGCATCGTCTCCACCGTGAGATTATCCCATACCTCCACCTCATCCACGCGGATTACATGAGATGGATCTGAAATGTACTTCCGAAGTTGCGACACATGAAACACGTCATGCAAATTCGAAAGGTTAGGCGGTAAAGCCACTCTATATGCAACATTCCCGACTCTCTCTGAAATCTGATAAGGACCAATGAAACGAGGAGTGAGCTTCTTCGACTTCAAAGCGCGTCCAACACCGGTCACTGGAGTGACTCTCAAAAATACATGCTCACCCGCTTGAAACTCTAAATCTTTCCTCCGCTTGTCGTGATAACTCTTCTGTCGACTCTGTGAAGCCTTCATCTTCTCACGAATCAACTTCACTTTCTCAGTTGTCTCTCGAACAATCTCCGGTCCAAGCACCACACTCTCTCCAGACTCATACCAACACAACGGGGTTCTACACTTCCGACCATATAATGCTTCAAAAGGTGCCATCCCAATACTAGAGTGGTAACTGTTGTTATACATGAACTCTATCAGTGGAAGGTACGAATCCCACGAACCTCCTTGTTCCAAGACACAAGCCCTCAACAAATCTTCTAATGACTGAATTGTCCTCTCTGACTGACCATCTGTCTGAGGATGATATGCCGAACTCAACCTCAACTTAGACCCCAACTTCTCTTGCAAACTCTTCCAGAAATCTGAAGTGAACCTCGGATCTCTATCCGAAACAATACTCATAGGAACTCCATGAAGCTTCACAATCTCCCGGATATAAATCCCCGCCAACCTCGACACCGGATACGTGATGTTGATAGGAACAAAATGAGACGATTTCGTTAACCTGTCAACAATCACCCAAATTGCATCATACCCTCTCGCAGCATTAGGCAATCCCGTCACAAAGTCCATCGAAATGCTATCCCATTTCCACTCTGGAATTTCTAACGGTTGCATCAGTCCAGCAGGCTTCTGATGCTCAACCTTTGACTTCTGGCAAATCAAACATGCATAAGCGAACTGCGCCACATCTCGCTTCATGTAACATCCTCAAAATAATTAATGGAATTATTTGGATGTTAACCCAATTGAATTATTTTAGTACTTGACTGGTAAATTTATTGAGTGCTAAAATTATTTATTGGTTGTCATCGGACCGTTAACCGGATAATACGGGTCAAGGAAGTTTTGGAATCGAAATAAGAGATCTAGAGCAATGTGGTAATTTTACCACGTTATCACTTATATATTAATAAATATATATGTGTGTGTGTGTTTTAAATGAAAGAAAGAAAAGAAAGAAAGGAGACACGCGAGAGACAGAAGGGAGAAACAGAGAGGAATGAGAGAAAAGAAAAGAAAAGAGAAAGAAAGGGTGAGGAGGAAGAAGAGGAAAAAGGGGAAAGTTAGGCTCACCAAAACGACTTCCTTCCAACACGAAAAATGCTCAGCGTTACTTCCTCTTCGATTTGGTACCAAAATCTTCATCATCAACTCACCCTACACGAAATATGCCATTTTCGGTTTGAAGCTCAAGGTGACGTTTTTGAGAGCTATCTTCTTCAATAAAGCGGTTTGAAGGCTAAGGGAGTTCAAATGGAGGCTTGGGTACTAGCTTGGAGTGAAAGAATCAAGGTTTGATTGGGTGAGATTGAAAATCAAGATTTGAGGTTTTGGTGAATAGTGTCTTGGAGGTTAGGGGAGGAAGATGATGAATAGTGTTCCTGAAGGATTTCGGGGAATTTGGTATTTCGGTCAAAAAGAGGTTTCGCGATCGAGTGGAAAGCTTTGGAAGCGGATTGGATGTCGCCGGAGTGGGGAATGTTCGTGTGGCTACTCGGTGAATTCGGCCCGCTCGTGGTTCACGCTTCAAGGGTGAGTTTTACTCACGTTTAGGTTTTTAAATTAATAAACTTAGATTGTGAAATGTGTTTCGGTTTTGAATTGAGTCGAAAACGTATTTTGTGCGAAAAACCACGTTTTAGGTCCAATCGGTTTTTGGATTGTTGATTGATGATTATTGTTGTTTGAATATGTTTTTGGACTGTTTTTATGTTGGGACTGGACTGGAACAGGTATCGGAATTGATCGGAACGACAAAAATTGCGAAAACGGGATAAAATTCAGTGCTGTCAAAAGCGCACGACCCGTGCGTCCCAGGCGCACGGACCGTGCGCCCCTTTCAGTTTGTGCTTTAAAAAGATGCATTACAGGGCGCACGACCCGTGCGTATGGGCGCATGAACCGTGCGCTGTGTTCTGTCAAAATTTTCCAAACTTGCCCGAAACGATCCCGATCGATTCCAATCCTCTTCTAATCCTTTCCTAACCCTTTTCCAATGATATTAGGCTTATAATGCCATGATTTTGGGTATGTTTCAAAAGGGTTTATAAAATGTTTTTGAAGTTGAAATTGTTTCGAAAAGCCGAACAATAGTACACGGGTGCGGATATATTTTATTAATAATAAAGCGGACTATGAGTCCTACGTGGTATGGTATAACTGATGCGGATGGTTATTATTTATTCGTCTAAACCGGTCTACGATTCACGATATATATATATTATATCGACTATAGGAAACGGCCCAATGTGGGTATTGTGTTCAGTTATCGGTCAAATGTAAATGAACTAAATGTTCATGTGTCTGTAGATATATTTATTATATCGAGTTGGGTGATGACCCATGTTGACATACTAGGCGGGGAAGTCATGAACCCTTACCCTAGGCTCTGTGCCATTAGGAAACACTATTGGTTATGGGGTTCGCCGGGATTAGCAGTGCGTGCAGTCGGTGATATGTTAAGAAGTTTCCGTGTCGAGTTCACCGGGATTAGCAGTGCGTGCAGTCGGTGGTACGTAAAATGTTTCCGTGTCGCGTTCACCGGGATTAGCAGTGCGTGCAGTCGGTGGTACGTAAAATGTTTCCGTGTCGCGTTCACCGGGATTAGCAGTGCGTGCAGTCGGTGGTACGTAAAATGTTTCCGTGTCGCGTTCACCGGGATTAGCAGTGCGTGCAGTCGGTGGTACGTAAAATGGTTTCGTGTCGCGTTCGCCGGGATTAGCAGTGTGTGCAGTCGGTGTCGTGTTAAGTTTAACAAAATTTCATAATTGAACCGAGAGTGTTAGTAGGGGTCTCGGTAGAACTCACTGAGATTGTATCTCATTGTTTATATGTTGTGGTTTTTCAGATCAACAGGGAAAGTGGAGATCCAAGAGGCACGAGTAGGTGGTACTCGGATGGCTGCTGAAGACTTAGCTTTTATGCTAAAGTTGTGTTTTCCCTTGTTATCTATGTATCACGGCATTATAGCTTTAACTGTTGTAAAAGTTATGTATTTATTTCCGCTTTCTTGTGCGATATTGAACACTGTATTTCACTGGTGGTTTATGGTCTTATTTATGTTTAAGACTGTTCTATTATTATTCGGTGAAAATTTTGTAGTGGTGTTCAGTATTTAAACAGGAAATATATCTCTGATGAGTTAGGTTTGGTACACTTGGGTATTTTTACTCGATAAAAATACCGGGGTGTTACAGTTGGTATCAGAGCAGTTCGACCTAGTCGGACTTAGTTTAGGATTGAGTCGATTCCTTGTTAGTCCTTTTTGTAATTACACTTGTGATGCTAAGAGACATTGAGCCTGATCAACTTAATACTTAGTGCATCATAAGCGGAATTATGACAGGATGATCAAGACGTAGTCCTCGACCAAGACCAGAATCTCCAACCGGTGCATCCTCGGGAAAGGTGACATGACGGTGGGAGAATACACCGCTAAGTTTGAGGAGTTGTCTCAGTTTTACCAAGTGGTAAAGTAAGCTTCGGATGACGAACGGAGAATGCAGAAGTATAAGACGGGCATAAGTGCTTTTATGATTTATGGTCTCAGTTCTTATACTGCTACAAATTATGTTGCCTTGGTGCAATCATCCTATGTCGCCGAGGATGATCTCATAGGAAATATGGGAAAGGAAAGAAGGTAGTTGAAATATCAACTCCGACCGCAAAGTCCTAAGATAATTTCATCAAAGGAAAAGCAGATGCAATTCTTTGATTCTTCAAATGTCAGAAGATGTTCTAACTGGGGAAAGCCTCCTAGCGGTGATTGCAAGCGAAGATCTAATCGGTGCTATTATAGAAATGTAGAGGGTCACTATGGTAAAGAGTGCCCGTAAGGAAAAGTTCCAAGGAGTCACAAGCAGCTCTAAGGCAAGGACGAGTCAACATTCTGGATGTTTAGGCAGTTACGACTGCAGACAATCTACTGAGGAGTATGAGATCAGTTTTCAATAACTCGATCAGTATATTATATGATTCGGGTGCAACCTATTGCTGTATATTCCGATCGCATGTGAATCGGTTGGGATTAGCCTTATCATCGCTATCCGGGCCGGTAACTATTTTAACTGCTGCTAAGGGTCGTGTCCAGACATAATCTTTGTGTAGAATTGTCTACTTGTCATAGGAGGCAGGAATTTCGTTGTAGAATTTATTTTTGCCTATGAGAAGGGTGGACACCATTTTGGGTATGAATTGGATGACTGCAAATCATGTTGCAATCGACTGTGTTAATCAACTGTCAGTTCCTCTTCAGAATCAGTTGAATTGTCTAAGACAAATTCGGAAGCGGTTACTTAGTTCACCTTAGACGGTCAACCTTCATTCCAAGGTGCGGAAGCACATGTTAGTATGTTATCTGCATCCACTGGAACTAGTTTAGATTTGGCGAATATTCAGGTCGTGAATGACTTTCTGGATGTTTTCACGATGAAGTTTCTTCTGAACCTCCAGAGCGAGAGGTAGAGTTTACTGTAGAATTGGTTCCTGGCACGGGATCAATATCTATTGTTTCTTATTGAATGTCTCCTTTAGAATTGAAAGAATTGAAGTCTCAACTTGAAGAATTGATATCAAGGAGGTTCATTCGACCGAGCGCTTCCCTATGGGGTGCTCCGGTGTTGCTTGTCAAGAAGAAAGATGGAAGTAGGAGATTGTGTATTGATTATCGACAACTCAACAAAGTGAAGATCAAGAACAAATATTCTTTGCCAAGGATACACGAATTGCTGGATCAACTTCGAGGTGTCGTGGTGCTTTCAAAAATTGATCTGAGGTCCGGTCATCATCAATTAAAAGTTAGAGCCTTAGATATTCTGAAGACAGCTTTCCGTACTAGGTATGGACATTACGAGTTCGTAGTGATGCCCTTCGGTTTGACTAATGCTCTGGCGGTATTCATGGATTACATGAACCGAGTTTTCCACCCTTACCTGGATCAGTTTGTCGTAGTTTTCATTAATGATATCTTGGTGTACTCTAAGACCATTGAGGAGCATGCCCAACATCTCCGCATTGTTCTGAGCGTACTCCGAGAGAAGAAATTGTATGCCAAGCCGTCGAAGTGTGACTTCTGGATGTCGGAAGTGAAGTTTTCGGGATATGTGATTTCCCAATTGGAAGTTGCCGTAGATCTCAGTAAAATGGAAGCGGTGTTAAACTGGCAGTCACAAAGATCAGAAGTTTCTTGGGTCTAGCCGGTTACTATAAGAGATTTGTTCAAGGGTTCTCACAGTTAGTTTTCCACTTACTCGGTTAACTCGTAAGGGTCATCCGTTTACGTGGTATGCCGATTGTGAAGAATGTTTTCAAGAGTTGAAGATTTTGACTTCTGCTCCAATCCTGATTCTTCCGAATCCGTCATTGGAATTTCAAATTTTCGATGACGCTTCAGGGAAGGGTTTAGGGTGTGTTCTCATGCAGAATCAACAGGTGGTAGCTTGTGCATCCAGGCAATTGAAGACTCGTGAAGGGAATTATCCGACTCATAATTTGGGAGTTGGCAGCTATTGTGTACGCACTGAAGATTTGGAGACGTTACCTGTATGGGTCTCGTTTCGATGCCTTTAGTGATCACAAAAGTTTAAAGTATCTGTTTGATCGGAAAGAACTGAATAGCAGGCAGAGAAGTGTGTTGAGTTTCTGGAGGATTATAAATTCGTGTTGATGTAGCATTCAAGAGAGGTCAGTGTTGTAACTGATGCACTGAGTAGGAAATCCATCCACATGGCCGAGTTTATGATGCATGAGATGGAATTATCAGAGTCTTTTAGAGACTTAAATCTGAATTCAAGATCAAGGAGGAACCGTTTAGTGTCGAGCCATATGCGGATCTCTAGTTCCCTAAGGGATTCTATTCTCTTAGCACGGGAAATTGATGTGAAGCTACAGTCACGAAAAGTGTTTCTAGAATTTACCAAAGATAGTGATGGAGTTATTTGTTTCGACGGTAGGATCTGTGTGCCCGATAATGAAGATATTAAAGAGCAAGTGCTAGAGTAAGCACACCGAGGTTTATATTCTGTATACCCTGGATCCACCAAGATGTACAGAGATGTTAAGCAAATGTATTAGTGGCGAAGTATTAGTCTGTTAACCTCTCCTTTGTGAAAGTTAACAATAAGATTGTCTTACGAGATTCCGTTTGACAAGGCGAACGTGAATACGAATATGTAAGTGAGGTAACTGCTGATTGTTTTCACGTTGCGAATAACCATCAAAGGAGTAATTGATGGATCTGCTTGCAAGTGACTGAAATTTCCGAAGTGAAGCTTGGTGTGCGGCGGGATAGTTTTGAAAAATCATTTTTGTGAAAACCCGCATGCTAAAGTTAATTTTGGGAACGAATCAAGAGGTTAATAAAGTCTGATTGAGGAAGAAAATCCTAGAAGGATTACTTAGGTTGAGGGGAAGCTCTCAATGCTATTGACTAATTCGGAAAGGAATCGGGTGCGTCGTTGGTGAAAACCTCATGAAGAAGTTGCAATATAAGAAACGGAGCTCTGAGTTCTGTTTGATAGTTGTCTTGAGAACAACTGAGGTAATTTGCATTACGTTCAAATTTATTTGATGTCCCCACGGTTTATTTCTACGTTTAAGATAAACGTTTCCGGTAAATCCTCATTCCATCTTCTTTCGAAAAGTGTTATCTCGAAATCTTAGGGGCGAGTCAAGAAGTTTCACAAGTGACTTTTCCGTCACATTGTCGGTGTGTATGAGGACTGTTGTGGATATTAGAAGATTTGTTGAGAAAGTGTTTACACCCTTCGAGGAAATCGTGTTTGTTTTCACCTCTACCGAGGAGTACCAGTTTGTGGATCTCATTTTCAACCTGTATTTCTATCAAGTGTCTTATATTAGACCCTTTGATTTAGATTAATCAAAGTTGGGGAGCAAGTGAGGAATGAAGCTTCGGAAGTGTTTTCGAACGCGGTGCTGAGTCTATGTAGGCGAAAGAGGAGTTTCTCGTGTTGATTCGTAACAAGGGAGTTCGGACTGTAATCTTAGAAGCGTTCTAGGGTAATGGTCGAACATACTTAATGATGGGCGTGCCAACTTGAGAAGATTTTCTACACTCATTTCGTTAATTCAAGATTGTGTTCCAGTAACTAAAAGACATTTCTGAGGATGTCGATCCTCGGTTAGTTGGATGAAAGACTTGACGAAATTTTGAGGACAAAATTCTTTCAAGTTGGGGAGAATGTAACATCCTCAAAATAATTAATGGAATTATTTGGATGTTAACCCAATTGAATTATTTTAGTACTTGACTGGTAAATTTATTGAGTGCTAAAATTATTTATTGGTTGTCATCGGACCGTTAACCGGATAATACGGGTCAAGGAAGTTTTGGAATCGAAATAAGAGATCTAGAGCAATGTGGTAATTTTACCACGTTATCACTTATATATTAATAAATATATATGTGTGTGTGGAGGAAGAAGAGGAAAAAGGGGAAAGTTAGGCTCACCAAAACGACTTCCTTCCAACACGAAAAATGCTCAGCGTTACTTCCTCTTCGATTTGGTACCAAAATCTTCATCATCAACTCACCCTACACGAATCTGCCATTTTCGGTTTGAAGCTCAAGGTGACGTTTTTGAGAGCTATCTTCTTCAATAAAGCGGTTTGAAGGCTAAGGGAGTTCAAATGGAGGCTTGGGTACTAGCTTGGAGTGAAAGAATCAAGGTTTGATTGGGTGAGATTGAAAATCAAGATTTGAGGTTTTGGTGAATAGTGTCTTGGAGGTTAGGGGAGGAAGATGATGAATAGTGTTCGTGAAGGATTTCGGGGAATTTGGTATTTCGGTCAAAAAGAGGTTTCGCGATCGAGTGGAAAGCTTTGGAAGCAGATTGGATGTCGCCGGAGCGGGGAATGTTCGTGTGGCTACTCGGTGAATTCGGCCCGCTCGTGGTTCACGCTTCAAGGGTAAGTTTTACTCACGTTTAGGTTTTTAAATTAATAAACTTAATTTGTGAAATGTGTTTCGGTTTTGAATTGAGTCGAAAACGTATTTTGTGCGAAAAACCACGTTTTAGGTCCAATCGATTTTTGGATTGTTGATTGATGATTATTGTTGTTTGAATATGTTTTTGGACTGTTTTTATGTTGGGACTGGACTGGAACAGGTATCGGAATTGATCGGAACGACAAAAATTGCGAAAACGGGATAAAATTCAGTGTTGTCAAAAGCGCACGACCCGTGCGTCCCAGTAGCCGACTTCTGGGCTTCCCAATTCAACCAGCCAACCCCAAAAAGCTTCGATGAACTTTCTATAATAACCAGCCAACCCCAAAAAGCTTCTAATCTCAGTAGCCGACTTCTGGGCTTCCCAATTCAACACTGCATCTACTTTCGACGGATCCACTGCAATACCACTACCAGAAATGACATGACCGAGAAAACTCACTTTTTTCAACCAAAACTCACACTTCAACAACTTCGCATACAGCTTCTTTTCCTTCAGTACCTCCAATACTAACCTCAGATGCTCGGCGTGCTCTTCCTCCGACTTAGAGTAAATCAGAATGTCGTCAATGAACACCACTACAAACCGATCTAGGTAAGTATGAAATCTACGATTCATATATTCCATAAATACTCCTGGTGCGTTGGTAACACCGAACGGCATCACCGAATACTCATAATGACCATAACGGGTTCTGAAAGCCGTCTTCTGAATATCTTCGTCTCTCACCTTGATCTGATGATAACCTGATCTCAAATCAATCTTACTGAACACTTGAGCACCCACCAACTGATCCATCAAATCGTCTATCCTCGGGAGTGGATACTTGTTCTTAATTGTCACCTTATTCAACTGCCGATAATCCACACAGAGTCTCATACTACCATCCTTCTTCTTTTTCACTAACAACACAGGAGCTCCCCACAACGATACACTCGGCCTCACAAACTTCTTCTCGAGCAGATCCTCAAGTTGCTTCTTCAACTCAGACAATTCGGGTGCGGACATCCTGTACGGTGCCACAGAAACAGGTCTGGTACCAGGTACAAGATCAATAGAGAATTCAACTTCCCTCTCTGGCAGTACACTTGGAATCTCATCAGGAAAACATCAGGAAAGTCGCGCACCACCTGCAACTCTTCAATGATAGCTTGATTCTTAACAGACAACGATGCCATCAGCGAGAATAACTGAACTCCTTCCTTCATCAACTTCCGCAACTGACTAGCGGATAATAGACCAGACTCCTCTCCTCCAAAACTCACCGACTTGCTACGACAATTAATATGGACATGGTTATGCTCTAACCAGTTCATACCCAAGATTACATCCAATCCGCTCAACGGCAAACAAACAAAATCCACAACAAAGTCTCTGTCGAAGATCGACAAGGGACACTGAGAACACACCAGAGAAGTAGTTACCGATCCCTTCGCTGGAGTGTCGACAACCATCTCTCCATTCATAGCAGACAATACAAGACCCAATTTCTTACAACAATCAGCAGCAATAAAGCAATGAGTAGCACCAGTATCAACAATAGATTTTAGAGGAGTATCATTAATGAAGCACATACCTCTAATAAGTCCATCATCTCCAGTAGGCTCTTCACCTGTTAAAGCGAACACTTTTCCATTGGACCTTTCTTTCTTCGGCTTCGGACACTGCGTACTAATGTGCCCTCCTTCACCACAGTTGTAGCAGACCACCTCCTTACGCTCACACTCAGCCACCACATGACCCTCCTTACCACAACGGTAACACTTCTTCACTTCAGCTTTGCACACGTTACTCTAGTGACCATCTCTGCCACATTTGTAACATACAATGCTAGCAGGAGCATCTCCCCCACTAGTCCCCTTGCCCACAGCAGCTTTCTGTTTACCCTTACTAGCAGGAACCTCATACGGCTTACCACGACTTTGAAATTTGCTCCTCTTCTCATTCATAATTTTGTAGTGAGCATTGTTGTCTTCCTCATAAATTCTGCAGCTATCAATCAAGTCGGAGCAAACACGGATCTTCTGGTAACCAATCACCTTCTTAATCTCAGGCCGCAGCCCATTCTCAAACTTAATGCACTTGGAAAACTCAGCAGTTGCTTCACTGTAATGCGGGTAAGACTTTGCTAATTCCACGAACTTAGCAGCATACTCAGTCACAGACATATTCCCTTGTTTCAGCTCCAGGAACTCAATCTCTTTCTTACGTCGGACATCCTCCGGATAATATTTTCTCATAAACTCCCTGCGAAACACAGCCCAAGTGATCTCTTCGTTTGCAATCTCCAATCTCTGCCTAGCCTCTAACCACCAGTCATCGGCCTCCTCTGCTGTACCATAACGGACCTTCTGTGCTGGAGTGCAGTCCATCACACGAAAGATTCTCTCCATCTCTTTCAACCAAGCTAAAGCCCCATCGGGATCATACCTGCCCTTGAAGGTATGCGGATTCTCCCTCTGAAAGGTAGCCAAACTACGAGACCCAGCATTCTCACCAGCATTCTGCTGACCCTCCACGGCCTGAGCCATAGCAGCCAACGCAGCAGCAATAGCATCATCGTTCCTTCCAGCCATCTCAACTAATCATTACAATCATAAGCAACAGTTAGAACTAATTGACGATACTTGATCGTCAATGACACAATAACTTGACAACTTGGCCGGACAGACCGAAACTGCTCTGATACCACTAATGTAACACCCCTTTTCTACCCGGTAAATTTTTGACAAAAACCAGAGTTTCAAAAACATTTTTCACTACACCCACAAGGGATGCCACATTTACACCATTAAAACATCACACGTCAATAATAAAATTCACCATTAAAATAGTACGATACATAGCACGTCATAAAATGGGACGAACCCCCAAAACACCTGTTCAGTCTACATGACAGTAACTCCATCACCACGCAGCAGAATAAAAATAAAGGTTTCTATGAATAACCATAACATCACCATAAAACTTCAGAAATTAAATAATAGAGCATCTAATAAAGACTAGCGTTCATCCCCCCGAGTGTTACGTATCAGAGCGACGACACAGACTCGACTAGCGAAGGTAGACATGCCTTCACTCGTAATCACCTGCACGTTACCAGGATAGGGGTAACATTCAAACAGAAGGGGTGAGATATCTAACATTATAATAGCATATATGATAGGCAATATGCTAGAGTTACGACAACTATATCTACCGCTTCACAACAACATCGAATTTGCAGTCACCAAGAATCATCACCAATGTCATGAGTAAATGAATGAGATGCGACCCACACCTACGGGTATATGCATGTGGTACCAATCATCATCAATAAAATAGCCAATAAGGGCATCATCACTTATATCATCACCAAGTTTTTGAGCATCATCACCATCACCTATAGCTCCAAGACCGGAGCCTTCATTACCAAAATAATGCATATGAAATGGATGTGACACCATGAACAATGCACCAGGGACAATCAACAACAATAGTCATCCAAGTGACACAACGACACCAATATCAACAATTTGTCATAGACCCCTCCCTCACCTATCACCTTAGCCAATAAAATAGGCACATCACCTGTTATATCATCACCAATAACACCAATCATCACCAATAACACCAACACCTATAGGACAGTCTAACAACCTGATTAACAACCACCGGCACCAATGACACCAATAGATTTACAACATCAACGACAACAACAATTTTACAACACAGAGAGCAACGACAATTTACATCGCCTGGAACAACAACGATTTTACAACACCAATGCCAACAACAATTATACGACACGAATGACAATACCAATTTACAACACCAATGACAACGACCACCGAGACAGCCACATTAGGCGCTCCAAACCACCAGAAAATGGCGCCCTTGATGGCGCCCAGCAAGCCAAACAACACAGAAAATGGCGCCCAGGAGGGCGCACAGCAGGCCAACAACAGAGAACGGCGCCCAGGAGCAAGGCGCCTACCACAATAGCAGCAAAACAGATATGGCAGGAACTGGCGCCCAGCAACAGGGCGCCAACAGGCAACATCATTCAGCAGGAACTGGCGCCCAGCAACAAGGCGCCAACAGGCAACTGCAACAGACAGGAACTGGCGCCCAGCAACAAGGCGCCAACAGGCAACAGCAACAAACAGGAATTGGCGCCCAGCAACAAGGCGCCAACAGGCAACAGCAACAAACAGGAACTGGCGCCTAGCAACAAGGCGCCTACAGGCAGCAGCAACAGACAGGAACTGGGCGCCTAGGGCGCCACTTTCAGCACAACAACAAACACTGGGCGCCTAGGGCGCCAGTTTCAGCAACAGGAACAACACTGGCACGGCGCCCAGGAGCAGGGCGCCTTCAGCAGGAACAAACACGTGACACAGACATGGCGCCCAGGAGTAGGGCGCCTTCCAGCAACCAAGACAACATATGCGACAACATCAATGGCGCCCATGGCGCCTAGGGATCAACTTTTTTTTGATTTTCACCATGATCAATCACCAAACACCAAATTGCAATCATTATGAATACATTCAAACATCACCAAATCAACACCAAACAAGATCAAAGAGACAACATAGAGCCTATCTCCCACATAGCACCCATCATACACCCTATTATAAAGGTAGAACCCACCCTTACCTTAGATTTGCCGAATACGAGATCCCGTTGCACGAAAACTCCAAAGAACCACAACAACAAGAGCTCCTCTCCTCTTTCTCCTTGGTTGCGCCGCCCCTCTCTTCTCTCTTCGCAATCTCTCTTTTTTTTCTCCAAAATGAGCAAGTGATCCAAACCCTAGCTAATGCCCTCACCTATGCACCTATGCCAAAGGACTCTTGGGTCACGGGCCTCCTTCTACTACTCAGCTTAATTACTAAACACCACTCCCTGATTTAAATGAAACACCATATTATTATTTTAATATGACTATACCAATAAAATACCTAAATAATCTAATTAAATAAATAATTAAATTATTTGGGCGTTACACCAGTGAGAGCGCCAACGGATGTGCCAACGGGAGTGCAAACAGGGGTACATATTTTATATTAAATCTCATTTTCTTTTTTGGCTCATTTTTTACTCCATTATTAATATTTATAATCAACTTTCTATAAAATCAAAACTAATGCTAGCAAAATGACATCCATAGACATCTTCAAATTTTGCCATTTGGCAAAAAAAATAGTTTTTAAAAAATCTTATTTTTTTTTCATTTTTACTCCATCTAAAATTTATTATTTACTATAATCTCTCTATTAAAACTATTAAAATCAATCAATTTAACCACTAAGAATTGTAAAAAAACAACTTTAGCCACTACCAAACTTTACAGAATAACTTACTTATAATGAATTGGGAGAGGTCGGTGTAACGCCCAAATATTTAATTAAATATTTAGGTATCCATTTATTTAGTTATTTATTTCAGTTGGTGTAATTATATTAGCATTTGATTAAGAGGTGTATAATTGGATATTAGGGGATGGTGTTAGTAATCGGGCTTAAGCTGGAGGAAAGCCCGTGATCCAGAAGCCCACTACCTAGGCGCATAGGTGAAGCGCCTAGGCTAGGGTTTTGGCTCAGTATGCGAATTGTTTTGAGAAAAAGAAAGAAAAGTTGCGAATAGAGGAGAGAAAGAGAGAAGAGGGTTTCGTCGCATCCAAGGGAGAAGAGGAGGAAGATTTCGCAAATTCAAGGAGCAGAGAGGAGCTGTGTTGCTGAGGTTATTGTTGGTGACTTGATCGAGAAGATTAGTGCTCTCCTACTATAAGGTAAGGGTGGGGTTCTTCTTTATAATGGGGTTTTATGATGGGGTTATGTGGGGATATGTCCTATAACACCTCTTGATTGATTTTGATGTTTGATTTGGTGATAGTTGAATTATAACTAGGTTGAATTGAAATTTGGCTTGTTGGTGATTGATGTGACTCTAAAAAAATTGGTGATTCATTGTTGTTATTACTAATTGCATGCTAGGTGTTCGATTAATTGTTGTTTGGTGTTGTGATTGGCAATTCATGATAATTAACATTGGTGGATAAGGATTGGTGATTTAAATTGGTGAAATAACGGAATTGTTGACCCCTAGAGCGCCATGGGCGCCATTGCCCTAGATGCTATTTCTGGCGCCCTGTGCCTGGGCGCCGTGCCTGGCCCTGTTGCTTGGTGTTTTGTTGCTGTTTCTGGCGCCCTGTGCATGGGCGCCGTGTCTGGTGTGTGTCCGCGTGTGCCAGTGTGTGTGTGTGTTGCTGTGTCTTGGCACAGGGGCGCCATGGACGCCTGTTCCTGAGTTATGTTGCGCGCTGTCTTGGCGCATGGGCGCCATGGGCGCTGTTCCCGTGTCTGGTGCGTGTTCCTGTTCTGTGTTGCGTTTGTGCTGTAGGCTGTCTGGGTGCCAAGGGCGCCAATTCTTGTGCCATGTTGCGTTTCTGATGTGTTCCGGACTGTCTGGGCGCCAAGGGCGCCATCTCCTGCAGTGTTGCTAGGCACCCTGCTCCTGGGCACCTGGTTCAGTTATGTTGCCTTTTGCTGGGCGCCAGTCTCCTGTGTTGCGTTTTCATGCTAGGCGCCCTGCTCCTGGGCGCCGTTTTCAGCATGTGTCTCAGTTTTTTCCCTGTTTTTGTTTTCAACATATCTTTTGACTCAGGAGTCCGATTGAGACGTTTCAAAATGTTTTGGAAAGCTTATTCAGAGGCCTAGCTGAATATTATAATTTAAGGCAAAGTGATCTATTTTTCTGGAAATTGTTAGCCGTTGGCTTAACCATTAAATGTTGCCGTTTTGGGAAAAAGGAAATTTGTCGCATTTCAAATATTTTGGAAAATTGTCGTCGTCCCAATACTTTGGAAAATTGTTGTCCTCTTGGTGTCTTGGTGCTGTTTGAGCTAGGTGTGGACGCTCAAACCTTGGTATTGTTGGAGTTAGGTGTGAAGGCTCCAAATCTTAGTGTTCCGTTGTCTCGGGTAGTCTTGGTGTTTTGGTGTCGTTGGGCTAGGTGTGAAAGCTCAATTTTGGTGATATCCGATGATTGATTTTGGTGTGTCACATTGTGACTAATTTGGTGATTGTCTGTGTGCATTCATGGTGTCGCATACAGCATACGCATTTATTTTGGTGAAGGCCTTTGGTCTTGGAGCTGGGTGTGAAAGCTCAATCTTTCTAAAACTAGTGAGCCGGGTGTGAAAGGTCAATTTTTGTGAATTGGTGAGCCGGGTGTGAAATCCCTCAATTTTGGTGACGCCTCTATTTACAGGCAAAAACTTTTGGTGATTTGGTACCACATGCACATGCCCGTTGGTGTGGGTTGCATACATGCACTATCATGACATTTGGTGACTGATTGTGGTGTTCATAATTGACGTGTGTTTATAATTCGATGTGTGTAGTAAAGTGGTAGATATAGTTGTCATATTCTAGCATATTTCCTATCATTTACGCTATTATATTGAAGATATCTCACCCCTTCTGTTTGAATGTTACCCCTATGCGGTAACGTGCAGGTGATCACGAGTGAAGGCCTAGTTACCTTCGCTAGTCTGAGTCGGTGTCCTTTGCTTTGATATGTAACACTCAAGGGGGGAAACGAGCCTAGACTTTGGTTGTTGCATTTTACTATTTGGAGTCCATTCAGGACGTTAAGATTTTATTGTTTTGAAACTTATTTCTATTTCCACTGCGTGGTGATGCATTTTTGACGATATGGTTAATTAAACTGGTGTTATGGGCTTCGACCCTTTTTGACAAAGTGATTATATATCGCATGTGACGTTTTGAATTATTGATGAATGTGTGACATCTCTTTTCGACGCATGAAATTTTTTGTATAACTCTAATTTTATTAAATAATTACCGGGTAGAAAAGGGGGTGTTACATTAGTGGTATCAGAGCAAAAGTTCGGTCTGTCCGGCCAAGTTGTCCAGTCGTAGTGTCAATTGACAATGGTGTGTTGTCAATTATATCTAACTGTTGGTTGTTTTGTAGCAAGTGAGTTGAAATGGCTGGGAGGAACGATGCTGCAATTGCTGCTGCTCTAGTTGCTATGGCGCAGGCTGTGGAGAATCAACAGAATGCTGGTGAGAATGCTGGGTCTCAGAGTTTGGCTAGCTTTCAGAGAGAGAATCCGCCTACCTTCAAGGGCAAGTATGATCCCGATGGTGCTTTAGCTTGGTTGAAAGAAATGGAGAGGATTTTTCGAGTGATGGATTGTACTCCAGCACAGAAGGTCCGCTATGGTACACATATGCTAGCTGAGGAAGCTGATGATTGGTGGTTAGAGGCGAGGTAGAGGTTGGAGACTGCTAATGAAGAGATTACCTGGGAAGTGTTCAGCAGAGAGTTTAACCGTAAGTATTATCCGGAAGATGTCCGAGGGAAGAAGGAGATTGAGTTTCTGGAGCTGAAACAAGGGAGTATGTCCGTATCGGAGTATGCCGCTAAGTTCGTGGAGCTGGCAAAGTTCTATCCGCATTACACTGGAGCTACTGCTGAGTTTTCCAAGTGTATCAAGTTCGAGAATGGTTTGAGGCCCGAGATCAAGAAAGCAATTGGATATCAGAAGATCCGTGTCTTTGCTGACTTGATTGATAGTTGCATAATTTTTGAGGAGGATAGTAATGCTCACTACAAGATTGTGAATGATAAGAGGAGCAAGTTTCAAGGCCGTAGTAAGCCGTATGAGGTCCCTGCGGGCAAGGGTAAGCAGAGAGCTGATGCTGGCAAGAGAACTAGTGGGGGAGATGCCCCTGCTAGCATTGTGTGTTTTAAGTGTGGCAAGCCTGGCCACAAGAGTGTCATGTACAGAAGCGACGTGAAGAGGTGTTTCAAGTGCGGTAAGGACGGTCATGTGGTGGCCGAATGTGAGAGCAAGGTAGTGGTCTGCTACAACTGTGGTGAAGGAGGGCACATTAGTACTCAGTGTCCGAAGCCGAAGAAAGAGAGGTCCAGTGGAAAAGTGTTCGCTTTGGCAGGTGAAGAGCCTACTGAAGATGATGGACTCATTAGAGGTACGTGCTTCATTAATGGTACTCCTTTAAAGTCTACTATTGATACTGGTGCTACTCATTGCTTTATTGCTGCTGATTGTTGTAAGAGGTTGAATCTTGTATTGTCTGCTATGAATGGAGAGATGGTTGTCGACACTCCAGCTAAGGGGTCGGTAACTACCTCTCTAGTGTGTTCTCAGTGTCCCTTGTCGATCTTCGACAAAGACTTTGTTGTGGACTTTGTTTGTTTGCCGCTGAATGGATTAGATGTAATTTTGGGCATGAACTGGTTGGAGCATAACCATGTTCGCATTGATTGTCGTCGCAAGTCTGTGAGCTTTGGAGAGGAAGAGTCTGGTTTGTTATCTGCTAGTCATTTGCGGAAGTTAGCAAAGGAGGGAGTTCAGTTATTCTTGCTGATGGCATCGCTGTCTGTTGAGAACCAAGCTATCATTGAAGAGTTGCAGGTGGTGCGCGAATTTCTTGAAGTCTTTCCTGATGAGATTCCTAGTGTACCGCCTGAGAGGGGAGTGGAGTTTTCTATTGATCTTGTACCCGGTACGAGGCCTGTGTCTATGGCACCGTACAGGATGTCTGCGTCAGAATTGTCTGAGTTGAAGAAGCAACTTGAAGATCTGCTTGAGAAGTAAGTTTTCTAGGTCATATCATTTCTGGTAGTGGTATTGCTGTGGATCCGTCTATGGTTGATGCCGTGATGCAGTGGGAGAGTCCGAAGTCGGCTACGGAGATTAGAAGCTTCTTAGGGTTGGCTGGTTACTACAGAAGGTTCATCGAAGGTTTTTCTAAGTTGGCCCTCCCGTTGACGCAGTTGACTTGTAAGGGTAAGGCTTTTGTGTGGGATGCTCGTTGTGAAGAAAGTTTCCTTGAGTTGAAGAAGAGATTGACGACGTCTCCTGTCTTGACGTTGCCAAATCCGGGAGAGTCGTTCGTAGTGTATTGTGATGCTTCGAAGATGGGTCTAGGTGGCGTGCTTATGCAAAATGGGAAGGTGATTGCTTATGCGTCGAGGCAGTTAAGGATTCATGAGAAGAATTATCCAACGCATGATTTGGAGTTGGCTGCAGTGGTCTTTGTGTTGAAGATTTGGAGGCGCTATTTGTATGGTTCCAGATTTGAGGTGTTCAGTGATCATAAGAGTTTGAAATATTTGTTTGACCAGAAGGAGCTGAATATGAGGCAGCGAAGGTGGTTGGAATTGTTGAAAGACTATGATTTCGGTTTGAACTATCATCCAGGCAAAGCTAATGTCGTGGCTGATGCTTTAAGTCGAAAGTCCTTGCATATGTCGGCAATGATGGCTAAGGAGTTAGAGTTGATCGAGGAATTCAGGGATTTGAGTTTGGTTTGTGAAGTGTCGCTTCAGAGTGTTAAATTGGGTATGTTGAAGATTAATAATGAGTTCCTTGACAGTATCAGAGAAGCCCAGAAGTTGGATATCAAGTTGGTGGATTTGATGGTCGGGGATGATCAGCCTGAGGGCAGTGACTTTAAGTTGGATGCGCATGGTTTTTTGAGATTCCGTAATAGGATTTGTATTTCTGAAGGCGCAGTGCTGAAGAGGGCGATTTTAGAAGAGGTTCATCGAAGTAAGTTAAGTATTCATCCGGGAGCTACGAAGATGTATCAAGATCTGAAGAAGTTGTTTTGGTGGCCTGGTATGAAGCGAGATGTGGCGCAGTTCGTTTATGCATGTTTGACTTGCCAGAAGTCAAAGGTGGAGCATCAGAAGCCTGCTGGACTGATGCAACCGTTAGAAATTCCGGAGTGGAAATGGGATAGCATTTCGATGGATTTTGTAACGGGATTGCCTAGTACTGCGAAAGGATATGATGCAATTTGGGTGATTGTTGACATGTTAACGAAATCGTCTCATTTTGTTCCTATCAGCATCACGGATCTGGTGTCGAAGTTGGCAGAGATTTATATCCGGGAGATTGTGAAGCTTCATGGAGTTCCTAAGAGTATTGTTTCGGATAGAGATCCGAGGTTCACTTCAGATTTCTGGAAGAGTTTGCAAGAAAAGTTGGGGTCTAAGTTGAGGTTGAGTTCGGCATACCATCCTCTGACAGATGGTCAGTCAGAAAGGACAATTCAGTCATTAGAAGATTTGTTGAGGGCGTGTGTCTTGGAACAAGGGGGTTCGTGGGATTCCTACCTCCCACTGATAGAGTTCACGTATAACAATAGTTACCATTCTAGTATTGGGATGGCACCTTTTGAAGCACTATATGGTCGGAAGTGTAGAACCCCGCTGTGTTGGTATGAGTCCGGAGAGAGTGTGGTGCTTGGACCGGAGATTGTTCGAGAGACAACTGAGAAGGTGAAGTTGATCCGTGAGAAGATGAAGGCTTCGCATAGTCGTCAGAAGAGTTATCACGACAAGAGGAGAAAAGATTTAGAGTTCCAGGAAGGTGAGCATGTATTTTTGAGAGTCACTCCAGTGACCGGTGTTGGCCGTGCTTCGAAGTCGAAGAAGCTCACTCCTCGATTCATTGGTCCTTATCAGATTTCCGGGAGAGTTGGGAATGTGGCGTATAGAGTGGCTTTACCGCCAAATCTTTCGAATTTGCACGACGTGTTTCACGTGTCGCAACTTCGGAAGTACATTTCAGATCCATCTCATGTGATCCACATGGATGACGTGGAGGTGCGGGATAATCTCACGGTGGAGACTATGCCTGTGCGGATTGAAGACCATGAGGTGAAGGTGTTAAGAGGCAAAGAAATTGCATTGGTGAAGGTGGTCTGGTTAGGAGCTGCCGGTGAGAGCATGACTTGGGAGTTGGAGAGTAAGATGCGGGAGTCCTATCCAGAGCTGTTTGATTTAGGTGAGTTTTCGAGGACAAAAACATTCTAAGTGGGGGAGAGTTGTAACACCCAAATATTTAATTAAATTATTTAATTAAATATTTAGGTATCCATTTATTTAGTTATTTATTTCAGTTGGTGTAATTATATTAGCATTTGATTAAGAGGTGTATAATTGGATATTAGGGGATGGTGTTAGAAATCGAGCTTAAGCTGGAGGAAAGCCCGTGATCCAGAAGCCCACTAGCTAGGCGCATAGGTGAAGCGCCTAGGCTAGGGTTTTGGCTCATTATGCGAATTGTTTTGAGAAAAAGAAAGAAAAGTTGCGAATAGAGGAGAGAAAGAGAGAAGAAGGTTTCGACGCATCCAAGGGAGAAGAGGAGGAAGATTTCGCAAATTCAAGGAGCAGAGAGGAGCTGTGTTGCTGAGGTTATTGTTGGTGACTTGATCGAGAAGATTAGTGCTCTCCTACTATATGGTAAGGGTGGGGTTCTTCCTTATAATGGGGTTTTATGATGGGGTTATGTGGGGACAGGTCCTATAACACCTCTTGATTGATTTTGATGTTTGATTTGGTGATAGTTGAATTATAACTAGGTTGAATTGAAATTTGGCTTGTTGGTAATTGATGTGACTCTAAAAAAATTGGTGATTCATTGTTGTTATTACTAATTGCATGCTAGGTGTTCGATTAATTGTTGTTTGGTGTTGTGATTGGCAATTCATGATAATTAACATCGGTGGATAAGGATTGGTGATTTAAATTAGTGAAATAACGGAATTGTTGACCCCTAGGGCGCCATGGGCGCCATTGCCCTAGATGTTGTTTCTGGCGCCCTGTGCCTGGGCGCCGTGCCTGACCCTGTTGCTTGGTGTTCTGTTGTTGTTTCTGGCGCCCTGTGTACGGGCGCCGTGTCTGGTGTGTGTCCGCGTGTGCCAGTGTGTGTGTGTGTGTGTGTGTGTGTGTGTGTGTGTGTGTGTGTGTGTGTGTGTGTGTTGTTGTGTCTTGGCGCAGGGGCGCCATGGACGCCTGTTCCTAAGTTATGTTGCGCGCTGTCTTGGCGCAGGGGCGCCATGGGCGCCATGGGCGCTGTTCCCGTGTCTGTTGCGTGTTCCTGTTCTGTGTTGTGTTTGTGCTGTAGGCTGTCTGGGCACCAAGGGCGCCAATTCCTGTGCCATGTTGCGTTTCTGATGTGTTCTGGACTGTCTGGGCGCCAAGGGCGCCATCTCCTGTAGTGTTGCTAGGCGCTCTGCTCCTAGGCGCCAGGTTCAGTTATGTTGCATGTTGCTGGGCGCCCTGCTCCTGGGCGCCAGTCTCCTGTGTTGCGTTTTCCTACTAGGCGCCCTGCTCCTGGGCACCGTTTTCAGCAGTGTCTTAGTTTTTTCCCTGTTTTTGTTTTCAACATATCTTTTGACTCGGGAGTCCGATTGAGACGTTTCAAAATGATTTGGAAATCTTATTCAGAGGCCTAGCTGAATATTCTAATTTAAGGCAAAGTGATCTATTTTTCTGGAAATTGTTAGCCGTTGGCTTAACCATTAAATGTTGCCGTTTTGGGAAAAAGGAAATTTGTCGCATTTCAAATATTTTGGAAAATTGTCGTCGTCCCAATACTTTGGAAAATTGTTGTCCTCTTGGTGTCTTGGTGCTGTTTGAGCTAGGTGTGGAGGCTCAAACCTTGGTGTTGTTGGAGTTAGGTGTGAAGGCTCCAAATCTTAGTGTTCCGTTGTTTCGGGTAGTCTTGGTGTTTTGGTGTCGTTGGGCTAGGTATGAAAGCTCAATTTTGGTGATATCCGGTGATTGATTTTGGTGTGTCACATTGTGACTAATTTGGTGATTGTCTGTGTGCGTACGCATTTATTTTGGTGAAGGCATTTGGTCTTGGAGCTGGGTGTGAAAGCTCAATTTTTCTAAAACTAGTGAGCCGGGTGTGAAAGCTCAATTTTTGTGAATTGGTGAGCCGGGTGTGAAAGCCCTCAATTTTGGTGACGCCTCTATTTACAGGCAAAAACTTTTGGTGATTTGGTACCACATGCACATGCCCGTTGGGGTGGGTTGCATACATGCATTATCATGACATTTGGTGACTGATTGTGGTGTTCATAATTGACGTGTGTTTATAATTCGATGTGTGTAGTAAAGTGGTAGATATAGTTGTCATATTCTAGCATATTTCCTATCATTTACGCTATTATATTGAAGATATCTCACCCCTTCTGTTTGAATGTTACCCCTATGAGGTAACGTGCAGGTGATCACGAGTGAAGGCCTAGTTACCTTCGCTAGTCTGAGTCGGTGTCCTTTGCTTTGATATGTAACACTCAAGGGGGGAAACGAACCAAGACTTTGGCTGTTGCATTTTACTATTTGGAGTCCATTCAGGACGTTATGATTTTATTGTTTTGAAACTTATTTCTGTTTCCGCTGCGTGGTGATGCATTTTTGACGATATGGTTAATTAAACTGGTGTTATGGGCTTCGACCCTTTTTGACAAAGTGATTATATATCGCATGTGACGTTTTGATTTATTGATGAATGTGTGACATCTCTTTTCGACGCATGAAATTTTTTGTATAACTCTGATTTTATTAAATAATTACCGGGTAGAAAAGGGATGTTACAGTCGGCCCTTAAATGAACTCCAGTACCTCGAGGAATTAGTCTCCACAGTCGCCGTGGAGGATACCTGGGTTTACCCAAAAAACGAATATGATTTAATTAATATTAAATCATATAGAAAAATATGAGTTAACATTATGGATCAATGTAATTCTGATTGTCAATCTCCTTTAATTTCTTCGACTCAATATATTTTTCATTTGTATGTTCTATGACATAATACCTATCTCTTTTTACTTTGAATTTCAAATCATACATTTTGGACATTGTTCACAACTTAAAATTATCTTCCAAATTACTATTATGACTTCATGGCAATACACTGACCATACAGTATCACCCGTGCGTATGCACGGGTAAAATACTAGTCTTTCCATAAGAATGGCATCGACATTCCCGACTAGAGGAGTTTGTTTGTTTCTTTGGCCTTGCTTATCATCATTATTGTTCTGAACTGGGCGAAGAGGCCCATTCAGCAATTAGACATGGATTGACTCAATCACTTTGATCCATATCCACAATACACAAGCCCATTCATGATTTTCATACTTGGAGGGCTCAGATTCATTCTACCGATTCGACGGCTCACCATAGGGCCCAGTTCCCTATAAATACTGGCACACATTGCCATAAAGAGGTAGATTCTCATTCCTAGCTAAATCACTCATCTATTCTCAATACTGACTTGAGCGTCGGAGTGGCTTCACAGGTACCCCTCCCGAGCTCACACTAACCTCCGCCCAGACTGCAAGAAACCTACCAACTGTAGTTCATCCAACTCTGCAAGGTACAAAACAATTATCATGTGGTGTACCTCCTGCGTTTTTTTCTTTAATAGTAAAGACCCAAATCCCTAAACTTACAGGTCTTGTTTAATTTTAGAAATTGGGGATTTGAAACCAAATTAGATATTTGAGAAATTGGAGGTTTTGGGGTTTGAAGATATGATTAAGTTTGTTTCATGAAAGAAGAGTTGAAAAGTGACTGATTTGTGGTGGCGGTGGTGGTGGCTCGCCGGAGAAGAAGAAAATGAAGATGGAGGCAGAAGATGGAGAGTGATTGATTATGTTTTGTGTTTTTGTCAATTTGGTCCTCTATGTTTTTTTTAGTTTCAATTTTGTCCCCCATTGGCCATGTCATTTAATAAAGACACGCCAGATTTAACAATTAGGATGCTAGCGTGGCGCTTGTTAAGTCAATGGACGGAAAATACCAAAAAAGGACCAAAATGACACAGAAATAAAAGATGAGGGACCAAAACGAGAAAAAAAATATAAATGACCAAAATGACACTAAAGCCAAAGATAAATGACCAAAAGTGGAATTTAGTCAAATATTAACAACAGGTAGCGTTTCCTCATAAGCGCTACCCATTACCCAGCGCGTTTTCAACAAAAGGTAGCATTTTCCTCACAAGCGCTACCCATTCTAATTAATAAGTAGCGTTTTTCACCCAAACGATACCCATTCCCCTGCGCGTTTTCAACTATAAGTAGCATTTCTCTAACAAGCGCTACCCAATCCCCTCCGTGTTTTTAGCATAAGTAGCATTTTATTAAAAGCTCTACTAAAGGGGGCGCCTTTTTTGTGAGATCTGGCATAGTCGACGTTTGGAGAATCAGTACACAATCTCTACAATAATTACAGATTAACGACAATATCAAAACTACCTAATATCATGATTCTAATATGTTATTTACATAAATAATATATAACGTAATCAACAGTTCCCATGCAGGGGTGGGGATGTAACACCCCGGTTTAGATACTAATTTATGTGTATATATTAGTAATTGTGTGATAATTTTGTGTGTGTCTATGTTATTATTAGCGTATATTCAAATAATATATTATTATCTTTTACATACTAATAGTCATCCTTATATTTATTAATTATCAAATTACTACTTTTTTTTTACCAAATTACTATTATTTGTTGTGGTATTGTGATATATTATTATATTATGGTTTAAATAGTTATTACCCCCCTGCAAATATAGCCATTATCCAGTTACCCCCCTGCAAAAAAAAACATTTAAAACAAACCTTGCAAAATGTAAAGTTATCCAGTTACCCCCCTGCCGTTAAATTTTCTGTTAAAATATGTAAAATGTCACATATTCAGTTACCCCCTGCCACGTGTCACCTTATTATTGGGCCTCTGTGACACGTGGCACTTACATGCCACGTCAGCTCCTATGTCACCACTGCCACGTGGCGCTGACATGTGCCACATCAGCAGCCAATGGATGGCTGCCACGTGGCACTAGTTATTACACTCAAAAATAAATGTTTTTGTGGCCACCAATGGTGTTGAACTCGCGACCTCTTACTCACACACACACCTCCTAACCACTGAGCCAAATTATTATTTATGATTATTATTTCACCTACAAATATATATTACATCATTGATACTTAATTTAAAAAAAATATCATCCTTCATCATCTTCATCAGTTACTGGGTTCATCTTCATCAGTTCCTCTCTTAGAAATAACCAACAATCAATCAAACGAACAACCCCACATAAAACAAAACCAACCAAAGACAAAGATCCAAACCAAAAGCACAAGCTTTAATTGAATTGAAATAATAGCTCTTGGTGGTTGCTCCGTTCAAGTTTCCATTAGCGCCACTCCTCGCCGTCGTGTCGAGGCCGGGACGGTCGTCGTCGTGTGATGTTCCCTGATCTTCTTCTTTACAGCATTTTCCTTTGGTTTGAAGTGCGATGACGGCAGATTGTCTTCCCCCTCACTGTATTTGTTCCATTTTTGCTTCAGTTGTTGTTGTTGTTGGTGTTGTTGTTGTTGTTGTTGTTGTTGTTGTTGTTGTTGTTGTTTTTGTTCCAATACTGGTTCTGTTGCTGTAATTCATGATTGTTGCCTGTTAATTTCTAATGAATGAATTTAATTGATCTAAAAAAATAATAGCTCTTGACAACACACCCTTTGTTACTGGAAATGAAGGGCTAGATTTGCGACTGAAATTCCATCCAAAAAAATGGTTGTTCCGAACCCAGAAAGCAGAAAAGATTAAAAAAAACTACTATACATGTCAGTAAGGCAATAAAAAAACAGAGAGAAGGGGCAAAAAAAAGATGAAATTTTGCAGCTTCAAATTCAAACGTATAAATGACAATGTGAAAGAGGGTGAGAGAACATAAGAAACGAAGGGTGAGAGAGGGTGAGAGAACATAAGTAACAAAGGGTGAGAGAGGGTGAGAGAACAGAAGAAAGAGAACAGAAACGATGGGTATGAAGAAGATGACGATGAATTTCTGGGAAGAGATGATGAATTTCTGGGTTAATGATGAAGATCTGCGTTTTTGGGTTTTTCACTCCTTCAATCCTGAGATGATGAATTTCTGGGTTAATGATGAAGATGATTTTTTTTTTTAAATTAAGTAACAAATGATGTAATAAATATTTGTAGGTGAGATAATTATCACAAATACTAATGTGGTTCAGTGGTTAGGAGGTGTGTGTGAGAGTAAAAGGTCGCGAGTTCAACACCCCTGGTGGCTACAAAAGTATTTAATTTTGAGTGTAATAACTAGTGCCACGTGGCAGCCATCTATTGGCTGCTGACGTGGCACATGTCAGTGACACGTGGAAGTGGTGACATAGGAGCTGACACGTGGCAGGGGGTAACTGGATATGTGACATTTTACATATTTTAATAGAAAATTTAACGGCAGGGGGGTAACTGGATAACTTTACATTTTGCAAGGTTTGTTTTAAATGTTTTTTTTTGCAGGGGGTAACTGGATAATGGTTATATTTGTAGGGGGGTAATAACTATTTAAACCTTATATTATTTGTGTGATGTTTATCGTGATATATATTACTTATAAAAAAGCTTATAGCATCGAGCCCACTGTAACCTCACTTAGTGGGCAATATTTTTTGAGTAAACCCGTGTATTCTCCACAGTGATTGTGGAGACTAATTCCTTAAGGTACTGGAGTTCATTTAAGAGCTGACCTCTCCCAAGCGATGTCTCTCCATACACACCGACCAGAGATCGAACCCCTGACCAAATGCTTAAGGGGCCCAAGAACTTACCACTTATGCCACACCCATGCTTAAGTCGGCAATTTTTTTATTCCTTTCGATGAGAAAAAGTTTAAATAAAAAGGTGTTTCTTCTCTGTCTACCCTCATCCCACCTTCACTTTGCAACGATAGTTCATTTTCTTTTTGTGTGGACAAAAACGTTAAATGGTATCATATATAGCACATAGTGCTTTTGCATGGAGACTTGTTTTTCCAACCTAGTTACACACACAAAGATCACAATTTCATTATCATTTTTATTGCAATCTTAATTAGGGATGGACAAACGACCAGATTAGTCGGATTCGGGTTGGAAATGGCAAATCCAGCTCAAACCGAGATGTCGTATGAACGACCCATTTCCGACCAGCTACTGATTCGGGTTTGGAGGTTACGGTTTAACGGGTTAGCGATTTATTCGGGTGGGTTTAAACGGGTTTAGCTCAAATTTAACGAATTTAAATAAAAAATAGAGAAAAGGGAAGATGCTGTATATACTGCGATTCTGGGAACGAGTCCATGAGGTTCAGAAATGGAGAAGAGCACCGGAGAAGAAGAAGAGGTTTGAAGAGAGAAATATTAACTTTATCACAAAAATCGAGTTGAGAGAGAGAAACATAATTCTGTTATTAAAATAATACATTGTAATAAAATGCTTGCACAGAGAGAGAGAATTGAAAGGAAAAAGTTAGTACTACTGTAATTGAGAAACAGAAGTGACAGGGAGAGAGAATTGAAAAAAATTATGAATTGAAGTTAAATGACAGGTACTCCCTAATAGCCTTACAGAGATTAGTCACTGCTGTCCGTGGGGTGGATACCCAGATTTACCCAAAAAATGGATACATGCAACTAAAAATATAAACTTAACCGATTGTCGTTGTCGTTTATACCTATAAGTCACTATAAGTCATTCTTAATCTAAATTTAACCTTTAGAATAATTAGGGACCTCAATATCAATAATTTAGTCTTAGGACCGTACGGGAGGTCGTGACACTAGGATTAGCTGAAGATTAGCTAAGGATTGTTTGTGCATGCGTGTTATGAAAATTGTATCCACTACTGTTGATTGTTTCCTTGTTATGTGATTTCCTCACTCTTCTTTCCTTGTGGCTACTTGTGTGCCATTGTGAACGTTTAGGTGAACACCTTGCTGGTGATGAAGAGCATCTCGACGTGGATGCCGAAGAGTAGTTCGTGATGATGAAGACTGCTAATTGCTTTTGGTTTTTGGTTCTTGTTTTTTACAGAGTTTTTCTATACTTTCGCTATTTGGTTTGTTTTGTAGTTCCGCGTTGTTGGTGATACTTGTTATTCGTTGGATTTAAGGTTTTATAAAAACAGTTTTATTTAAATTCTCCATTTATGTTAATTTTCCAAACGGGGTAGCATGTGTCACAGGGCACAAGTACAAATTGACCCAACTGACAACCCAACCTAATATAACCCACAAAATTTTGGTTGGTTCGGGTAATTATGTTGGGTTGAAGCTCATGCAATTTGTTATGGTAACAAGTAAATGACCTGACTTGATATTTACACCCCCTATGAGGCCCAACGACCAACCAGCCCACATCTAGAAAATCTAGCCCAATCAATCGAAGGTTCAGATGCCTCTGCAAGATCTAAGGGCTCAGGGTCGTCAAAACAAACATCACGCAAACTCTATAAATACCACACTCAATGCTCATAAATGTAAGCAATTTCTAATACAAAACACTGACTCACTCAGATACTGAGTTTAGCATCGGAGTATCATTGCAGGTACAACACCGCCACCTCAAGATCAAACATCGGCATTTCAAGATCGAATATCACAGATCAAGGATGACTTCTACCAACTGTTTCAGACAACTCATTAAGGTCGGAAGCACGGTACAGAACATTGGCGACCACAGTGGGAGGATCCGTACCCAAGTTCCTCTCCCATTACCTTGATCCACAAATGGCGCCCAAACTCCGTTCAAGACCGGCCAGTCTCATGGACGGGCCCGGAATGGGATTAGTTATGCTCGAGCATGAACAACAACAAACCCCTGAGGGCCACATTCAAAGCCTCACAAATTCCACCCAACCTTGGGCACGATCCCCCGATCCGAACCTCGCCCATTCCCACCTGAGCTTATACAGGAATAGTTTACCACCCCCTCCATTGCTTCCAGCCTTGACCGATGTTGTTCAACAGCTCGTCTAGCTGCTGGCTCGACAGGGGGTCGTGAACCAAGAAAGGAGCAGTCGCTTCACCGACCTAGAGGACGAGGTAGCAAATCTCCGGGCACGAGAGGTTCCGGACCAGGAATCACCCGGACCAGGCTCCCCTGAAAGGAGAAATCCAGTTCGAAGGAGGCATCGATCTCCACCTAGAAGAAGACACTATCATCGATCGCCTCCTCGCCGACAAAGAGGGAATGGTTCCCGTTCTCCTCCGACTCGACGACATAACGATCTTGATGGGTATCATCGTTCTCCTCCTCGCCGAAAACGAGGGAATGGTTCCCGTTCTCCTCCGGCTCGACGACATGATGGTCTTAATGAACTGGATAACTCTCCCCAGCCTCGCTCATTTCTGGCCTCTTCGTCACCAAGGAGACGCTCCAGAAGCCGAAAGGATGACCCGGGTAAGGCACAACCTCGACACTACATTTATCCCGATCACCATCACCAGCATCAGCCACGCCCTCAGGGGCGACTCACCGAGCGAAAGGGTCCGTTCATTGCGACAATTGATAATTACCGAGTCCCGAGGTATCTCGAAAAACCGTTCGGAGGTCTGAAAACGTACGATGGAACAGCCGTTCCTGATAGGCACCTCGATCAATTTGACACCACTATGCAATACCGTAATGTACCCATGGAAATGAAATGTCGAATCTTCCCGTTAACTCTAGACAAAATAGCATCGGAATGGTTTCGGACTTTAAAGACGAACACCATATCCTCTTGGGATCAATTGGAAAAACTCTTTTCAGTTCAGTTTGCCCATTCCAAATGTAAACCCAAAAACAAAGCGGTGTTGATCTCCGTTGTCCAAAAGGAGGACAAGCCTCTTCGAGAATACATTGAAAGGTTCAACAAAGAAGCTCTTTAAGTTCGAGAACTAGATGACACTTTCCGCATTTTCTTTATGACACAGGACATGCTCCCCGGAAGCCCTTTCAAAAGACATGTCAACACTTGGGAACCTAACACCTTGCAGGATTTCCTCCAACTATCCCAGTGCTTCATCAACGAGGAAGAAAGCACCAAGACCGAAAATCCGTCACCACAAGCCGGACCATCGAAACACCGCAACGGAAGAGATAACCAAGGAAATGATAACTGAGGTAACAGGGACCCCTGACCTCGAAATCGTCACCAAGTATACACCGAACTCAACGTCTCCAATGCCCAACTATATGGGGAATGTTGAAATGTCGAGTTCAGAGACGTTAAGACCCACAAACCTCTACCTCCCCGATCTGGACAGCGATCTAGCAAATACAGCCGGAATCACAGAAGCAATGGTCATGACACGAACAACTGCAATGCTTTGAAAGACGACATTGAAGACTTGATCAAGCGGGGGAAATTGTCCAGCTGTGTGAAAAAGTCAGGAGCAAATACGGGCGAGGTTAAAGATGAAAGGAACGAGGAGCCCAACAGAAGGGGAAAGCCAAAGGTCTATTCCGACAATGAAGATCATGATAATAGAATGTCGAAAGGTCACTCAGTGATGATGATGATCGCGGGGGGTTTCGAACATGAGGAGTCCAGAAAAACAATGAAGCGAAAGTGGAAAGAATTGTTAAGTATCGCCTCAACCTCGGCTACATTAGCCACGACGAACCGACCTCCACTATCTTTTGGTGATGAAGATCTTATTGATGGAAAACCCAACAAGCACGTACCTCTCATAATCTCGGCAGTCATTGCCAACAAAAAAAGTGAGAAGAATCTTGGTGGACCAAGGGAGCTCATCTGACATCATCTTTGTTGATCTCCTTGACAGAATGGGGATCGACAGAGAGGAACTCACTCCATACCGTGGAACGGCCTTATCCATATTTAACGGATCCCGAACAAAACCACTAGGCCATTTGGAATTGATCGTTTCTTACGGAGCCGAGCCAATGATGAGAACCATCAAAACCAAGTTCCTTATCCTACCTTGCGAATCCATCTACAACGTCATCATTGGAAGACCGACTTTAGGTAGGCTCGGAGCAGTGACATCCACCACACACTTAAAAATGAAATTCCACTCTCTCTGCAATAAAGTTATCACTTTAAACTCTGATCTGGAGTCTCCTTCCAGATGCTTCTTCTTATGGACCAAGACCGAAAAAAAAGCCTTAGAGCAGGAAGGGGTTCCCCCTCCCGAAAATGCCACTCCAAAGAGAAGTAAAACTCGATCTACCGAGGTAAATGCAACAGACTTAGACGCGAGGTACGATCCTAAGAGTACGGATGATGAAGATGACGACGGGCTGACAAAAGAGCTCAAACGAAAGATGAAAAGACCCCAACCTAATGGGGAGTTCATCGAGGTACAGCTCGGCGAAGATCCCGCCAAAACCATCAAGATCGGAGTAGATCTATTAGAAGAGGTTAAAATTGATTTAACCCAATGTATCTTCACTTGGTCGGCAGAGGATATGCCCGGGATTCTGATCAGCGGTCGTACACGGGTCAAAATAATTATAAAGATATAAAATATAGTACAAGGAAATTAACCTTGGTCGTCTCACAAGAACCTCTGAATTAAACACTACCAGAATCAAGAACGAAAGAAACAATAAAATGGGGTTTTTTTTTGGAAAAGAGTTTGATGTGTAACGAAGAAAATCAATTAAAGATAAACAATCAATCCATTGGTTTCAGGTGCGCTTCTTGGATTTCTCATCGGTTCTAAAATAAAGATTCGTGCAAGGTTTGATAATTCTTGATTGATCATAAACTAAGTGAACAAGGGCCAGTCAGTTTATACGAATTCATAGCGTTTTAAAGCAAGCGTCAAAACAGTGTGTTCAATCAATCGTGATAGCGAACAAGTGCCAGTATCACAATTAACATCATAACTGAATTCTATCAATCCTATAAACAAGCGTCATAGACTCTATCAATTCCTATCCAAACCAAATTAAACAAGCGATAAAATAGTTTGTATAATGAAAGTTGCAAAACAGAATCACGATTAAGTGATTAAGCAAAACTGAATCATAAAACGAATCACATAAGCAAATCACAGAGTTTGAGTAATTAAGTAAAACACAAACCAAATTTGCAGCAAGAATTACGGAGATGAAATTAATAGAGAAAGAATTAAAACCATAAAAACAAAATAAACATTAAGCACTGAACCTCAAAATCCTTACAGCAACACCCTTCACCAATAGATTGATCTAGGGCCTTAAGCTTCCATCGAGGTTAACGTAAAATTGAAAGTAGGAATGCGTAAGAGAGCCAAGACGGCTCTGAAAAGTGTATCTTATAAGACTAAAAATGAAAACGTAAATCCCTAAATGGGTAACTAGATAAAAGCCTGTTAACAAACTAAAATTCGGCCCAAAACCAGTTTTACACAGTACGGCTTCGCTATTTCGCCGTTTTAGCCTTCAAGACTTCAGAATTGGGTTTCGAGCTCAACATAAGAATTGTAGCTCTGTTCCTTAGCTTTCCAACGCATGCTCGTACGCCTCAATCAGATAAGCACAGTCAAAGTTACGGCCTACAGAGTAGACAGGGGTCAATATGCAATAAAAACAAGAATTAATCAATAAATTGCTATATTGCTCAATTAAGACCCAAAGCACAATTAAAATCACCAAGTGAAAAGCTATAAATAATGCATTAAAATGCATTGATAATACTCCTTCCGAAGTCGCTTGCCACCAGCTGGCAGTTAACCCCGGAGCCAAGTGGGTCGCCCAAAGAAAACGGGCCCAAAGTAGCGAGAAAGCTATAGCCGCTGCAAAAGCCGTAGACGATCTCTTGAAAGCAAACTTCATTTCTGAAGTCAAATACACCACCTGGTTATCAAATCCGGTGCTGGTTAAGAAGAACAACGTAAAATGGCACATGTGCGTAGACTACACCGATCTTAACAAAGCCTGCCCAAAAGACGCTTTCCCTGTCCCCAGCATAGACCAAATCGTAGACAACGCCTCCGGTTTTCGGTTGCTATCATTCATGGATGCGTATTCCGGGTATAACCAGATTGCCATGTTTCCCCCAACCAAGAAAAAACTGCTTTCATGACCGACCGAGGTAACTTCGCCTACCGTGTCATGCCTTTTGGTTCAAAGAACGCCGGAGCTACATACCAAAGGATGATTAACAAAGTTTTCCAAAAACAAATCGGAAAGAGCGTTGAAGTCTACCTCGACAACATGATCACTAAGAGTGATGACGATGACAAACACGTCAACGACCTTAAAGCGATCTTCTCTGAAGTCCGGGAAAATAACATGAAACTGAACCCAGAGAAATGCACTTTTGGAGTCCGATCTGGCAAATTTTTAGGTTTCTACATAACAGAAAGGGGAATCGAAGCAAATCCCGATAAATGTCGATCCATAACAGAAATGCGAACTCTGACCAGAAAAAAGGAGGTCCAGAAACTTAATGGCATGATCGCCGCCCTATCTCGCTTCATATCAAATGCGGCGTTCAAATCCCTTCCCTTTTTTAAGCTACTTAAAAAAGAGGAAGAGGATTTCAACTAGACTACCGAGCAAGATGAGGCCTTAAACCAGCTCAAAAAGATCCTCTCCGAACCTCCGATCTTAAGTAGACCAAGCAAAGGTGAAACTTTATACCTATATCTGGCTATCTCGGAAGAAGCCTTAGGGGCCGTTCTTGTGAGAGAGCTAAAAACCGGACAGAGCCCATTTTACTTCGCGAGCAAAGCTCTACACGGACCAGAAACTCGCTATCAGAAGGTCGAGAAGATCGCTTTAGCTCTCATCGTCGCAGCTCATCGTTTTCAACCTTATTTTGTCGCTCATCAGGTGGTCGTACGGACTAACTACCCCATCAGGCAGATACTACATAGGCCAGATCTCGCAGGTAGAATGATCAAATGGGCGGTGGAACTATCAGAGTTCGGAATCAAGTACGAAGCCCGAACGGCTATGAAAGCACAAGTGCTGGCGGACTTCGTGGCCGAAATGATACCAGCAAACACTGAAAATAATACCTGGATCCTGCATGTTGACGGATCCTCCAACCCGAAAGGAAGCGGTGCTGGTATCATGTTAGAAAGCCCGAACGGCATCATCATCGAAGTTTCTCTAACATTCGGTTTCTCAACCTCGAACAACCAAGCAGAATACGAGGCTTGCATCGCTGGTCTACACCTAGCAGTCGACCTCCGAATCCCGAGGGTAAAACTGTACACCGACTCCCTGTTGGTGGTCTCCCAAATCGACAACCGTTACGAAACCAAAGATCCGATCTTACAGAAGTACCTACTTCGAGTACGAGCATTATTGGCTCAAATTGAAACGTCAGAAGTAAAACACGTGCCAAGGACGGAGAATCAAAGAGCTGATATCCTCACCAAACTCGCAAGCACGAAAGCCCCAGGAAATCACAGGACAATCATCCAGGAAGTCCTCCACAAACCTAGTATATCCACCGACCCTGAATTTGCCTCGACCATTTGCATAATTGAAGAAACTCAGAGTTGGATCGTCCCGATCTTAGAATACATCATGGCAGGTGTGGAACCCCCAAACGCAAACGACGCTAAACTCGTCAGGAGGAAGGCTTCGGCCTATTCAGTCATCGATAGAACGTTGTACCAAAGAAGTCTCTCCCCTCCGTTGTTGAAATGCATCGAGGGAGAAGAAGCGGCTTATGTCCTAACAGAAATTCATGAGGGAATCTGCGTTCAACACCTCGGAGCTCGCTCTCTAGCTCGAAAGGCTCTCCGCACCGGATATTACTGGCCGACCATGGGGGCCGATGCCGGTGCTGATGTAAAAAGATGGAAAAAATGCCAAATTCACGCCAACATCCACATTGCTCCTCCAACCGACCTAACGAGCCTGTCCTCCACATGGCCATTTGCATGGTAGGGGATAGACCTCCTGGGGCCTTTTTCAACAGCTCCAGGCCAAATCAAATACTTAGTCATCGCAGTCGATTACAACTTCGGAAGAGACTCGAACCTCGAGCCCCTTAGGTACGATCTTGGGATCCCCCCAAGCGACCAAATCATGGTTGCAACCCTTTGTTACCAGTTAAATCTGAGCCGAGTCTTGGTAAACTGTTTCAAAGGGACCAGGTCTTCTAGGGTCATGATATCCTCAGAACGACCATTGGCCACAGCTGCCAATACCCCCTATAGGGCGAGTTAAATCTGGGCCGAGTCCTGGTAAACTGCTCTGTAGACCAACGTTTATGAGCACCTCGAGTCCCTCAGGTGCGAAACAAATTCAAAGAAACGACATACATGACTTGCAGAATTAAAAAAACATTCATAAGACTCGTAAATGAGATCCAAAATCAAGATCGATTAAAAATATTGCCGATTACAAGCATAGGGTCGAACCCTCAAAATTCCCAAAATTTCATAAACGAAGTTCTAAGTCTATACAAAACTCAATCAAAAAAGCATACACCTAGAACTTCTGCAAACATGCTGGAAATTATTTAAACATCGGAGGTCCGGAAAACGACGGTCTTCTTCTCCGTCGCTGGATCGATCTTGACAATGCACCTTCCATCAACCTCATGATCGGCATCGACGATAGTCGGGTCTAAAGGAAGAGAAGGATGAAGCAACAAAACCTAGAGAAGGGCACCTTGAAAACCTTCTTTGTACATCTCGAGCGCCGCTTCGGCAGCCTCCTTGGCATCCCTCCTACTTTGTTGAAGGGCAGCCTGAAGATCGGCAATACGAGCGTCAGGGCCGGTACTAGCTTCCGCCCTTACTTCCGAGGTTTTCTTCAAACTTCCCTCCAGTTCGACAATTCGTTCCTCCTAGGCCCTCAAATTTCTCTTAGCCTCAGCCTCGGACTCCTCCAAAACCTTGAGCTGATCTTCGAGCTGCCTCACACGAGCTTCAGCAGTCTCGGCACGGGTCAGAGCGGTCACCTTTAACGCTGTAAGGGTTGCTTCACTCTCCTTCAATATCCAAAGCTCGGATTTAGCTCGACCCAGCTCATTGGTCCTCATCGACAATTCCTCCAGAGCCTTAAAATGTTTTTCTTTCTCGGCTTCCAGCGCCTCTACACACGCGGCAAGAAAGATATCAAAACAAAGAGGAGAATCATAAAGGAAAACAACAAAACTGGCAAAATTAAACAAGAACCCACCTTCAGCTCGCTTCTCATACTTTGTTTTTTCGATCTTGTGAACTTCGGCAAGGTTGAGGAAGATCTGGGTCGACGCTATGATAGGATCCTCACGCCACTCCTCGAAACTCTGTTCCAAAAACTTCTCGTCCAAAGGGACAGCCTTATACTTATGCTTGGATTTCTTCGCAGTCTTGGCTTTCTTGACCGATCCTAACTCATCATCGGTCCCAGCTCTCCCCCTTTTTACAGAGGGCCCAACATCGACTCCATCGATTCGTTTTCCCTTACCAGCCTCGGCACGTACCAGGTCTTTCTGAGTTACGATGGTCACCGGCTCGGCAGCAATGGCAATCTCCGCCACCTCGGCAACCGGTCTAGGTTGAGAAGGTATTTGCACTGGTACCCCTTCTTGCTCAACACCGGCCGATTGCATCGCCAGCTTCTTCAAAAACGCGAGCTTCTTCGGCGCCATCGTATCTGAAATAACAAGAAAAATACGAGTTATATAACTTAAAGAAAAATCAAACACACAAAAATCCACTGCTGAAAGACGATCTACCTAAAACCCGTTGCACCCGCACCCGCTTCCCAACCTAGACTAAACGATTCGTAGGGATACCCCGGTACTTATGCTTCGAAAACGGAACCCTCTGTGAAATGAAGATCAAAATTGCTTTGGTCAGACGATCTTCAGCACTCAACCGATCTTTCCCAACGGAATAGGAATGGGTAGATCGGTAAAATGACCATTACTCCATCCAATAGGGAACTTGATGGACACCAAAGTCCGACCATCAGCTCCGAACTTCCCCACACAATCAATGGCCTTATTATTAATCGGTTCGACCCAATAGAAGAGCTACTTCCAACTTCCCCTCAAGGAGTCCACATAAGCTTTGAAAATCTTCGCACCTCGCCTCGAGTGAAAACTGACATGCTCACGGCCGGACTTATCTTCCCCGCTATTCCGATTGAGCTCGAACAAATGGAAGAAAAGTTGGGACGACACCGGTCTCTCCAAGTGAATACACACCAACTCAAAGGCTCGGAGGAAAGCCCACGCATTTGGGTGTAGCTGTGATGGTGCTACGTCCAGCTCCGCCGGAACGGTCTGTTCGATAGAAGTAAAGGGAGGCCGGATGTTCATATCATTAATGGTCACGTGGTACATAGTGAATTTAAGATCTCCTGCCCAGGAAGCCACATGCTCTCCATCCTTCATACCCTCGACCCTCCAAATGTTTCTTTCAGATCGCCCAGCGATTTTTCGACCAACCGACTCTAGGTTATGGCCCGAACGGTATAACGACTCGATCTCCAAAACCTTGGCAGAAACCCAATCATACGGGCGAACCTCCCGCACCGGTACATTATGAGCTCTAGGACCGGTACTGGAATAGCCGTCGACTGAAGCATCAGAAGCTCGGCTAGTACTTGGCTGCTCCGTGCCATCAGCGCCATCCTAATCAGAATTGTCTTCTAGCGCCGAGCTTGTCCCAAACTCAGCATCGGAGCTCTCCGACTCAATAGTGTTCGAGCTCCCCTGTCTTCCCCCGATTGTACATCCTCATCGGAATCCGAAGAAAGAGCCACCACATCAATCCTACGGTCTTCCTCCACCACTTTCACATCATCCAGAGCGTGTTCATTAACATCGTCAATCGGAGAGAAACTTTCAACATTGACATTCTCCTCCGCCTTCTCACTGGTAGGAGCCGAAGGCGGATGATCTTGCTCATCAGGAGTACCGACATTCATCTGATTGTCTCGATCTTCAGGAACAACACCACCAGAGGCCATGATCTTTACGAACTCGTTTCGATACTCAGTTATACACTAGTGGAAAAAATTCTTTTTATAACTGTTATTCATATCGGTTAAAACGGCCTGATGTTAAAAGTGACGCGGTGGCAGTTTTGTAATTAAAATTACAATTTTTATATCGATTGCCACGGGAACAGATATAGAAAGTGCAAAAACCATCTTTCATATCGGTTCCCTTGCATAACCGTTATAGAAAGTGAAAAAAAATTAGGCTTCCATAACGGCTCAAAAACCACCCGTTATAGAAACTAAAAAACTAGGCTTTCTCATTCCCTTTCTCATTCACGCATACGCAGAACCCACCCACGCATACACAGAGCCCTCCATTCTCTCTCTCGGAGAACCCTAATCAACCAAAATGCCCAACCCTCCTTGTCTTCTTCTTCGTCCTCTCTCTCTTACTCTCTCTCGCAGAACCCTCTTTGGCGACCCATCCTCTTCCTGCGGCGACAAACCATCCTCTTCGCGTTGCTACTCGTCCGCTCTGTTACTCGCATCATTGAACCTCCGTCGTACGGACATCGTTGTTGTTTGTTTTGAGGTAAGGTTCTTAACTTTTCCTATTTCTTCGATTCGGATTTATATACTGAGATTTGTGCGTCTTCATTCTCACGCCCTAGATCTGTTTTCTCTCACATTTTCGTCTTGATTCTCATGCCCTAGATCTCCCTCTTCGCTCTCACGCCCTAGATTTGTTAATTATGCTGATGTTGCAGGGAAATCAACATAACCCTGAACAACAGAATGCTCAGGAGGATGCAAAGAGGTTAGTTTATGAATATAGATTTCTTCTTTTAGTCTCAGTTGCATAGATTTAATTTAAACACTTATTGATCTATTTATCTTTCAATGCTTAGATATTTTGTTTCTTGGACTAACAACAACTTTTTATTTGAATGGAATACCAACTAATTTAGGGAGGCAGAGGAAAGAAGACAAATGATGCTTAGTCAGATATTGTCTCCTGAAGCACGGGAAAGACGTAAGTATATACCTTATTTTTTCCTAATTATTTCACTTTTTATCTATTGCAGTGCCCTTGTTTTTCCCTTAAAACTTAGTTTGCTTAGAGATTGTCTTAAAATTAAGTTGGCTGTTTCTTTTGCTGTACCACTACTACTTGCAGGATTGTGCAATTTTTGTGACTGACAGATTGTGCAATTTTTGTGACTGACAGATTGTGCAAGTTTTGTGCCATTTTTGTGACTGACAGCTTGAAAACTCCATCAAAGAAAAATGCCCTTTTAAGATAGACATTGGACCTGTCTACACCGTTGATGTAAATTCTCCTCTTTCTGCCCATAATTCTTTGTTACTATGCTTCAATTTTGTTATAATGTTGTTGTGACTAGAAGCAATGATGCAGTGTTGTGAATTTTGCTAATATCATGTGTTTGTTTTCCTCTTTTATCTACTTATTTTCCTCTAATGTAATCCTTTTATGTGGTTCAGCCTGCAAAAAGACATACCTATGCACAAAGTGATAATAATGTCTTTGCTCCAGTTGAGAGGGAGTTGATTTTTGATATAGTAAGATTTTGACTTAGGTATCTAAGTGATTGATACTGCCTTAAGAGGTAATGATTTGTATCTTATATGATATTGGATAGATGATGCAATTGCTTGTCATTTATGTTGTGCATTGAACAGAAAACTTAGTTTTTTAAATAATAAGATAGTGCCACTTCTATAAGTTGGTGGTGTATTGAGTATACCTACTAAAGCCTCAAAGTAAGCTCCAAATCAGTAGTAAGCTCCAAATCAGTAGTTGGCTAAGTTAGTTAGTAGTTAGTTGTGTTAGTCAATTCTGTTGTAATCCTTTTTTCGGTTGTCAATAGCAAATGAGCTTGGTTGAGTTAGTTAATTAAGTAAAATTGATTGTTCTGCTGATAATATGGTGAGCTATAGTATCTGGCAGCTCCAGAGAGATGGTTTGATCATTGATGGTGTTGTTGGGGAGGGATTGAAACTTCTATTTTCTTTTCATTCTTTTTGATCTTCAGCTCAGATGCTTATCTTATATTAAGATAGTCAAATACTTTTGGAAGGATATAAAACATCCTACCTGCCGTTAAATTATATTTACTAACTTTTTAAGAGGTCACATTGTACCTATTTGGAAGGATATAGAACATCCTACTTTCTAACTCTACAATAGTTTCCACTCATTCATCTTATATACTTGCAGCGAAAATGTAGGCAAATTGGTTAGCTAACCCCCTTACATTTTTTTCTTTCAGAATTTTTTGTATGCTTCAAAGGATGAAACTTCTGAGTTAAAAGCTATAGACTTTGGATTATCAGATTATGTCAAACCAGGTTGTTCTTCATAAATCCTTACTATGTATTGGTAATTCAGTATTAGTATCTTTTACCTCGTTTAAGTTCATCAGTATTCTTAATTTTTTTATCATGTGATACAAATGAAAGGCTTAATGACATTGTTGGAAGTGCATATTATGTTGCTCCTAAAGTTCTCCATAGATCTTACACCACAGAGGCTGATGTGTGGAGTATAGGTGTGATAGCATATATTCTATTATGTGGTAGTCGTCCCTTTTGGGCTCGAACAGAGTCTGGTATTTTCAGGGCAGTTTTGAAAGCTGATCCAAGCTTCGAAGAAGCTCCTTGGCCATTGTTAACTTCAGAGGCAAGAGATTTTGTCAAACGCCTCCTGAATAAGGACCCGCGGAAGAGAATATCTGCCGCTCAAGCTCTAAGTAAGTTTACTCGTTACTTCTTATATCAACAAGGTTCTAATACGACACTTTTTGAGATAACAACGATAATCTTGTGCTTGCATTGCGTAAGGCTGCCTTAAGGGTGTGTATATTTATTACTAAAAGAAAAGTTGAACCAATTTTCTCGTGTTGCTTAGCTCCCATATTTATGAATGCTGCAATTGAATTTGAAGTTCTAGCGCCAATTGAAAACTTACTAAATACAATAGAATATATAGTTTGTACTTAAAATTACCTTTTTGGTTTTAATTGTACTACTTAATTTATGTTATCTTTTTGGCAGGCCTTGTCAAAGACATTGACTGCTGATGAACTCTATTATCTGAGGGAGCAATTTGCACTGTTGGAACCAAGCAAAAATAGCAGCATATCCTTAGAGAATATTAGCAAGGTTGGTTGTCGTATCATATCAACTTGCGAGAAATTTACTGTTTTATCAAAATCGATAGGTTTTTCTTATTCATATTTTCTGTGCAGGCCTTGAAGAAATATGCTACAGATGCGATGAAAGAGTCTCGCATTACTGACTTTCTTTCCTCTGTAATAACACCTTGTTCTGTTACTTAGATTCCCCTCAGTTTGTCTGGTTGCTCTCTCATATGTTCCTTTTGTTTCCCTTTTGGTCTCAGCTGAATTCATTACAATATAGAAGGATGGACTTTGAGGAATTTTGTGCAGCTGCATTGAGTGTGCATCAACTTGAAACCCTTGATCGTTGGGAACAACATGCACGCTGTGCGTATGAACTTTTTGAGAAAGATGGAAATAGGGCTATTGTTATTGAAGAACAAGTTAAAAGCACTTCTGTCATAGTAATTGTTTGTTATTCATAAGTATATGGCTAATGACTGTCATGTTTTTTCTTAGATGAATCGATTAATCCACATAAGTATATCCTAAGTTTTCTCCTTGGATGAATCGATTAATCCAAACAAAGCTACAAAGCTATAAAGTCTTCCCTACAGAAGGATCTAGAGTTGATGGAAGACAACCTCACTTTTTTTTAAAGAAAAAAAAGAGACTTTTCATATTGGTTCCCAAAGAAAACCGATATGAAAAGTCTCTCTTTAAAGAAAAAGACTTTTCATATCGGTTTTCTATGGGAACCGATATGAAAAGTCTCTTTTTTTTAAAAAAAAAAGAGACTTTTCATATCGGTTCTAGGGGTGACCGATATAAAAACAATTTTTCATAACAGTTCAGGAACCGATATGAAATGTCCCTATTTTTTATATCTTCTTTTTCGGCATCGGTTCGGGAACCGATATGAAATGTCAATTTTAACCGATATAAAAAGCCTTTTTTCCATTATTTATATCCCTACGGGTTTGTTTGGTCCTCGCCAAATCTTAAAAACTGCAGAAATGGGGGACGAAATGTCAGGACAAAAAAATCGCAATTGGGTCCGCGAGCAAGTCAGAACCCGACCTGACGACCCCCACTCTGAGCGAACAAATAAAAAACTAGGAAGGGCCTAATAAAACACAAAAACAATTTAAAAACTAACCTCGAAACGAAGCAGAAAAGACAATCGGATCTTTTTGTCGACCTAAAGTTGAGCTACTATCACCTTGACCTCAAGATCGGTAGTCAGAGCAGAAGAAGTTAGTCAAGACCGGTAATCAGAGCAGAAAGGATTACGCAGCAACAAATGAGAGGAAGTGACCCCCTATTTATAATGGGCCGAAAATCGTGGTTTGAGCTTCGAAGTCGAATCAACGCGTCCAATCAAAATCCAAAGGTCAGGCGCTAAAAAACAAAACGTCACCACCATTAGCCGCCATCGTAATACGCGCCGTGTCAGAAACATTTAATGCCTGACACTGAATCTGAGGCGCTGGACCCCCTAAGATCGATTAAAGGTCGGTGCATCTTAAGATCGATTAAAGCTCGATCGGTGCATCTTCAGCTCCTAAAAAAGAAAGCTCGGTGCACCCTATGATCGACAACGAAAGGTACCGTCAAGTCAAGATCGCCCCTCAGGCGACCAGACTTGGGGGCCACTGTTATGGTAACAAGTAAAAGGCCTGGCTTGATATTTACACCCCCTATGAGGCCCAACGACCAACCAGCCCACATCCAGAAAATCTAGTCCAATCAATCGACGGTTCAGATGCCTCTGCAAGATCTAAGGGCTTAGGGTCGTCAGAACAAATATCACACAAACTCTATAAATACCACACTCAATGCTCATAAATGTAAGCAATTTCTAATACAAAACACTGACTCACTCAGATACTGACTTTAGCATCGGAGTATCATTGCAGGTACAACACTGCCACCTCAAGATCGAACATCGACATCTCAAGATCGAATATCACAGATCAATGACGACTTCTACCAACTGTTTCAGACAACTCATTAAGGTCGGAAGCACGGTACAGAACACAATTAGAGCTAGAGATTGGGAATGCAAGAAAGTAGGTAATTAAACCAAAACTCAAAAATCATCACCTTTACTCCTGCTTTTCTTTTGTGAATTATATTTATATTCCTTTACAATGGCAATGCATTAGATAATGGCTACAATTATCCTTCTGTGCTGTAATGCAGGAATCGTTGCGTCTGAAATCAAATATGGACATCGGGTTGAAGAGCAACAAAGGAGGAGTGAAGAGCCTAGATGTATATCTTCTCTTAAAATGTGTTGTTCTTATTACATTTTTGAAGTATATTTATAAATTATTGTGAGTTGTTGTATGGAAATCATTTTGTATTACAAATTGGTTAATAGGTATGCAATAAAACAAAAAAAAATTAAAAAAGGGATATTAGAAATCGGTTACGTAAAGAACCAATTCTAAATGACCATTTTTTAGGACATTTATAATCGGTTGTTTAAATAACCGATTTGGAATGTCTGTTTTTTAGGACTTTTAAAATCGGTTGTTTAAATAACCGATTTGGAATGTTGGTCTGAAACAGCTTTTCGAATCGATTTTTTAAACAACCGATTTTGAATGTAGCATTTTGAATCAGTTATTTAATCGATTCAAAACGTCTCACTTTTAGAATCGGAGGAATACTAATCGACCAATAACCGATTCAAAATGTACGAAATAACCGATTCCAAAAGTCTTTTTTGCAGTAATGAAAATAGACAAACCCATAATGTATGGGTTGGGTGCAGGGTCTAAAACCTGAAAACTCACCAAACCCAAGCTAACTCATACAATAGGTGATTTTACATATGTCAAACCAAAGTCTAGAATAATTACAAGATATATCATGCAACTACCTATATGTATTGATTTTGATGTTGGTTTATTTCTCTTATTTTTACAGTTATTGTTGTATTTTTTGTTTTTTTTACTAAAAAAATGATATTTTAGTAGTGAATCCAACACCTAATCCAACCTCACCCATTTGTGGTCGGGTTAGGGTTGGTTCGAGTTATATGCAAAATTTGGTCTAATCTCACCGAATTCAACCCATAAGTTTTTGATTGAATTGAGTTTTTCAACACGTCAAAACTCACCCAACCCACACCCACCCCTAGTCCCATGTCTTTGTTCACATCCTCTTTTCTTGAGTACTTAGTTAGGGAGATTAACCTACAATTTTTTTTATCTTCTGTACGTATATTTTCAAGATGTCGTTCTAGCCTTGTCAACCACATGATTACCAACCACTTGAATTTGGTTAATTTGAACCACCATGTTTCTCCGGGCACATCATATAAGGACAAAAAAGTAAATAATACACTAAGGATGCTGAAGAGATTCAACAACTGCTGCACGTTTGTAACCATGCATAATAATTAAGGCGTGGGATAACATTAATTTGGGAAATAAACAACATAGCCACCACCACAAATTAATTGCCAATAACAGCTTTTTTTCATCATCTTAGTCGAAATAGCAAATAATTACTACTGACACACTATCTGGTCATTACATCCAGATTCAAATCCTGGAGCTGGCGTCTTCATATCACTTGAATTGTCAATGCACTAGTGCAAAAATGGGATTAGAATTATACATTTAAAGTCAGACGCTCAGATGCCTGACTACATAAGTAGACACGGTGGCAAACTTGTAATTAAGAGGCAAAACTCGCGAGTTTTAAAGTCAAGCGAATACACGACTGACTTCTAAAGTGAAGAAATAGGAAAAAAATTAGACTTTAGAAGTCAGGCGTGTATTCGCCTGACTACATAAGTAGACACGGTGGCAAACTTGTAATTAAAGGTGAAATTCTTTTTTTCTATTTTAGTACTTTAGAAGTTAGGCGCATACACGCCTGACTTCTAAAGTACTAAAATATCTTAATTCTTTTCATCTATTCACGTTTTTCTCCCTCACCCTCACCCTCACCCTTTCTTTCCTCACGCTCACTCCCGTAGCTCACCCTTTCCTCTCCCTCAAGGAGCTAACCCTAATTCGCTCTCACTCCTTTCCATCACTTCCGAGGAACAAGAGATCGAGCTTCAGCAGCAATGGTGCGTATCTCCTCTTTCCCTCCCGTCTCTCCTCTTTCCTTGCGCCGCTCTTTAACCCTAATTCGCTCTCACTCCTTTCCATCACTTCTGAGAAACAAGAGATCGAGCTTCATCGTGCGTATCTCCTCTTTCCCTCCCTTCTCTCCTCTTTCCTTGCACCGTTCTTCTCTTCGTCTTCTTCACCTAGCTCTGCTAGGGTTTCACGATCTCAAACTCAGATGCAACGATTAACGCATGCAACTGCTTTAATCTTGCAACACAGACACACTGGAATGGGTAATCGTAAAAAATCCTTTGTTTTTTACTTCTGATTTCCACCCAACCGAAAACCCTAATCTGAGTTTCTGGTTTTTACAGGGATACAGTTGCTGGGTTTTGAGTACGATGAAGGAACAAGAACAACGAAGGTATAACGAACAGTTCTCTCACTAATCTGCGAACCCTAATCTACGAACCCTAATCTGCGAACCCTTTAGTCAGGTAAACGCCATTTCACACCGCACTTTTACTTTCTTCTGGGTTATTCTTCATTTTGGCTTCTGGGTCATTCTTCATTTTTTGTGATTTCTTCTTAAGGTCTGTGAATTTTGGTGTTCTGTGTGTTCTGTGTCTTCATCAGATTGTACTGCATCGGATTGTACTGCTATGTTTTTGATGCTATATTGGTAGAAAGGCATAAGTGCTATGCTAGATTGTATTGCATCAGATTGTACTTGCTGCTATGTTTTTGATGCTATATTGGTAGAAAGGCATAAGTGTTATGTGTTATGTTTGACTTGCTGCTATTGAAGATGTCTAAGTTTATAGGTGATATGTTGACTGTAATGCTTCATGTTATATTCACTACTTTCTATTACCTAGTCCCTGTCCAGCATATTGCATGAGGTGTTTGAATAGGTAAGATAATATTCTACTTAATTTAAAGGCACTCTTCAAGTGCATTAGCTGACTCACTTGACTTGTCTTTTGTGTTTTTCTGTCTATTCAAAATTGACATGCTTGCGATGATGTCTAATAACAATTAGGAGTTCATTGTTTCAATAGTATGAAGTGAGAATTTAAAGAGAGTCCTGATATGTTGTACTATATTTTATGAAAAATATTGAGATATGTTGATGTTCAAATTGTAAAATTCTGCATGTCATTGGTCTGTTATCAGTTGGCTATTGTATTCATTCATTCTATTAGTCTCCGATGTTGAGTGAAGAATCATTATTGGAGAAATGATCTTTTAACCTTTCACTTACTAAATGGGCTTCGCCATGATTTTAAATGAGCTGAGTTGAGAAAATCCAAGCATCAAGTAGAATGAGAAAATCCATTGTGCTATTGTCAGAGTACACTACACGTCCACACATGTATCTAGAATCTTCTAGAATCAATTAGTTGTGCAGAGTCAGCAGGTTGTTAGGCTGATTCAGCATCTGTTAGCAAATAGTTACTGTCCATTTCTGTTAGCTCTTATTAGTTGGTTAAATTTTGTTAGCTTTTGTTAGTTTTCTCTAACTGACTCAAGTCTGTTAGCTCTCTCACACCTTCGTATCAGAATGATTCAATCAAGTTAAAAAAAATTAGTGTTTGCAAAGTTAAAAATTGTTCATTAATAGTTGCTATGCAAAAAAATTTCCCTTCACTTACCAACACCCTCCAGTTATCTGATTTCTGATTTAAATGATTAATGAATTGTTCAATAATGGACTGGTTCAAATCCCATTAATCTTTCTGCCACAGTTTCTTGAAGACTCTGTTGAAGACCACATAGAGAAGGTCGGGGCCTTGCTTGCAGAAGCAGAAAAGGGCAAAGGGGAATCCAGAGACGAGGAGAATGATGAGAGTAAGGTATATTTTTGTTCTTAGTGTGCTTCTTTGAATCTGTTTCATGAATGCTGCTATTGGTAATTTAATTATGCACTTTTAACAAAGTTGTGCAGTAGTATCATTTCAATATAATAACACTAATTCTGCAAAACCTTTTTTGCTTTTGTTTTCCAATTGTTTGTCTTCTAGAAAAGGTCGGTTGATGGAGGAAAGCAAGGAGGTTCTATAAAAAAGGTGAAAAGGGACAAGGCTGGAAGTGCAATAGGGAAAAGTGCAAAACCCGAAGCTAACTTTATATCTGCAGCACCTCGTGTTAAACCAGAACCCCTCTTGCGCTGCCTTCGGTTAACTTCTACACATTTCTCAACACGAATAATGGGTAATGTCTAATACTGGCCGAACAAGTATATTTTATGTTTTGGTTTAAATTGCGTTATGCTAAGATTTTGGTCAACTATCCCAGTTTAACCTGTTCATCAATATCCAATGATGGATCATTTGTTGCTGGAGGCTTTTCTGACTCATCACTTAAGGTTCTTTCTCTTTCCTCCTCTCCAAAAGAAAACCCTCTCTCCTTTTGAGGCTTTATCTTATATAATATGAACTTGTGGTAATTTGTGTCTTGTATCCACAGGTTTGGGATATGGCGAAGCATGAGCAATAACCTGCTAGTTGTAAGTTTGTAGTTGAAATTTCCTTTTTTAGGCCAACCTACGAACATGACTGTTGTGTTATTTTGTTGAAAATCATTAATATGATTAGTGACAAGCTTAATGCTTCAAAAATATTAGACTCTGTTATCTTTGTGCTGCAGTGCCCAAAGTTTCCTCAAGTTTTGAGCAATTTAACGTGCTCAAATTAGTGCTCTATGTTGTACTTGCTAATGCTATAACAATTAAGTTGTTGCTGTTACAGCTCTGAGGCAACGACACATCACAAAATGAACAAGTTATTGGCCTAAATGGCGGGAAAAAGAACTACACGTTGTTTCAAGGTCATTCAGGGCCAGTCTATGCAGCCACTTTTAGTCCCTTGGGGGATTTTATTCTTTCTTCTTCAGCAGACAAAACAAGTATGTTTACTTGACCCCATTTGAATGTTCTTTCTAATTCCGTTTCTTGATCACTTTTGATAATATCTTTTATTTTTTCAATGTGATGTATGTCAAATAGTCCTCTTTGCAACACTATAGTGTAGTGGATTTTGAGATCTCTGCTATAATAAAACTGTGGCGCTATTTGAGTTTCGTTTATTTTAAAACACAAAACAGTCGCTATGTGCACTGCACATGACTCTTAAAATACAAAATTTGATGAAGAAGTCCAATTTTCTTATTTTTAAAAAACACACGAAGGAGATAATATTATGTAAACTATTTTTACAACTTATGTTTTTTTAATGTAGCTTATTTATTGTTGTGTGTGTGTATATATATATATATATATATATATATATATATATATATATATATATATCACCTGCTATTTTCCCGCAACGTTATCTGCTATTTCACATAGCGGATTTTTGGCTTCCAATTGTTTTCGCCATCTGTGATTGACAACACTAAATGTATTTTTGATTCTGAGACCTTTTCTGAACATGGATTATGCAGATTACAGAGTTAGTGGGCAACGAGAACAGATTACAGAATGCCCACTTTGAACCTCTTCACCAACATACCCGTCGATGCTGTTATTGCCTCTGACATTCTTAGGGATGCCACAAAAGCCGTTGCAAAAATCATTGGAAAACCCGAATCTGTTAAGTCCACTGTTAACCCTCTTCATTTTTTCAATTGACCACCAATTGCTTGATTAAATTACTCACTGTGTAAATAACAATACTTTATCAAACCATTTTTTCTGTTTGAATAATAATTTGTTCTGCTATTTTAGTTCTTACTTAAATTTTAGTGTAATTTGACATAGATTTGTGTTTGTGGTTTGTATTTCAGTATGTGATGATTTTATTGAATGGGGGAGTGCCTATTGCATTTGCTGGCACAGAAAAGCCAGCTGCCTATGGAGAACTGATATCAATTGGGGGCCTTGGTCCAACTGTTAATGGGAAACTCAGTTCTACACTTGCTGAAATTCTTCAAACCAAACTATACATTGATAATTCTCGATTCTACATCAAGTTTTATGACTCTCGGGCACATTTCTTTGAACTTAGAGGTTTTTTATCTATTCATTCCATTCAATTATGAGTCTTATGATCTTTGTTGGAGAAAGGAAAAAAAATACGTACTAGATCAATTTCAAGACTGTTTTTAGGGAATTTTCTTTTTCTACATCGTAGAAAATATGTTTGCTAACTTAATCTAATTATATGGTGCTCTGTTTCCTGTATTTTAATTAAGTGGTGGAATAATAGCATCAAATCAGTAGCTATGACCTGTAAGGATATTGTACTTGAGGGTTATTTCACCCCAGAGGTTAATAATGTACTTAAGGGCTATGACATGTTAACAGTACCTATATCACATTTAAGATGAAAGTTGCTAATCAGATTGACTGGGTTCTGTTATTGTAATTTTAGCATTGGAGATATAGAATTTGGATGATCATGATAATACTATAAGGCTAATCAGATTGTTTAAGGCTAATTAGATTTCTTTAATTCCATTTGCTTGTTTAAGCACTGCTAAACAAACTACCAAAAGCATAGATTTGTGTTAGATGATATGTGCTATTTTTCTTATGCAGGAGAATATGCAACAGCAAGAGCTGCATCAGCTGCTGGAACAATCATGGTACTTCTCTCTTTATGTTTATATTCTTGTTAATTAAGGATTTAGAAGTTTACTTGATTAATCACCACATACTCTTTAAGACTTGTCAGTTTCATATGTTGGAACCTCTGCATGTGGATTTATGACCACCATTTGAAAGTTTCTTATACTTAGTAAACTAATCAATATCAATTTTTCTCACACAGGGTTTGCAAGTGATGGCACTTTGGAGAGGAATGCTGATAGCTGATATACAACTCATTTCAATGCTAAGAAAATCAACTCGAGAGATTCTGTTTGGTGAAGCAAATGGATAGCTGCTATACAACTCATTTCAATACTACCTTGATGTTTCTTGCTTAAGATTTTTCATTCTTTTATATGTTTCTACTTAGTTACATGACTAATTTGTTTGAATAATGCTTCAAATTAGTTATGAATGAGATTATGTGGAAGTCATTATATGTTTGTATTTGTGTGGAATATATAATTTGATATTGTTGTAAGATTGTGTTGATATAAGATTATAAATGAAAAAAAATTTTGGTTTGATTTTGGTCTGTTGAATTAAAATTAGCAGTCATTATTTAGATTAGCTAAATAATTTTTTTTTAAAAAATTAACTTTTAAAGTCAGGCGTCACTAAAGCCTGACTTTAAATCATACTTACGAAGTCAGGCAAGAATAAATGCTTGACTTTAAATCAGACTTACGAAGTTAGGCGATAATAAATGTTTGACTTTAAAACAGACTTACGAAGTCAGGCGAAATAAATGCATGACTTTAAAACTGACTTACGAAGTCAGGCTATCGCTTGACTTTAAAACTCCTGACATACAAAGTCGACTTAATAAAAGTCAAGCAGGCGCCTGACTTTAAATCCCCTTTTCGCCTGACTTTAAATCCATTTTTTGCACTAGTGATGCAACCGGGCAGTAGAGGACTTACCAGTCTATCGGTTAAACAAATTAAAGTTATGCAGATAAAAAACTATTGCAAAAAATTAGGCTCAATTAGCACTTATCTTCTTCTGCTATGGGAAGACGCACACACAATTAAGCATATGCTGATGCAGTTCCTTCCTTAAAAAGGGAATTTTCCAGTGTTGCATGGCGAATTGGTGTCTGGTGGTGTAACATCTTCTTTTCTTCTTTTCTTCTTTTGATGAACCAGTAGCAAGGAATCTTCTGGCCTACCATAGAATCTCAATCTCTTTCTGGTTCATGAGAACGCCTAACATGTTTCTTGAGACACAATATCATGAGGATAAACAAAATGAAAAGAGAGAAAATGGAGACAAGAACCAGTAGCATGAGTTTTCCTTGTAGAGCAAGTTCTTGTCATCAGAGAATTGAACCTCATCTAGTGGTTGAGGACTCAAAGAAGTGTAAGGTGTTGTCATACTAGAGACAAAGGCCAAGAAATGAAGGTTTATAGGTTATTATATTTTCTTCATATATATGTATCTTTGATGCTAAGGTTTTTTGAGGAAAGTATGAAAGTATGACTTTTATAAACGAACACAAACGGTCGCATTCGTATTTGGCTTTGCAACGAAAACCTTATTGTTAAGAATCCTAGGATCATACATGTATAGATCAAAGTCATAGGAGAGGTATTGAGCATAAGAGTACTCATGTGGTAAAAGAGGTAAAAATTCTTCATAATGAATCATATTGAAAAAATACTAAATGTGAGTACAAGATACTCTATATATATAGAGCACTGGGAAATACTAACTAACTAAGAAATTACTAATTAGTCCCTAAGAGAATATAACACCTCCTAAGTCACTATTATTTTTAATAGCCTCCCTCAAGCTGATATTGGGATCACCATATCAGCTTGAAATACAACCAATTATTCCAATTACTAAAAATTTAAACAAAAGAAATGCAACCTAGCTGGTAGCTAGTAAAAAAAATGAAAATAGTGTTCTGGTGTTAATTTGATCCAGTGAGGAGTGGGCCAAAGTGTAATGTTGAGCCCAAACAGAGAGTGTGATCCATTACCATCGTGAGCCCAAACAGAATGTCCAGCAACATTTTCCCTTGAACTCTACCATTTCTAGAACCTTCAATCGTGGTTGCAGTCCAAGTTTGGCCGTTTTCTGGTGGTGATGACAGCGCCGTCGTCTTCGACGGAGATATCTCGAAAAGAACTCATCCACAGCAACAACAGCCAGCAGCACAAACCAGAACCATTTGAAACGACGAACACGGAGACGCAACTCGCACAAAACAGCACGATCGCAACTCGGCAAGATGCCTACTCGCAACTCAGCAAACACATCATGCAAGATGCATAGTGTAGGTGCGAAGGAAGTGTCTGGAACCACATAACAGAATCGAAGCACAACGCAGGGAAATGAGATCGAAACGATACTTGACTGAAACGCGAGCTCAGCGGCGGGGTAGGAAACTTCTTGGAGAGTTCCGCCGGGATCAGTGAAGGTGGTGAGTCGCGGTGTTGCGTTCTCAGCAAGGAGGTGCACCGTCGTCTTCTTCGGCGACGACAAGGTGGTTGTCAAACCAAACGCATGATAAATCACATTCGGTACTGTGAAAACGAAATCGAACCGCGTGGGACGAAATGGACTTGATGCGAACCTTGAAGCAGATTCGTTGTTGAAGATAGAGGTCAAATGATGGATTTCAGAAAACACTTTGTGCTCTGGATCTGAATCTGGTTGCTTATCAGCCATGGGAATAGATGAATTTTTCTGTTCGATCTCCTCCTTTGCGATTTCTTTTGCTTCATCTTTGGTCTGATTGTTACAATCAGATACAGAATCTAAGGCACATCCGGTTGCAATCTCCTCCGTAGTGTTGGATTCACGATTCACAAGCAATGCAACGACTTTCTCCAATGAGCTTGCGTCATTTTTCTGTTTGAAGGCAGCTACTAGACAGTTTATTTCTCCTATCTTGATGCTGGATTCATCACATTCTGGTTGAATTGAAATCAATGAAGCAACAGAAATTGTTGCAAGATCTGAGTCTAGACCAAAGTTGTCAAATACGAAATGGAGATGATCGTTTTCTTGCTGAATTGGCAAGACATCTTCCTCTTCATGAGCGGCAAACAACCATGGTGGAACTTCATCTTCCGCATCGCTGAAATCAGAGTCGGAATCGGAAGCATAATCCTCATCTCTAGGGTATCGCTCTGATACCATGTTAAGAATCATATGATCATACATGTATAGATCAAAGCGAGAGGTATTGAGCATAAGAGTACTCATGTGGTAAAAGAGTTAAAAAATCTTCATAAGGAATCATATTGAAAAAAGATACTAAATGTGAGTACAAGATGCTCTATATATAGAGCACTAGGAAATACTAATTAACTAAGAAATTACTAATTAGTCCCTAAGAGAATGTAACACCTCTTAAGTCACTATTATTTTTAATACTTATTTACTCGTGGTGCTCACTGTTGGTTTCTCTTTTCGTTCTTTGTTGGTATGTTATGCCTCCAATTAGTTGGCTGTCTAGCTTTCCTTTGTTATTTTGTACTTTTCTTCTTTCCAAGATGATTGGGAATATTTTATGTATACGATTACAATGGGAAGGAGGCAGTGGCTGGGACAATTTTTACTTTTTTTTTTCCAGTTGATATATTAACATGTGATATTCACCCCCCTTAGAGAAATGTTGATTTTGGACTGAGTTGTTATAGATATTTTACAAAATTGATTTAAACATGTAATATCAAGCACTAATCTCCGGTCAATGAAAGGTCAGATTCGAATATCAAGCCATAAGAAGAAATCTGTTTGAGTTTCCAAACTCTCGCTAACTCAAACTCAATAGTATAATTTTTATGAAGAGAAGTAGTGTCAGTGACCCAAAGCATAGAGTAGAAGTTGTATTAGCAACTTCCAACAATATATAGAGGCTTAATTTTTGGAATCAAAGGTTGTTAAGATTAGTGGGTTGAGTGAGAGAAGAAAATGGACCAAATTCTAAGGTAGTTTTCCCTAAAGAGGAAAACCAGCCCACTTCTATATGAAAAGAAAAGAGAGTTATTTGTTAAAAAATATGTAAAACAAAACAAGTCTATTCCCTAAAAAATAGGAAAACTAACAACTTGAGCTTGAAACTCAATGTTTTGAATGTTATTGGTCTTGAAGGAATTCCAACCTCTAATGGCTCTGGGTGAGCATCAAATGTTGATCCTCGAAAAACCCTTTTTCATGAGATACGTCTCCTCTATTTAAAGAAGGCATAACAAGGAGTTGTGAGGTTGATTACTGTAACATCGTCAAAATAATTGTTTCAATTTCTTTAGTTGATTGTTTTAATTATATTGGTTAGTGAATTATTGTAATTGCTAAATAAATTGAATGTTGATAGATGAGGGGATTGTTTAGAAAATTAAAATAGAGTAAGGGTATAAGTGGTTTTTCCACTATCCAACACACTAACACCACACAAAAACACACTCTTATCCACTAATTAAATAAAAGAAAGGAAATGGATAAAAGAGAGAGGGAGAGCTCGAGACAAGAAAAGAAAGACGAGAAAAGAAAGAAAGGAAAAGAAGAGAAGAGACAAAAAGAGAAAGAGGGACGAGAAAGAGAGAAGAAGGGAGGGTTCCGGCACCACCATCTTCACTTCTTCCTCTCCATTTTCAAAATCCATTAGCATTGTGAGGTTAGACACACCATTTCATCCACATCTTCCTCTTCTTACAAATCTTTGAAGATCGTTGTTGCATGTTGATAAAGAGAGGGTTTATAAGAAGCTGAGTTTCGAATTCAAGCTATTGGGGGTAGCTTTCGGGTGGCATTTCACTTCATCTTTAGCTTGTTGTGTGTTGAATTCGACAAATCGAGGTGAGTTCTACTCCGTTTAGGTTTTATTATGTTAAGTGTTGTTTGTGTTGTTGATTGGACTGATTGTGATGCCGGGACTTAGTATTGTTGAGTTAGGAATTGATTGAGTTTGAAGTGAATGGATGTTGTTCGAAACAATTTTTATGCACAAAACAGGGCCATAATCGATTATTGACCTGTGATAATCGATTATGAAGCTACCATAATCGATTATCAGTGACAATTTCCTCAAAAATTCATTTTTAAGCCACCATAATCGATTATCATGCTTGTGACAGTTCTTCTTGTTAGCCTTTTGACCGTTTTCTTCGTAACTTTTGATCTAGAACTCGAATTTGAGTGTTCTTGGATGCGTTGGAAAGCTAATGAGAAAAATTACAACTATAGTTAAACATTGAAAGGATTAACATGCTTGTGATTGTTGAGGTTTAATGTCTACTGTTGAATGTTACTTGAATGTGGCAAGTGAACGTTTCCAAATTGATTGCAAAATTGTTCCTCTTGAAAACGCGTATGATGATAGATGTTATTGTTTGAACTCATTTGTTGATTGTGTTGAGTTTGGAGGAGACGGATAAACGAATATGTGTCGAATTAAACACTTTTCGAACGAACGAGTGAGAAAACTAATTAGTACGTATATAAGTACTTTATAAATGAACTAATGAATGGATGGTGTACTTGGGGCGGAGTCATGAACTGTCTCAAGGCCCGGGAGGTTAAGGAATGACGATTCCAAGAGGTTTAGTTATAGGGTTCTATTTATTTATAGAACACGGGTTCCCTAATGTGTACGTAATAGCTTTTATATTATGTAAGTCTATTGCATTAGGGGGATGCATCATAGGTAATTATTAAAAGATATTCGGAGCATATTATGGTAAGGGAGTCTCGAAAGGACTCACTGAGATTATGTAATCTCACCCCTCATTGTTGTTTTTCAGATAACAGATTGAAGTCGAAAAGAGGTAAAACTAGTAAAGGATTCCGATATTGGAGTACTTTGAAGTATTAAGTTTCAAGCATGTATATTTATATGCTAGTTGAGATGTAGCCTAAGTTTTAATAAGATATTATGTATTTGTATATTTGGATTAAGTTCGATGTGTTGACTCCGATAGGTCTTTTGAAATTAGTGTTGTTTTAAGTATTGAACAAGTTTTATTATATGAAAATCCTATCATTGTGAGTCTTTAAGGTTGTTTTTATTAATCCAAATTACGGATACATACTCTGAAAGATCTGAAAAGTAATATTCTGGATTTTATTACCGGTTAAAAATTTTGGATGTTACCATTACTTCACAAGAGGAGAGTACATAGGAGAGAATATAGCTTTCATACATGAATATGACTTACTGAACATTAATTATCTCACCTTCTTAATACTCTAGATACATCCATTCACCATATGCAGTACACCACTTTAATTTTCACACACTTGCGCTTTCTAAGAAATTTCAATTGATTATTTTCAACATAATGGTCTATAAAAGTGATATACTAGGAAGTTAATTAATGTGAAAACTTTCAAAGGTATAAATTATTAACATGTAATAATAACAATAATAATAATAATAATAATATAATGTTTGCCAAAAAAACATATAATAATGTTTATTAAACTTGCATCAATTCTTTTTTCTCTAATAAAATAAATTATGGATAAGCAAAATCAGGGACACAAATAGATGAGATTTGTAGGTTAGGTCCAGGCCACCGTCCGTGCAATTTGGATAGAAGTAATAGTATTATTGGATTAGGAGAATGACTTTTGTTTGAGAAACCTGATGGTTATATCACCAGCAAAAAAAAGAAATCACCACAAAAAATAAACCTGATAGTTATATGACCGCAAACAAAAAACAATAAACAAGTGGGTGTGATATAAGTGGTAAGTTATTTGGGCTACTTAAACATTTGGTCAGGGGTTCGATCCCTAGCCGATGTGTATGGAGAGACATCGCTTGAGAGATGTCAGTCATTAAAGGAACTCCAGTACCTCAAGAGATTAGTCTCCACAGTCGCCTATATTATCCAAAAACAATATTCACCTATATTATCCGTTTGCTTGCACCTTCGGTGGTTCCTATTTACCATTCACACGTACTTCATTTGGTCGTAGGACGAACTATGGGTACTTCAAAATTAGACTCCTATTGATAACCTAGTCGTACTTGTTAGGATTATGGGTCGTGATTTTATGTTTTAAAATTGTGAATAATGGGTTCATTATTAATGTTATTGAATGCATTTTTCTCGATATAAGTCACTAGGTAATCGTTTATCTATGTAAATTAAGGGATATAGTGGAACAGTTTCGCTGTAAATAAAATATGAGGCTCATCATTCCCCAAATAAATAAGCCACCCAATTTGAATGATCAAACCAGGAATATCCTACCTTTTTAACGGATGCAACCTGAGGCCAAATAAGGCGCCAAACTTTCAAAGGGTAATTTTGTAATTTCGTTACAAAATTTGGGTGCATGTGCAACACCTTTCAACACACACGTCCTTTCTTTCCTGAGTGCAGCAGAAATACGCCACAAAGAGAAAAGAAAATAAAAAGAAGAGAGAGAGACGGAGATGAAAGAGGAGGGTGAGGTGCGATGGTGAGGGAGAGAAGGGTATCAGAGAAACCCAAACGCCTAGTGTAACACCCCGGTATTTCTAACGTGTAGAGAAACCGAAGATGCACAGATGCGGAAGTTCAGAGGACACAGTTCATGTTTAAGTATTGGACATAGAAACTTTTTCCGAAATAAACACATAGTCGGAAATAAGATTTCTTCATAAAATAGAAGTTCATCGGTTCCATACCGAACGGAATACAATATCCAAGTCCAAATACCAAACAGAAAACATAAAGCGGTTCGTAAAACTCATACCCAATACAAGTTTATACAACCAGATAGAACAACAAAAGAACAAAGAACAAAGCGGCATCTTCCCTGAAAAACAACAAATATGGATTGGGTGAGATAACCTTATCTCAGTGAGTCCTACCGTGCCCCCTCACCGACACTCGGTTCAATTTATTAAACCGTCATCAACTATAGATGATTAGCTATCATAAGCTACAAATCGAAATGCCAAGCAAATCGTGTTCTCAAATAAGTTTTCTTAAGTTTAATACAACCCGAGATATAATGCCAGACAACTTGATTGCCCAATATCTACGGTAATCCCCGAGATATAATGCCAGACAATCTAGTTTTCCCAATATCTACGGTAATCCCCAATTCGGAGTTCTATCCGAATAATGCCAGGGTTCTAGTTTAGCATAAATCGGCTGTACAACGACTACGAATCCCGATAACCCACGAATTGACCACGCCAAAACGTATACAGGGCCTAGGTAAGGGGTCATGACTACCCTCCCTAGTATGCTACTTGTCGGGTCGTCACCCAACGCAATACATATGACAATACATATCAAATCTCGAGAGTTAGATAATTTATATCTTTTCGATCACCAAAGGATCATTGACATAATAAATGGATAAACAATATCTGTATCGATCTATAACCCGTTTTAGATGAATTCAATAGTTAGACATCCGGCATTATAATCATACACAATGATATATATATATATAGTTATATATATATATTTAGTCAATCCATCATTCGGTGTACCCACATGTATACTAGGGTTTCGGTTTTTCAATCAAATAGGCTTTCAAAACTCCTTTTCAAAATCATGAGTTGAACAAGTTCAAAATACGATTTTCAATAAGGCAATTCCTTTTTAAATGATTGAGAAAGAGATTAGGAAAGGTTCGGGATCAAACGGAGCTTCGAAATGAGAAATCGGGAATCGATGACAGAAGCTCACGCACGGTCCGTGCCCAGGGGCGCACGACCCGTGCGTGATTTAACAGAATCACACAATCCAAACCGAAAGGGGCGCACGACCCGTGCGTCCCGTTTTATTTCCAATTAGGCCAACCTGAAGCAGGCGCGCGTTCCGTGCCCAGGGGCGCACGGTCCGTGCGACCTATTTCTGTTTCCCAATTTCACCATTTTCTCAATTTCGCTTTCCGTGTTCGCCCAATTCAATTCCTAATATCGATCACTCCTGAAACTCAGGAAATATCCAGGCATTCCAGAATACATTTTCATTTCAAAATTTTCATCAAAACCATTTCAATTCGTTTATGGATTTCAAAACCGTAAAACACCTATTTTTCCAAAACTCGGAATTTAGCTTCCAAGGCATATTTTCAACAAAATATCAGATTATGCTAAGGGTTCAAATCATCAAATTTAGTTCCCTAATCTGTGAGTAGAACTCACCCGTTGACGATCGCTCTAGGATTCCCGACGAAACACGCGATGACCGGAACGAGAGAACTCACGAACGAACACCGAAGGGCACCAACTGAAACTTCAAAACAGCAACCCCTCTCTCTCCTAACTACTGAAACAGTGGAAGCAGCAACTCAAGGTGGCTGATCTACTCCCAAACTCGAAATGCAAGGTTAAAGCCTCTTCTCCAAGAGCTAGGAAGGACATGCAAGGAGATAGAAAGTTTCAAGATTCCACTTTCTACACCATTGGAGCACCAAATCCGAAAATGGAAGTTCGGGAAGAAATGGAGGTTAGCTTCTGAAATTTACATCAAAGGAAAGAGGATGGAAAATGGAATGGAAGGGTGGAGGAATAACTTACATGCAGCTGGATTGGTGATCTCCCCCCCTTCTTCTTCCTCTCTCCTTCTCGCCCTCCTCCTTTCTTTCTTCTTCTATTCAGCTTCTTTCTTTCTTTCTAAATTCTAAGAGAAGGCTGAGTGTGAGAGAGTGAGGCTGGGCAGGAGTGTATGGGCTGGGGGGTTTAAATGATTGAGAAATGACCAAACTACCCCTGGCCCATTAAGTCATAGGTTAGGTGTCGAAATTTCTCTTCAGTATAAAACTTTCTCGATTAATCCTGTTCCGATCCGAAATCCCTCAATTCCTTTGGCTCGTAATTATTTATAATCTTCATAATTATATTTTAATAATTAGGGATGTGAAAAGACAGATTTTCCCTTCAGCCCCAATTCCTCATTTAAATTATGAATAAGCCACACTTTAAAGGAGAATAGGATTTCTAGACAAATTCCTCGACATATTAATCCCCGAGACGCGACCAATTATTCCCACAAATAATTATTCGGTCTTAGGTATCATAGTACGAGTCTTTAAAAAAAATTAGGGATGTTACAATCACCCCAACTTTTAAAAATTTTGTCCTCAAAATTGACAAGACGTACCTTAATGGAAGAGATATGGATATCGAGTCCGCATGTCTTCTTCCAGTTCCCAGGTAGCCTCTTCGGCCGAAAAGCCACCCCAGACTACTTTGACAATCAGAATAGTCCTTGAACGCAGAGTCTTCACACCACGCTCCAAGACATGACTAGGATAAGGTTGGAATGATAAATCCGGTCGAAGGTCAATTGTATCAACACTCAACGGTTGATGCAGATCGGGAACATACTTCCTCAACTGAGACACGTGGAACACATCATGGAGATTTGATAAGGCCGGAGACAATGCGAGGCGATAGGCAACTGGCCCAATCTGCTCGATGATTTGGAAAGGTCCGATGTATCGAGGACTGAGTTTCTTCGCTCGCAAAGCTCTCCCGGTGCCTATGGTTGGAGAAACTTTCAAGAACACGTGATCACCAACCTCAAATTCCAACGGTCTCCTTCGGTTGTCAGCATAGCTCTTTTGCCGACTCTGAGCAACCTTCATTCTTTCTCTAATTAACTTGATCTTCTCAGTAGTCTCACGAACCATTTCGGGTCCCAAAAAGCTATCTTCACCAACCTCCCACCAACATAACGGAGTTCTACACTTCCTACCATAAAGTGCTTCAAATGGCGCCATTCCAATACTGGAGTGGTAACTGTTGTTGTAGGCAAATTCTACTAATGGAAGGTGGTCCTCCCATTTTCTTCCGCTATCGAGCACACAAGCCCGAAGCATGTCCTCAAGAGTCTGAATAGTTCTCTCAGTCTGACCATCAGTCTGGGGATGATAAGCAGTGCTAACCAGCACTCTTGTTCCCAAAGCTTCATTCAATGCTTTCCAAAATCTAGAAGTGAACTTGGGATCTCTGTCCGACACGATACTTGTTGGAACCCCATGCAGTCTGATAATGTTCTTCACATATTCATCTGCTAACTTGGAAACTTTATGAGTCGAGCGAACGGGAATAAAGTGAGCGGATTTAGTCAATCGGTCCACTACTACCCAAATAGAATCGTTGCCGGCCTGTGACCTCGGCAACCCCATGACGAAATCCATTGAGATATCTTCCCATTTCCAAACTGGCACATCTAGCGGTTGCAACCGACCGCCCGGTCTCCGGTGTTCCGCCTTAACCTTCTGACAAGTTAAGCACCGAGAAACAAATTCTGCAACCTCGGCCTTCATCCCAGGCCACCAATACATTAACTTCAAGTCTCGGTACATCTTGGTGGATCCTGGATGTACAGAGTACTAACTCCTATGAGCCTCTTCCAATACTTGCCTTTTGATATTATCATCATCGGGAACACAAATCCTCCCATTAAAGCAAATCATGCCATCACTATCCTCAGTAAAATCTGGCGATCCTCTCCGAGACTGTAACTTCACATCAGTTTCTTGAGCTACACGGATTTGTTCCCTTAACACACTGGCTATCCGAATATGCCGCAACACTATGCGGTCCCTCTTTCTTGCTACCTTGAGCTTCAAGTCTCTGAATGACTTCAACAAAGCCATCTCGTGAACCATTAACCTTGCCGTGTGGATAGACTTCCTGCTCAGAGCATCTGCTACCACATTGGCTTTCCCAGGGTGATATTTCAATTCGAAGTCGTAGTCCTTCAAAAATTCAGTCCACCTTCTCTGTCTGTTATTCAACTCTTTTTGGTCAAACAGATACTTCAAGCTCTTGTGATCACTAAAAACTTCGAAACGAGAACCGTAAAGGTAATGTCTCCAAATTTTCAGTGCAAACACAACAGCCGCCAACTCTAAGTCATGAGTTGGGTAATTCCGTTCGTGAGTCTTTAATTGCCTAGATGCATAGGCCACAACATGATGATTCTGCATGAGAACACATCCTAAACCCTTCCTAGAGGCATCACTGTAAATCTGAAATCCCAATGACGGATCCGGAAGAATTAGGATCGGAGCAGAAGTTAACTTTTCTTTCAATCCAAGAAAACACTCCTCACAATCGGCATCCCAAGTAAACGGTTGACCCTTGCGAATCAATCGAGTAAGCGGAAGTACCAATTGTGAAAAACCTTCAACGAATCTTCTATTGTAACCAGCTAAACCCAGAAAGCTTCTGAAATCAGTCACGGACGTCGGCCGTTCCCAATTCAATATTGCTTCCACCTTGCTAGGATCAACTGCAACCCCTTCCTGGGAAATCACATGACCCAGGAACTTCACTTCAGACATCCAAAAGTCACACTTCGACGGTTTAGCATAGAGTTTCTTCTCTCGGAGTACTCCTAGGACAAAGCGGAGATGCTGGGCATGCTCCTCAACTGACTTTGAGTAAACCAAGATATCATCAATAAAGACGACCACAAACTGATCTAGGTAGGAATGAAATACTCTATTCATATAATCCATGAATACGGCCGGAGCGTTAGTCAATCCGAAGGGCATCACCACAAATTCGTAGTGTCCGTACCTCGTACGAAAAGCGGTCTTTGGAATGTCTAAGGCTCTTACCCTGATTTGATGGTATCCTGACCTTAGATCAATCTTGGAGAAAACTTTAGCACCTCAAAGTTGGTCAAGTAGGTCATCTATCCTTGGTAATGGATACTTGTTCTTGATAGTAATTTTATTCAGCTGACAGTAGTCTATGCATAACCTCATGCTTCCGTCCTTCTTTTTGACTAGCAATACCGGAGCACCCCATGGAGAAGCACTCGGTCGAATAAACTTCTTGAAAATTAATTCCTCAAGTTGGGACTTCAATTCCTTCAGTTCGAGAGGAGACATCCTGTAAGGCGCTATAGATATTGGCCCTGCACCAGGCGCCAAATCTATAGAGACTTCTACCTCTCGTTCCGGAGGCAAAGAGGAAACTTCCTCGGGAAAAACATCTATGAATTCATCAACAACTTGGACAGACGATAAATCCAAATCAGCCTCAGTTGATGCAGACAAAATAATAACAAAAGCTTCCGCACCTTGGAATAGAGACTAGTTGGCTGAAGCGAAAGAAATAACACCATCATCTGCAGGTAGTGAATATTCCGCTACTTCAGAAGGAAAATTATTTGCACGATTGAAACAATCAATAGTAATTGGATTGGAAATCATCCAATTCATTCCCAAAACGATCTCCATTCCTCTCATAGGCAAACAAATGAAATCAACAACAAAATCCCTGCCTCCTATGGTAAGCAGACAGTTAAGACATAATGATTGGGTTCGCACACGACCCTTTGTAGCAGTAAGGATAGTTATTGGCTCGGATATAGGAGATACTGTTAATCCTAACCGTTCAGCACATGCTTCTGAGATAAAACAATGAGTAGCACCAGAGTCATACAGAATATTAACAGTTTGATTAAAGAGAGAATTTGTACCCCTTATAAGATTATCAGCTGGTTTGATGGTCTTGGCATCCAAAGTGTTGACTCGAGCCTGTCTCGGAGCATCAGGAGACTCTAAGAAGGCTTTCCTTGACGGGCAATTATTAGCATAATGGCCCACTTCTTTGCAATGGTAGCATTGGTTCGGCCCGATCTGACACTTTCCTCGATGATTTTTTTTGCACACATCACACTTGCCAAACCCTGCAGTGTTGCTTGACTGTATTTGCTTTCCTTTGCTTGAATTCCCCTTATACCTAGGGTTTGATGTAGTTGACTCATTACTCTTTCTTTTATCCTTCCAGAAATCTTTCCTCTCAGCGTACATTCTTTTAAGATCGCTCTCAGCTGAATGAGCTTGTTGAACCAAAGCAGGATAAGTGGTCATGGAATAAGAACTGAGACCTTGATTCACATCACCTCTAAGACCTTGTCTGAACATCACCATTTTCCACTTATCATCAGGAGCGGTGGTCCCCAATTCATAGAATTGTGACAACCTCTCAAATTTTGCAGCATATTCTCCAACTGTCATGTCTCCCTGTTTCAAACTCAAAAATTCCATCTGTTTGGCAAGTCTTTGCGAGTCGGGGAAATAATGACTCAAAAATAATTCCTTGAAATTATTCCACTCAAGAGGAGTTCCTTGAATTTGTAGCATTCTACGAGCGTTAACCCACCAGGTGTGAGCATCCTCGTCCAGAGCGTTAGCAGCACAAATTACTTTCTCTTCTTCATTGCATTGCAAGGTAACAAAGATCCGTTCCATAGCATCTACCCAGAAATGGGCCTTCATTGCATCAGATCCTCCTTTGAAAGTTGGGGGTTTCATCTTTAGAAACCGAAAATACACCCTGTTGGGATCCTCAGGTGTTGGCACATTGACTGGCTCAGCTCGTTGTGGTTGAGGCACTTGATGCATCTGCTGCATTTGAGCCATCTGTTGCTGTTGCATTAGCATCATGTCATTCATCATCTTCTGCTGAGTCTCGATGACATTCTGCATCCATTCTTGATGAGGATCAACAGGTGGGTTTCTCCTACCTCTTCCAGCCATGATTCTGCGAAATATGCACAAAGTATTAAGTTGATCAGGCTCAATGTCTAATAGCATACTAAGAAGAATCAGACTTAGAAGACGTAAATGACTCTTAACATCTAAGTCCGACTAGGTCGAACCGCTCTGATACCAAATGTAACACCCCAGTATTTCTAACATGTAGAGAAACCGAAGATGCACAGATGCGGAAGTTCAGAGGACACAGTTCCTGTTTAAGTATTGGACATACAATTTTTTTCCGAAATAAACACATAGTCGGATATAAGATTTCTTCATAAAATAGAAGTTCATCGGTTCCATACCGAACGGAATACAATATCCAAGTCCAAATACCAAACAGAAAACATAAAGCGGTTCGTAAAACTCATACCCAATACAAGTTTATACAACCAGATAGAACAACAAAAGAACAAAGGATAATGTGACTAAGTCTTCAGCACCTCCGAGAGTATACCAACTACTCGTGCACAATAGTCTTCCTTTTTCCCCGCTTCTCTGAAAAACAACAAATATGGATTGGGTGAGATAACATTATCTCAGTGAGTCTTACCGTGCCCCCTCACCGACACTCGGTTCAGTTTATTAAACCGTCATCAACTATAGATGATTAGCTATCATAAGCTACAAATCGAAATGCCAAGCAAATCGTGTTCTCAAATAAGTTTTCTTTAGTTTAATACAACCTGAGATATAATGCCAGACAACTTGATTGCCTAATATCTACGGTAATCCCCAAGATATAATGCCAAACAGTATAGTTTTCCCAATATCTACGGTAATCCCCAATTCGGAGTTCTATCCGAATAATGCCAGGGTTCTAGTTTAGCATAAATCGGCTGTACAACGACTACGAATCCTGATAACCCACGAATTGACCACGCCAAAACGTATACAAGGCCTAGGTAAGGGGTCATGACTACCCTCCCTAGTATGCTACTTGTCGGGTCGTCACCCAACGCGATACATATGACAATACGTATCAAATCTCGAGAGTTAGATAATTTATATCTTTTCGATCACCAAAGGATCATTGACATAATAATTGGATAAACAATATCCGTATCGATCTATAACCCGTTTTAGATGAATTCAATAGTTAGACATCCGGCATTATAATCATACACAATGATATATACAGTTATATATATATATATATATATATATATATATATATATATATATATATATATATATATTTAGTCAATCCATAATTCGGTGTACCCACACGTATACTAGGGTTTCGGTTTTTCAATCAAATAGGCTTTCAAAACTCTTTTTCAAAATCATGAGTTGAACAAGTTCAAAATACGGTTTTCAATAAGGCAATTCCTTTTTAAATGACTAAGAAAGAGATTAGGAAAGGTTCGGGATCAAACGGAGCTTCGAAATATGAAATCGGGAATCGATGACAGAAGCTCACGCACGGTCCGTGCCCAGGGGCGCACGACCCGTGCGTGATTTACCAGAATCACACAATCCAAACCGAAAGGGGCGCACGATCCGTGCCCAGGGGCGCACGACTTGTGCGTCCCGTTTTATTTCCAATTAGGTCAACCCGAAGTAGGCGCGCGGTCCGTGCCCAGGGGCGCACGGTCCGTGCGACCTGTGTCTCTTTCCCAATTTCACCATTTTCTCAATTTCGCTTTCCGTTTTCGTCCAATTCGATTCCTAATATCGATCACTCCTGAAACTCAGAAAATATCCAGGCATTCCAGAATACATATTCATTTCAAAAATTTCATCAAAACCATTTCGATTCGTTTATGGATTTCAAAACCGTAAAACACCTATTTTTCCAAAACTCAGAATTTAGCTTCCAAGGCATATTTTCAACAAAATATCAGATTATGCTAAGGGTTCAAATCATCAAATTTAGTTCCCTAATCCGTGAGTAGAACTCACCCGTTGGCGATCGCTCTAGGATTCCCGACGAAACGCGCGATGACCGGAACGAGAGAACTCACGAACGAACACCGAAGGGCACCAACTGAAACTTCAAAACAGCAACCCCTCTCTCTCCTAACTACTGAAACAGTGGAAGCAGCAACTCAAGGTGGTTGATCTACTCCCAAACTCGAAATGCAAGGTTAAAGCCTCTTCTCCAAGAGCTAGGAAGGACATGCAAGGAGATAGAAAGTTTCAGGATTCCACTTTCTACACCATTGGAGCACCAAATCCGAAAATGGAAGTTAGGGAAGAAACGGAGGTTAGCTTCTGAAATTTACATCAAAGGAAAGAGGATGGAAAATGGAATGGAAGGGTGGAGGAATAACTTACATGCAGCTGGATTGGTGATCTCCCTCCCCTTCTTCTTCCTCTTTCCTTCTCGCCCTCCTCCTTTCTTTCTTCTTCTATTCAGCTTCTTTCTTTCTTTCTAAATTCTAAGAGAAGGCTGAGTGTGAGAGAGTGAGGCTGGGCAGGAGTGTATGGGCTGGGGGGTTAAAATGATTGAGAAATGACCAAACTACCCCTGGCCCATTAAGTCATAGGTTAGGTGTCGAAATTTCTCTTCGGTATAAAACTTTCTCGATTAATCCAGTTCCGATCCGAAGTCCATCAATTCCTTCGGCTCGTAATTATTTATAATCTTCATAATTTTATTTTAATAATTAGGGATGTGAAAAGACAGATTTGCCCTTCAGCCCCAATTCCTCATTTAACTTATGAATAAGCCACACTTTAAAGGAGAATAGGATTTCTAGACAAATTCCTCGACATATTAATCCCAGAGACGCGACCAATTATTCCCACAAATAATTATTCGGTCTTAGGTATCATAGTATGAGTCTTTAAAAAAATTAGGGATGTTACACCTAGGCAAATAAGGTGGAGCGAAGGTCAGTAAAAAGGAGCAGCTTATCCTCGGAGATCTATGAAGGATGGTTGGCTGCAGTGGTGTATGGCGGAGGGCGGTGACAGGGACGAGAGGAGGGTTGAGGAACTAAGAAGAAGGAGAAATGGTGGTGGTGAGGGCGAGAGAGAGATTGGAGATGAAAGGGATGCGTGTGAGAGAGGAGAAGAGCGAGAACGAGAGAGATGAGAGTTGGCGGTTGCGCGGTGAAGAGTGAAGGGGTATGGTGGTGAACCGAGAGAGAGTGAGAGAAACAGAGGAGTGAGAGATCTAAAGGGGGAGAGCTAGCTTCTGCCTGTGAACGAAGTTGAAGAGTGAGATAATGCGGGGATGTAGTGGAATAGCGCGGACGAGAAAAGGGACGGTGGGGCGCCGACGATGGTTGTGGTTGAAGGTAAGCGAACCATCTGCCCTTCTCTTGATTTTTTTTAATTATTCCTTTGCTTGAAATTCATTGAAATTCATCTGTTTATTTGGGGTTCAACCTCTTCTCAATTTGTTTGGGGTTTGTGCAAGTGGGAGCTTTTGATGATGGAGGGGCAGTTCAGAAGGAGTGAAGAAAGCCACCAGAATCTTAATTATTGATTTGAATTGTTGCAAGTGTCGAGATGATGATTTTCATGCTGCAAAAAGGTAAGCTTTTCTATAACTCCATGTTCCTTTTAGTTTGTTTTTTGTCTTTGATTTCATGACACTTCAAAGTAACTAAGTTCAGAAGACTCATGACTTACTTTGTACTTTGGTTTCTGCGAACTTTGCATTCGGGCCTATTTTGTCAAACATTTTCCATTGCATTTGAACTACACACAAGATGATTTAAATGTGGCATTTATACTTTTTTTTATGGAAGGGCGCATTAAGATGGAAGGGCGCATTAAAGTTTATAGAGGGAGCGATTAATGGTCCCCATAAACCATCTGAACCATCCTCAATTTTGTCGTCAGATCATCTAACTCTCACAATGCAATCTTAATGCTAAGAACTCAATCTGGGAAAGGAGCAGAAATTGGAAAATCATACAAGAAGTCATTATCTATTCAAATGTAACCAAAAGCATATGTTATATTAATTAGAAAGAAATGTGAGAGTTGAACATACAATAGGTTACATTTTGTGGTAATACTTGATCTTTTGTAACGACATAGAATATTGTGTTTGTGGTTATTTGAGACATAGTGTCTCTTGATTAAGCTTATTAAGTGCAATTTCATCTGTTTCTGCAGCATCAGATGGGATTCAAAGTCATTTTTTCCTTGCAGGGGGGCTTCAGTGTCTCCACAGGTCATGCTTTCTTTGTACTTTCCATGATTCTATATATTCAAAGAAACTATCGATTTTCAATACCATGGTTTTGATTTTTCTGTTATGCATAATTACTAGAATCCATTTTTTACTGTGATTGCAATCTTAAATATTGACTTTATATACTAATTTTTGTATGAAATCCTGGATACTAATCTACTGGTCATATATTCAGGACATAATAACTGACGGAATAAAGATTATCACTAATAATTTGGTTGAGAAATTCTAATGCTTTGAAGTTAAAATTATTGATTGATCCTCTAGCATTTTTACTCTTATCAGGTGTTATTCTTCTAAATATTGAGATGTTTTTTTTCTTTGTTGAATGTAAGAACTTAACATTTTTGACCTACATTTTGGCACTTCCATATGAACTCTATTTCTTAGTTAATTGAATCCATGACAATGATGGTATTGATGAAGTTTCCTGCCCAATTGAGCATAACCAGGAGACTTGGCATGTGCATGTCTTCCATCTGCTTGGTTCTAATTCCACCAAAAGATTACTAAACGAACTAAAGGATGTTATTAGAATGACCTGATTTGTGGAAAGAATGTAATAATAATAAATAGCATACATTCTGCTTATGTCAAAGCACAATGATTAGTTTGTGATGTAATTCTAACCGAGTTTTGTAACTAGTTGGAACTGAAGTTTATTGATTAGTTTTCAACGTTTCTTGAATTTTAGTTTGTGATGTAATTTTAAATTTGTAGGCAGATATGATTGTTGAGTGTCAGTTCATTTTGACCTAGTGTTTGCTGGTGTTTTTAGCAAACAATCACTGGTTTTATTAGAAAAGTTTTGTGAGATTAAACCAGAAATCTCTAAAGCAATTGCCTTTAAACACCACCGTTTGTCAACAAATATATTTTAAAAAGGAGACAATTCACCATGAAAATCGAAGTAAAAGTGAAAGAAATGGTAAAATGGGACGCAGAAATATTAAATGACTTGTATTGAAAGCAATAAATTGCATTGAATGTAAAGAGAATGGTGTACAAATTTACATACGTTGTACAAGGATTCTTTTACTCTGTTTTCGCTGTGACTTGGAAGTTAGAGTTTCAGAATTGTGTGTTTGGTATAATAATTTGCCACCACCTTGATTTCTACGTAGGAACCCTTATTTATACAGAAAATAATGACTGAAATGTAAACTGCTATGGACACGTGGCCACGTCTTATTACCCCATGATGGACTTCGTGCCACGTTCGGCGCCACATATTACCCACGTTGAATTAACTGTAGTCTTGAAATTCGACACAACTGTCTGCTAGTAACTGCTTGACGAATTCTTGAATACACTGTCTTGTCGAAAACTTTGTCCTGTCGAAATGGTGAAGACCTCTTCTGTCGAAAACATGCTGAGATGACATACATGTCATTTATTCTCTTTGAAGGCATTATGAATGTTCTTTAATGAAAAGTCAAACCTTATTAAATAACCATTCAGAAGTCTTGTCGAAATTCTAGGCTAACAAATTGCCCCCCAAAAATATCTTTTTCGACAACACAAATGTTAAGGAAGAAAAAGAATATTTTTGAAGATTTCGAAACGTCACCTCCAACAACTTTACATTAAATGGTGATAGGCAAAAATAATTATGACCTTACGCAGATAAAGCGAACCATTTCATTGGGCCACGTCATTTGGTTGGTAGACCACGTCTTTTCAGAACCTCAAACGTGCGAAGCGTCGTAACTGTGTAACCGTTGCACCTCTAACGTATAAATACGTTTCACTTCATCTTCTTCATTTTTACGCTCCCTTTGAACCTTAAACTCTGAAATTTCTCAGCTAACCTTGCTTCTTCACGAAAGCTTCAAACTTTTTCATTGTTTCAACATCCCCACTAAAAACACAACCTTCTTTGTTCATTATTTTCAACAAATGGCTTCTTCCAGCGCTCAAACTCAGAAACAAACAGTTGCTGTGCGTGGCTTTGAAGGTTTCGTTGAAGAACCTTCACCAACTTGTTTTAATCAGATACTTATTCCATCTGGTAAACCTTTTACCCATGCTTATTTAGGTCCTTTTCCTGATCCCATAGAAAGCGAAGAAATTAAAGCGATTTTTTCCAGTCACCGCAAACTTCAACCTAGAATTTTTGAAGAAACTCCTTTTCATTTGGAATTTCTGAAAAACCCCAACAGAGTTTTTAGGTCTGCTCCCAAAGTAGAACAAAGTGATTATATTGCATGGCTTGACAAAGTTCAAAAACAAAAGGAAACCATTTGGCAAGAACAGGGAATTTTTGACATTATCCAGCTGTCGAAATATGGACCCAAATACGATAGCACTATGCTTCTAGCAGCATTGCAGTTCTGGGACATATCTACCCATAGTCTCCATCTAAAGTGTGGCATGCTAGCTCCCACTTTGTTGGATGTGGCTGCCATTACTGGCCTGAAACCATTGGGTGAAATCTTTGACCCTAAACTAGCCACCAACGATTATGGCTTCTCATTTAACAACCCTACTTTTAGTGCTTATATTGCTGATCATCATGATACTGAGAATGCTGAAGTATCTGATCTAGAACATATAGCTTTTCTTACTCTGTGGCTGTCGTGCTTTGTTTTGAAACTCTATAACCTGATGCAATTTGGGCCAAATCATTCGCCACTTGATTATCAACTCGTGGTAAATGTTCTAAATGAACAGAGTCAAATCTTTTTAACAAGGAATTGGCCATAATAAAGTATTTAATAAGGTGTTCTTTAATACATTTATATTCTTTGGTCATTTGTTTGATAACCAATTCTGAATCACCTTTTATTTCGATACATCTTGCCCCCAGCTCAAGTAAAATTTCAAGGCCTATAATTAAAGCCTCATACTCAGCTTCATTATTTGAGCAATGATTTCGAATCTTATACTTGTATTTCGTTGGAATGTTATTTGGTGAAATAATTAAAATACCAATCCCAACTCCTTTTTTATGACTTGAACCGTCAAAATACAACCTCCAAGGATATGTGTCTACGAAATGTAATGTTTCTTCGACAACAGAATGGTCTACTATAAAATCAGCAACCACTTGTCCTTTAGTTGATTTTAAAGGGTGATAAGTTAAGTCATATTCAGACAAAGCTAAAGCCCACTTACCAATTCTACTATGCATTATTGGTTTCGACAGCATATGCTTAATAATATCAGAATGCGAATAAACACAAACATTAGCTGGCTTTATATATTGCTTTAACTTTGTGCAAGAAAAATATAAACAAAGGCACAATTTTTCTATAGAACTGTACCTAGTTTCAGCATCTATTAAGATTCTACTAAGGTAATATATGGCCCTTTCGACACCATTATCATCCTCTTGAGCTAACATGCTACCAATTGTTTTTTCAGATGCTGCTATATACAATTTGAGCACTTTGTTTCTAATAATAGGCATTAGAATTGGTGGTTTCATCAAATAAGACTTAATTTCTTCAAAAGCTGCTTGGTGAACGGATTCCCATTTGAAAACTTCTTCTTTCTTCAGTCTCAATAATGGCGAAAATGCTTGAGTTTTGCCACTTAGATTTGATATGAATCTTCGTAGGAAATTGATTTTTCCCAACAACGACTGAAGTTCTTTTTTAGTTGAAGGAGCTTTCGTTTCAATTATAGCTTTAGTCTTATTCTGATTGATTTCAATGCCTTTTTTGTGCACCACAAAACCCAAGAAATCTCCTGCACGCACACAGAAGGCACACTTTAATGGATTCATTTTCAATCCATATTTCCTCATTCTTTCGAAAGACTGTCGAAGATGGTCTAAATGACCATTTTCTGAGGAAGATTTAACTACCACATCATCTATGTACACTTGCATAAAGTTTTCAATGAAATCATGAAACATACAATTCATTGCCCTCTGATATGTAGCACCAGCATTTTTTAAACCAAATGGCATTACTACCCATTCATAAATACCTAATGCCCCTGGACAACGAAATGCAGTTTTCGAAACATCCTCTTCAGCAATAAAGATTTGATTATACCCAGAATAACCATCAAGCATGCTGAGGTATTCAAATCCTGCTGCTGAATCTATCAACATTTCTGCCACAGGCATTGCGTATTCATCTTTGGGAGTGGCATTATTTAAATCTCTAAAATCGATGCAAACTCTAAGAGTGCCATTTTTCTTAATTACAGGAACTATATTAGCTAACCATTCGACATACCTGGCAGTTCTGATGAATTTGTTCTTGAACAACCTTTCGATCTCCTCCTTAATTTTAGTTAATATTTGAGGAGCGAACCTTCTTGGCATCTGCTTCACGGGCCTCCTCTCTGGTCGAATTGGCAATTGTAATTCCACAATGTCTCGACTCAATCCAGGCATTTCGTCATAGTCCCAAGCAAAGCAATCTTTGAACTCCCTCAGTAATGTGATAACTTGGGTTTTCAATGCAACATCCAGGTATGCACTAACAAAAGTTGGCCTCTTCTTTGAGCCATCTCCCAAATCTACTTCCTCCAAAGGATCTTGAGCTTGCATTCGCTTTATTGAATCTTTAGGATCTTTTTCAAAACCTAATGGCTCATTATCATAAATGCAATCAAGTTTTTCATTCATAATAATGCCATTTTCGGCTACAGGATCTTTGGCTTCGACAGCCATTGTTTGATGAATTAATTCGGCTTCCATAGCCGCTTTTAACTTATTCTCGGCCATATAAGCCGTAATCTTGTTCCATGCATTAGGAACTGACATAGGAAACATTTCAAGAATCAGAATACCACCCTTCAGGTTGGGCAGTAGCATCTCCTATTATTTGCCTTTCCCAAACAAAACCATAGTTTGGATGCAAATTAACTGAAGCAAATACATTATCAGCAGGAATGTATGCCTCATTAGAAGATGAACATGGCGCAATGTTCGCCAATTTTTTCTCAAAATTTTCCTTGGTAATGTGATTTACATCAGCACGAAAATAACTTTGGTCTGCTTCAATGTATTCGACAAGACCATCTTCTCTCCACATCACTAGTTTTTGATGTACTGTTGAAGGCACAGCGCCGACTCCATGTATCCACTCTCTCCCAAGCAACATATTAAAGTTTGCTTTGGAAGCAATTACTAGGAACAGAGTGGTCCTCTTGATAGTTCCAACAATCAATTCCACTTCGATGGCTCCAAGAGAGTAGCCAGTTTTGCCTTCGTAATTACTTAAGACAATATTGTGTGGCTTGAGGTCAGTGATGGATATGCCTATCTTCTTCATAAGTACTTCAGGCATAAGATTCACAGCAGCACCTCCATCAACTAACACCTTGTTGATGCCAATACCATTAACCTTAGCTTGAATATACAAAGGCTTCAGGTGATTCTGCATACTCGTATCTGGCCTCTCGAAAGTAGCCATCTGATCTTCGACACAGCCATCATTCATCACATAGTAACACATGGGTTTGTGACAAGCCATATCTTCAGTGAAATCTTCTTCTTCACTGTTAGGCACGGTTATGACATCATACTCCAATGGCAATATTGACACCACGTTGCAGACGACGTCAAAATCATTGTCAGAATCATCAAAACTAGAGCCTACGTCCTCATCAAAATCAGATTGAGGCTCTTTCCCTTTATATGTCGAAGGTGGAGGGCAGATTCTTTCAAGTGCAGGCCTTCTAGGCTTAGCCACATCAGCACTGGTATTTGCTTCAACCTTAGAAGCCACCTTCTTATCACCCACCTGGACTTTGATTCCAAAGTGACTAGGAACCTTGTTCACGTCTAAAGAAGCTTTTTTCTTCTGGTTTCTCTGAAAACGACGCCATTGGGTTTTAGTCATGGGATTCTTACCTTTATAATTATTCCAATAATTATACTTGCTGGAATCACCTTGATGGACAACTTGAGCGTTTGCATTGTTGTGAACCCATTTTCCAACAGGGGAGTTCATTTGTGGAACGAAGGATTTACCAAACAGTCTTATGGATCCTTTCTTTCCTGGCTCTTGGCTTGTCGAAGGCTTAGTCGAAGCATTAGCCTTGCTAGATGAAGGCTTAGTCATAACATTAGCCTTGTAACCGGGAAGCTCAGTGTTGCCAAAATTAAAAGATGGCCTATTGTCAAGCCATTTCCTCTTTCGATGTTCCTGATCCTGCTACCCTTCAACAGCTTTGGCTGCTTCTTTGTCGAAAACAGCACTGCACCTAGGACATAACATGACTTCAGAGTTATTCCATTTACATCTGTTGAGGAAATCTATCAATTCCTCTTCAGCTTTTGGGAACACAGCATGTAGCTTCCCATCATATTCTTTCAAGGTTATCTCTTGTTTCTTCCCTTCAGCATATATAAAACCTTCCAATTTCTTGGTGGAGGATTTAAGTTTCTTTGGAGGATCTTTCATTTCAGCATCTACCATGTTTACACTTGTTTCGAACGGTTCTGTATACATAGCTTCAGCTTTGGGTAAAGGGTTATCTACAACTTGCATTTGAGTTTTCATCTTTCTATCTTCAAATTTTAGTCTCCCTTCTTCGATTGCTTTTTGCACAAGATCCCTGAAAAGCACACAACGGTCAGTGTTATGTCCCAAAAAATTATGGAACTTACAATAACCCTTTTTCTTTCTCTGGTCAAGAGTTGGTACTCTTAAGCCATTAGGTACCAATATCTGACCATCTTTCTCCAACAGATCAAATATTTCATCACATTTAGTAACATCAAAAGTATATGTTTTAGGCACAAATTTGTCATTTTTTGGCTCGACAGGATTTTTCCCATTTGCAGGCCTTAGTAATTTACAAGTATAAGGAGGACCAGGCTTGAGTTCAGCCACGTCTATCTCCTCTCTTTCGACATCACTAAGTGTGGTGTCGAATTCTTCTTCGACATAAGCCACTTTTTCTTTTTTATGAAACCTAGTTGACGTAGACTTTTCTTCTTTAAGCCTCTCTACCTGTCGAACTCTGTCGGCTAATTGGGCCATATCCCTTAAATGAGATGTGTCCAATTTTTTCCTAATTGAATAATCAAAGCCACCAGCAGCCATTTCAACAAGTTCATGTTCGGGCACTTGTGTGAAACAACGAGCCTTCAGTAGCCTAAATCTATTCAAATAGTCATCAACAGTTTCAGGCATTTTACGCTGAACACTGGCCAATTCTTTGAGAGTGATCTTAGACTGGCCCATGTAAAACTGCGCATGAAACGCTTTTTCTAATTGCCCCCATGTGAAAATAGAACCAGGGGGTAATGTAGTAAACCAAGTAAAAGCATTTTTTGTTAAAGAATTTGGGAAATATTTCATCTTCAAATTCTCATTTTGGGCTATATCCCCAGACTCAGTCAAAAACCGAGCAATATGTTCGACAGTAGATTCTTTTGTGTCACCACCAAACTTAGTATACTTAGGAACTTTCCAGCCCCTTGGCAACTCAGTTTGCAACACATATTCACATAATGGTGATATGAAATTTGGCCTATGTAAGCCTACATTAACGCCATTTTGTGTCAATATAGTTTCAACTAAAGTGGCTATGTTATCTTGAGCGCCAACATTATTTTGTTGCACTTGTCGAACAACTTCATCAGCATTCTGATTTCGATTCACCAGGACAACTTCAGGGACATGATTTGCCATTCCCTGTCGTTCACCTACATTGACTGGGACTTCGACTGGAATTGTTCTTTGGGTATGAACAGGTAATCCATTATTTACTGTATTAGGCACCTGCCTATTACTAGTATTTGGAGCCCCAAAGAAATCTGCAATTCGACCCATTTGTTTTGCTAACATTTGGTAACTGGTATCAGTATTTTGAATCAATGGATTAAAAACTGTACCAATTTGTTGGGTTAACATATTAACCATATCATGATTGCTCTCATCAACTTGTTGTCGTAAGGCAAACAAGGATTCATTGGTTAATGCCGTAGGATTTCGACCCATTACACTTTCAGAAGAAACATGTACAGGAGACATAGTCGAAATATGTGGCATTCCAGTAGGCATGCCATATGATCCAGAAGGAAATGCAGGAAAACTTACATTATGAAAATGTGGATTTAAACCGCTTCCTATTGCCATATAAGGACTATGAAGTCCCATATGTAACGGCAAAGACATAGGCATAGATGCCATGTTTGACTGCGTTGATCCAACGTTAGTCATTGATACTGAAGGAACAGTTGTTGATGATGATGGGGATACTGTTCCCACAACCAACCCTGCATTTACGTTTGCAGAGTCTACTATTGTTCCTTGTTCTTGTGAAACCACAGGATTGGAACTAGACGCATTATTAGTATGACGAACCATTTTTCCACTTCTTAAGTGCATGCAAATACAAACACACACAAGAACATAGAAAATTTATGTATTAAAGGCAAACTGTCCCACCGGGCGTGCCAATTTGTTTGCTGGTGTTTTTAGCAAACAATCACTGGTTTTATTAGAAAAGTTTTGTGAGATTAAACCAGAAATCTCTAAAGCAATTGCCTTTAAACACCACCGTTTGTCAACAAATATATTTTAAAAAGGAGACAATTCACCATGAAAATCGAAGTAAAAGTGAAAGAAATGGTAAAATGGGACGCAGAAATATTAAATGACTTGTATTGAAAGCAATAAATTGCATTGAATGTAAAGAGAATGGTGTACAAATTTACATACGTTGTACAAGGATTCTTTTACTCTGTTTTCGCTGTGACTTGGAAGTTAGAGTTTCAGAATTGTGTGTTTGGTATAATAATTTGCCACCACCTTGATTTCTACGTAGGAACCCTTATTTATACAGAAAATAATGACTGAAATGTAAACTGCTATGGACACGTGGCCACGTCTTATTACCCCATGATGGACTTCGTGCCACGTTCGGCGCCACATATTACCCACGTTGAATTAACTGTAGTCTTGAAATTCGACACAACTGTCTGCTAGTAACTGCTTGACGAATTCTTGAATACACTGTCTTGTCGAAAACTTTGTCCTGTCGAAATGGTGAAGACCTCTTCTGTCGAAAACATGCTGAGATGACATACATGTCATTTATTCTCTTTGAAGGCATTATGAATGTTCTTTAATGAAAAGTCAAACCTTATTAAATAACCATTCAGAAGTCTTGTCGAAATTCTAGGCTAACACCTAGTAGCTTAATTTTAATTTTATTTTGCATTATTCATTTCAGTTTACTTAATTGTTTTAATTCATTTTTTGTTATTGTTGCTGATGTGGTTTTTGTTCTTTATGAGATACACACACACACAGATATATATATATATATATATATATATATATATATATATATATATATATAGATTCTTTATACGATAATATTTTATGCTTCATTTTTTTTATGATGAGGAGTGGAAGTGATTTTGTTGCTTTTGAGTTTGATGTGGATCTAAATTTGGATGCTGAATCATATTGCAGAAAAGATATAGGAGAAGAGGGAGGAACGATGAAAGGCATTACAATGGTAGTAGCAGCTGGAACTGTTGGTGTGGATCTAAATTTGGATGCTGAATCATGTTGCTGAATCATCTTGCCAAGCGCCCTCTTGGGCGCCCTCCTGCCATATGGGGCGACTGGCCAGGAAATTAACAGGTTGGCTTGTACCTTTGCCAGGTAGGTAGGGGACGTTGTCTTCCGCAGAATCCTCAGGTCGGGATGCAGGTACGGCAATGCTCTGAACCCGGGGTCTGCCCCTGGGAGCCGTGGAGCAGCAAGAGAAAAGTTCGAGGAGTGATGATGTGAAAGATAGAAACCTCCCACCGTGGTCGCCAATGTTCTGTACCTAGTCGTAATTTGGTAGGCTGCTATTGGTAGGTCTCTTGTTGTCCTGACAGTAGGTCAGTGAGCGTCTGGGGGGTACCTGCAAAGCCACTCCGACGCTCAAGTCAGTATGAGAATAAGCTAGTGAATTTGCAAAGGAATAGTGTGTACCGTATAAATGGCTATGCGAGCCGGTATTTATAGGAAATCGATGCTCGTTGTGGATCGTCGGATCAGTGGAGGCGATCTGAACCCTCCAAGCGTACTTGGCTTGTATGTTGCAGATATGGGCCGAATCGGTTGGACTGATCCATATCCAATTGCTAAACGCACCCCCTGATTTTGCTAATGGACCTCTTGGTCCAGTCCAGAACACCTATTAATATACCTCCCCATTATTATTATTATTATTATTATTATTATTATTATTATTATTATTATTATTATTATTATTATTATTATTATTATTATTATTATTATTAGCCTTATATTCTTAAAATAGATATAGTGAACAAGGATACCAATATTCACCACGTAGTTGTTATTGGTGTTTTTTTTATTAGGCTACTATTATTCTTTAATTTAATTATATATTAATTTGACTTGAATGTATATCATATTAATTGTATATATATCATAATTGTTGAATTTTCGGTTTAACATAAATTTATAATCTTAATTTTTAAAAAATATTATTACTTTAGCATTTATAAATTTAAATCTATTAAAAAGATATTATTACTTTTATAATGAAAATAATATTATTATTTGTTTTACAATCATCCCGCAACAATTTTGTTATAAAATATTTATTAAAATAATAATCTCAAAATTTTAATGTATTAAAATGTTTATTCATAATTTATAATTTATACTGTCGCACCCTCGAAAAATCCTTGGAGGGATTTTTCTTCGCACAACGGGATTTTAGAATCGCCACCAATATTTTTTTTTTTAAACAAAAAGGAAAGGAGCCTCGTTAAAACCTTCTGATGGAAAGAGTACTCCCCCCTATTTCATTAAAAAATAAAAAGCAACATTACAAAAAGCAAGGGGCGACATAAACCAAAACCCCTGCAAACAGAAATTACAAAAATTATTGTCTGAAACGAAAAGACGGAAGACCAACCCTATTACGGTTAAAATCATCCTGAATAAAAGTGGGAATAGAATTCCACCATTGGAAGCCAGACAGGGTAGTTCCATGAGACGCAAGCTTATCAGCACAGTGATTTCCTTCCCGAAAAATATGAGTGCAACTGAAAGACATTGATTTTAGAAGACCCATGCAATTAAGCCAGCGGTTGCGGATACTCCAAGGCACAATGGAATGAGACGAAATGGCCATAACAGCAAGCTGAGAATCACTCTCAATCCATAAACGATGCCAACCTTTATGGAAAGCCACCTCAATGGCTACCATGATTCCAACTAGCTCAGCATGAAGAGCGTAATTTGTACCAAGAGGAAGCATGAAACAACCCAGAGATTCAGCATTACTATCGCGAAAGATACCCCCACAAGCAGCTAAACCAGGCGAACCCCTAGCAGCACCATCTGTATTACACTTAACCCACAAGCAAGGAGGGGACTTCCAAATAACCTCTATAATAGTCGCCACCAATATTTTTTAAAGGTAAAACATCGGAAAAACCTTTTTTGAAAAACAATGGTCTTTGGAACCATTAGATTTGGGTTCGAGGGTCTAATTACGTATGGGGAAGGTATTAGCACCCCACAACGTCCCTTCAAAGAAGGGTTACCGTAATTAAATATGTGATTTGCAAAGTTGATTCAGAAAAAATACTTTGTTTTTAGCCTCTTTTATTGTTGAAAGGCTTAATGAAAAATCTTTAATTTTCGCGCTTGACGGAGGGGATCCGCTCCTACGTATTTCCCGGTGCGATGGAGAATTCAAAGCAACGTAGTTCTTGGTTTGGGAAAAAAAATTATTTTGGGAAAGTGTTTGGTTTTTGAAAGGAAAAATGTTTTTAGTTTGTTGTGCTTGACGGAGAGTATCCGCTCCTACGTATCTCCCGGTGCGATGGAGAATTCAAAGCTACGTAGTTCTGGGTTGTCTAAAAAAAAGGTTTTTGTTTTTTATCTTGTTTAATTGTGAAAATTGAGCTTTCATGATGATCAATTGAGCAAAGGCTCCAAGTGACCACCATTAGCACTCCATTGTTAATAATCATGCAAGCAAAGGCTTCGCAAGACTACTAACAAAGTTTTTGGTTTAGTGAAAATCTTTAGGAAAATTAGGCATTCATGATGATCAATAGAGCAAAGGCTCCAAGTGATCGCCACTAGTACCTCATTGTTGATAATCATGCAAGCAAAGGCTTCGCAAGACTACTAACAAAGTTTGATTTTGAAGAGTTTTCGCAATTGGATTGATTCTTGTTTAGGGAAAAGAAAATCTGTTATTTGGGAAAAAAGGTTTGTGAAAAAAAAAAGTTTACTTAGGGGAAAGAAACAAAATTTAAAAAAGAAACAGGGGGTGCAGTAGTAAAATGGGGTGCAAGTTACAGGAGGGCTGTATCATTAAAACTGGGGTGCAGATAGTGAGCCCAGCTTGTTTTGTAAGCTGGGCTGTGTTTTTTTATTTTTTTTACGAAAAAGAGAAGATGGGCCGTAAATGGGGGCGGGCGCTCTAAGTAAAACAGGGGGTGCGAATAGGGATCTGAAAAAATTTAAAAACGGAAAAGACGGAAAGGCCCCTGCGTCCCTACTATAAAAACGAAAACCAAAATGTGGAAACCCTAATTTCCTCTCTCCCTCACGCGGCGCCTCACCCCCCCCCCCAAAATGTCAACCCTAAAATTTTCTCGCTCTCTCTCCTTGCTGCGGCCGATCCCCACTCCCCTCATCCCCAACCGAAATTTCGCCTTCCTCTCACTCCGTAGCCACTGATCCCCTTTCCCTACCCTTCGTTTCCGTCGTTTACTGTTGTTGAAAGGGAGGATCCGAAGCTTCGAACGAAGCTTGGTTGACGGAGAGATGGAACCGCGGCGCGAAGGTGGTGGAGCGCTCACAGTTTGGTGGAGAGTGGTGGTGTTTCGGTCTTGGTGGTGTGGTACGAGGACGGAGAGGGACGGTGGCGATTCGCGGTGAAGTGGAGGCTTTGGTAGTACACAAAAGGGGGGTGTGCCTACGGTGGTGATGGCGGTTTGACGGAGACGTTGTGGTGGTGCGACGATGGCTGTTCGTGGGTGGTTCGGTTGTTCGTGGGTGGGAGGAGCGATGATGGGGTTGACGGCGACGTTTCTGGAGAGAACGGAAAAGACGTCGGTGATGCCATGGTGACGGTCTGCGGTGTACGACCACCGTCTATGGTGGCCGGAGGTGGGTCCTACTGTTTTGCTTTCCTCTTCTTCTCCCCGAATTCTAATTTTTTTGCTCAGCCTTTCACATTTTCAACCCTGTTTTGCTACTGTCAATTTATTTTTTGTTCTTTTCTTTGGAAAGGAAAAAAATAAAAGGGATTAGCTCTAAACCATAATCTGTTCTTGATTGTTTTATTAACAAAATCAGTATGTACACTCCCTGATACGTTTTGTTTAACTCTTGATTCTATTTATTTTCGTTTGCAATTCATGAACAGTTTAGATGTATAGGGATGCTAATTTTAATAGGAAGAATCCAGAACCCTAATTTGTAGACCTACTTCATGTTTAAACCTTGAGCTCAAATTTGTAACATACTGGTAACGAAAAAAAAACATAATCAAAGAAAAAAAACAAAATGGGACCAACCTTTTGCTCTAACTTCTGAAAATGCTCCTCCCTTTTGGCTGCGACTGCTTGTGTTTTTTTGTGCTTTGTTATATGGGTTTCTGTTGATGTGTGTGTATATTGTTGTGCTTGTTACTGTCTGTGAATTGCTCTGTGTGTGTATTGTTGTGTTTGCTGTGTGTATATTGCCCTCTGCGTTACCGTCTTTTTTTTTCCTCCTTAAAGTGATTTCTGTTCATTGTATTTATAGGCAGGAAATTATGGTGTAGGTGTGGGTGTTGAGCAGAGGATCAAAGCTCATAGGAGACCAAGCTGTTGGCAGCAGTGGAGCAACAAGGGATGGAAGTAGGGGCAGCAACCTGTTTTTTCCCAAAAAGTGAAAAGCCAAGAGGCAAGGAGAAAGGAATTTGGGCTTCATCCTGAAAATACCTCCTGCCACAACAACAGCCACAACAGCAAAGGCAGCAGCGCCTGCTGTTCCTTTTTTTTTTGTTTTAATAATTTTTTGTTTTTTTTGTTTTTATTTTTGTCTCCATGTATAAAAAGAGTTAACTTCCCCTTTTTTTGTGGTACTATCTACCTTAATTTTTTTGTTTGTATGTGTGACAAGTTAAATAAAAAGGACAGCTGATTTTGTTTTATCATTACCATTTTTTATGTCACTAACAATAATAAAAAGAAGCGGTAAAAATAACACGCACCGACGCAACTACTCACACACGAATCGCAATCAACGCGCGCTCGCGTTAAGACTATGAACGCGTACCTGACTTTAATGCGCACATGCGTAAGTCATTAAGACCGATTTTATTTTATCCTCACTTCTCTAAAAAAGAAAACGGTAAAAATAAGCGCGCACCGACGCAACTACTCACAGGACTCGAAATGAAACGCGCGCTCGCGTTATTTATTATTATTTTTATTATTTATTTTTGGACTCTCATTTTTTTGAAAGTAACGAGTGTCAAACAAAATCGTTGCACGAGAGTGCCAAAGACACCCGCGTTTAGAACAATATGCGAAGTGATAAAATTTTGGGATTTTTCAATTAGTCGGACAAAATTAGGGTATGACATATACATAAAGAACACTTTAATTTTAATAAAAGTAAATAATTGCCAATAACTTATTACGTGATTCTCTTATTGAAATATTAATTAACTATTTTTATATTTATATAAAAATGACATCTAACAGTATGTCTAAGTAATATATAGGCTAAAGTGCTCTCGGGGTCCCTTATCTTTATTTAAAGTAACGAATTAGTTCTTTATGTTTTTTTTGTCCCAAATAAGTCATTTATCTTTCAAATTTTTGACACATAAATCCTTTTCCGTTAACAGTGCTGATATATGTGTCAAAAAAAAGGATTTATGTGTTAAAAATTTGAAACATAAAGGACTGATTTGGGACAGAAAAAGATTTATGTGTCAAAAATTTAAAACATAAAGGACTGATTTGGGACAAAAAAAAGATAAAGGACCAAATCGTTACTTCAAATAAAGATAAGGGACCCCGAGAGCATTTTAGCCTAATATATATATATATATATATATATATATATATATATATATATATATATATATATATATATATATATATATATATATATAAGAATCTCTTGACTCTTGAATTTTGAGTTTTCTCCCTTTTTTATTTTTATTTATATAAAAGTGATATTTTTTTATAGAAATATAGAATTTGATAATAACAACTAACAACAAGTTTAAGTATAGTATAATATAATAATAATATAATATAACAACATGTCTTTTGGTGTCTCTAAATTATTATTATGATTAATACTAATTATTATATTTTGTTTTTTGTTTCGTTGCTTTATCACTTATGTGAATTTTTGGGTTTTTACATCACTAACATCCAAGCTTGAAGAAATTCATTGTTGTAGTTGGAGTTCCAAACTTTGTGGTGTAAATTTGTCTTTTATTCGTAAGCTTTTGTATAGGTTGTTGATTAAGTATTCAATTTCTTATAGGTTTCAAGTTTAATATTCTTCTTTAGACGATTTTTTATTTTTAATAGCTTTTGTGAAATTGTATGATGTGTTAGGGCTAAATTGTTTGCTTAAGTTGAAGACTAAAGGAAAACATTTTTTTGTCTATATTTAGAGAGTGCGTGGATCAAATACAACGAGTATAGTAACTTCACAAATCACATACGTAGATAGCATTATCAACATATAGCTGGGTTACAATTTTTAATGATTAATAATTGGTACAACTATTTGATTTATGTTACTAAATAGCATGAGAAAGCCAACAGCCGCATTTGTCCCAAATCACATACATAGAATAATTCCAAAATCAATTGGTCAAAAAAAAATTCCAAAATCCAAAATAATATCACATACATACAATACAATAATATATCACTTGCATGCAATAATTCTAATAAACAACTTTCAAATCCAAATCAATATTAAAACTAAATTTTCTGTTTTTAAACTCAAATTTCAATAGCACCTTACAATGTTGGATACTAAATACAACATTCCACAATTAATATATGTTATGCAATGAAAAAAATTGAAATTTACCAAACCATTAGACAACATTCAGCAAATTACATACAATTTTTTAAGCAATATATAATTAAAATAAACAATATTATAATAACTAAGAAAGAAAAAAAACATTTTAAACAAACCCGTGCAACGCATAGGCTTAACCCTAGTACAGTAGTACTCTGACATTTGTTCAGAACTTGTACATTTCAGAACTGGGTATGATTGCTTTTTTATTTTATTTTGATCAACGAAGTAAATACCTGGGAATTTATTATTGGTTTCATTCATTTCATTCGGCATAAAAAAAATACATCTCGAATAAAAAAATAAGGAAATAAACTTATGATTTTAGTAGCAAAAAACATCAGAAAATGATTTCAGTAATGAATAAAATTAAACTTACAATTTAATAAAAAATAAATTAAATTAACAATACATACAACAAAGGTTACGTATCCGAGAGCACTTGAATGATATGTCTTCCATCTTAATCAAGGTCCTGGGTTCGAATCCAGCCTAAGCAGTGTTAAATCTCTTGAGGGAAAGCTTTGCCGCCAGGGAGAGCTTTATCGTCCATTATGGTCCTAACCGGTTCGAGGGATTAGTCTCTACAGTTGCCAGGGAGAGCATTGTTGTTGAGATGGTGGGGAGCAGGTGATAAATGCTCTCTATTTATGTGGATGTGGCGAAGACCTACCTACACATGGTAGAGCTTGGTACTCGACCTCCACAGTTATCATCTTTTGCATGGCGTTTCATGTAGACTTGGTTAGCATTCTTCTAAGAGAACCCAGATCCCTTATTACCATAATGGTGGTCGGCTCAGCAGTGGCGACCTATGTGTATCTCCGGGATTCAGTTGAACCCCCTGATAAAAAAAAATTGGTACTGGTGCCTCTATATAATTTTTTTTTGAAACCCCTAGAATTTTAACGCACTAGTACCTTTGATTTTGCACCCAATTTGCACCCAATTTTTAGTCATTTTGTCTTATTAATATCCGTAAGGGACTATTTATAAAGATTTAGGAAGTAATTTTACCGATATCACATACTTTTACGGAGAACTTCTTATTTTCATATATTTTAGTACTTAAATAGAAAAATGTGTGTAAACTTAGACACTAATTTGGCGATTTACTATTAAATAAATTTGGAGTTTGGTAATTTGATTGGTTAATTTTAGTAGTTTAAGTAAGGATATTTGAAAAAAAAAATTAAACAATCTTATGAACCAATATTTTTTATAATAATTTTTTTTTGTACCCTTGACCCGAGTCCTGGGTCCACCACTGCGGCTCAGTCTACTGCCAGAATTCTTTTTTTTTTATAAGCAATGTTAGTGGGGGTGGGGGAAATGTTAGTTTTCTGGGTTTGAACCCGGGACCTCCTTCTTGCACTCACTACTGCCAGAATTCAACGAGGAGCTCACGACGGAGTCTGGTGGTGCAAATCATGACCGTAACAATTACCATATTACATATTCTTAAAAAAATCAAATTGGAAATCGTTTACTAGAAAACCTATATAACAAATTAAACATTAAATATATTACTGGAAGACAATCATAAGTGCAATTCAATATGAACCTTCGAATAAAAAATTTGGATAATAGCTAACACTAACAAACTTTTTTTTCTTGTCAAAAAAACAAATACGTTTATATCGATGGTAAAGGGAAAAATATTCATAGACATGCGTATGTAGCAAATAACGTAAATACTAGGAAAGAAATTAGCAAAAAAACGTCACTCAATAAAATGTAAATCTTATAAGGGGTAGATTTGGTCAAAAAAAAATCCTATAAGGGCTAGAAACGTAAGATAAACATTAACAACTGGTGAAGGTCGAAGGACCTCCTAATAAATATAAAGAGGGTATAAATGAAAATTCCAAGTAGGTAGTTCAGTTGGCGAGCTAAGAGATACCGAATGAGTGCACCAAAAAGAGTGCAAGAAAGAGGTCCCGGGTTCAACCCCCGGAAACTAACATTTTACGTAATATTGCCTATATTGCCTATAAAAAAAAGGTACCACTAATATTGCCACTAATATTGCCTATAAAAAAAAGGTATAAATGAGAAGTTACCTTTTACGTAAGTTGCTAGTTAAAAATCATAACCACTCAATATTTAAATAATATATCTATGGCCGAGAAGTACATTTTTCTTTGGTGGGAAAATTTAGCACTTTCCCACCCTAACTGACACCTTCGTAGGTAGCCAACCCAACACAGTTTTTTTTAGATAAGCAAAAAATTCATTGAAGGGAGCACAAGGGGTGCCCAGCCTTTACAATGGAGATATAGGAAAGGGGGATGGCCTCCTTAAAACCTCCCTGAGCCAAAACCCAATGGGAAAAAGACTCAGGAAGGAAAAAGAGTACCTCGTAAAACCTGCACCACAGTGGGAAAACAACAACCTAACCCACTGTTTCTCCCCCTACTAGATTACAGATTGTTAAGAAATGTAAGTGGGTTAGACCACCATAGAGATACAGACAAAGATGAATTACAATTGAGTTTATAAGGACACCAACTCCAAGATAAGTTCTTGATCCGGTTAACAACCTCCTCTATATTTGGTTCCTCCTCTTTGAATATGACTTCGTTCCTAGCTAGCCAAATGCTCCAACAAGTAGTTAAAAGATGTGATTCGTTACCATTCCCTAGACCCAACACAGTGATCAACAATTCTTCCCAAAAAATTCAGCACCTAAACGATTGCAATCTAGACAACAACGACATGCACTACAACAAAAAAAGCCTTTGCGCTTTTTTTAATCCATTAGGGGCGCTTTCGGGCGCCCCTAAATCTGGCGCTCCTGTTGCCAAACCTTCTACAGGAGCGCCCAACAAGCGCCTCTAATTATTAGGCAACAGGGGCGCTCGCAGTAAAAAGCGCCCCTATTGGTCTTAGCGCGTTTGACAATCAGGGGCGCTTGCAGTAAAAAAGCGCCCCTGTTGGCCTTAGCGCGTTTGACAATCAGGGGCGCTTGCAGTAAAAAAGCGCCCCTGTTGGCCTTAGCGCGTTTGACAATCAGGGGCGCTTGCAGTAAAAAGCGCCTCTGTTGGTCAGGCCAACATGGGCGCTTCTAACTGCAAGCGCCCCTGATTGTCAAGTGCGTTAAGACCAACAGGGGCACTTTGTACTGCAAGTGCCCCTGATTCTATGTTTTTTTTTTTAAAAAAAAATTGTTTCTGGTATATCCAATATTTTGCATCAACCAATATCATCACCTGCATAAAACAGAAACAGAAACAAACCAACAACAACCAATAAAAACTCAACAACCAAATTTCAAATCAACTAACCAATTGCAAATTAAATTCCAACTAACAAACTTATATATACCCATCTAATATACATACAATCGGTTGGTTTTTAGAATTCCATATGACCTGCATTATTAATTGTGTAAATTAGATAACAAACAGTTAAAAATATGTAACAAAGTTAGTTAATTAGTAAGTATCTTACTGTAAGTTTAGGAAGCCCTTTGTTCCCCCGATTGATGATATTCTTCTTAACTGTCATTCCACGATGAGTGAACTTTTTTTCTGCCCTATCATGACTCTCATGACAACTGTGCACTATCTTCACTGTGGGAAGTCATCTCACCTGATAAGAACTTAAATATATTATAGGTGAAAAACAAACAAAGTACAATTTTTAAAAGTTTTTCAATTCATATCCAGAAAAAACAAACAAACTTCCTCTTTTAAAAGTTTTTCAATTCCTCTCCCTATTTTCCCAAGCTCTATTTCCTATTCTATTCTTATTCCTCGCCCTCTTCGGTTCCAATTAATTCGTCCCTAACACTAAATCCAGTCCAATGCCTCATCATACCACTCGTATTTCCAGTCACAAACAATTAAATCAACAAATGCATCAATCATTAACAATTATAACATGAATTCCCAAACAATCAACTCAAACATCAAATTTTCACGAAAAGGGTTTTTCGCACACATCAAATACTCCTTTGCACAGAAAACCAGTACATGTAACCTCATAAAATCAACACGAAACTGTAACCAACGTGAATAAAAAAAATTCGAAAATCTAAAGATTAAAGTGAGGAAAACTCACAAGTCTTGGAGTGAAGGCGTCGTTCACGGAGGAGGGAGGACGAAGCAGCGCCGTTCACTGAGGAGGGAGAAGCAGCGCCGTTCACGGAGGAGGGAGAAGCAGCGTCGTCGCTCACGAAGGAAGTCAGCCCCACAATCATACATAAATACTGAACCTATGTTATACGATTTTCTACAGAATTTTTGATTTACAACTAATTTAAAATACTTCTCACATTCCTTTAATAATCCAATCTACTCCAAGTTTAATACAACATATAAACACAATAGATAATCTTCAAAATCTTATCAGGGGCACTTCTTCAAAATCTATTCCAAGTTTAATACAACATACAACTAATTTTTGTTTTTCATCAATCAACATTTTAATACAAAAAACATCCAAATACAAATCAGTTTAGCACTCACATCAGAATCTAATCTTCAAAATCATATGACTCATGAAAGGAATGAAACTATGGCATGTCAAAAAAAAAACGAAGGAGGGATTGTGCTTCGTTTACCTTCTGAGTTTTCACGTTCACGGAGGAGGGAGGAGGCGCTGCTTCGTTTTCACGGAGGAGGGAGGAGGCACTGCTTTGTTTTCACGAAAGAGAGAGAAGGCCTTGCTTCATTTTCACGGAGGAGGGAGGAGGAAGGCGCCATCGCTCACGAAGGAAGGAAGGAGGGAGAAGCTGCTTCGGTTCACGGAGGAGGGAGGAGGGAAGGCCGTACGTTCACGGAGGAGGGAGGGAAGCTGCAAAGGTTCGCAAATGGAGGCTACTGTGTGTGTGAAGTGTGAGGGAGGCGCGGCTGTGTGAATTTTCGCAAATAATGAGAGGGAGTTAGGGTAAAAGAGAGAAATTGGGCATCAGGAGCGCTTTTTAAAAAGCACCCCTAAAGGCTTGAGCATCAGGGGCGCTTTTTAAAAAGCGCCCCTAAAGGCCCTGCGTGTTCTGGGCTTAAGGGGCGGTTTTTAAAAAGCGCCCCTGATACTCAAAACAAGCAGGGCCTTTAGGGGCGCTTTTTAAAAAGCGCCCCTGATGCTCAAAATACGCAGGGCCTTTAGGGGCGCTTTTTAAAAAGCGCCCCTAAAGGCCCTGCGTATTTGGGCATCAGGAGCGCTTTTTAAAAAGCGCCATTAAAGGGTGCGCCCTCTTTCTACAGTTTTGTTGTAGTGATGTATGCTCAAATATAAAATAAATATTTCCTCAACTTGTTCAACTATAACCCATGAAGTGAACTAACAAAAATGCATGCATAAAGAAATAAAGAAAAGAGAAACAAACATAAATGAGTGACACGGTAACCCATGCCCCGTTTACACCAAGAGCATGGTTCCTTCAATTTTGCAACTTAAAGATCTCAAGCCATTTGCATGAGATTGGTCCATCAAGGAGCTCTTCTGAACTGCTTTAGTTAGCTTAAAGGGAAATGCTCGTGAGGGGCCTTCCTCCAACCCATTTCTTCTCTGCTTTTTCAGAGTAACAATTTGCGATAATCAATATCATTGTTTTTCAACACTGTGTAATCATTACAAGTAGAGGGATTCTGTGAAGTAGTCTTTTTTTCCAGAATTTCAGGACTTACATCCTCAGACCTAACATTGTCATTGTCAGAATTTTACTTGGGGGAATTTTACTTGGAACACGGAAACGTGATGAAGAAAGAACGCAGCACACATCAACAACAAACATTAAGAGAGAACGATCCAAGAATCAAACCGATTCAAGAACCAAAAACGCGAATCGAACTGAAAAGTGTTCGTCGCAAAAAGAAACGCGATCGAGATCAACACTCGAAGAACAAATCAAGATCGCAGATGCAAATCGCAGAAGAAAATGAAATCTAGATCGCAGAAATTGAAAACGGAATTGCAAATCACGAAATCAAAAATGATGAAGAAATGCAATGCAATAACACTGTTCCAGAAGAATGACGAACGCGAAATTAAATCGCGAAACAGAATCGCACGTGCAGAGTGCGTGAAGAAGATGAAGAATAGAATCAAAATGGATTCAAGAATCAAAAGAAAAAAAACAAATAGGAAAAAGAAAACGAACCGAAAACGAAATCGTGACGTAATCTTGAAGCTATTAAATGTGAAATCGAACCAAGATTAAGATGAACGATTCTGAATCAAGTTCAAAGAAGAAGAGAGATAACCAACGTTAAAACATGGTGTTGGCCAGCCTAATATTTGGTTCTACGGGCGAGCGGAAATTAGTCTTTCGTTGCAAGCGTTGGGACACTCCGTGGGTAGCCAGCAATGGTCCTAAATCAAAAAAAAATAAGAGAGATTGAAAAATCAGAATCAAAAAAGAAGAAATCGTGATGCGATGATCAAGAAATCAGAATCACAAACGGAAATATTGGAAACGCGATATCGAATTCAAGAATAAAACATAGAACACGAAGCAAAAGGAAACTGTAAAACCTGCGAAACTGAGATTGTTGGAACTCAGGTTTGAATTTGGAGAATCCAATCCAGAACAAGAGAGAATCGAATAAGAAATTGAAGATCGAAACAAGTGGAGATGATATCGAAGAGTTGTAGAGTGCGGAAGAATCTTTAATTTACATCTGATACCATATTTAACATTCAATCCATAACAAAATTGGAAAATGAAAACTGAATATTGGATTGATTGATGAATCAATTGAATTGAATCAATTACAAAGAGTACAGTAGCTAGTCTTTATATTAGCTACTTACAATGGGTAAAAAGGTAAAATGATAGCCAACTAATCTAACTAATCATTAACAACTAATACAACAAACTAACAGAAAGTTTGAGACTAACTAACTATTAACTATATATATCTAATAAGCATCGAAGACCACTCCCACATTATAGTTGTTGCACTGCAGAGAATATCAGAACCTCTTCCTGGGCTTGCAACCAAGATATTGTAGTTATTCATTCTTAACCGATGCAATATGCCCGAAATGTCTCTATAGTGTTTATCATCCGATATAAGAAAGTGGTGTTCACTAAGATCTCGAAGAAGACCCTTATAGGCATCGTCCTTTCCACCTGTAACAATGTGGTTATGAATCATTATTATTTGAAAAGATAAAAAAAAATGAAATTGAATGAAACATTTCAATTCTAAGACATGATTTAAGAATCGAGCCCCATAACAAGGGGTGGACAAGATCCGACGACCCGTCCGAAACCAGTCATACCCGAGTTACTATTTGCTGTTTCGGATAGGACAGATTGGGTGTCGGTTACCCGATTGTTCAAAACCGATTATTTTTGGACATACACGAGCGGATTTGGAATTGGAACCCACATCCATCGGTACCCGAATCCGACCGAAACTGTCTCTCAGTACTCTTTGAGACACATGTGATACACGCTTTTAACTCTGCACAGCTACTGCATTTACAGCCATTACAACCAATAAAGTTACACTTTCTCACTGCTCAATGACAGTTTCATTTTCTCTCTCCTATCAAATCGCATTTTTATTTGATTTTTGCTCTTTGCATTCATTTTTCAACAACTGCTCTCGGTACGGTTTCAACTTGTAGTAATTATTTTTCAAAATTCTTTTCTCTCTCTCTCCAACTTTCACCTCTACTAATATTTTTGTTTTTATTTAGCGGTATTTTCTCTTTCTTCAGAAGACAAAATGACATTATTTTACAATTAATTTCTCTTTCTTCAACCTCTCTTTTTTCAACCTTTGAAAAAAATTTCAGAAGCTATGAAAATTTCTGAAAAAACTCTCTTCATCTCTTCCTCAACCCGTCACAAACCACCCGTTGAAACCACCAAACCGTTAAACCGAATCCGCAAAAACCGAAAGAACTAATGGTCGGAACTGGGCTTGTGTATCCCAACCGCGGGTTGCACCGGATCGGTGCTTTTGGGACCGAATCCGCCCAAACCCGACCGGTGTCCACCGATGCCCATAACGAGCAAAGACACTACCGTTGCTGATTATCTATTTCAATGAATAAAATAATGGTATATGACTCGCAATTATTATATGCAATACGAAGTGGCATGAAATGGATCTGCTTGTTACATTAAAAAGGGATTGATTTCACTTCACTCCAACTAAGGTATTAGTCAAATAAACAATAGTTTTTTATATCCTCCATTTCAAGAGGCACCTTCGAGTCTACATACCAATAAGAAGGATAATTGTTGAAATGTTTTCCAATAAAATCCCCCTTGAGCACGAAGACCACAGCCACATTATAGTTGCCCTGTAGCAGAGAATATCGTGGACCTTTGGTGGACATGCAAGCAAGATGTTGTGGGTTTTATTATTTAACTCGCTCACCGCACTAGCAAAGTTGATGTCTCTATCACCAGATATGAGAAAGAGATGTGCCGGTGGAGGATTTTTGGAAACCCAATCCATAAAATATCTATGGGCATGCTTCCTTCCCCCTGCAACAATCTAGTTATCACACTATCTAAAAGAATAATAAAGCAATAAGAACATAGCCCCATAACAAACAAAGACATTGCACTACATTCAAATTTGCCTCCATACTGTTGGGGATAAATACGTGAAAGGGAGAAGAAAAGGAAGTGGCGGCGCTAAGGGACAAGAGGAATGAATAGGGCAATATCAATAATAGGTAAAAGCTGCACTGAATTTCATAAAAGTAGGGTACAGATTACATGCTACTGACGTCTGTATATATATACAATGAAACAGGCCCAGGCCCATAATTTCGACTGGTCCATTCGACTGGGCCATTTCGACTAGGTTACTAACTACACCTACTATTATTACAAGCAATAGAATTACAAGGCATATCTCAATATTCCCTCCTAATTCACATTGCTGAGTGACATCATCCCAAGCATTGTTCTCAGTTCTTCGAATCTTCCCTTTTGCAATGGCTTGGTCATTGCATCAGCTACTTGAAGTTCCGAACAGCAATATTCCAGATTCAGCTTCTCATTGTTTACTTGATCACGCAGGAAGTGATATCTGGTCTCTCTGTGCTTCGACCTACCATGTGCAACAGGATTCTTGGCGAGATCTATCGCAGACTTGTTGTCGATCAACAACTTCATTGCTTCGACCCTGTGCACTCCAATTTCGACCAATAGCATGCTCAGCCATGATGCTTGACATGCTGCAAAGGAAGCAGCCACATACTCTGCTTCACAAGAGGATAACACAACTATACTTTGCTTCTTCGAGCACCAAGAGATGGGTGTCGATCCATGCATGAAGACATACCCACTTGTGCTCTTTCGATCACTCTTGTCTCCACTCCAGTCAGAGTCTGTGTAACCAAACACTTCAGCATCATTCTTCGACTCTGACTTGCTAGGGAATAGAATACCATAACTTTGTGTTCCCTTTACATACCTTAGTACTCTTTTCGCAGCTACTAGATGAGAGCTTTTCGGCTTCTCCATGAATCTGCTGATCAATCCGACACTAAACATAATGTCAGGTCCAGTGTTGCACAAGTACCTCAGGGAGCCCACAATCTGTTTGAAGAGGGTGGCATCTACTTCAATCCCTTCATCATCTTTCGACAGCTTGCTGCTTGTGTCTGCTGGTGTCGAAACCTCCTTACAGTTAATCATGTCGAATCTCTTCGGGATATCAGCTGCATACTTCGACTGATGCAGAAATATTCCCTTCTTCGACTCTGTGAATTCCATTCCTAGGAAATATGATAGATGTCATAGATCACTCATTTCAAACTCAGACATCATCACTTTCTTAAAAGCTTCGACTTCGACTTCGTTGCTTTCAGTTACTAGTAGATCATCTACATACAAGCACAACAACAACTGAGTCGAAGTTCCATTCTTCTTCACATACACTCCATGTTCATTGGTGCATCTCATGAACTTCTGAGCAAAGAGAAATCCATCAATTCTCTTGTTCCACGCTCTTGGAGCTTGCTTGAGTCCATATAGGGCTTTCTCAAGTTTAAAAACCATGTCTTCTTGACCCTTCGACTCAAAACCAGGTGGTTGACAAACATAGACTTCCTCCTCCAGAGGTCCATTAAGAAATGCTGACTTTACATCTAGTTGATGTAGGGGCCAGCCTTTATGACTTGCCAATGCTACTACCAATCTTATGGTTTCGATCCTGACTACTGGGGCAAAGACCTCATTGAAATCCAAACCAGGTTTCTGCAGGAACCCTTTGGCTACTAGCCTGGCCTTGTACTTGGCCACTTCTCCATTGGGCTTGAGTTTGGTCTTGTAGACCCATTTCACGCCTATAGCTTTCTTTTGTCTTGGAAGTTCGACTAGCTTCCAAGTGTCGAATCCTTCTAGTCTTACTGATCTCTGCCTTTCCCTTTGCGACCTTCTTAAAGGTTCGACAGCAATGGGTTCTTCTGGCTCTTCAGTTTCGACCTCTTCATTCTGATCATCTCGATCAGAGACTTCGTCGAAGTCCATCATTGTAGGTTTATCACAGCCTTCTTCCCAGTTCCAATGTTTCGACTCATCTACTACGACATCTCTGCTTTTCACCATTTTCTTCTGCACAGGATCATACAGTTTGTATGCTCCTGTTGAATGATAGCCAACAAGAATCATTTGTTGTGCTCTATCATCTAGCTTGCTTCTTAGTTGCTCAGGGACATGTCTATAGCATAATGAGCCAATTATTCTGAGATGCTTGACACTTGGCTTTCTTCCTATCCAAGCTTCTTCAGGTGTCTTCCCACTCAATCTCTTTGTGGGGCATTTGTTCAGAATGTATACTGCTATGGCTACAAGTTCTCCCCATAAACTATGAGGTAGTTGCTTCTCCTTCAACATGCTTCTTACCATGTTGAGAATGGTCCTTTTTTTCCTCTCAGCAGTACCATTATGCTGAGGCGTGTAAGGTGCAGTGACTTCATGCACAATTCCTTCTTTCTCACAGAATTCGACAAATCCATGAGAATTGTACTCACCACCTCCAACGCTTCTAAGGGTTTTGATTGCACATTCACTCTGCTTTTCAATCGTTACCTTAAACTTCTTGAATATTTCTAGTACTTCACTCTTCCTTTTAATCAAACACACCCAGGACATTCTAGTGTATTCGTCAATGAAGGTGACAAAGTACTTATTCCCTCCTAGGGAACATAATTCGAAAGGACCACAGACATCAGAAAATATCACCTCTAGCTTATTCTCTGATCTGCTAGGTACTTCTGATTTAAACGAGTTTCTTGGTTGCTTCGACTTGCAACAACTCTCACAATCTTCGACAGGTACTTTTACTGCAGGCAACCCATGAACCATCTTCTTTTCATGTAGTTGACTCAAGCTCTTGAAGTTGAGGTGGCCTAATCTCCTGTGCCATCTTCAGTGCTCCTCTTCGACAGTGGTCTGGAGAGAATGTTCTTCGACTACTTGCAGCTTGATCTTGAAGGTTCTGTTACTCTGGATCGACACCTTCAAAATCATCTTCTTGGTCGAATCGAACAAGCTGAGACTATTATCACCCATTTCGACGGTGAAGTTTTTCTCAATCATCTGCCCAATACTTAGCAGATTGCTCCTCATATCTGGTACATAAAATACCCATTGGATGTAGCACCACTTACCATCTTTCGACAGGAACTTTATGGTACCTACTCCTTCAGCAGTAACTCTACTGTTATCTGCAAACCTTATCCTTTTGCTTATCTGCTCCAGTTCGACAAACCACTCCTTGTGACAACACATGTGATTTGAACATCCTGTGTCGAGATACCATTCGACAGACTTTTCTTCAGTCGAATTTGTATCAGCCTTCAACAACAGTAATTCTAGGTCAGTAGCTGTCATGAATGACAATTCTTCATCATCATTGCTGGCAATGTTGGAGGCATCACCAGTGTTTCCACTGCCCTGCCACACACACATTGCACAAGTATTTTGAGCATCGCAAGTGAATCCACTTATACAAGTGTTCCCACTATTTTTCTCGCTACTTTCAGCAATTCCTTCATCGATTCGAATCTCATCTTCGACAGCCATCAGCATTAACTCCTATGAGTCAGAGTCCTGAGTCACCATCATTAGCAAACGTGGCTTCTGCATCTTTATCCCTAGGAACTTTCTTGTTTTGACACTTGCTCCTATAATGCCCAAATTGCTGACAGTTATAACACTGAACTTTCGACAGGTTTCCCTTCTTCTTGTCGAAAGATTCTTGTTCTTTCTTCTTACTGCTTGATCCCTTTTCTCTACCCTTCTCCTTGTTGCCTGCCTTCCAATTTCTATTAGAGGAGTATGAAAGCAAGGCTTGTTCAGTTTCTTTCTCTGAACTTCTCTGCCTTATTCTCAATTCATGCGCCTCTAAGGAACCCTGAAGTTCATCTAACTTCAACGTATCTAGGTCCTTGGATTCTTTGATAGCAGTGACAACATAGTCGAATTCCAGGGTTAAGGATCTGAGCACCTTTTCGACTTTATGTACTTCAGTCACAGTTTCACCATTACCTTTCATTTGATTAGTTAATGCTACTAACCTCGTAATGAACTCTCCAATCGATTCTCCATCTGTCATCTTCAAGGCCTCGTACTGTTTCCTGAGCGACTGAAGGTGTATCTTCTTCAGTCTATCTGTTCCTCCATATGAGCTCTTGAGGATGTCCCAAGCTGCCTTTGCTGATTCACTGTCGATGATCAGGTTCAGGACATTGGAATCAACGCATTGGTGAATCAAAAACAGCCCTTTTCCATCTTTCTTCCTCAGCGAATGGTGGTTGTTCCTCACCGCTTCAGTGGCGTTTGCTGCCAAGGGTGGAACACCATCATTCACGACATCAAGGACATCTTGATATCGAAACAGCACCTTCATCTGCGCACACCAACGTTCATAATCCTTTCCGTCGAAGATAGGGAGGTTCCCCGGAATACCTCCACCAGAGTTGTCTCGCGCTGCCATGAATCTTGATAGATTTTTGTAAGGATCTAACAAGCTCTTGATACCAGTTTGTTGGGGATAAACACATGAAAGGGAGAAGAAAAGGAAGTGGCGGCGCTAAGGGACAAGAGGAATGAATAGGGCAATATCAATAATAGGTAAAAGCTGCACTGAATTTCATAAAAGTAGGGTACAGATTACATGCTACTGACGTCTGTATATATATACAATTAAACAGGCCCAGACCCATAATTTCGACTGGCCCATTTCGACTAGGTTACTAACTACACCTACTATTATTACAAGTAATAGAATTACAAGGCATATCTCAATACATACTGCCGCATTTACTTCAATACATTACCTTTAATCTAAGTTCCTTTGTATTTTTCTTAAGTTCTTGTTCTTATTTTTATGCTCTTTAATTTCTTGCACCTTTAATTTCCGCTCTTTATATTTCCGCACTTCTACATTTCAGTTCTTTATAGCTTTTTCTTACCTTCCGTTATTTACATTACGCAATTTACAATTCTTGTCAATTATCTTTTATGTCTTCTTCTTCTTTTTCTTCCAAGTCCTCTAAGTCTCTAATTACTACTAAGTCTAAGTTTTATGGCCATCCCCACCTACTCTAAGTCTCTAATTACTACTAAAAAATAATCTGCAGTTAACTACCGCTAGACTTTTTTGGTTAACTACCACTAGACTAAACTTGTAAAAAAAAAGATTCTCAGTGCGTTGATTTTTTATTTATTTTAAAAAAACTAATGATATGTTAAAAATCTAAATATTGTTTAGGCTAAAGTGCTCCTGGGGTCCTTTATCTTTATTTAAAGTAACGAATTAGTCCTTTATGTTTTTATTGTCCCAAATAAGTCCTTTATCTTTCAAATTTTTGACACATAAATCTTTTTCCGTTAACAATGCTGATTTATGTGTCAAAAAAGGATTTATGTGTTAAAAATCTGAAACATAAAGGACTAATTTGGGACAGAAAAGGATTTATGTGACAAAAATTTAAAACATAAAGGACTGATTTGGGACAAAAAAAGATAAAGGACCAAATCGTTACTTTAAATAAAGATAAGGGACCCCGGGAGCACTTTAGCCTATTTTTTAAGTTACATTTCTTTTGATCAAATTTTGTAAGTTACATTTTGATTTGACTATCATATGAATACTCATTTTGAGTAAATAAATAAATAAATTTATTTGTGATGCACAATGGATTTAAATTTTTTTATGGTAAAACCTGTTTTTGGTCCCTACAAAATTGGGTCCTTCTAAGTTTAGTCCCTACATCAACGAAATAGGTATTTTCGTCCCCATCTTATTTTTCTGTTTTCATTATTAGTCCCTGACGTTGAAAGATGTTGATTAGGCTAACAAAATCATGACTAGACACGCCATGTGGACATTTTAATTGATGTGACATCCACGTGGCATGCTAACTCACATTTTTGTTTTATTAATTATATTTATTTCAGTTTAAAAAATAATAATTTTAAATTAAAAATTACAAAAATAATAGCAAATCTGTATCAAATGCTTATTCATCCAACACCATCAAAACCAAAGATTCATCAATATAGCAAATCCACAACAGATGCTTCTTCATTCATCAACATCAAAACCAACGATTCCTCAAAATTATCATCTTCATCAACACCATCATCTTTAATCAACAATTGCCCTTTCACCCCATCAACATCATCAGATTCAACAAAAAAACATTCTTCTTCAACATTCTTCATTTAAATCTGTATCAGATGCTTCTTCATTCAACAGTGAAAGCATGAAGGAGAGGGGAAGAAGGGAAAGTGTGATAGGGAGAGAGAGTGAGAGAGGAACCGAGTTTGTCTGTTTGGGGTTAGTGGGTTGATAACTCTTATTTATAAGAGTTATTTATACATTTTTACTCAAATTATTGTGTGTCTTAAAGTAATTAATTTAGTAAATAATTTAGATAATTAAGAAATTGAGAGTTTATGTGGCTGCCTTTGATTTTGAACCAAGTTGAGCGCTTTGGTGCTCTTTTGTTGGAGTTTGATATGTTTGTTAAGTGTTTCAGAGAGGTGTTGTAAGAGGTGCTCCAGAGACTGGTGCTGTGAACGTTGAAGCGCTAAAAAGCAAATCAATGAAAATCAAGTGGAAAATTGAGTTATTTCAGCAACTAACCAAGTTGCTACATAGTGGAAAACTTTTGTGCCTCATTATGTCCACTTTCAAGTGGAAGATAAAAAATAGTTGGTGGGATGGCTTTTCCATCATTCCCTTGCCTATAAATAGAGCTCATTAGTGAGTGTAGAAGCATTCATTCATCTTGGATGATTCATTCATGTTGGATCATTGATCCTTTACCTTTGTAAAATTACTCTAAAAAATAATCTAAGTTCCTTTGCATTTCTCTTAAGTTTTTGTTCTTACTTTTATGCTCTTTAATTTCTCGCACCTTTATTTTCCGCTCTTTAATTTCTTGCACCTTTAATTTCCGCTCTTTAATTTCTTGCACCTTTAATTTCTGCACTTCTACATTTCAGTTCTTTATAGCTTTCTTTTACTTTCCGTTATTTACATTACGCAATCTACAATTCTGTCATTTACAATTCTTGTCAATTATCTTTTATGTCTTCTTCTTCTTTTTCTTCTAAGTCCTTGTCTACAATTGTGACATCCCCAATTTAGCTAACTTCATTTATTGAAATTAGCAAGAGGTCAAGATAATTATTTAGCTGAACTGAGTATGATTAGCACAAATTATTAATTATGAGACGATTGCCATGGGTCAAATAAATAAATTGTGTGTTATTTGTTTAACCATAATGATCATAAGAATTATATATTGTTGAATTATTTGATTAGAGTTAGTTTCAAGTGGGAAATGGAAACTAAGGGCAGTATGGTCTATTCCTTTCAAAACACACCCAGGTGAGTTAGTAACTCAGCACCCACACTCATCAAAGGAACAAAACACACACACACACTCTCACAAAAGCCCAAAGTTGCTGAAACAGAAATCTGAGAGAGTGAGAGAAGGGAGACTTGCGAGAGTGAGGGAGAGAAGAAGAGAAGGGAAAAACCTCAAACCTTGATGCATGTCCATTTTTTCTTCGCCATCCACTTCCATTTCTTGTCCTCTACCTACGGATACTAGTTTCATCACCTACTTCTCCACCCTTCTTAAAACACCATTTTCGAACCCAAGCTCCATTTTGGAGAAAGTTGAACTCCTAGCATGCATGTGGTTCTAGTAGTGCTCTAGGAGTGATTTGAGGTATAGCGTTTCAGTTGAGGTGTTGCTGTGCAAGATTGAGGAGCCACATTTTGAATTAGAGACTGTCTTGGAGAGAGTAAAGGAGTTATTTCTGAATTGGGCTAGCTATTGGGTAGTTTTGGTGTGATTGAGCCTACATTTCGTCATTTGCTGTTGTTGTGTGCGATTTTCTTCGCAAGAGGTGAGTCCTATACTCGCTTAGGGTTTCGTTTATGAAATTATATTTGCATGTTTCTGAATTGAGTCATTTTGCCATCGTGTCGCCGAAGTACATGCAAAACCGTATTTTTGAACTATCGTATTTTGAAATGTTTGAATGATTGAACTTGATTGTTGGACTGGATATGTTTGCTGTTATGTGTTGTTATTGTGCGCATGTAAAATTGATTATCGATTAGAATGAGTGATTGGAACCGATGGAATGGAAAGAATTCACGAAAACGACACTTTTCTGAAGACTGATACGGACGCACGGGTCGTGCGCCACTAGGTACGGACCGTGCGCCATAATCTGTCACTGGTGCGTTAAAATTTCAAAATGCGCACGGGTCGTGCGTCTACACGCACGGACTGTGCGCCAGGATCTTACACTTCTGAAAATTTTAGTAAAACGCGCACGGGTCGTGCGCCTACACGCACGGAATGTGCATAAGCTTCTGTCACCCATTTTCAAAAGGTACTTTAGTCCATTCCAAAGGATTCCAAGTCCCTTCTAATCACTTTCCCAATGTTACCCAATGATGTAGTACATGAATACCATGAGTTTGAGTTGTTTGCATGAAATTGTACCAAGTCACGAAAGTTATGAAAAACCGTATGTTAGTACACGTTGTCATACCCCAATTTTGTCCGGCTTAGGTCCAAACCCTAATTTTCCACACAAAAATAAATAGCAGACTTCATGTGTAATCTGTGCTTCAACTTGTGTAATTTTGCATGAAAATGTTTTTTTAAACAAACCTCATGCATGCAAGATTAAATAGGACAAGCACAAAACTTGTGAAAATATTTTTTTTAGAAGCATAAAATCGATTTTTTTTTTCACATTGCTTCCAAAGATTAGAAGAAATCGATTTCCTCCCTAGTATATTCAAGCAAAAAATCGATTTCAACATATCCTAAATTCAAGCTAATCGATTTCCTTCCTTTTCCCTATAAGGCAATAATCGATTCTTATGTTTTAGGAAGCCACTAATCGATTACACACTTCATTTCTTCAAGCCTATAATCGATTATCCTCCTGAAAAGTGTTCAGGAGCATAATCGATTATCCTCTTTTATAACTAAACATCATAGTCGATTATCAACATTTTTGGAAAGTACCTAATCGATTAATTCAGGCTCCTAATCGATTATCTACTTGAAAATCAATGAGCCAATAATCGATTACATCTCTCAAGTTATTTCCAACATAATCGATTATCATGTTTCCTAAAATAGATCAAATCTAATTTCCTATAAATAGGACACTCATTTTTTCATTTCAGAAAAACGATTCTCATGATCTATCACTTCTGAGATCCAATTTCGCAAATCTCACATTTTAGAAAAAAACTCTTCTACACTTTATTTTTGCTCTATTCGTTCCGTTGGTCCGTCTGAGCTGATCTTCTGCAAGAGTTAGTTGGGGTTGCATTCCTCAAAGTTATAATATCTGCTTTCATTAGAGGTATTTCTGTCTTTACATTTGTTATTATTTAATTATTGTGATCCGTGCCAAAACTGCCCTATGTGATTCAACTTAGCTTTAGTGTTTACTTACTTGTTCATGTATATTATTGTCCATTGTTGATGATGAATCATATGATTCCCACTTATGCCTAGTACATCATGTTCTAAGTGGTGAAGATGGTTTCAGATGATTCAACCTCCCCCTTTTTTAACTTCTTAATGAATAAAAGATAGTTAGGTTTATGGTTTAAGGTCCATGGGGTATTGCAAAGGATGGGTTTCCCAAAACCTTGATGCTCCCTCCTCTTTGATTGTGTTACTAACCTTTGGGCACATATTCATGAATGCAAAGGATAGGCTTACCTTAGCCTTGATGCAATTTCCCCTTTTTTTCATGTTATGGAGAAATCATTGTTCATATGTTCCTTAGTTTAATTAAGATCATTCTATACCTATGGTCAATTGCTTGCTTGTTTTTTATGCATTTTAAATGTCTCAATTCAATATGCCATTCCATCCATGTGTATGACCTCCTAATGAAGACGTAAGTCTACATGCCTGTTGTAGCATAGAGTCGTTAGGGTAAATACACTCCTTCCTACCCACACACACACTTGCTTTGAGAACTTTACCTTGCATCCCTGATGAGTTGGGTCTTTTGATCATACTGGCATGTTTAGTCTTGATTAAATGTTCAACATATGCATGATTTCGTGATTATTGAATGTGCTTGATCTTTTGTAATCAGTCATTGATAATACCTTCACCCTTTTTTTTCCAAAATCCTTCAAACTCTTTTCCAATTAATGCGAGTTATTAGTGACTATCACTCAAAGCCTTGGCTTGTTTGACTGTCATGAACGCCATCAAGGGTTATTAGTAATGATCACTCAAAGCCTTTGCTTGCTTGATCGTTATGAAAGCTCTTCCCCTTTCAAACCCTTTCAAAAACATTTTCTTTAGAACTACGTCGCTTTGATTCTCATTTGGGATACGTAGGAGCGAGTCACGTTCTCGTCAAGCGCAACGAATAAAAATCCTTTTCGCAACCATAAACAAATCATTTTCATAAAACAAACAAAAAGAATCATTTTCAAACCCATTGTTGCTAGTAGCTCATCAGAGCCTTTGTTCGTTTAGCTATTAGTGGCAATGTCCTTTTTTCATAAGAATAATAAACGATGATCCATCATAACCTTTGTTAGTTTGATCATCGTACAAATCAATCTCTTTCGAAAATCATTTTCAAAAAAGATAATAAAAATGAGTTGTTATCAATAGTCCATCAGAATCTTTGTTCGTTTGACTAACGGTACAACTCTCTTTTTTGAGTATTTAGTAGTGATTCATCATAGCCCCTGCTAGTTTAATCATTCACTAATGCTCGTCCTATTTCAAAAACTCACCAAAAAAGATAAAAAACAAAAACTTTTCAAAAAGACAACCAAGAACTACGTAGCTTTGAATTCTCCATCGCACCGGGAGATACGTAGGAGCGGGCCATGTCCCGTCAAGCACTTTTTCTAAAAACCCTTTTTTTCCCCTTTCTCGCCAAAAATAAAATTTTCATTAGGTTTTCCCATTCATCTTCAAACAAATAGATAGGAAAATCTAGGTATTTTTCAAATCAAACGTTAAAATCACACATTTAATTAGAGGTTCCCTTTCGGTAGAAAGGACGTGCGCGGTGCTAATACCTTCCTCGCACGTAATCGACCCCCGAGCCTATATCTCTAGTTTTCAAAAGACCATCCGCCTTGTCCAAAAGACCTTTGTTTCAATGTTTTGGGTTTAAAATTAAAATATTGGTGGCGAAGAGGGAAAAGCAAAGGCGAAGAAGCACGATTAACCGGTGTGACTCTTGGAGTTATTGAAGAATCAGTTTTAAGATTATGCCTTTTTCCCTTTTGTTGTCTTTGTATTATCGATTGTATAACTATTATTTGCTAGCAGTTGTAAATCGTTTCCGCTACTTATGTTTTGGATATTGAACACCAGGTTGTATAAATTTTAAGTCATGAGACTTAAAAACTTTATATTAAATTTAATGAGGTTCATGGAACCGTTTGATAATTATTTATCGAAGTTTTTAGTTGTGTTCAATATTCAGTGATATGAAGTTACTCGGATGTATGCCAAGTGGTACATTTTGGTATTTCTACAAGCTAGAAATACTGGGGTGTTACATTTTGGTATCAGAGCAGTTCGACCTAGTCGGGCTTAGATTAGTTTTAAGGGTTGTTTGTTCCTTGAGTAATTCTGCTATCTTGCTTCTTATAATAGTAAGAGACATTGAGACTGATCAAGTGGGAAATGGAAACTAAGGGTAGTATGGTCTATTCCTTTCAAAACACACCCAGCTGAGTTCGTAACTCGGCACCCACTCTCATGAAAGGAACAAAACACACACACTCTCACAAAAGCCCAAACTTGCAGAAACAAAAATCTGAGAGAGTGAGAGAAGGGAGACTTGCGAGAGTGAGGGAGAGAAGAAGAGAAGGGAAAAACCTCAAACCTTGATGCATGTCCATTTTTTCTTCGCCATCCACTTCCATTTCTTCTCCTCTACCTACTGATACTAGTTTAATCACCTACTTCTCCACCCTTCTTAAAAGACCATTTTCGAACCCAAGCTCCATTTTGGAGAAAGTTGAACTCCTATCTTGCATGTTGTTCTAGTAGTGCTCTAGGAGTGATTTGAGGTATAGCGTTTCAGTTGAGGTGTTGCTGTGCAAGTTTGAGGAGCCACATTTCGAATTAGAGACTGTCTTGGAGAGAGTATAGGAGTTGTTTCTGAATTGGGTAGCTATTGGGTAGTTTTGGTGTGATTGATCCTACATTTCGTCATTTGCTGTTGTTGTGTGCGATTTTCATCACAAAAGGTGAGTTCTATACTCGCTTAGGATTTCGTTTATGAAATTATATTTTCGTGTTTCTGAATCGAGTCATTTTGCCATCGTGTCGCCAAAATACATGCACAACCGTGTTTTTGAACTATCGTATTTTGAAATGTTTGAATGATTGAACTTGATTGTTGGACTGGATATGTTTGCTGTTATTTACTGTTATTGTGCGCATGTGAAATTGGGTATCGATTAGAATGAGTGATTGGAACGGATGGAATGAAAAGAATTCACGAAAACGACACTTTTCTGAAGACTGATACGGACGCACGGGTCGTGCGCCACTAGGCACGGACCATGCGCACGACCCGTGCGCCATAACCTGTCATTGGTGCGCTGAAATTTCAAAATGCGCATGGGTTGTGCGTCTACATGCACGGACCGTGCACCAGGATATGACACTTCTGAAAATTTTAGTAAAACGCGCACGGGTCGTGCGCCTACACGCAAGGACCGTGCGTAAGCTTCTGTCACCCATTTTCAAAAGGTACTTTAGTCCATTCCAAATGATTCCAAGTCCCTTCTAATCACTTTCCCAATGTTACCCAATGATGTAGTACATGAATACCATGAGTTTGAGTTATTTGCATGAAATTGTACCAAGTCATGAAAGTTATGAAAAACCGTATGTTAGTACACGCGAGTGCAAACGAATACATGTAAGCCAAGGGATTATAAATCCATACAAGCCATGTAAATTCTCAATTCATGTAATAACAAGTCAAGTTACTTTCCCTTGAGGAAAGGAAGAATGGAATACATATAATAATATATGTATATCAAGGGTGACGACCCCAGATTATTAGCATACTAGGACAGGGAAGTCATGAGCCCGAACCCTAGGCCCCTTCCATGTAGCCTGCTTTCCAAGGTCAACGGGATTGGGTTCACCGAGACTCACGAAAATAGAAAGTGGTTCGACGTGACGTGCTAAGATAAGAAAAGAATAAGACATGAACTGTAGTTGCTTTTTAGGGCTACAAGTATTGAAGAAATATAACACGTAGTCATTTATTAGGGCTACAGGTTAGAAGAATATATGTCCACATAGTCGCTTATTAGGGCTATGAGTTCAAAGAATAAAAGCATAATGAACCGCTAGAGTTAGTAAGGGGTCTCGATAGGACTCACTGAGATAATGTTTATCTCACCCTTTATTATTGTGGTTTTTACAGAGAAACAGGGAAAAGCAAAGGCGAAGAAGCACGATTAGCCGGTGTGACTCTTGGAGTTATTGAAGAATCAGTTTTAAGATTATGCCTTTTTCCCTTTTGTTGTCTTTGTATTATCGATTGTATAACTATTACTTGCTAACAGTTGTAAATCGTTTCCGCTACTTATGTTTTGGATATTGAACACCGGGTTGTATAAGTTTTAAGTCATGAGACTTAAAAACTTTATATTAAGTTTAATGAGGTTCATGGAACCGTTTGATAATTATTTATCGAAGTTTTTAGTTGTGTTCAATATTCAATGACAGGAAGTTACTCTTATGTATGCCAAGTGGTACATTTTGGTATTTCTACAAGCTAGAAATACTGGGGTGTTACAACAATGATCATGAGTGAGTAGACCCTTCTAGTCTTGAGATTGTGGGAATAATCCGATGATAGATCCCTAAACAATTCCACGTCTAGACTCTATTTTATTAAAGTTTTATTTCTAATCTAACCTCTTTATTTTTAAGGTCATAACTCAACTATCAAACGAAGTACCGAGAGGTGAAGTATGATATTAGAACTATGTGGTTAAGCAAGATGATCAAAACATGAGAACAGTTTTGAGAGTCTTGGGACAATAAGGTTTGTATGGGTCTTGGCAATAATCAACCATGAGAATAGGTTTGATTAGTGTTTCAAGGCACACTCTTTTATTCCGAGAGGAAACTTGAGTTACCGTTGAATACCTTGTCCATAGAAATAAACCTTAACATAAAATAGAGGATGGACGAGGGATTGTGAAATGTTTCTATCATTGAGATGAAACCACAATCCTAGGACGCTTTTATTTCTGAATTTAAAACCAACAAAAATTCCTTCTATTTAAATCATTCCTTTTAGCTAATCACAACCGAGAATGACATTGGTGGTAATCACATAAGTCTCTATGGGGTCGATATTTTTACTACGCGATAGAATCGTGCACTTGCAGCCTATCAAGTTTTTGGCGCCGTCGCCGAGGACTTTGTGATATTGATTTCTTTTTCGGTATCGGTTAGACTAAAAATCTTTTACTTTTTAGTCAAATTTCTGTTTCTTTTCTTCTTTGAATGCGAAGAGTCCAAAGTCTTGGAGAAATTGTTGAACAAATTTCCGAGATTGAAAGATTCTTACATAGAAGAAGAAGAGAATTGCACAATAACCAAGAGATGGCTGCTAACGTAAATCGTGCTCTCAAAGAGTATGCTACACCTTCTACGGCAGAGCCACATGCTGTTATTGTTCATCCAAATATTGATGCAAACAATTGTGAGATTAAACCATCCCTTCTTTCTATGGTCCAGCAGAATCAATTTTCTGGTTTTGCTACTGATGACCCAAATCTTCATCTCTCTATTTTTCTTGAATATTGTGGTATTCTGAAACAAAATGGAGTGACCCCAGAGGCCATAAGGCTTAAGATTTTCCCTTTTTCACTAAGGGATAGAGCTAGAGCTTGGTTTCATTCATTACCAAATGAATCTGTCACCACATGGGCACAATTGAGGCAAGCATTCCTCGCTAGATTTTTTCCCCGAGCAAAACTACACAAATGAGGAATCAGATTACACAATTCACTCAAAATGACGGGGAATCTCTTTATGATGCTTGGGAGCGTTTCAAAGAAATCCTAAGGCTATGCCCCCATCATGGACTAGAGAAATGGTTAATAATCCATACCTTCTGCAATGGATTGCTAAATGCCACTAAGATGACTGTGGATGCTACTGCGGGTGGAGCTCTAATGAATAAAAATATAGAAGAAGATGGTGCTCTAATTTAAGATATGGCTCGAAACCATTATCAATGGACAAGTGAGCGAGCTATAACTGCGTCAACTCCACCCAAGAAAGAACCAGGTAAGTATGAAATCCCCGCTATTGATCATCTTGCCTCTAAGGTGGACACACTCTTTCAAAAGTTTGAAAAATTAAATGTTAGTGCTATCTCACCTTCTTCTTCTACTACTTCTCCTCCTTGTGAAATATGTGGTGTTGTTGGCCACATTGTTATTGAATGTCAATTAGGGGCATCTATTAATGGTGTGGTCACTGAGAAACCTAATTATTTAATAATGCTCAAAAGAGGGATCCTTTTTCAAACACTTATAATTCTGGATGGAGGAATCATCCAAAATTTTCCTTTAAAAATCCTCCAGCCAATCCCTCTTTTCAACCAGCAGCTAGAACACCACCCGGTTTTCAAAATTTCCAAAAAAGCCCTCAAAAATCCAATCTGGAAACTTTGTTGGAAAACTTTGTGTTAACTCAAACAAAGCAAAATGAAGAGTTCAAAAATCAAACTTCTTTTTTGAATGACACTCTTATCAAGTTAACATCAAAGGTTGATTCCATAGCCACACACAACAAAATGCTTGAAAATCAAATCACTCAAGTGGCTTAACAAGTCGCTTCATCCTCTAAATCCTCCGAAATATTTCCTGGACAGCCTGAACCAAATCCTAAGGCACAAATAAATGCTGTCATTTTGAGAAGTGGTAAACAATTAGAGGAACCTAAGGGTACTGATGAGGGAAAAGAGAGCGAAAACGGCAAATCATCAAGTGAGGGGGTAGAGGAAGAGAAAGAGAAAGAAAAACCTTATGTTCCCTCACCACCATACAAGCCACCCATACCCTTTTCCCAAAGATTAGCCAAATCCAAAGTTGAGGGTTAATTTAACAAATTTGTGGATCTTTTGAAAAAGCTCTACATAAACATTCATTTCACAGATGCGCTCTCTCAAATTCCATCTTATGCAAAAAATCGAAAGAACTTCTGTCTAAGAAAAGAAAGATAGATGACAATGAGACAGTGACTCTAACTGAAATATGTAGTGCTATCATTCAAAATAAACTGCCACCAAAACTAAAAGACCCTGGAAGTTTTTCCATTCCATGTGTAATTGGGAGTGAGAGTATTGAGAGAGCTATGTGTGATTTAGGAGCTTGTGTGAGTCCAATGCCCCTATCCATTTGTAAGAGACTAGGCATAGGTGAACTCAAACCCACAAAGATGACCTTGCAATTAGCAGACCGTTCCATAAAACACCCGGCTGTAATTTTAGAGGATGTTCCTATCAAGATAGGACAATTGTTTATAACTGCTGACTTTGTGGCGATGGAAATGGAAGAGGACTCTCAAGTCCCAATTCTCCTACAGAGACCTTTTCTCGCTACAGCTGGAGCCATCATTGATGTTAAAAATGGTAAACTTGCTCTTAATGTGGGTAAGGAGAAAATTGAGTTTGATTTTGCTAAACTTATGAAAAGTCTGTCTCTTGAGAATTCTTGTTGCAGGGTTGATATAATAGATTATGGTGTGGAAGAATGCATCTTAGAGCCATTTTTAAGTGGTGGGTTGAAAACATGTTTCATTGAAAGCAAGAATAAAAATGTGGCTAAGAAAAACCAAACTTATGTCAAATGGTTGGATTAAAATCCTTTCATTGAAAACTTGGGCATTGAAGCCTTGGTTGCAGATAAATCAACACCTCTTGCGAAAGAAGATCCGGGTTGAAGTATTGAAAGACAAGAGTCAAGCTAGTGACGTTAAAAGAGCGCTGCGAAGGAGGCAACCCACGGGTTTACCTATGTTTTGTTGGAATAAGAAGAAAAGCTACAAATGCTAGTCAATGTGAGCTTTCTTACCCCTATCATATATTTTATATTCTTATCGTTGAGGACAATGTCTAGTCAAAGCATGGGGGTATCTTGCCTTTTCTTTTACGGTCTTTTCTCATTTCTATTTTTAGTTTACTTGGTTTGCTTTTTGAGTTTGTTGTTTTAAGTCACTATCTTCTCCTTCCATGTTTGTGCTATCTTAAAATGCTATTGTAAGGTTGCAGCATTATTGGTAGATGATTGTGTTTAAAAAAAATAAGGGCTGAGCTTAATGATGAAACATTGCATGTAAACATAACTCTGCTTGAATTGTTTTCTAAACTCATAGCGATCTTTATACTTTAAACTCTAGGCTTACGTATGGACTCAATTAGCTAGGAATGATCTGATGTTAAAGCTAGTTTGGTGACCCAAGATCATTGCCAAGTTTTTAATGAAAATTTAGGGTAGCATATGAAACTAAGTTTGGGGGTGCATCAGTTATATTAAGGCTAGGTATGAAGATTATAGGATGGTTAGTGCAACAGGCTCACAAAGTATACAAATGTGTTGTCAATTGGTCATGTATATTGTAATTAGCTGCAATTGCCCGAAACAAATGCTGAACTGTTCAAAAATCTATATAAAAAATGCAAATAAAGGAGTTCAGTAATGAGGGAATTGTAGCTACATCTGTTCATCAAGTCACCTGTGTTATAGCATCTGTTGCGCCCGAAAAAGTCCCCGAGGGAGAACCTTCCTCGTTCACAACTTTTCCTAAGACAATGAAGCCGCCACCAATATTTATTAAGGAAAATATTAGGAAAACCTTTTTTGGAAAGCGATTGGTCTTGCGAAACTAGAGAATAGGGTTCGGGGGTCGGTTACGCGCAGGGAAGGTGTCAGCGCCCCACACGTCCTCTCTACTGAGAGGGAACCTTTAATTAAATGTGTGGTTTTAGTGTGTTGACTTGAAAATACTTAATTTTGCCTCTCTACTTCTTATCAAAAAATTCTTAATGAAAATCTTTATTTATTATGAAAAAGAAAAGGGGGAAGAATGGGTTTTTAGAAAAAAAAGCGCTTGACGGGACAAGGCCCGCTCCTACGTATCTCCCGGTGCGATGGAGAACTCAAAGCTACGTAGTTCTTCTTTGTCCTGAAAAAGGTTTTTGTCTTTTATCTTTTTAGTGAGTTTTCGAAATAGGTCGAGCATTTAGTGAATGATTAAACTAACCAAGGTTATGGGTAATCACCGCTAAGTACTCTTGAAAATGAGAGTCACTACCGCCAGTCAGACGAACAAAGGTTCTGATTGACTATTAGTAGCGACTCGTTTTTATTTGTTCTTTTGAAAAGGGTTTTCGAAAGAGATTGATTGGCACGAATGATCAAACTAACAAAGGTTATGAGTGATCATCGCTGGTTGTTCTTCTAGGAAAAGACATTGCTACCAATGGCTAGACGAACAAAGGTTCTGATTAGCCACTAGCGGCAATGGGTTTGAAAATGATTCTTGAATTTTGTTCTGAAAGCGATCTTGGTTTGCAAAAAGTGATTCCTTTCTTCTTGTTATGAAAATAGCTCTTTTCTTTTGCTATGCAAATGCTAAAATCTTTTATGATTGCGCTTGACGAGAATGTGACTCGCTCCTACGTATCCCAAATGGGAATCAAAGCGACATAGTTCTAACGAGCCTTAAAAATGAAAGTCTTTTTGCTTTGGTTTTGAAAAGTAAAGGGCATTCATAATGATCAAACTAACAAAGGTTATGGGTGACCATTACTAGAACCCATTTAAGTGCATGTAAAAATCTCTTTTGAAAAATGAAGGCCTTCATGATGACCAAACTAACAAAGGTTATGGGTGGCCATCACTAGCACTTGCTATGACTTCGATGCTTAGGAAAATATCTTATGAAATTGAAAGCATTCAAGCACGGCACAATCATTGAAATCGAATCCTTAGGCAAACAACAACATGGTCATAACTTGCAATTAATCTCATTTGAATTCTTGAGCAAACACTAGCCTAGACTACACATATTAAACCACAACACATAAATAGGCAAAGAAGGAACTTGAATTGGGCATTAAGCAAAAATGCAAGAGTAGGCAAGATTGGGCCTAAATGCACATCTAATGGAAGATGCTAGGCGAGTACCATGTTCAAATATTTCTACAAAACGCAAGGGAATCTAAATGCACCTCTAGTGGAAGATGCAATGTAAGGAATGAGCCTATCCGAGTATTAATGATTCCACATGAGAGTAGACAAGGAAGTGATAGGCACAAATGAATTCAAAAGAGTAGCCGGGATCCAAAATATTAATGATTGAGATGCATTTTTCCTTCAACAACAACAATTATGCTAACATATTTACATAAGATGTAACTCTAAATGTAATGAAATGCTTAGTATGAAAAAACAAATTGACGATCTATATTCTTTATGCTAAAACTTTGATGATGATGCTAAGATTCAAGAATATACCTTAACTCCAAGCTAAATAAGCAAGAACTAAGATGAATGAGTGCTAAACCACTTGAATTTACTCTTTAACCTTCAACCTTGAGCTTGATTTTAGAGACTTGGAGATGAATCTTTGAGAAGAATGCAAGAATGATGAGGGGGATGTTGAAGTAAAACAAAGGGTGTAAATAGCACTATGGGCTTTTAAGAAAATAAAATAAAAAAAGCAAAATGGGGTTGTATGAAGTAAACATGGGGGTGTGGAGATAGTAAAAGCAAACAGATGCTAAAAAATGGTTATTATTTAATAAATAAATAAATAAAATAAATAAATAAAATGAAAACAAGGGGCGTGGGATGTACTGCACATCTTGATAACAGTTTCTAAAAATAAGGGATTCTAATAACACTAGTATCCACTTATAAGAAATAAAATAACAAAATAATAAAGAAATATAAAGGGAGAGAGAGAGAGTGAGAGAATCTCAATGGAGAGGGAAAGAGTAAGGGGAGGCCGAGAGAGAGAGGGCTGAAGTTGTGGTGGTTGTGAGTGGTGGTGATGAGAGGTGAATGGGCTCATGGGAGTGGTGGTGTTGAGAAAGAGATAGTGGTGGTGATGAGGTGAATGATGGTGATAATGGTGTTGTGGTTGTTTGGTGATTGTTGTATTGTTGTGTGGGGTAAGTTTCGGTGGTGGAAGGTGGCTCCGGTGGGGCTCCGACGACACTCCGGCGGCGGTGGCTCTTGGTTTTGTGGAGTGGTGGTTATGTGGGGGTGTTGTGGGTTATGGGGGTGGTTGTGGTTGTTGTTGTGTGGTGTAACACCCCGGTATTTTTATCTCGTAAAAATACCCAAGTGCACCATCCGTAATTCATCAGAGATATAAAATTCCTGCATAGATACTGAACACTGCAATATAGTTCTCGCTGAATAACAACAAAACAGTCTTAAATACAAATAAGACCGAACAGGTGCTCTGACCATAATCTTCAGCAAACTATAGTGCTCAATATCATACAAGAAAGCGGAATAAAAATTTTAATACCAATACAATGAGTTGTAATACATAGACAACATAAAGGAAGTGCAAACTTAAGCATAAAGCTAAGCTATCAGCAACCAGTCCGAGCTCAACCTACTCGTGCCTCTTGGATTTCCGCTGTCCCTGTGTCTCTGTAAAACAACAACATATAAACAGTGAGATACAATCTCAGTGAGTTCTACCGAGACCCCTACTAACGCTCTCGGTCCATTTAAAACATTTTTAAGCTTTGACACAACACCGACCGCAATCCACTTGCTAATCCCGGTGAATCATACAATAAGGCTTCGACCTAGTAAGACACCGGCTGCAATCCACTTGCGTCTCCCGATGAACTAGCATCTTAGGCCTTTCTACGTACCACCAGCCGCAATCCGCTTGCATCTTCTGGTGAACATAGTACAATAACTTTTAACATAACACCGGCCGCAATCCCATTGCATCTTCCGGCGAACCCCATAACCAATAGTGTCTCCTAATGGCACAGAGCCTAGGGTAAGGGTTCATGACTACCCCGCCTAGTATGTCAACATGGGTCGTCACCCAAACTCGATATAATATATATATCTACTTTCACATGAACATTTAGTTCATTTACCTTACACCGTTAATCGAACATAATACCCGCATTGGGCCGTTTCCCATAATCGATATAATATATATATATATATCGTGAATCGTAGACCGGTTTAGACGAATAAATAATAATCATTCCGCGTCAGTTATATTGTACCACGTAGGACTCATAGTCCGATTTATTATTAAAAAACACATCCGCACGCGTGTACTATTATTCGGTTTTTCTAAATAATTTATAACTTCAAAAATAGTTCGTTGTGCAAAGCGCACCTGAGAACACCACAATCGGGTTCCCGGATCAAAAGTTATCGCGAAAACAAAATCAGTGACTTTTGCTGAAAAACTGCAAAGCGTCGCGACGCGAACTGCTACCGTCGCGACGCGAAAAGCGACAGAAATATTTGTGTGACAAAACTGGGCCCGGTCGCGACGCGAAGGGGACGGGTCGCGACGCGACCATCTGCAGAAAAGTGCAGGTTTTCCGTTTTCTTGCGAAATTCGCTATTCCGCTCAATTCCGATTCTTGTTACGATTGAAAACAGTTTTGACAACCATAAAAACGGTTCCAATCAAAGTCACACAATCAATCAAAAACTCATTCAAAACGGATTTTATCAAAAATGACATATTTTCCAATTAACGGTTTTTAAGTCAAAATCTTTCGAAATCAAATCACCAAAAATTCCATTTCAACACGACCCAACTCGAGACTCGCTCCGATCGATTCCTAACCCGAAACAGACAATATCAAGTAATATTCCAGACCAGCGAAAGCGATAAAACGATCAATCAATTAATTCGAAAAACAAAAATCCTAAACGTGAGTAGAACTCACCCTTGACGCGTGATCCACGATCGAGCCGAAATCACCGAGTAACCACACGAACGCTCCCCGCTCCGGCGACACCCAATCCGCTTCCAAAGCTTTCCACTCGATCGCGAAACCTCTTTTCGACCGAAATACCGAATTCCTCGAAATCTTTCCTAAACACTATTCATCTTCTTCTTCAACCTCAAGCCACTATTCACAAAAACCCCAATTTGAACCCTAACCTCTTGATTCTTCACAAACCCCAAATCGGACTTCAATATTTGCGCAATCCACCTTGAGCTCGCTCCCAAACACCATCCAAAGCTTTCCTTTGAGCTTGAACAACAAAAACCTCCATTTTTCCTCTTAAATTCGAAAATGGCAAAGTGAGAGAGAGTGAGTTGATGATGAAGATCTTGGTACCAAATCGAAGAGGAAGTAACGCTGAGCATTTTTCGTGTTGGAAGGAAGTCGTTTTGATGAGCCTAACTTTCCCCTTTTTCCTCTTCTTCCTCCTCACCCTTTCTTTCTCTTTTCTTTTGTTTTCTCTCTTTTTCCTCTCTGTTTCTCTTCTCTCGCTGCTTTCTTTCTTTTCTTTCTTTCTTTCAATTAATTCTTTTCTTCTCTTCACTCACACACATACACGCACACACATACATTTATTTAATATATAAGTGTTAACGTGGTCCAATTACCATATTGATCTAAATTTCTTATTTCGATTCCAAAACTTCCTTGACCCGTATTATCCGGTTAACGATCCGATGACAACCAATAAATAATTTTAGCACTCAATAAATTTACCAGTCAAGTACTAAAATAATTCAATTGGGTTAACATCCAAATAATTCTATTAATTATTTTGCGGATGTTACATTCTCCCCAACTTGAAAGAATTTTGTCCTCAAAATTTCGTCAAGTCTTTCATTTGACTAACCGAGAATCGACATTCTCAGAAAGGTCTAAATTTGCTGGAAAACAATCTCGAACTATCAAAATGAGTGTAGAAAATCTTCCCAAGTTGGCACGTCAATCTTTAAGTATGTTCGACTACTACCCTAGAACGCTTCTAAGATTATAGTCTGAACTCTCTTGTTACGAATCAACACGAGAAATTCTTCTTTCGTCTGCATAGGCTCGGCACCGCATTTGAAAACACTTCTGAAGCTTCATTCCAATTGGTGGTGAGGTGGTGTTGTGGTGTTGAGAGTGGTGGTTGTTGTTCTTGTAGAGATGGTTGTGGTGGTGTTTTATAGTGTAGTGTTGTAGGAGTGGTGGTTGTTGAGGGGGAGAGAGAGGTAGGAGAAGGAGGGAGTGTGATGGTGTGTGGTGTTGTATTTTCTATTCTCTCCACTTTCTACATTGTCCCCCCCCCCCCTTTTGCTTCTTCTTTTCCTCCTCTGTGTTTTGTTGTGTTAATTAATTAATTTTCCTTCCTTTTTTGTTACAGTGCCCCCTACGGCTCCCTTCCCCAGCTATAAGCATTTGAGATGTCCCTTTCAATTTCTTAATCTATGATGCCGCACCTCTTGCTTTTTCTGATTCTCTCTTTGACCCTTCTTTATTTCCTTATTTGATGTTTGCTGGCATGGCTCATAAGAGCAGATGGTGCAGCAACTTCTTTGGTGAAAAAAGAAAAAAATTTGATAAAAGAGGCTATAACATTTAGCCAAATATAGAAGATGCTCTTCTTTTTTGTAATTTTCGTTTTCTATATTTTTTTGTATTTTTTTGTATTTTTGGACAGTTTGGACTCTAAACACTCCTAAATTGTAATAAAAATAATATTTGACATTTTTAGACTATGAACTACTCAAAATAAATTAAAAAGGCAAGTAAAGAATACTAAAAAAAAAGAACTAAGAAGTTGGGCCAAACACAAAACGAAAATGAGCCCGACTGAACAAAAGTGCTTAGAATGAAACCCAAATAGAAGAAATAGGCCCATTAAGCGATAAATACTAAAAAAATGAATCGGAACCACGTTTGTAGGCCCAAATCATAATGATAAGCCCAATAGTGAGAAAAGCGACTTAAATAAGCCCACTTAGGTTCAACTAGTCCTAAATATTAAGATTAAACTGAAGAATGCGCGAAATGATCGATCATTCGCGCGCATGCCTAGCTTAAGTAACGGTATTTCGGCTTAATTGAACGGATAATTGAAATTGGCGTGAATTAAAAAAAAGACGCTATTCTAACTACTCAAAATACAAATTAAATAAAAACAAGTGACTAAAAGAATGCGGACAAAATTGGGGTATGCCAGCTGCCCCTCTTTATTCGGATTTTATCAAGAAATATGAATTGGCCGAGACATATTTCGAAGATAAAATAGGAATAAAGAATTCAGAAATTATACCAATTTTGTCTACTTAGAGAAACCCGAATTTCTCTTTTTTTTTTTGGAAAGATGGACACTTTCGTGTCGATGCGAAAACAGTAAATGAACACTGACGTGCAGACAGAAAAGGTAAAATGGGCACTTGCGTGCAGACAGAAAAGGTAAAGTGGGCACTTGGCGTGCAGACAGAAAAGTAAAATGGGCACTTGCGTGCAGACAGAAAAGTATAATGGGCACTTGGCGTGCAGACAGAAAAGTAAAATGGGCACTTGGCGTGCAGAAAGCGGTAAATTGCCCAGACTGCCTAAAACCTGTAATCCTTAAACGAACTCTTGACGAATCCGAGTTTGCACGTGGCTTTGAGGAGCACGCTCTTCCTGTTGGCCTTTTCGAGCGACCGGGGGGATCGTTATCAGCTCCGGAACTGATATACAGATCAATGCACGGCGTCCACTGTATCTTAGGCTGATACAACTATTCCGTTGAACCTCACATGGGGCTGCGGTCCATCGCGTTGCTCGTACACGATGTGAGACCTGGGCAGAAAGGAGCGATGATATCTCTGGGCTCCAATCCGCAATGCGCGCCTGAGCGCTCTCTTTTCTTTTCTTTCTTTCTTTTCTGTTTCTCTCTTTTCTTTTTCTTTTCTTTTTTTGTTTCTCTCTTTTCTTTTTTTTTTCTTTTTCTGAACTCCCAACTTGGGGAGCATTTTCTGGAATCTGAAGGCAAGCATTAACACTGCGGTGTTTATCCTCTCTCACTTGTCTGCAGCTGAAAAATGAACCAATGCATGCGATGCAAATGCCATGATTGCCATTTTCTTTTTCTTATGATGAATGTAATGCAAACGTCTGAATTTCTTCTTTTTTTTTGTCTTGCTCTTTTTATGAAGTGCGGGTATTCGAATGCAAAATTTTGGTGTTTGATGATATGTAATGCTCTTGTGTTTTGATGAAATGGCAGATGACATGCAATGGAAAACTTTCCCTTCCTTGCCTTTTTCCTATGAAATGTGAATATTGCTATGAAATGATGAATGACATGGGATGTTTTAGCTTTCTTTTCTTCTAGGAGATGCAAGTATTGATGTGACACAACTGTATTGCTTTGATGTTTGATGGGATGATGAGTATTTGGTTCTTTTTGTTTTATGGAATGCAAACATTACTATGATGTGGACGACACTGAATGTTTTTGTTTGTTTTCTTTTTTGGCATAGGGACCTTAGGATTCTTGAGTGATCAATTCAAGTGTCCTATCGTGATGACTATTTCGAATGTACATTCGACTTAGTCTCCTATTTATTGAAAATGATTTTGTATTTTGAGACTTGATTTGATGTCTGATACAATGATGATGAATGCTTGGTTTGCTAGAAAGAAAGCAGTAAATGAACACTTGGCGTGCTGATGAGAAAGCAGTAAATGAACATTTGGCGTGCTGATGAGAAAACAGTAAATGAGGATGAACACTTAGCGTGCTTTTAATGAACCACTTGGGACCCGAGGGCATTTGAACTCCGAACTGAAGGAGTGACTGGGAATGAGATTTTGAGACTGACAAGTCCAGGATGACTGACCTGAGAATTAGATTGAAGATTGACACTTGAAGTGCTGATTCTTAGAACTAGGCATGAGGATTAACATCTTGTGTTCATCTGCATTTTGCTTAGCAATGCAATGAATGACACATGTAATGCAGACATATGCCATGATTGATGTCTTGAATATTATGGAATGCTTTCGTTCTTTTGTATCTGCTTCTTCTTTGTAGTTTATGAAATGCAAATATCAACATAATGCTTTGGTGTTTGAATGCAAGTGTATGCGGTGATTGGTGCTTTGATGAATGGAATGCTCCTGTTCTAACTTCTGTTTGTTTCTTTTTGCTTCTTCTATGAAATGCAAACATTAATATGATGCAATGCTCTGATGTTTGATGCAATAATTTTTGTTCTTTTTCTTTTATGGAAATGCTAACGTTAATATGATGCAAATGCACCGCTTTAATGTTTGATGATTGAATGAGAAAGGAATGCTTGTGAAATGATGAATGGTATGGAATTCTGGATGACAAGGAATGTTTCTGTTCTTTTTGTTGTTTGTTTGGAGTTTGCAAGTGAGAGTCAACACTGGATGTGTTAATGAAAAAGCAATGAATGAGAAAACATGAAATGAGGATCGCTTGGGATCAAGGGAGTAGCTTTGAATTATGGACGCAAAGGTCTGGTTTATGGGTCAACATATGTCTGTATTGATCTAATGGTCTGAAGCATTTTGATGATGCAATGGTGCATGCAATGATTAGTATCTTGTGGAATGGTGAATGACATGGAATGATTTTGTTCTTTTCCTTTTTATGAAGTGCGAACATTAATATGATGCCAATGCAATGAAAAGATTTCTGCTTTTTCTTCTTCACTATTTTCCTCTATGAAATGCAAGTATTAATATGTTGCAACTGACGTGGAACGTTTTTGTTTTTGCTATGTGATGAATGCACAAAATGTGAATACGCGAATGTAATGCTTTGATGCATATGCTATAATGAATAGGTTGAGATGCCTAGATGCATGAGGTAAACATTTTTGTGATGATGAGATGCGAGACTTTGAATGCAAGGAATTGAGATGATTATTGACCATTCTGTTGAAAAAAATTGAATTTAATTCAAACTCCGGTGTTCTCAAGGTTTTTATTTACAATCAACCTCACTTGTTTTCTCTTTCTTTCCATGATGACTGAATTTTAGATATCTCGTAAACAACTCGTGTTCTCTCTTTTTGAAGCATTGTCTAGTAAGCATGCATAGGAGTGCAAATGTGAATGAATGAGTCAGTTAACTTGGAATTGGTTTAGGGCATGGACTTTTATGGCAAGTGAAGGAATGACAGACATGGTTATTGCCGAAGCTCATGAGGGATCAAGAGATACAAGATTGCCCCAATTCAGGTCTTTGATGAGTGAATAACTTGCCCCTGTCTGGTGGTGACAAAAACTAGGGGTGCAGAAGATGATGAATTGGGAATGCTTCGGCTTTTGAGATGAAAGGTGGAGCAAAAGAGATTTTGTCTCAACCCATAAAGTTTGATGTTGCCCTAGTCATAACAAGGACGAAACTGCCCCAATTAGAATGACAAGGCCTTGTTTAGGATAGTGAGTTGAGAGATTGCCCCGGTGAGGTTTTGTAGGAATGAATGAGGTGAAGGAATGGGAACGCACTTGCCCCACTTTCGAATGACATTTCAAATGGTTTCTTTGGGTGAGGTTGTGAAAGGCGACAGAGTTATGGTGATGGTTATGAACCGAGGGTGATATATGAATGGGGTGGGCGATGAACAAACCTCCCCAAACTTGAGTGGAGTGAGAGGTGAAAGGAATGCCCCTAGTACACACTTTTGGTTCTCTTTAAGAACAACTCAAATGCAATGAAAGTTTCGACTTTTTAGTACGAGGAGAGGCTCCACCTGGTGACCACTAGACCTTGTTTTAATGCAACACGAATGCATCTTGGAGTGCAAGTCCTTCTCCTTTTTTACCAACTTTCTTTTTTGATTGTTTGTTTTTTCTTTTTGAGCAGCTTTCTTTTTTCTGCTTGTTTGTTTTTTTCCTTTTGAGCAAACACGTCGTAAATAGATGAACTTATTTGTCCTAAGATTAACACTTGAGAGAACGAAAACAATTAGTCACTTATCGGAATGGACTTTTTAGGGTTGTGATGTGGAGAAGGGGATGATGAAGTGTTTGGGGGTTGATGGGGAGGATGGGTCTTATTCTGTGTTGGCCGATGGTCAATGGTTTATGAAGGAAATGGTTATTAGGTTTGATGAGGCGTTTGGGGATGGTTGTACCCAATGAGGTGTTTGAAGGTTTTATGAAAGAAGATATGGTTAAACCCAATGAATTGAGGGCTTCTTTGAAAGGAGAAATGATTGAACCCATTGAATTGAGGGCTTTTTAGAAGGGGAAATGATTGAACCCATTGAATTTGGGGGCCCTTTTTTTTTGGAGGGGGGCTCTTATGCTTCATGGCAAAATGTATTGACTCTTAATTTATACTCCCTTTGTCTTCCTTTCTTTGTTTTGGGATTCTCCTTTTTGAAACTTTGTTATTCCCCTCCTTTTGTGGATTTCCTTTCCTTTTGACTTGGGTGAGAATGATATACCATCTTTGATGTGGAATTAACCCTCGTCCAGAGTGATGAGGATATCTTGGGCTTTTCTTGGCTTAAGATGGGTAACAGAGGGTATTTTTGTGATTTTGAATCTTTGGCTTAAGAGGGGTATAGGAAATGGACTTTCTGGGATTTTAGGTTCTTGAGGGTATGGAGAGATGGCCAAATTTCAAATGCTGATTGCTTATTTCTGTAAGACTTAACTTTAGGACAATAATTTATCTATCTTCATGTGTTTGCTCTTTTATTTTCCCCCTTTTTGTGCCCTACTTTTTGCCTGGACCGCTCTTTGCGAGTTTTCAATCCACCGGGCACTCTTTTTTGCCTAGGCCGCCCTTTGCGGGTTTCCAACCTAGCGAGCTTATTTTATCTTTTTTATTTATTATACATTTTTTAGAAAGACTTGCACTAAAGGAATATGATACTGACAAGGAAAATTAGTGATCACAGAATTGCCCCAGCATGGAGGACTTAAAGTGTTAGTGAGAATGAACCAAAAAGTCAAGTATGCACTGATAGGAGAGAATATGCGCTTTATGGGTGGACGGGGTGGGGTTAGACTTGGAAGGGGAATGATGATAAATGAAGGCAATTGACTGACTAAAACAAGAGAAACTGCACCTGACATGCATGCTTACTAGAAGAACGCTTCACAGAGAGCTAACATTGGTTTAAACATGATATAAAAACCTTTTTGATGAACTGTTTCGGTCTTTTATCATGGAATGGATGAGATGTAATTCCCTTTTTTGAAGGAAATACGAATGAGCTATTGATGTGAAAAACTGAGTGCCTTGGAACACCTTGAGTTTGCAAATGAGTGAGGGTAAACTTTTCCAAAAAGGAAAGATTACTTTGCAAGAACATCTCGTCTCTCATCACAACATTTTTGTTGTATGCAATGCATGGATGAAAACATTATGATGTATACATGATGAAAATGAAATGTATGAAAGCATATTCACTTGAAATGTATGAAAGCATATTATAAAAGTTTTTTCTTTTTGATGCTTTCTTTTTATGCAAGACGAAGTATGAAATGCCAGTGCATCTTTGGATGATGAATGATGCAAGAATGATGCTTCTTCTCAAAATGATTTTTATAGAGGCAAGACAAGTTATGAAATGCCGATGCCCCCTTTTTCTTTTGAATGATGAAAGATGCAGGAATGATGCTTTTTTCTAAATGATGATTTTTTTTTTAGAGGCAAGGCGAAGTATGAAATGCCAATGCCCCTTCATTTTTTGAAAGATGCATGTATGGAGGAATGACGTATTTGAACCAAAGTGATGAGGTTAATGAAATGGTACATGAATGCTACATTTTGAATAAATTTGATGATGATTTTTATTCATGATTATGAATGGGATGCTTTCTTGTTTTCATTTTTTGTGCAATGAAATGCATGATACTCACAAAAAAACATGCGTGGGAAGACATGGTTTTTATTGAATGGAAATGCATGCAAAATGAGAGGTTAATGTGTTATTTTTCATGATGTGTGAAAAAGGACAACAATAATGCATGAGACGCGCTCCTAATAAGACACGATTTTTGGATCTTTCGAGAAAATTAGGGGAAAAAGCCTTAGTGAATGGAAACGCACACGTGCGGAGAATGCACTCCTGACAAACCTAAATGAGATTGAGAAAAATGCATGTATGAATTTTATCAAGTTTTTGTTTTATGCCATGCAAATGATGTCTTCATATGAAAATGACGGCGATAATGCGACTTGACATGCAAATGAAAAATAAGATGAAAACATTTTTTCGAGTTTGGTGACTGAAATTTTGGGAACATCACCTCATGTAGCACGGTAAAAGAAAAGACTACGATGATTTTTTGAAAGTTTTGCTTTTTGCCTTTTTTTGAAAATTTTGTTTTATGTAATGCAAGGATGTATGCAAATGATGATGTGAGGCAACCAATGGTCGTTACTCTGAGTAACTTGCATGAAACATTGAGTGGATCCTGACTCGATACTTCGCACAATATACTGAAATGCTTCGACATTTGGAAACAAACCTCACTTGATAGGGTCAAAGTGCCCCGATATCGCAGAGTAACATCTCAAATTTGTAGTGCACAAACAAGTTTGAGATATTACCCTTCGTCATTCGAAGGTGCACTTTTACTCATTGAGCTTTTACATGAAGAGCTTTTCTATTTTTTTTTCTTTGTTTAGAGAAGATGCATGCATTGGAAAAGATTTTTGAAAATTATTTGGAGATGCAAATGATTTACTGGAAAAAGAGGTTTTAGAAAAATGTGCTTGACGGGGTATGACCCGCTCCTACGTATCCCCATTGTAATGAGGAATCAAAGGTTGCGTAGTTCTACTGGGTCTTTTTTTGAAATAATGCTTATGCATGAATGCCATGTTTTGGATGAACTTGGCGAGGAGCTTTTTCCTCTTTTTGATTATAAACGAAATGCTTAATCTATGAAGATGATAATTGTTTTTTCATTTTTATGCAATGAAATGAAATGCAAGATGAATAATTTTTTTTCAAAATTGGAACTTTATTTAATGCAAATGACGCAATGATGTAATGATGCAATGATGCAATGATGCAGGATGCAAGATACTTTTTTTTTTGAGGTTTCTGCATAAGGAGGGTATTCACAGGCGGAATTTAGAAAACTTTCACACTATATGCCACCTCATATAGGTGTTTAAGGGAAAATCATATCTCTTTTTTTTTTTTTTTGAAAATCTTTGAGGGAAAAATTAACTGGACGAAATGCAACAATGCAGCACACAATTTGGGAAGCCCTTGTGACCTAAAAGGGGGTAGAACCTATGATCTAAGGCACTTTGGGGATAATCTTCTCATGTAGCTCTATTCACACCCTCACAAAGGCCATCAGAGCCACAGTCCCTCTCATGAAAATCCCCGTAAATGCAGCAAACTGCTAGATACGAAGCATCATAAAAGAGCACAACTCTGATTGAAACTTTTGCGAGTAGCCAAACGGACAAAGGTCCTGATGGGCTCCCACTACTCGAATCCACTCATCCTATGGTATCCTAATAGACCTGGGTTATGGTCTCTTTCTCTAATCATATAGCCTCAAGGTACAAGTGTGTGTGTGCAAAGGGCATTTCCTTAAAAAACTACCCCACCTGCAAATGAAAATCCAGAACAGTCCAGACAATAGAAAGCAATAACATGTCGTCTACCCTAGGGTTCAATACCAATCAAAAACAACTAATCTAGGGTGCCGACAACAATGCACTAATCTAGGGAGCCGACAACAATAGAAGTAACTATCTATTATTTTAAACAAGAGCAAACATAGAAGAAGAATGCATATGGATGCAACATGCTTATGAAAAAGAGGAAGAATAGAGGCAAAGCAAGATGTTCAAATCAATCCCACAAACCAACACACTTAATTAATTAGGCTTGACCCACTTTTGAAAAAAATGTTTTTTAGTCCCCAGTGAAGTCGCCAGCTGTTGCGCCCGAAAAAGTCCCCCAGGGAGAACCTTCCTCGTTCACAACTTTTCCTAAGACAATGAAGCTGCCACCAATATTTATTAAGGAAAATATTAGGAAAACCTTTTTTGGAAAGCGATTGGTCTTGCGAAACTAGAGAATAGGGTTCGGGGGTCGGTTACGCGCAGGGAAGGTGTTAGCACCCCACACGTCCTCTCTACTGAGAGGGAACCTTTAATTAAATGTGTGGTTTTAGTGTGTTGACTTGAAAATACTTAATTTTGCCTCTCTACTTCTTATCGAAAAATTCTTAATGAAAATCTTTATTTATTATGAAAAAGAAAAGGGGGAAGAATGGGTTTTTAGAAAAAAAGCGCTTGACGGGACAAGGCCCGCTCCTACGTATCTTCCGGTGCGATGGAGAACTCAAAGCTACGTAGTTCTTCTTTGTCCTGAAAAAGGTTTTTGTCTTTTATCTTTTTAGTGAGTTTTCGAAATAGGACGAGCATTTAGTGAATGATTAAACTAACCAAGGTTATGGGTAATCACCGCTAAGTACTCTTGAAAATGAGAGTCACTACCGCCAGTCGGACGAACAAAGGTTCTGATTGACTATTAGTAGCGACTCGTTTTTATTTGTTCTTTTGAAAAGGGGTTTTTGAAAGAGATTGATTGGCATGAATGATCAAACTAACAAAGGTTATGAGTGATCATCGCTGGTTGTTCTTCTAGGAAAAGACATTGCTACCAATGGCTAGACGAACAAAGGTTCTGATTAGCCACTAGCGGCAATGGGTTTGAAAATGATTCTTGAATTTTGTTCTGAAAGCGATCTTGGTTTGCAAAAAGTGATTCCTTTCTTCTTGTTATGAAAATAGCTCTTTTCATTTGCTATGCAAATGCTAAAATCTTTTATGATTGCGCTTGACGAGAATGTGACTCGCTCCTACGTATCCCAAATGGGAATCAAAGCGACGTAGTTCTAACGAGCCTTAAAAATGAAAGTCTTTTTGCTTTGGTTTTGAAAAGTAAAGGGCATTCATAATGATCAAACTAACAAAGGTTATGGGTGACCATTACTAGAACCCATTTAAGTGCATGTAAAAATCTCTTTTGAAAAATGAAGGCCTTCATGATGACCAAACTAACAAAGGTTATGGGTGGCCATCACTAGCACTTGCTATGACTTCGATGCTTAGGAAAATATCTTTTGAAATTGAAAGCATTCAAGCACGGCACAATCATGGAAATCGAATCCTTAGGCAAACAACAACATGGTCATAACTTGCAATTAATCTCATTTGAATTCTTGAGCAAACACTAGCCTAGACTACACATATTAAACCACAACACATAAATAGGCAAAGAAGGAACTTGAATTGGGCATTAAGCAAAAATGCAAGAGTAGGCAAGATTGGGCCTAAATGCACATCTAATGGAAGATGCTAGGCGAGAACCATGCTCAAATATTTCTACAAAACGCAAGGGAATCTAAATGCACCTCTAGTGGAAGATGCAATGTAAGGAATGAGCCTATCCAAGTATTAATGATTCCACATGAGAGTAGACAAGGAAGTGATAGGCACAAATGAATTCAAAAGAGTAGCCGGGATCCAAAATATTAATGATTGAGATGCATTTTTCCTTCAACAACAACAATTATACTAACATATTTACATAAGATGTAACTCTAAATGTAATGAAATGCTTAGTATGTAAAAACAAATTGACGATCTATATTTTTTATGCTAAAACTTTGATGATGATGCTAAGATTCAAGAATATACCTTAACTCCAAGCTAAATAAGCAAGAACTAAGATGAATGAGTGCTAAACCACTTGAATTTACTCTTTAACCTTCAACCTTGAGCTTGATTTTAGAGACTTGGAGATGAATCTTTGAGAAGAATGCAAGAATGATGAGGGGGATGTTGAAGTAAAACAAAGGGTGTAAATAGCACTATGGGCTTTTAAGAAAATAAAATAAAAAAAGCAAAATGGGGTTGTATGAAGTAAACATGGGGGTGTGGAGATAGTAAAAGCAAACAGATGCTAAAAAATGGTTATTATTTAATAAATAAATAAATAAAATAAATAAATAAAATGAAAACAAGGGGCGTGGGATGTACTGCACATCTTGATAATAGTTTCTAAAAATAAGGGATTCTAATAACACTAGTATCCACTCATAAGAAATAAAATAACAAAATAATAAAGAAATAGAAAGGGAGAGAGAGAGAGAGTGAGAGAATCTCAATGGAGAGGGAAAGAGTAAGGGGAGGCCGAGAGAGAGAGAGGGCTGAAGTTGTGGTGGTTGTGAGTGGTGGTGATGAGAGGTGAATGGGCTCATGGGAGTGGTGGTGTTGAGAAAGAGATAGTGGTGGTGATGAGGTGAATGATGGTGATAATGGTGTTGTGGTTGTTTGGTGATTGTTGTGTGGGGTAAGTTTCGGTGGTGGAAGGTGGCTCCGGTGGGGCTCCGACGACACTCCGGCGGCGGTGGCTCTTGGTTTTGTGGAGTGGTGGTTATGTGGGGGTGTTGTGGGTTATGGGGGTGGTTGTGGTTGTTGTTGTGTGGTGGTGGTTGTTGTTGTTGTAGGGATGGTTGTTGTTGTAGTGGGGGTGGTTGTTGTTGTTGTAGGGATGGTTGTTGTTGTAGTGGGGATGGTTGTGGTGGTTGTTTGGTGGTGAAATGGTGTTGTGGTGCTATTGCAGAGATGAGTTTTGGTGGTGAGGTGGAGGAGATGAGTAGTGTTGGAGATATGAGTTTTGGTGGTGAGGTGGTGTTGAGGGGGATGAGTTTTTGGTGGTGAGGTGGTGTTGTGGTGTTGAGAGTGGTGGTTGTTGTGTGGTAGTTGTTCTTGTAGAGATGGTTGTGGGGTAGTGGTGGTGATGTGGTTATGGTGGTTGTTGGGTGGTGAAATGGTGTTGTGGTGCTATTGGAGAGATGAGTTTTGGTGGTGAGGTGGAGGAGATGAGTAGTGTTGGAGATATGAGTTTTGGTGGTGAGGTGGTGTTGAGGGGATGAGTTTTTGGCGGTGAGGTGGTGTTGTGGTGTTGAGAGTGGTGGTTGTTGTTCTTGTAGAGATGGTTGTGGTGGTGTTTTATAGTGTAGTGTTGTAGGAGTGGTGGTTGTTGAGGGGGAGAGAGAGGTAGGAGAAGGAGGGAGTGTGATGGTGTGTGGTGTTGTATTTTCTATTCTCTCCACTTTCTTCATTGTCCCCCCCCCCCCCTTTTGCTTCTTCTTTTCCTCCTCTGTGTGTTGTTGTGTTAATTAATTAATTTTCCTTCCTTTTTTGTTACAGTGCCCCCTACGGCTCCCTTCCCCAGCTATAAGCATTTGAGATGTCTCTTTCAATTTCTTAATCTATGATGCTGCACCTCTTGCTTTTTCTGATTCTCTCTTTGACCCTTCTTTATTTCCTTATTTGATGTTTGCTGGCATGGCTCATAAGAGCAGATGGTGCAGCAACTTCTTTGGTGAAAAAAGAAAAAAATTTGATAAAAGAGGCTGTAACATTTAGCCAAATATAGAAGATGCTCTTCTTTTTTGTAATTTTCGTTTTCTATATTTTTTTTGTATTTTTTTGTATTTTTGGACAGTTTGGACTCTAAACACTCCTAAATTGTAATAAAAATAATATTTGACATTTTTGGACTATGAACTACTCAAAATAAATTAAAAAGGCAAGTAAAGAATACTAAAAAAAAGAACTAAGAAGTTGGGCCAAACACAAAACGAAAATGGGCCCGACTGAACTAAAGTGCTTAGAATGAACCCAAATAGAAGAAATAGGCCCATTAAGCGATAAATACTAAAAAATGAATCGGAACCACGTTTGTAGGCCCAAATCATAATGATAAGCCCAATAGTGAGAAAAGCGACTTAAATAAGCCCACTTAGGTTCAACTAGGCCCAAATATCAAGATTAAACTGAAGAATGCGCGAAATGATCGATCATTCGCGCGCATGCCTAGCTTAAGTAACGGTATTTCGGCTTAATTGAACGGATAATTGAAATTGGCTTGAATTAAAAAAAAGACGCTATTCTAACTACTCAAAATACAAATTAAATAAAACAAGTGACTAAAAGAATGCGGACAAAATTGGGGTATGACAGCATCCAATGCTATAGCGCTGAGAAATCACCAAAACAATAGTTAGTGCATTAGTCAAAAATATGAAATGCCTAATCAAGCCATTTGTTATGCTTTGAAGCCCCTCATTCTTATGCTGAAGTTGTTAGTCTACCATTCTTTTTGGAAAAATCCTTGGCATGGTCAAAAGAGAACCAATCTCTAAGGCTGGGTGAAATTTTGAAACTAGTTGGGAACTGAACTAAGCCTAGTAGTCACACACTCACTTAGGATGGCTTGCGAGCTGAAATAATCATGAAGAACATAGGGAAGTGTGATAAGTGCAAAATGAAAGTGAAGCCCTTGAAAAATTTGATTGATCATTTGAAGAAAATTTGTCTACTAATATGTGTGGCTTCTGTCTTTGTATGTTGAGGTTGTTTTAGTCTTGTTCAAGTGTCATTACTTGAGGACAAGCAATGGTTTAAGTTTGGGGGTGTAATAACTCTTATTTTTAAGAGTTATTTATACATTTTTACTCAAATTGTGTCTTAAAGTAATTAATTTAGTAAATAATTTAGATAATTAAGAAATTGAGAGTTTATGTGGCTGCCTCTGATTTTGAACCAAGTTGAGCGCTTTGGTGCTCTTTTGTTGGAGTTTGATATGTTTGTTAAGTGCTGCAGAGAGGCGTTGTAACAGGTGCTGCAGAGACTGGTGCTGCAGCACCAGATGCGTAGGAGAGAGAAAACGTTGAAGCACTAAAAAGCAAATCAACGAAAATCAAGTGGAAAATTGAGTTATTACAGCCACTAACCAAGTTGCTTCATAGTGGAAAACTTTTGTGCCCCATTATGTCCACTTTCAAGTGGGAGACACTTTTAAGTGGGAGATAAAAAATAGTTGGTGGGAGGGCTTTTTCATCATTCCTTGCCTATAAATAGAGCTCATTTGTGATTGTAGAAGCATTCATTCATCTTGGATGATTCATTCATGTTGGATCATTGATCATTTACCATTGCAAAATTACTCTAAAAAATAATCTAATTTCCTTTGCATTTCTCTTAAGTTCTTGTTCTTACTTTTATGCTCTTTAATTTCTTGCACCTTTAATTTCCGCTCTTTATATTTCCGCACTTCTACATTTCAGTTCTTTATAGCTTTCTTTTACTATCCGTTATATACATTACGCAATTTACAATTCTGTCATTTACAATTCTTGTCAATTATCTTTTATGTCTTCTTCTTTTTCTTCTAAGTCCTTGTCTATAATGATCATGATTGAGTAGACCCTTCTAGTCTTGGGATTGTGGGAATAATCTAATGATAGATCCCTCAACAATTCCAAGTATAGACTCTATTTTATTAAAGTTTTATTTCTAATCTAACCTCAGTATTTTTAAAGTCATAACTCAAATATCAAACGAAGTACCGAAAGGTGGTGTTTGATATTAGAACTATGAGGTTAGACAAGATGATCAAAACATGAGAATAGTTTTGAGAGTCTTGGGACAATAAGGTTTATACTTAGTCTTGGCAATAATCAACCATGATAATAGGTTTGATTATTGTTTCAAGGCACACTCTTGTATTCCGAGAGGAAACTTGAGTTACCGTTGAATACTTTGTCCTTAGAAAAGAACCTTAACATAAAATAGAGGATGGACGAGGGATTGTGAAATGTTTATATCATTGAGATGAAACCACAATCCTAGGACACTTTTATTTATGAATTTAAAACCAACAAAAATTCCTTCTATTTAAATAATTCCTTTTAGCTAATCACAATCGAAAATGACATTGGTAATCACATATGTAACACCCCGATATTTCTAGCTTGTAGAAATACCAAAATGTACCACTTGGCATACATCAGAGTAACTTCCTGTTATTGAATATTAAACACAACTAAAAACTTCGATAAATAATTATCAAACGGTTCCATGAACCTCATTAAACTTAACATAAGGTACTTGAGTCTCATGACTTAAAAACTTATACAACCTGGTGTTCAATATCTAAAACATAAGTAGCGGAAACGATTTACAACTGTTAGCAAGTAATAGTTATACAATCGATAATACAAAGATAACAAAAGGGAAAAAGGCATAATCTTAAAACTGATTCTTCAATAACTCCAAGAGTCACACTAGCTAACCGTACTTCTTCGCCTTTGTTTTTCCCTGTTTCTCTGTAAAAACCACAATAATAAAGGGTGAGATAAACATTATCTCAGCGAGTCTTATCGAGACCCCTTACTAACTCTAGCGGTTCATTATACTTTTATTCTTTGAACCCATAGCCCTAATAAGCGACTATGTGGACATATTTTCTTTGAACTCGCAGCCCTAATAAGCGACTAAGTGGACATATATTCTTCTAACCCGTAGCCCTAATAAGCGACTACGTGTTATATTTCTTTATTACTTGTAGCCTTAATAAGCGACTACAGTTCATGTCTTATTCTTTTCTTATCTTAGCACGTCACGTTGAAATCACTTTCTATTTTCATGATTCTCGGTGAACCCAATCCCACTGACCTTGGAAAGCGGGCTACATGGAAGGGCCCTAGGGTTCGGGCGCATGACTTCCCTGCCCTAGTATGCTAATAATCTGGGGTCGTCACCCTTGATATACATATATTATTATATGTATGCCATTCTTCCTTTCCTCCAGGGAAAGTAACTTGACTTGTTATTACATGAATTGAGAATTTACATGGCTGGTATGGATTTATAATCCCTTATCTTAACTTGACTTGTGTACACTCGCGTATACTAATGTTCGGTTTTTCATAGGTTTCATAATTTAAGAAAATTCCATCTCAAGCATACTCAATTTCATGACATTCATGTATTACAATCATTACAAGTGGTTGGAAAGAAGATTAGAAGAGGTTTGGAATCGAAAGGAGCGACGAAACGAATTTTTGGCAACCGGGGAAAGAAGACCTGGCACGACCCATGCCAGACCTAGCACGACTCGTGCTCCCTGGAAATGCAATTCCAGTCAACCAGAAAGGTTGGCACGACCCGTGCTAGGGGTAGCACGACCCGTGCTGCCTGTAGCAGAGTCACAATTCGCTTATTTCGTTCTGTTTCGCTTTTCCTATCGCGTCCAATCCGTAACCCAATCAAAGTTTCCACCTTCAACAGATAATATCACAGATAATTCCAGTGCAACCAAGTCATTCAACAATCAACCTATCATTCAAACAAATGTATAAATTATCGTAAAAATGTAATTTCGTGAAAACGGTTTTTGACTCGATCCCTTTTGAAACAAAATGCGAAACATATCAATTCAGAGACATACAACACAGTGTCGAAAAACATCCCTAAGCGAGTATAGAACTCACCTGAGGTGATGAAAATCACAAAAACAACGAATCCACGGATTGCAACGACAATGTAACCTCACGAACGATCCCCGTACTCGAGCTTCTCACCACTACTCGAACCTAGCTACCAATGGCCTAGAACATCAGAATCAGCAACTGAAATTGCTCCAACATCTACCCAAACGAACTGAAAACAGAATGTGGCTTGCCGAAATACTTCAACAACGGATTATGAGCTTCAATCAACTACATGCAATGGTACAAGCTCCATTTCTCTCATTTGAGCTGGAATATTCAGAAATGGTGAAATGACGAAGGGGAGGAAACAAGTGATGATTGTGGTATTAGATTGTAGAGGAGAAGAAATGCAATTGATTGGTGTTGAAATCTCAAACATGCCCCAAGAATTGAGAATGGTGCTTCCTCTCAATTTCTCCCTCTCTCTCGCGACTCCCTATCTCTCTCTCACTATTCTTTCTTTCTCAATTCTGGATTTCAGCAAAAAGTGAAGTGTGTGTTGTGTTGGTCATGGGTCAGCTGAGGGTGATGTGGAAAAATGGGTGTGAAATGACCGTTTCGTCCTTGGCACTCTAACATTCACGTAACCCCACTGAATCTATTTTTAATCACTAAATCAAACAATAATTCAGATGACCAAAAAAATGATTAGACAAACCACACAATTATTTATTTAACCCATGGCAATCATCTCATAATAAATCAATTATGCTACTTAATTATCTTGTGACCTCTTACCGATTTCAATAAATGAAATTAGCTAAATTGGGGATGTTACAACATAAGTCTCTGTGGGATCGAACCGTGCACTTGCGGCCTATCATGGGTGTGATGAAAATCAATGAAACAAAGCAACAATCGACAGAACCAAGGCTGGAATCAAAATCGTCAGTTTGTAGAATTTGGTTGCTTGCCACAGTGAGATAATGGAGAGCGCGAATGGAGGAGTGAAGCTTCTTAGGTTTTCATGGAAGCTTGCACAGCAGAGAGAGAAGGAAGAAGAGGAGCACTTTAACAATATAGTTAATTAACGGAAGAAGAGGAGCACTTTAACAATATAGTTAATTAACGCTAGGGATGGTCTATATTATTACTCTAATTACTTTAATAACTTTCTAAATTAGAGAGAGAGAGTGTGTATCTATATTATTACTCTAATTACTTTAACAACCACAAAAGACTTAATAGAAACTTATATAGATTCAAGTGTGAAACCCTGAAAGTAACTTGGAAAAAATAGAATTATTCAATCCAAAGAATACCCAAAGGTTTACTCCCATGGCTATTGTATTTATAGGAAGATCTTGTGCAACAAATGAAGAGCCGGTTAAAGTTCTACAAGCAGAGAAAGGTGTGATTAGGAGATTGTGTAATCAGAAAAAAGAGGCAGAGTAACAACGAGATATAAAACGAGACGAAAAAGTTATAAGCAACATATTACATAATAGTGTGTGCAATAAAGGTAACGAAACTTGAGACCTAATAATCCTCCTCAGGCTAGGTTCTCAAATCAGAGCATACAGGAAACTCAAAAACAAAGGAAAGACCTAAAACCTTACTATGAATTCCAAAACCTTACAAAAAATTCAGAAACCTAATTATGATAAATTCGCAATAAATATCTATATATTTAAAAGGTTTAATATACTCAGGAGCACTTGAATGAGATGATTGGAGTTTCTTCCAGATTAGCTTCTATCCATATTTTTACCCTCACTGTGTAGCTTTTGAGTTGAGGTATCGTCCCTAGGCTTATTATTCTTAACGGCAGATGTAGTTGATGGGATAAAATGCACATGAAACTTACCTTCTCCTAAGTACAGGAGTTGTACATGTGGTATAGATACTAGAAAGTTGGAAAACTTTTTATGGCCATAGAAAGGTTTACCCAAAGGCACATCACACTTTGTCAACTCTGCACGAAGATCTCCAATGGATATCCCATTCGGGTACGAACTCGATACCTTCTTAACCAGTATACAAATTGACTCTGGAACTTCACCGAACTTTATGTCCAAAGAAGGTTTGAGGAACTTCACAATTTGTAAATATGTGGATGTGGGCTCCGCGGCAGCTGAGAAGGGTTCAAGAGTCACATTCGAGTCTCCATACCACGAATCAAACGGGTTGAAATGTTTTCCGGTAAGATCTTCCCCCTTGAGAATCGAAGACCAATTCCACATTATAGTTGTTGCACCACGGAGAACATCACAAGTCATGCCTGGACATGCAACCAAGATATTGTAGTTCCACATTCTTGCGTGGTGCAACAATGATATGTTTGTGAGGCCTACATCGCCACATATAATAAAGAGGTGAATAGGTGGAGGATTTTCCCAAAACCACCACTGAATAAGATCAAAGAAAAGATATTCACAGGCCTTTTTCCTCTTTCTATTCTTCTTCATTTCATCTGCAAAAGATAAAAAAGATGAAATTGAGAAGATGGTAAGACATGAACGAGACCAAATCAATTTCAATGATTTGTTAGCTGCACCTCCATCTCAAATATGATACATGCAAAATAAAAAGGCATGGAAGTGGAACTGCTTGTCACATAAAAAAGGATTGATTGCACTTCACCCCCTAAGGTATTATACAAATAAATTTCAGTGCAGGAATTTTTATATCATCCATTTACACCCACAAACCTTCCGAAGCATACTATTCATCCCCTTAACATTCAGAAACATTGAAAACAGTCTAGTTTTTTATTTTCTTGACAAAACTAGGTTGGTCTAAATATAAGGATCAAGACTTGATTTCCAAAACAATCTAATAGGGGCATATGCAAGGTTGCGGATACAAAAAGTGCGAAATGCTAGTAGACTTATGGTCTGAAATCTATGAATCATCTTACAACAAGCTTAAAATCTGTTGTGAGAGAATGAAAATGAAGATAGCAAAAGTGATAGGGTAAGAAAAAAAGAACCTGTAATGTGGCAGAGATTAATGCCGGTGCAGGAAAGTGCTGTTTGTTCGAACGTTGAAAACTGAGAAACATCGCCATAAGCACGAAAATCAATAGGGCCGTTAATCCCGTTAGTTCTAAGGGCTCGCCTGACTGAAGGTGCTATCTTCAAAACATCAAAGCCGGAAGGCACGCCACAGGTGTCAAAGTCCCACCATACCGAAACCCTAACCTTATCTTCCTTGTGTTGATTGCAGTGAGGTTGAGGAAGAGGAGGAGGAGGAGGATGAGAAGAAGAAGATGAGAACCCAAGCACTGCAAATCGAAAAAGAAAGTTGCGAACTTGCGATGTGCGAATTTGGGATGATGAAGAGGAACAACGGGAAGGGAGAAACAATAGGTTTTTCCGAAAAAGAGGAAACATTGTTGGGATCGGAACGGAAGTAGAGTGACGGAAAGAGTAGAAAGAAAAAGAACGAGGTGCAGACGACAAGTTTTTAGGCGGTGAATCGACAAGTTTTAGATTGAGAAATGCTATTTTGACCACTTTGTGGACCAGTTTTTGGACCAATATACGGATACAGTCATACACACACTAATACGTATTATACTAGTTGGTTTTAATAATAATAAATTGTTTTATGTTTAAAAAACTGAAAATACAAAATCAAAACGACACTGTCATTTTTCCCACTTTCTTCTCTCTCAACGCGACCTTCTCAGGCAAACCCCAACCTTCTCTTCTTCTCTCTCAACGCGACGGCGACAGCGACGCCGCCGTCTCAAGTTCTCTCTCAACCCCAACCTTCTTCGGTTCAAGTTCTTCCACCGTCTCAACCGTCAGCTCCGGCGAAGCACATCCACGTCGGCGTCTCGTGTTGACTCTCTCAGCTCCTTCGTCTGCGAAACCATCAGCATTTGTGTTTCTCTCACTCTGGATTTGATACAGTATTCAAAATTTTTTGCAAGGTCAGGTATTTCTTTGATTTTCCTTTTCATAATCTGCTAGCTAATCAGTTTTTTGTTTTGGTTTCTGTAATGTCACGAGTGAGTTGATTTGCTAGTTGTAGCATGTTGCTTGTTAATAGGTTGCTTTGGGCCTAAAATGGTTGATTTGCTTGTTAATAGCTTTTAGTTTCTATGTCTCTGTATATCGTGGATTCCATTTGAAAAAAATGTTGCAATTTGGGGTTGGAAGTATATCATCTGAAAATCAGAAAATAATATGGTTTTGTGTAGTTATAGTGTTGACTGTTGACATGCTGTTGTATGTTACTATTTTATTTGATTTCAAGTTTGCATTTGGAGTATTTTAAATGGGAAGAAATGTGATTTTATTTGTTGCCATAACACTGTTTATTCTGATTGCTGTTTGAAATATGGGTTTTTGGTGCTTAAAGCATTATTAATAAAGTAGTTCCATTTGAATCTATTAAGGAAGTTATTTCTCATTTTGGAGGAGTTTTTGAGGTATAAAGTAGTTCCAACAAGCTTATCAATTGTTAAAGCCATTTGTGACTTCTTCCACTCATGTGGCTCTTGTTGCCATCACTACTGCCATGCTACTATAAGCTTGTTTATCTGCAAAACTTACACCCATTACATTTGGTAGTTCCCTGTTACAATTCTTGTTGGTTGCACATAAGTTGAGAAAAATATTGGAGATACTTCAAACATCAGTGATTCAGTTCATTGTTTTATACTTATCATTGTGCAAAGTGGTAAAATATTTGTAGGTTTGTCTGGTTAACTGTTTAGAAAACCTGGGTAATTGATGTGGTAACTTGGTTAATTATTGTTAGAAAATCTGGGTAATTGATACAAATTGAATTTGAATTTAGTGTTCATATTTGAATTTAGTGATTGATTTTGTTTATGCAATGTTTGTTGATTTTGTTTATGCAATGGTTAATTATTGTAAGGAACACTAACAAGTAACACTGTTTTTAGTGATTGATTTTGTTTATGAAGTACATTAATTGAAGTATATATTTTTTCCACAGCAAACGTATAATAACGTTCCATTATGGGAAGGACCAAAGAAACTGAGGTAATTTTATTTTCACATACTTTAGAAGTTTTTACAATTGTCCTTAAGTTAGTCATTTACCATACTTGTAAAATTGAGTATAACTCGGTGTTCTTGTTATTGTGTCTTAATTGATGTATTTTTCAGATCCGAGTGAGACACACAGTAAAGACTCAGGCACTAGTTGAGATTAATAGAAACTTAAGTCCACTACAAAAGAAACGTCTTCTAACAACTCCCTTCCATTCCTTGATTGATCTTGTTGAAGAGATCAACATTAGTGGTGTTTTACTTAGGGAAGTTTTGAGAAGGTGGGATACACATAGTGTAGGTATTGGAGTAGGGAATAGGCTAATTTCATTTTCAAAGTTAGATGTTTGTTTTGGGTTGGGGCTTCGCATAGTTGGAGACCCTGTTTTTGATGATGATAGAGTTGACTCTAGAGTCAAACAGTTGTTTGATGGGGAAGTAATTAATATGCCCTGTATTGTTAAAAAAATGGGAGACCTAACATCAGATGAATTTGTAGAGGACTTTTGTAGGCTTTACCTTCTCCTTGCTTTTGCCACTTTTTACTTTCCCCAAACCACCCGCACGATCAATACCCTACCCTTTAGCTTATTGGATGATTTAGATAGCCTTCATAGGTATGATTGGGGTGGTAAGGTTTATAACAACTTAGTAGGTAGCTTAAACCGTACTGCTCCCCTCTTGAATGAACGCAAGAACATTGAATCAGTGAGTATTGCCGGGTGTGCAGCTCTACTTCAGGTACAATTCTGTTATCCTTTTTAGAGTTGTTATTAAAGTAAACAAAATTTAAATTTGATTGTTGAATCTATTTTGTGATGTAGATTTGGACCGTTGAACACTTATTGTTGCGGCCTACTCCACAAAATACACGTTTTCCACGGTTTTTAGCTTGGTTTGACGTGCCGTCGGGAAAGTGTATAGTTGGTAGAATATTTGAAAGCAAAAAGGTTAGCTGCAATGCGTTTAGTTTAATTCATTTAGTGTTTAGTTTCCTAAAATATTGGAATTCGTTAATGTGTAGTTTCATTCATTTAGTGTTTAGTTTCCTAAATTCAGTTTCATTCATTTAGTTTTATTGGTGAATTGATATTATATTTTTGTATTCAGTTTGTTGAGGTTCTGGCGTTGAGCGAAGGAGACCGATCAAACGAAGTCCTCAATGAAGCTATTGAGGAGATTGAAAGGAGATATTGTGAAGGGATATTTACCAAAGAAAAGGAGATTAACATTAGGCTTTCGAGTGTTGAGGATAAAATCAAAGTCTATAAAAGAAAAGATGATAGAAGGGCATCAGGAAGCAATGAAATTGGTGTGAGTGATCATGTCCCAGGTGCGTCCTATGCACCTACCGTCGCAAATGGCTCAAAGGCGACAAGAGATCAAAATAAATTCAAAAAATTGCTGTATTCTTTGTACAATTTTTGCACCCGCCCAAGCACATCGACAACGGCGAACGAGTACGTGTTACTTCTTTTTAGAATTTATAACTGGAAGGTACTTGAAATTTTGTTGTTGCCAATGAGTAGAAATTTTGACAACGTGCTTGTTCTATGGCGATGCAGAACGTTGGTTAGGTTGGATGACCACATTCTTACAAGAATGTCTCTCGAGGGTCTTGCACCAAGGAAATGGGTGGACAACCTGGTATTCAAATGCACCCAATATTGAATTGTGAATTTCATTTGTTTTTCGAATATTGTTTATGAAGTTTAATTTTAGGGTAAATTTTTGTTTTCAGCTATTCTGTTTTGTTTCGCCGATGTTGATGGAAGAAGAATTGGAAAGAACGGGTTTGCTGACCCGTTTCCTATTTAATTCCTTCTATGCTGTGAGTCCATCTTAAAATCCTTTATTTGGAAGGATTTGAGTTTAAAAATTAGTTAGTTAATATAGTTATGATGAGAATATTGATTTTATAATGTAGGCGGAAGTGATCAAAGAATTACAATCTGGACAAGCCGGCACCCAAAAAAGATGGACTTTACGACAGCATTTCAAACATGTTTCATTGAAAGAATTGAAGTCAACCCCCATGGATGTCTTAAGGTCTTCAGAGATGGTAAGTTAGTTCGAATTAGTGGTTTTTTGTTGTACATTCAGCCCCCTTGGAATACTCTGAATCTTCTATCATGAATTCACTAATTGTGCTTCTGAATTCACTGCTCACCTCACCGTGTTTCAGTCACATTCAACAATGGTGCATGACAATCATGCACACACACACACACACACACACTCACAGAAAGAAGGAAGTGAATCTGAGCGACAAAACGAGTAACAGAAGAGTAAACAGAAACTGAAAAGATGAAATTGTATTCAACTGAAATGTGAATCTGTTACAGTAGTATTTATATGTTGTTTGAGCAAGAAACTGATTATCGCAATTGAATGCCAACTAGGCTGCCATTTTTTGCCACATCTATTGTGGCTTACAAGTTCATTTATTCAATCTACACTTAAACAAAATACACAAACTGAATTAACAAAATAGAATGGAAAAAAACTGAAGATGTTACAGGAGTCTTTTGATTAGCTTTCAACAGTACATATGTGTATTATGAATATTACCTAAAAATTTATTAATAAATGTGTTAGATTTTTGCACCGGCCTGTTACAATGGACATTGGGTGTGCTACGTGGTAGTTCAACACGAACGGAAGATGTACGTGTTGGACTCCTTGACAGATGAACGAAACGATTCTTGGTTGTTGCTTGATAATGCAATGGTAGTGTCCTATTCTAACACCTTAATATATCTTTTTTTGGTCTTCTAATTAAATTTGACAACGTTTGTAATTGTGATTTTTTAGCGCATTCGTTTTGAAGAGCTGTTGAGTTACGTTTGTGATAATTCTCTGGAGACCGTTTATGAAATACTGCCCAAACAACACAATAGGTAAGTCATTTTACATGCGTTCTTGGGAAAGTTGTTATGTTTACAATAGATTTTTATTGTTTTTATGTTTATGTATTGAAATCCATATTCCCTTCCAATACAGTCATGATTTATTGTTTTTATGTTTATGTATTGAAATCCATATTCCCTTCCAATACAGTCATGATTGTGGAATCTATGTTTTGAAATACTTGGAATTCTGGAACGGTGAAGGAACCATGCCACAATACTCAGAGGTTAATCATTATTTATTTTTATGTTTCTGTCTTTGAAATGTTATGGGAACAATGCATATATATATTAACTCTACTTCTCTTTTGTTTAGGATGATGTACTTCAATTTCGTCAAGACTTTGTTTTGAAATGGGTACTTGATCCACGAAATGTGTATAGGGCAGAGGTATTAGAAAAAGCAAAGGTTCCACAAGATTTGACTTTGCTAACATCATTATGACTTTATTGAGAAAGATGAAGACACTTTGAGATGTTGCTTTGGATGAACGAGAGGAGCAGAAGATGATTATGAGGGACAATTTGAAGAGATTCAGATGTTGCCTACACGATGAGGGAGACTCTGAAGAGATTGAGATGATAGATGAATGTACTTACTTAGTTAATGTTTATAACACGTTTGTTAAATGTAAAAAAAACATGCGTAATTCTGAAGGCTGGTTGGTGATATGGTCTAAAAAAGAAATGTAGCTTTAATTTTAACACCACATGTCAGTAAGCTTAATATTGTGCTTACATTTTGAGCTGGAGTTGGTGACATGATATGATATTTGTAAAATGAGAAATTTACAATAAATTTCTCCTTTATTGACAGGTTGGCTAGTTGTGAGTTAAATCTGGGGAATTGGGCACGTAGGTTGGTTATCAAATACAACATAAACAATTAACCATAATTTTTTATGTGTCATTCATTGTGCTTACATTTTGAGCAGGAGTTGGTGGTAAGATATGGTTAAAATCAGAAATTTAAAATGAGAAATTTAGAAATTTTAATTAAATTGACAGGTTGGCTAGTTGTGAGCACAATGATGGGGAATTGAGCACGTAGGTTGGTTATCAAATACAACATAAACAATTAACCATAATTTTTTATGTGTCATTCATTGTGCTTACATTTTGAGCAGGAGTTGGTGGTAAGATATGGTTAAAATCAGAAATTTAAAATGAGAAATTTAGAAATTTTAATTAAATTGACAGGTTGGCTAGTTGTGAGCACAATGATGGGGACTTGAGCACGTAGGTTGGTTATCAAATACAACATAAACAATTAACCATAATTTTTTATGTGTCATTCATTGTGCTTACATTTTGAGCAGGAGTTGGTGGTAAGATATGGTTAAAATCAGAAATTTAAAATGAGAAATTTAGAAATTTTAATTAAATTGACAGGTTGGCTAGTTGTGAGCACAATGATGGGGAATTGAGCACGTAGGTTGGTTATCAAATACAACATAAACAATTAACCATAATTTTTTATGTGTCATTCATTGTGCTTACATTTTGAGCAGGAGTTGGTGGTAAGATATGGTTAAAATCAGAAATTTAAAATGAGAAATTTAGAAATTTTAATTAAATTGACAGGTTGGCTAGTTGTGAGCACAATGATGGGGAATTGAGCACGTAGGTTGGTTATCAAATACAACATAAACAATTAACCATAATTTTTTATGTGTCATTCATTGTGCTTACATTTTGAGCAGGAGTTGGTGGTAAGATATGGTTAAAATCAGAAATTTAAAATGAGAAATTTAGAAATTTTAATTAAATTGACAGGTTGGCTAGTTGTGAGTAAAAGATGGGGACTTGAGCACGTAGGTTGGTTATCAAATACAACATAAACAATTAACCATAATTTTTTATGTGTCATTCATTGTGCTTACATTTTGAGCAGGAGTTGGTGGTAAGATATGGTTAAAATCAGAAATTTAAAATGAGAAATTTAGAAATTTTAATTAAATTGACAGGTTGGCTAGTTGTGAGCACAATGATGGGGAATTGAGCACGTAGGTTGGTTATCAAATACAACATAAACAATTAACCATAATTTTTTATGTGTCATTCATTGTGCTTACATTTTGAGCAGGAGTTGGTGGTAAGATATGGTTAAAATCAGAAATTTAAAATGAGAAATTTAGAAATTTTAATTAAATTGACAGGTTGGCTAGTTGTGAGCACAATGATGGGGAATTGAGCACGTAGGTTGGTTATCAAATACAACATAAACAATTAACCATAATTTTTTATGTGTCATTCATTGTGCTTACATTTTGAGCAGGAGTTGGTGGTAAGATATGGTTAAAATCAGAAATTTAAAATGAGAAATTTAGAAATTTTAATTAAATTGACAGGTTGGCTAGTTGTGAGCACAATGATGGGGAATTGAGCACGTAGGTTGGTTATCAAATACAACATAAACAATTAACCATAATTTTTTATGTGTCATTCATTGTGCTTACATTTTGAGCAGGAGTTGGTGGTAAGATATGGTTAAAATCAGAAATTTAAAATGAGAAATTTAGAAATTTTAATTAAATTGACAGGTTGGCTAGTTGTGAGTAAAAGATGGGGACTTGAGCACGTAGGTTGGTTATCAAATACAACATAAACAATTAACCATAATTTTTTATGTGTCATTCATTGTGCTTACATTTTGAGCAGGAGTTGGTGGTAAGATATGGTTAAAATCAGAAATTTAAAATGAGAAATTTAGAAATTTTAATTAAATTGACAGGTTGGCTAGTTGTGAGCACAATGATGGGGAATTGAGCACGTAGGTTGGTTATCAAATACAACATAAACAATTAACCATAATTTTTTATGTGTCATTCATTGTGCTTACATTTTGAGCAGGAGTTGGTGGTAAGATATGGTTAAAATCAGAAATTTAAAATGAGAAATTTAGAAATTTTAATTAAATTGACAGGTTGGCTAGTTGTGAGCACAATGATGGGGAATTGAGCACGTAGGTTGGTTATCAAATACAACATAAACAATTAACCATAATTTTTTATGTGTCATTCATTGTGCTTACATTTTGAGCAGGAGTTGGTGGTAAGATATGGTTAAAATCAGAAATTTAAAATGAGAAATTTAGAACATAATTATACAAACGGGTTACAATTTCAACTCAACAATTGTGTTAATAAATGTTCCGCAAATTGCAACACCGATCATATTCATCCATCTCCAAATCTCAAATAATACACTCTACACATTTAATAAAATCTTATAGTGGACACGAACCAAAGTAGTTGCATCCATCACATCCCCACCAGTCATAACCTCAACAGTTGATTCAACAGAAATTTCCCTATTGATTTTATGATTTGCCACTCCAACATTGTCCGCCTACACAATATACAAAAAAACATTAACATGCATGTTAATAAGTGGCTTCTTTCATGGTTAATAGATCAATAGTTACCAAACAAGACTGACCTTCATAATGTTGCTGTCACTAGCTCGCTTGGTTCGCTTCTTCTGTGACTTTTTAACAACTTTCTCAACAATAGATATTTTTCTGTTCGTCGGAGGACGACCTTTACGTTTTACCCTCAATGGACTGTGACATATAGGAGTAGTAACTGGGATAGAGTCTTCGTCTTCATTCAAACTTGTTTTAACATTGTCCATTGAAGTATCCAAGTTTGGCAATTCAGAACTAAATTGATGCAACACTTTATGGAATGCTTTTGTGGCATACTCAGACTCCGCCGCTACTTCAGCAACCTCGTAAAAATGCTTCGAGAGTTTTTCAAACCTCTCCATCAGTGGTTTCAATTCCTTCACACCATAATTTATCTTAATATAAGAATGCTTCCTTTTAACATTTTTTTTCCATCGAGACAAAACATACTTGTTTGGGACGTTTGAAACCCTCTCCTTAGCGCACACACATAGTACATGGCGACACAAAATTCCTCTAAACTCAAACAACGAGCATTCACACTCGACATTATGGTTTTCAACATTGAACACAACTTTAAAGTAGCGCTCTTTTGGTCTATCTCCAACCAACAATTCCTCCAACACATTATAACTAGCAATGCAACCCTCCAATGACTCCAATGAGGGGACACAATTCATTTTACCTCTAAATTCAGTTTGGACCTCCTTAAATTTAGCATGCGTGTAGGCACGTTGGAACTGCATTTCGATTAACGAGTTTGACCCACAAGGTATTGTTGTATCCATTGATTTAAAATCCGCTTGAAATTCTTTTTCTGCTCTATTTCTAAGAGCATTGTCATATTGTTTAACAAATTGACCAAGACTTGTTGTTGAATTTATATATCCATCAAAGAAAGCATGTATGCTCTCACTGCGCTGTGTGGTTGACATGCCCGCCCAGAAGCTTTTCCTTAACAACGTCGGTGCCCATCTTTGTCGCTCCTTATACAACCCACTTAACCATTCATTGTCTTGAAGGTCAAATTTTTCTATCAAGGAACACCAGTTATCTTCAAAAGCAAGTACGGTGTAAGTATCGTAAACTGCTTCTTTCACCGCTGCCTTTATCTTCAAATATTGACCATATCCATTGAGTTTTTCCGGTATTTTTTTCATTATATGCCATAAACACCACCTATGGCGAGTGGAAGGGAAGACTATCTCAATCGCTTTTTTCATAGCACCGCATTGGTCAGTGACAATACCCATAGGCGCCTTTCCTAGCATGCAACGAAGCCACGCTTGGAAAAGCCACACAAATGAGTCTTTGTCTTCACCGGAAAGTAGGCCACACCCAAGTAATGTTGATTGACCATGGTGATTTACACCTACAAATGCAGCAAAAGGCATGTCGTATTTATTGGTCAGATATGTTGAATCAAATGTCACCACATCTCCAAAATATTCATAAGCAGCTCTACTTCTTGCATCCGCCCAAAATACATTCTTCACATGAAAACCGTCGTCCAAATCAATATCATAGAAAAAATCTGAATTTTGTTCCCTCATTTGATAAAAGTAACTTATCAACGCCTTCCCATCACCTCCTTTTCCAATTGAACGCCTTTCCATGTTGACATAATTCCGCACGTCCTTTTCACAAAATGGTACCTTTTCATGGCCTCCAGCATCTGTAACAATAGATTGAAACGTTTTGTTAATCCTCACTCCCGCTTCATCATTGATTTGGATTGTCCTCTTCACATGTAGATTTAGTTTCTTGTTAGGCCTAAACAACCTTGCCTTTGTGGGGCTCATCTCGTGAGAATGGACACCTTCAAATTTTCTGACTTCCCATGTCCCATCGCATTGTAACTTCAAACCTATCCTGGCAGGACATTTGTTCACTTTAGTCGGAAGTGTTTTCAATGAACATGGAATTTTTGACATGTTTGCCCTAGACCCCGCTCTCGAGCATGCAAGATTGACCCACTTCGTTTTCCCATCATCCCTCTTTAGTGATGTTCTAATTTTCCACCCAAAACCTTTTCTTGACGCATACTCACCATAAAATGATTTCCCCTCATCTAACGAAGCAAAACACATCCCTATTACAGGCTCCCAACGTGCGTCGTCATCGTTTGAGTTTTCAACTATTATACCTTCAGCATCCCCACCACCACCCTCCACGAAGGTTGCTGCACTATCCATCTTTTTTCAAACCTACGTGTCACGTCAACACTGCACGGTTAAAACCAATAAAACACAACATTATTTAATAACCCAATCAGTTTACCGATATTTACTACTAACTAATAATAGTCAAACTAAAGTACCACAAACTTCACAAATTAACGGGGTTCTCAAAGTACAATGAGACGGATTTCTTATTAGTAACACAAACCAAGTTCAGAAAACAATTACCCAGCTTTCTTGACCAACTAACCAACCCGTGTGGTTCATAAGTGATGTGCTATTTCGCTAACCCACTCATGTTAGGCTTACACAAATCTTCAAACCCAGTAACTTAATGGAGGTAAAAGAGAGAAGCAAAACCTAACTATTATTCTAAGGGGTTAAATTGACAATCTAACAATAATTAACCAAGTTACAACATCAATTACCCAGGTTTTTTAAACAGTTAACCAAGCCACACCACATTTGTATCAGACTTAGAAAATTTAGGGGGAAAAACACAAACACGGGACAAATTCCTACTGTAATTACCTCAGTAAAAGATCCTGCCGCTGGACAACGGTGGAAGGTGCGAAGCGCGAGTACACAACAACGGCTAACAGCGGAGGAGGAGGGAGGACAGGGTGGAGGGGTTTCAGTTGAGCGTCCCACTGAGAGGGTGAAACGCTAGTAGGCAACAGACACAGCGGAGATTGGCGGAGGAGGGCGGAGGAGGAGGCGGATTTCAGAGGGAGGAAGCGGTAACAGCGGAGGAGGGAGGACAGGGTGGAGGGGTTTCGGTTTAGCGTGGTACTGAGAGGGTGAAACCCTAGTACGCAACGGACAGAGCGGAGAATGGCGGAGGAGGAGCCGGATTTCAGAGGGAGGAAGCGGTGAAGGGGTTTCGGTCTTTCATGGAGATGGTTTTGGAGGTGCTGGATCGGTCTTTCATGGAGATGGTTTTCTGATTTTTGTGTCTTTAATTTTCTAAATATAAAACTATTTATTATTATTATTATTAATATATAAAATTTTATTTTATAAAGAGAGGGGTATGTATCCGTATAGTACATTGTTGTATTTGGTCCACTTTGTGGTCCACAAAGTGGTCAAAATAGCATAACTGTTTTAGATTTGGTCGGTCTTGTACTTCTTTGTTTTTTTGACAAAGTCTTGTACTTCTTTGTTGGGTGTTGTTGCATTTTCGTCCACTCAAAGTCTCGTACTAGATTTGGTCAGACTTTTTTTTTTGTTAAACAAAATCTCTATGTTTTTCATTACCCATGCGAGTGACCGGGGATGGCAACCGAACCCATGTCCAGTGGACACCCGTAAAAATTATTCGCACACATAGGCGCGGGTTTGGAGACTAGCCAATGTTTTTAAAACCGGACGGGAGATCGAACCGGTGAGGCCTCCGGTTCATGGTTCAATCGGTTCAACCGGTTCAATCATGGTTGAACCGGATGAGTAATTTATTAAATAAAAAATAAAAAATATTAAATTTTGGAGAAAAAAGTAAATTTAAAAATAAAAAAATGTATTTCGGGCGGTTCAATCCGATTCGGTTTCCGATTCAAAGCTCTTCCCCAGTTCGATCCGGTTCTAGGCGGTTCAATAGGACTGCTGTTCAAATGAGGTTGAACCAACCGGCCGGGGGTCCGGTTCACGGTTCAACCGGTTGAACCGGCCGGTCCGGTCCTGTTTTTAAAACATTGGGACTAGCACTATAGTGCCTAGCCCGCTATGGGCCGGCACTCGCACTCGCTTAGGTATATATATAGTCTAAATTATAGTTTTGTTCCCATTATTTTAGAAAATTCACACAATTAGTTCAATTGGGGATTTGAGTTTTTTTTTATGTGGAGCTCATTAATTGACATGGCACCTGATGTAGGTGCTGCTACGTCAATTAATGAGACACATCATGTGCCACATCACTTACTTGTTAATTAAAATATTTAAAATAATGAATAAAACTAAAATAAAAGAAATCAGAAATCCCAAATCATGAACCCTAATTCTACAAAACCCATAATTCTCTCTCTTCCTCTTCTCTTCCATAAACATATTCTTCCTATCTTCTTCTTCGTTCAACAAATAAGTGGCATTTGGATCACTTATTGAATTGACCATCGTGTGTGGAAGTTTAGAATCTGTGGGGGCTCGTAGCAAATTGCACGACGACTCTGATGAGAGAGGAAGTTACTCATGTAATGCCACAGTAAAAGAGCTGAGGGAACTTCGGGCTTTCCCAAAGAAGGGAAGTCTGTTGAAGTGAGTGGAGTTGTGGTTCATAATGTTAGTCCAAATTCTCCCTCACTCATTTCTAGCACGATTGCTCTTCGAATGGAAATTCCTCGATGTGTTCAGGTTAGTCAATCTACATCTATCAAAGCTCTTTCTTTATAGTTAACTGATGCTATGTACCTTTGCTTTACACTTTAATGATGATGATTAATACTTTCAATTATTTTCTTTCTTCATTTAGAGTAGACATGATGCTGTAAGGACTTAGCTTGCGGTCATCAGTTCCAGCTCCTCTCTTTTTGTTATTGGGTACTTGTTGAATGATGAAGAAGAGAGGAAGAATATGTTTATGGAAGAGAAGAAGAAGAGAGCGTGAGAGAGAATTGTGGGTTTGGTAGAATTAGGTTTCATGATTTGGGATTTTTCGTATTTGATTTTAGTTTTATTAATATTTTTGTTTTAAATATTTTAATAATAAATAAATGATGTGGCACATGCGGTGTCTCAGTATTAACGTGGCAGTGCCACGTCAATTAATGAGCTCCACATCAGAAAAAATAAAACCCAAATCCCCAATTAGACAAAATGTATGAAATTTTAAAATAGGGGGACTAAATATCTAAGTTTTAAAATAGGCGGACTAAATGTCTGAATTTCTTAAAATAAGGGGACCAAAACTATAATTTCACCTATATATATATATATTACTAATATTACAATTTTACCTGTATACAATTTTAAAAAATGAAATGATTTTTTTTATAAAATACTAAATCTAATTACTAATTAACATTTTGGTTGTTTATATTATAGGCTAAATTACACCAACGGTCTTTAAGTTATTTAATTGTAACAAGTTGGTCTTGTAAGTTTTTTTCGTACCACTTAGGTCCTTTAAGTTATTTAATTGTAACAAGTTGGTCCTTTAAGTTTTTTTCGTACCACTTAGGTTTTTTAAGTTATTTAATTGTAACAAGTTAAAACTTTTTAAGCTATTTAATTGTAACTTTTAACTTACATTTTTGATCCCCAAATTGTTACAATTAAATAATTTAGAGGGCCTAAGTGGTACGAACAAACTTAAAGGACCAACCTGCCACATCATCACCGTTTAGCCACATCAACATCCACGTCAGCCACTTAAGCTTTTTTTTAACGGTGTTAACAAAAAAACGTTAAAAGGGACCTATGCGTTACGTTTTTAAAAGTTAAGGGACTTTTGCATTATAAAAAAAGATAAGGAACCTAATAGTTACAAATAAATAAGTTAAGGGACCTGGGGAGGTATTTTACCAAAAAATAAATACACTGAAAAGCTAAGTCCTACACTTACCCTGCTCGAACTATAAGTGTTCACTGGAGCTGATTTTCAAGAAGCATTTATCCACTAGCTGCAACAAGGAACATGACATTAATAAATTTGAATATCAGTTTTCCTGAAAAATCAATAGAAAGGGGGCAGTTAACTGATAAGTTACCATTCAGAAATAAAGTAGCAAAGATCAATTAAAATGTTTCATTAACATCAAATTAGCACACAAATGTTATCAATACCGTTGACTCTCATAAATTCTGATAATTTATACAGAAAGAGTGTCAAATGATAAAAACTGTAAAATATAAATAATTATTCCATAAATTCAATACCGTTGACTTTCATTTTGGTACAATATATGTCGAGAAATAATGAAAAATAGAAAAAGAGAAAGAAAACCCGAGGGGTAGGGTGAAGGAGGAGATAAACACAGGTGCCGGTGGCGACGCGTTCAGCAGTGACCTGAAAAGTCTTGAGACCTTGCTAGAATAAAAGACAAACAATCTGAAATCCTGAAAATCCAAAGAAAACTGTCACCAACACCTTATACAGCCCAAAGCACAGAACCCCACTATTTTACCTTACCATGAGAGAATCGAGATGGAATCAACACACACCAAATGAAATTAAAAAGAAAACCCTAGAAATTAGAAAAAGGGGTACCTGAAGAATCAACTCCTCCACCGTCAGAATCTTCCCTACGACACACGTTTTGTGAAGATCCTCTTCCGCGGAGGAACCACTGGGAAGAAAGAGTACCAAGATCCTTGAATCGAACGAACTCTCGTCGCAGCAAGAGGTAATCAACAATTTCATCAATTCAACGAAACCGTTATCTAAAATCCAAATTATCGATTCTCTCGCTCTTCAACATTTTCAAAACGAAATAACGAGATGCGACATAGATTTGTGAGATAATGAGAAGGATTTGTGAGAGTGAAGAGATGCGAGAGAGTGAAGCGGTTCGATTGAGAAAGAGATAACGAGATACTGAGAGCGATGAGGGAGAAATGAGAGTAAACTGAGAAACTATGAAGATGTGAGAGAGAACTGAGAAACTGAAGATTTGAGAGAGAACTGAGAGCGACTGAGAAGATGAGAATTGAGAGCGTGAAAATTTTGGTAAAGCGCGAATGATGAGATCAGCGTGAAAATTTAGGTTTTTTTGTGAAAAAAGACATTACTAATTGGTTGTAAATAAAAACGATTCCAAAGCATGGTTTTCCTAATCGGTTGTTTAGACAACCGATTCCAAATGTCTAAATATACACTTTTGCAATCGGTTGTTTAAACAACCGATTTCAAATGTATAAAAATATCTTCCATTCTTCAATTTAATTGCAAAAATGCCACCGCGTCCACCTTTGGAATCGGTTATCCAAACAACAGATTCAAAATAGTGCTTTTTAAAGCTATGTAGCGACCGAAAAATCCGGGCGAGCACTCCTCGAAGGTTCAAAAAAAATGAAGCCGCCACCAAAGTTTAGTTTAAGGGCAAACATTGGAAAATCCATTTTGGAATGGATAAGGATTGAGACCAGATAAGGGTTCGGGAGTCGGTTATGCGTGGGGAAGGTATTAGCGACCCACGACATCCTTCCTAATGAAGGTTAACTGCTAACTAGTTGTAGGAAAAAATATTAATTTTGAAAATGTTTATTTTTACCCTTTTATTGTGAATTAAAGGAAACTAAGAAAGAAAAGACTTGATATTTTTTGAATTAAAGAAAAGGATTATTTAGGAAAAGACTAAAAAAGGTTTTTTTATTAGAGCAATTGATAGAGGTCGGTCGCCCTCTGCTCCTACGTATATCCTGGTAGAGAATCAAATCACACGTAGTTCTTGGGTAGAAAAAGGTTTGTTGGTTGGTATTTTTTAATATAGGGGTTTTAGGATTATTGAGTTGTACAGCTCATTCATCCTAGAACGCTGACTAACCCATCTGTACATTTGGCTTAGTCCCCTATTTTATAAAAATGGAGTTTTTGGAGTTTGGAAAATAGTTTGATGGGTGTTGGTTTGATTTTATTAAAATAGGGGTTTTAGGACCAGTTGTAACACTCATTTTCTACCCGTTAATTTAATTGGAAAAATATCAGAGTTTTCAAATTTTCTTTTCATTGCAAAGGATGTTACACATACTTCAATAAAACCACACTTCTCAATAAATCAGCTCAAAAGCATAATAACCATGTATTATGTAGCACGTCACTAAAAAGGAGAATCTCAAAACCACAGTTGTCATCGCAATAAAACTTAACGTCAATAAAATCAACTACGCAGCGGAATAACAAAATAAAACAGAATTGTCAACAAAACATAACAACCAAAATCATTCATAACATTAAGTTCGTCCCCCCCCCTGAGTGCTACGTATCAGAGCGTGACGACTCGACTCGAATTAGTGAAGGTACCTAGTCCTTCACTCGCAAACACCTGCACGTTACCGCATGTGGGTAACATTCAAACCGAAGGGTGAGTCCAATTCAATCCATATAATAAATCATATGATAAATAATAAGTCAAGTCACAGCTCTAAAATAATCACATCACAATCATCAATCACATCACTACATAAACTCATCATTATGTCATGTAGGCATATGAAATGCAACCCACTCACGGGCATATGCATGAGGTACCTTTTCACAAACGTCGCTTAGCCATTATGGCCTCATCGTCACTTAGCCTTTTGGGCCTCAAAAACGTCACTGGGTTTATGCATATGGGGCATGAGACATTATGACATGCACCACTCAAAAACACACAAATCACGACCAACTTTGTGACCCGTCACTTACCAATTTGCCAAATAAGAGGCACAGCACCTGTCAATTCACAATTTACACAACAACATCACTTAGCCATTTAGGCCTTAACATCACTTAGCCTTTTGGGGCCTCAATACGTCACTGGGTTTTCATCGTCACTTACTCATAAAACATCATCAACTCAAACAATAGCCACTGAGGGCAAAAACGTCATTTACTAGCCACCAAGGGCATCATCGTCATTTACACGTCATTATAAATAATAATAGCCACTAAGGGCAAAACAGTCATTTAGCTAGCCACTGAGGGCATCATCGTCATTTACACATCATTATAAATAATATTAGCCATCAAGGGCAAAACAGTCATTTACACGTCATTATATATAATATTAGCCACTAAGGGCAAAACAGTCGTTTAACTAGCCACTAGGGGCATCATCATCAAAATCATCATTTTTGACACTAAATCGTTAAAACCACTGGTCATACGCGAAAGAGGATTTTTAAAGACACCAAACGAGTTTTCAAATGTCACAGCAACGACCGCAGGGGACAGCCACTTGGGCGCCCAGCAACCTTCTGAAAATATAAGTTTTTATTTTTAAAAATGGGACACACAGATAGACAACTGAAAAAGCTTCCCAACACTTTTTGAAACGTTTAAAACGGATGTCCGAGTTAAAAGATATAGCGAAAACAGTTTTCGAAAACATTTTGGGAACATCCTGAAAACTGGCGCCATGGGCGCCCAGCGCCCAGGCACCTGGCGCCCAGCGCCCAGCAAAACGCAACACACCCATACGCAACACACGGGCGCTCAGCGCTGGCACCCAGCGCCTTGGCGCAACATGCAACACACACACACGGGCGCTCAGCGCCCAGCGCCTTGGCGCCACACACAACACACGCACACGAGCGCTCAGCGCCCAGCGCTGGCACCCAGCGCCCAGCGCAACGCACACACTCACACACACGGGCGCTCAGCGCTGGCACCCAGCGCCCAGCGCCTGGCGCAACGCGCGCAACGCTGACACAGCACACATGCGCTCATGGGCGCCCAGCGCCCAGACACTTTCAGCAACACGATTTTTGCACAATTTCACATACACATTGTTTTCTTCAAAATTTCCACATAATCAATCACAACCCATATTACAACTACTCATAATCACATGTAAAATCATCAAAGCCACCTATCAAACATCGAAATTCAACACATCCCAAGCACAACATAGAATCACGCATATACCAACAACAAGACATGAATTCGCCAAACATCATCATGATCATAGTTAACTCTAGGCCATCACTACTTAGGATCTATCATAGGAATCATTATAAAAATTGATAGAACTCCCCTTACCTTGAATTCGAAGAGTATGAGCCCTCGAGACGATCACGAACGGAACCACGGCAATAATCCACGTCCCTCCCTTCCTTGGACCTTGCGATCCTCTCTTCTCCCCCCTTTCTCTCTACGGCGCCCTTCTCTTCCTTTGCTCTTTTCTCAAATTTCGCCAATGCTCACAATGAAACCCTAACCCCTAGGCGCCTTGTCTCTTCGCATATGACATGATTCATGGGCTTGGGCTTCTCACTTAAGCCCAAGTCCATCTAATTTGGCGTCTCCATCTTCTAATACCACCTACACATATTAATATAATTTTTAATAATTAAATTATATCCACTTAATTAATTTAAATTCCTAAATACTTAATTAAATAAATTAATTAAATATTTAGGGTGTTACAACTCTCCCCCACTTAGAATATTTCGTCCTCGAAATTTACCTGATCAAATAACTCTGGGTAGGACTCTCGCATCTTGCTCTCCAGCTCCCAAGTCATACTCTCACCGGCAGCTCCTAGCCAGACTACTTTTACTAATGCAATCTCTTTGCCTCCAAGCACTTTCACTTCACGATCCTCAATCCGTACGGGCATCGTCTCCACAGTGAGATTATCCCGCACCTCTACATCATCCCGTACGGCTCACTGGTCCTAGAATGCTGACTAACCCGGCTGTATGGCCGACTTAATCCCCTATTTTGAAAATTTGATTCGTGGAAAGAAATATGTTTGTGTTTATTTTGATTTAGAAATTGTTTGTTTTAAATAAGGATTTTAGGACATGATCCGTAACGGTTCATTAGTGACCTAAAAAGCAGATTAACCCGACTGTACAGTCGACTTAGTCCCCTATTTATATTTTTTTAAAATGAAATGTTCATCTATTTATTTTTATAGGTTTTTTGTAAAAGAAAATAATAAAAACGAGAAGAGAGGGTGCAATAGTAAAATGGGGTGCAGTTTGCAGAAAGGGAGTTGTATTGTTAAAACTGGGTGTGAAAAGCAGCAGCCCAGCTTGAGGACTGGTCCACGAATTCATGGGGTTTTCCGGGGGGTCGTATACGGGAAAACGAGAGGTGTAAGTAGTTTTCTGAGTTAAATGAAAAGACACAAATAACCTTAGGTTTCCACACTATATAAGGCATTCTGAAAAAACCTAAACCTAATTCCTTCTCACCCTCTCTCGCGGCGCCGGTCCACACCCAAACTCTCTCAACCCTAATTTCTTCACTTCCCCTTCCTTTCCGCCTCACTTCACGGAGCCATAACCCATCCCCTCCTCTCGTCTTCGCCCGCCGCCGTCTAACCCGAATCTCTTGCTCCTCTCTATTCCTGCATCGTGTCCATCATAAGATGAAGAGAGAGAGCTTGCGACAGTTACGGCTAGGAGAGAGAAAGCGAGGTTTCAGAGAGAGAGAGAAGGAGAACGAAGAATGAGAAGGGACAAGAGGAGAGAAGGGTGATGCGAAATGGAAAGGGGAAGATGGAGTCGCGACGGTGACCCACGCCAAGCTCCGATGAAGACAACGCTTGGCCGGTTGTTCCTTGGCCGCTGTGGAAGGTGATGGCAACGAACTAATTTCAAAGGTGATGGCTACGATGGGAGAGGAGATACGAAGATGACGACAGCGTGGTGGTCGATGGGCGGCTCACGGCGGCGACGACGCGTTTCTGGGAGACGGCCACCGTCACGGTGGTCGGAGCTGGTACGGTTTTACCCTATCTTCTCCTATCTTCTATTTCTCTGTTTGGATTTTTTTACTTTTTTACCAATTTTCGGTTTCTGAATCTTTTCCCCTACGATTTTATTCACTATTTTTTTTAACCTTCACCTATAGTTTCTTAAGAACAGATCAACCAAACCTTAATTTTGTTACTAACGTATTTCGGACTTATGACCAAAACAACGTATAGAAACCCTAATCTTTAAACTGGAACTAGCGTTTATATCTTGACATCGTTTCCTTTTTATCCTATTTCTGGCTGGATTCTTAAAGCTAGGCCGAAACCCTAATGTATCAAAACTAAAACAAAACTACCACTATTCACAGGTATAATACTCACGGTACCAATAAACAAAATCTAATTGATTTTTAGTTCCTATATACAATTTGATTATAGTAAAGCTATTGTTCTTAAGAAGCCTATTATGTATTTAAATTGACAGAGTATAGGGAAAACGAAATAGTGGTAGCCAACCTTTTTTCCAGCCTCGGAAATTCTCCTTTTGCTTGCTGCTGCTTGCTGCTACTACTGCTTTATGGCTGCTGTCCCCTGTTTTTCTTTGGTTCAGAAATTTTGATGCTTTGTGATTAGGGTTTCAGTATAAAACCCTAATCTTTTGGTTCTGAATTCTGTGTATTTTTCTGTGTTTTTTGGTGTCTTTTCTCTCTGAATCAAGCTTGTTTATATAGGCAGATTTTTGGGTTTTTCTGGTCCTTCTCCATCTTTGTTTCCTATTTTGCAAGTTTTGTTCTTGGGTTGGAGAAGATGGGTGCTTGGTGAGCAAGAAAGGCCTAGGGTTCATCTTCTGTTTTTCCTTTATACTGAGGCGCCTCTTTTTGCTTTTTGTTTTTATTTTTATGTATTTTCGGATTTTATGCTTTTTTTTTGTATTTTATGCTTTAATTTTTTTGTATTTTTTTGGACTTTTTGTAGATATTAATATTGTAATATTTTTTTTTTTAATCTGATTTTATTTTATTGTTATTATTGTAACATATTTTATTTTATTTTTATGGCTTTTGAGTTGAATGACTAAATTGGGCCCAAAAGTTGGATGTAGGCCCAAATGACCCAAAACATTAGACATAAGCCCACTTATTAAAAAAACTGGTTCAAAACACTAAGCGTAAGCCCAAATAGACAAGCTAACAAAATCAGGCCCAAAAGGTTGGACATAGGCCCAATTGGACAAATCGGTCCAAATTAAAACAAACAGCGCTTGAAATGTCATGGGCTTGTGACACGGGACTAAGACCAATACGATAAAAGGATCGGGAAAAATTGGGGTATAACAGCTGCCCCTCTTTATTTATATTTTACTAGAAAAGGTGAATGGTTTTCAGATTTTCGTAGTAGAAACTAAAAAATAAAGATAGAATAGACGCTAATTTTGTCCGCTTAGGAGGAAGAGGAGTTAGAGAAACGAGGGACGATTAACACTTGGCGTGTTAACCGAGAACAATAAAGAAATGATCACTGGGGATTTGGAGGAGCACTGGGGCTCTGGAAGAGCACTTGGGCTCTAAGGGAGTACCGAGGCTCCCAGGGGGTTGCCTAAGCCCTGGAGGACCACTTGGGGTCTGAAAGAGCACTGGGGCTTCGAAGGACCACAGAGGGTCCGAGGGTCGCCTTTTTCGAGCGGCCGTTAATAAGATCAGGTCTAGAACTGATCACAAATGACGTCCACTATGTCTTAGACTGACACAGCTAGTCTGAAGGACCTAGGGTCGGATGATCCGTCGGTGCTCGATGCCGGCGTGCGATCTGGATTGATGGACCAATGGAGGTCCGAAGGAGCGCTGGGGCTTTGAAAGATCGGTGCTAAACGCGGTGTTAACATTACGATCTAGTTTGCTGAGTTAAGGTCAACGCTCGTCGCGTTGACTTAAAAAACTGAAAGGGTCGACACTTGAGGTCGGTATGCAACATGTGTTATGCATGTGACATGCATGCAATGTATGCATCTGTAATGATTGATGCTGAGTGGGATGATAAATGAAATATGGAATGGTTTGCTCTTGCTTTCTTTTTTTCTTTTTCTTTTTATTTTTCTTTGCTTCTTTTTTGCTTTTCTTTTTGGCTTTCTTTTTACTGGTCTCATCAACTCGTGGGAATTCCGGTGAGAGATATGAGGGTCGCCCCGAGTAATGGCATTGTCAGATTGAAGTGCGGGCTATTGCGGTTCTTTGTTTGAAGTGATCATGCATGTATCCGTCCTTTTTGCAAGTTTATTTATGAGAGATTATCTCATTTCCGTAATTTTCAGAAATTTCGTAATGATTGTAATCCTCTTAATTATGCACATGCTTTGCAATTCAGTATCATTCGTCATAAAACATCAATTTAAAGCGAATTTGGAACAAGGAAACGAAGCAAGTGTTTAATATTCAAATGGAGGACAAGTGCGCAGAAGGTCACACTGACCAGAAATTACATTGAGAGCTTTAAACTAAAAACCAAGGTTCAATATTCAAATGGAAGCCAAGTGCGCAGAAGGTCACACCGACCGGGAATTACATTGAGAGTTTTTTAAAACTAAATAGAATGAAAAAGGAAGAGCAGATCTCTTAATTGTTTGTATCCTTGGAGTAACGACGTCAATCGCCCATACACATGAACTTGGTCACTCATCATTCAACTTTCGGAGGCGTGAACTGCCTTAGTATCTGTTCAAAGTCCAATTTTCTGACCCTAATTTTTGCTTGGATCGCTCTTTAGAGTTTTCAATCCACCGGGTTGCTCTAATTTTTGCCTAGGCCGCCCTTTTGGGTTTTCAACCTAGCGAGCTCATTTTTGCTTCGATCATCTTTCTCTTTTTTCCATATATTTCTTTTAGGCATAGTACTTCTTGACTGCATCTGAGTTCACTGGGAGAGGGAGGTCATCACCGTCCATTTTTGTGAGGATTAATGCCCCTCCAGAGAATTCTTTCTTCACTACATAAGGTCCCTTCATAATTAGGTGTCCATTTCCCACGGGAATCTTTTTGGATAGGCGGGATTTTCTTGAGCACTAGGTCTCCTTCCTAAAACTGTCGAGGGCGAACATTCTTCTCAAAAGCTTTCCTCATCCTTTCCTGGTACAACTGCCCATGGCACAAAGCGACTACTCTCTTTTCCTCAATGAGATTCAACAGATACAAACGAGCTTGAACCCATTATGCTTCTTCTAATTTTGTTTCCATTAGCACTCGTAGAGAGGGTATTTCAACTTCGATGGGAAGAACTGCTTCCATCCCGTATACTAGCGAAAACGAAGTTTCCCCTGTTGACGTGCGAACTGAGGTTCGGTACCCGTGCAGGGCGAAAGGAAGCATTTCATGCCAATCTTTGAAGGTCACTACCATTTTTTGCACGATCTTCTTTATATTCTTGTTTGCCGCTTCGACCGCCCCATTCATCTTTGGACGGTATGGAGAAGAGTTATGGTGTTGAATTTTGAAGTCCGCATACAAATCTTTCATCATTTTATTATTCAGGTTGGTCTCGTTATCTGTGATGATCTTATTTGGAAGACCGTAACTGCAGACAAGTCCCTTTTTATGAACTTGACAACCACAGATTTCGTTATACCGGTATAAGAAGCGGCTTCGACCCACTTGGTGAAATAATCAATGGCAACCAGGATGAAGCGATGACCGTTCGATGCTTTAGGTTCAATAGGACCGATGACATTCATGCCCCACATTGAGAACGGCCATGGTGGTGCTAAGACGTTCAGAGAAGCGGGCGGCACATGAATGTTATTAGCATAGATTTGACATTTGTGGCACTTCCTCACATAATTAAAGCAATCGGTCTCCATTGACAACCAGTAGTAGCCAGCCCTCAAGATCTTTCTTGCCATTGTATGTCCATTAGAATGAGTGCCGAACGAGCCTTCGTGGACGTCTTTCATAATCCTTTCCGCTTCCTCTTTTGCCACACATCAGAGGAGGACCATATCGTGATTCCTTTTATAAAGTACTTCTCCATTTTGGAAGAAACCCATTGACAATCTCCTGAGCGTTCTCTTATCATTTTCTGTGGCACCAGGAGGGTATTCTCTGCTTATTATATAATGCTTGATATCGTAATACCAAGGTTTACTGTCGGGTTCTTCTTCAATTTCCATACAGTGATATGCTGGCAGATCTCAGTGTTGAATTCAAATGAACGTCAGACTCTTATTGTCATTGATATTGAACATTGATGACAACGTTGCTAAGGCGTCTGCTAACTGATTTTCTTCATGAGGGAAATGGTGGAAAGTGATCTCATCGAATTGTTCAATCATCTTTTGGATGTGATTGCGATAAGGGGTCAACTTGGAATCTCTGGTCTCCCAGTCACGTTTTATTTGATAAATGACCAAGGCTAAGTCTCCATATACATCGAGTCTTTTAACTTTCCCCTCGAGGGCCGCTTGGATGCCCAGAATACACGCTTCATATTCTGCTATGTTATTGGTGCAGTAGAAACTCAATCTAGCAGTACATGGTATGAAGCGGTTATCTGGGGAAATCAATACAGCTCCGACCCCATGCCCCCATAGATTGGAAGCTCCATCAAATGACATTCTCCACCTTTCGTCGTCTGGAGATTTTCCTTCTTCGAATAGAGCCATTATATATTCATCGAGGAAATCACATTACATTGATTGGTAATCCTCAATGGGTTGGTGCGCCAAGTATTCAGCCAATGCACTACCTTTGATTGCTTTTTGAGTGACATACAAGATGTCGTATTCAGATAGCAGCATTTGCCAGCGAGCAATTCTCCCTGTGAGTGCGGGTTTTTCAAAGATGTATTTGATTGGATCCATTTTAGATACCAACCAAGTAGTATGGCTTAGCATATACTGCCTCAGACGGCGTGCAGCCCAGGCCAAAGCACAACATGTTTTTCCCAACAACGAGTATCTTGCCTCGCATTCAGTGAACTTCTTGCTTAGATAGTAAATGGCATGCTCTTTCTTTTCGGACTCGTCATGTTGCCCCAGCACACAACCCATTGATTTGTCTAGCACTGTTAAGTACAATATGAGAGGTCTGCCAGATACAGGTGGCATTAGAACTGGTGGATCTTGGAGATACCTCTTGATCTTCTCAAAGGCTTCTTGGCATTTGTCATTCCACTTCCTTTCTTGGTTCTTGCACAATAATTTGAAGATAGGCTCACAGGTGGATGTTAATTGGGATATGAATCTGGAAATGTAATTCAATCTTCCCAAGAATCCACGAACCTCTTTCTCGGTTTTAGGCGCCGGCATTTCAAGAATTGCTCGTACTTTGGCTGGATCTACTTCTATTCCCCTTTGACTGACTATGAAACCAAAGAGCTTTCCTAATTTTACGCCGAAAGTGCATTTGGCAGGATTTAATCTGAGTTTGAACTTCCTCAGACGCTCGAAGAGTTTTTGCAGATTGACAACATGCTCTTCCTCAGTCTTGGATTTGCAATCATGTCGTCCACATAGACCTCTATTTCTTTATGCATCATATCATGGAATAATGCTACCATTGCCCTTTGGTAAGTTGCACTAGCATTCTTCAGTCCGAATGGCATTACTTTGTAACAGAAGGTACCCCAGAGAGTGATGAAGGTGGTTTTCTCCATATCCTCGGGGGCCATCTTGATTTGGTTATATCCGGAATATCCGTCCATGAAGGAGAAGAGAGAGTGTTGTGCTGTGCTATCTACCAGGACATCAATGTGAGGCAAAGGAAAATCATCTTTAGGGCTGGCTCTGTTCAAATCTCGATAATCGACACACATCCGAACCTTCCCATCTTTCTTTGGAACTGGAACAATGTTGGCCACCCATTGAGGGTATTTGACCACTGCTAAGAACCCAGCATCGAATTGCTTCTTAACCTCATCCCGAATTTTCAGTGACATCTCCGGCTTCATTCTTCTTAATTTCTGTTTTATTGGCGGGCATTCGGGTTCCACTGGCAGTTTGTGTTCGACTATGTCGGTGTCTAGTCCGGGCATATCTTGATATGTCCATGCGAAGATGTCGGCATATTCGAATAAAAGTTGTAACAGTTTCTCCTGTTCCCTGTCTTTCATTGTGGTACCAATTTTGACCTCCCTCTTATTTTCTTCCGTGCCCAAGTTAATCGTTTCAGTCGATTCCTCGTGGGGCTGAATCACCTTATCCTCTTGTTCCATCATTCTCATCAACTCTGGAGGGGTTTCCCCAGTTATCTTCAACATCCTCCTCAGTTTGATTAATAGGGTGATCAAAGTTACAGCCTGAGTTATCGGCGTCGTTATTTTCAAAGATAATTTTTTTAGATCTGCATTTAGCGGAAATCGACGGAATGAAAAACGAATAAAAGAGAAAACAAAAGCAAATGAAACGAGAAAAAGGAAAACGGAAATTCATTGGAGAATTCAAAATAACGTTTCATTAATACTGATACTGAAAAGAAAACATGGGCGCCCTAATGAAATGTCCTAAGGCCTTGGGCAGAGCCAAATGATTGCATTACAGAAAATTACTTTGGACTAAAACCTACGGGGAAGTCAACAATATCCCAATTATTAAGCCTTTCACTTGCAGGACAAGGGCGCACAAGACTGACGATGCCGTCTTCAGCATTTCGATCATCTTCAATGGCTGCAATCTGATTTGGATTCAGCATTCCCGCACTCCGAAAGTTTAGCTTGATATCGCCAATGATGATCTTCCTCATGCTTGCCTCTCTCCCTTCAAGCTTGGCTAACCTCCGCTCCTTCTTTTCCTCAGTTATTCTTCTCTTGTCAGCGCGACCAGGTCAGTATCCTATCCCACATCTGTCTTTGTTCCCCTGCAATTGTACCTGTGTCAGTATTCCTTGTTCGATCCTCCCTAAGCCGCTTCCAGCTTGGTAAACTTTGCCTATCATGACTTTAGCAATCATTAAGGCAATCTTAGACAGTTTAGGCTTCAGTGGAAGGATTCCTCCCCTCACAGAGGTGGAATTAGCAATTTCTAATGCTTGGAAGGCAGTCTCAAGCGATTCTTCGGCGGCCTCAATGCAGCGGGCAGCAGACGACCTATTCACTAGCATTTCCTCTTCACCAAAAATAACTACTAGCTTATTGTTCACTATGAACTTAAGCCTCTGATGTAGAGAGGAGGGGACAGCCCCGACAGAATGTATCCATGGTCTTCCCAAAAGACAACTGTAAGATGGAGTGATGTCCATTATCTGGAAGGTCACTACGAAGACTTCGGGACCTACCTGTACAGGTAACTCCATCTCTCCGATGACCTCCCTTTTTGATCCATCAAAGGCTCTGACCAATATAGAGCTGGGTCTCATGTATGAACAATTCACATGCAACTTTTCCATGGTCGATTTGGGTAACACATTCAAGGACGATCCATTGTCAATGAGCACTCGAGCAAGTGACTATTCTCCTGCATTTCACGGAGATGTGCAAGGCCCTGTTGTGCCCTCTCCCTTCGGCTGGAATCTCATCATCAGTAAAGGTAAGGTAGTTACTGGCAACAATGTTCCCAACGATCCCATCAGACTGACCCACTGTGATATCGTGAGTGACATAGGCATCGTTAAGTACCTTCCTTAATGCCTGCACAGTGAGCTTCTGAGCTGAGCAATAATGATAATAGAGATATCTTGGCAGGGGTCTGATTCAGCTGATCAACCACCTTATACTCACTCTGCCTCATAAGTTTCAGGAATTCACCGGCTTCTTGTTCAGATAGTGTCTTTTGGCCTACATTCTTCTCACCTTGCGGGCTCTTTCTTCTTCTTCTCTTGATTTCCCTCCGCCGAGTCTTTCGGGGGTATAGATACGCCCACTACGATTCATTCCACTAATCCCTGAGATGTTAATGACATCAAGGCTGTTCTGAGGACCTTTCACATGAACTTTCGCGCTATAATTCCACGGGACTGCTTTGGTGTCCTTGTAGGGGAAACGAGCTGGCACTTGAATGGTGATTGGTTTAGGCATACCCTGGGACAACTTCGAGTCCTTAGTATAGCGGATCTCTAGCGGCCTTCCGGGTATCCTTATTCTGGCCATTGCTCGATAGGAGAGTCGACACCTGGTCTTCCCTCTTTTGAAAGCCCCACTTGTATTATATGTCGGTCCAGTAGGTCTTGAAGGACCGGTTTGAACGCTTCGCTTGTCCCGGCACAGCGAGGGTTAGTACATGAATCTTTTCCGGCGCATCCATTCATAACAACTCCGAAGTGGCACAATTTAGCATGGATAGTGTCTAGAGGCGTACTGATATCTTCCACCTTTCTGGTTAAGAACACTCCTTCAAAATTTTCAACAGCATTAACAGAGGAGTTCCCGTGCCCTGGTAGAGGGTTAGTGGCAACATTTGGGCCGTCTTCTTCGAAATTCAACCATTTGGATTCAGTCAGGCCTTGTACCACATATTTCAAAGCTTTGCAGTTTTCAGTGGAATGGCCGACTGCTCCAGCGTGGAACCCACAGGTAGCATTCGGGTCGTAGCCTTTGGGTAAAGGAGGCTGAAGAGGTCTCATCGGACGGGGAGTGATTAGGTTGTGACCGACAAGATGGTTGAACAAGTTCGTGTATGACATGGGTATTGGGTCAAAACTAATGGGCTTTCTCTCTGGGTAATTTTGTGGTCTGTAGCTGGGAATGGTTTGGTGAGGTGAGGCTGGGGGTGTTTGGTAGGTTTGAGGCGGTTTATTATAGGAGGGTTTTCCAGATCCAATGATTGCGTTAGTTTCCCCCTCTTTTCTTTTGGGAAAACCAGCGAAAGGCTTTTTCTGGCTGTTGGTTCCAGTGAAGGTGTGTGCAATCTTTCCATTCCTTAAACCATTCTCTAGCCTCTCCCCTATGATGATCAAATCCGAGAAGCTCGAGGACACACTCCCTACCAATCTGTCGTAGAAAGGGCGACTGCAAAGTATCCATGAACATTGATACCATTTCTTTTTCCAGCAAAGGTGGTACTACTTGCGCTGCTAACCCTCTCCAGTGTTGAGCGTATTCCTTAAAGGACTCATTATCCCATTTCGCCATATTCTGCAGGCATGTCCTATCGGGCGCCATATCAGTGTTGTACTTATAGTGCTTTAGAAAGGCGTCTGCTAGGTCTTTCCAACATCGGACGTGCGCACGTTCTAACTGCATGTACCAATTCGAAGCTGACCCTGCTAGGCTCTCTTGAAAGTAATGAATGAGCATCTTGTCATCATGTGCGAATGCCGCCATTTTCCTGCAGTACATGGTTAGATGGCTTGCTGGACAGGTTGACCCTTTATATTTGTCAAAGTCAGGCACTTTGAATTTAGGAGGGATGACCACATTTGGGACAAGACATAGGTCGTATGCGTCCCTTGCACTGACATTGGATCCTTCGATTTCTCTCAGGTGCTCTTCGAGCATTTGATATTTATCCTTGGGCTGAGGGTCCTCCATTGAGTAGTTATGAGTAGATCCTCTCATGTTGTGGTGGGGAGGAACCATTGGTATTGCAGCGGAGTTCGCATTCAAGATGTGCGAATTGGGTGTAGGAGCGTGATGAATTACTACTGGTGACAAAGTATAACCCTGTGGAATGACCTGTGGTGCAGTCGCATGACTTGAGAAGTGAGCTTGCGGTATTTCTGCATTTGTATTTTGAGTTGAAGGTCCAGCGACTCCCGAAGGTCCCCCCTCTGGAGTGACTTCCATGGTAGGAGGAGTATAACCAACTGGGAGACCGTAAGGGGGCCATTGGTAGCTCTGGACGTTCACTCCAGCAGTGTATAGAGTCACGGAGCTGGGAGGAGGAGGAAGGCTCGAAGCATTGTTCTCAGTATTTCCCGCCGAGGCATTTTCATATGCGTTTCTTCTCTCGAGGAGTTTCATGAGCTCGGCCATTTGATCTTTCAATACCATCATCTCTCTCATTTGATCCTTCAGCTTTGCAATGTCTTCTCTCAGAGCCTGATATTCCTCTTCGGCCATTTTCTTTGCTTGAGAACGAGTTCGGTAGCGATGTTGATGAACCAGCTTGCCCTTTCACTCTGTTTTTTTCAAGTTTTTCGACGTAAGTACATGAATGAATGAATGAATATGCATGGAATGCAAATGTATTCTTTCGTGTTACGCCAGGAGAATTGTAAGTTTCTATTCGACACAAAATAGATTCAAAATTCGAAACAGAACAAATGAGTCTTTTATTAAAAAAGGAATCAAGCAAACTGGCGGACTACATCTTTTTCCATGAAACTAGGGTAACGTCCTTTAATTTTTAACACAGTAACAAGACGTTTACAAAAATCAATGAATCTTGTAATCTCGATTGGCGTGTCTTTATACCTGGCAAACTCCACTGCTATTAGGTGTCTGGGAACCTCTCTGACAGCTTCATTTTCTAGCTCAGCTAACTGTGAGAATCTCTTCCTCCAGTACTCATAGTCGTCATTCAGCTTCACATAATGCTCTTTGAAAAACACATGTTCCTTGTTGAGTTCATCATAGACATTGTGTTGATATTCAGCATAGGCCTTCAGGTCGATGGTTTTCATGCATTCTTCCTCCAAAGCTTCCTGATACTCCTCAAGCTTCTTTTGTATCACCTCTCTGGCCTTTCTTTCAATTACCAGCCTATTCTCACATTCGACAGTCATTCCCTCTAGTCGAGGTTTCATATCTTCGAGTTGGCTACGTAGTGTTCTCTCAATCGCTGCAGACTTGGTCAACTGTTTTTCCCATACATATGCATTGTCTATAGCCCGGTCTCTCTCTCGGTTGCGCACTTTAAGCTCTTCATTTGCACCCATAAGACTTTCTTGCAAGCGGCGCATTTTTTCTTTCCCGGCTCGCTCCCTTTCATCACCTTCAGCAAGGCGCTTTCTTTTCATGGCACTTTCTCGTTGCAAATCAGCATTCTCTCGGAGCACTTTCTCTAATTTAGCTTGCAACTCTGCCTTTTCTTGTTCTGCTTTGGACAAAGCGACTTGGAGTCTTTCTAGATCTTCACCGAGTATAGGGATAGGCGGAAGGAACTCGGGGGTGACCGGAGCTGCCAGACGGAATGGTAGTCCAACTTCTTGGGCTCTGGATTTGACCCACTGAATGTAACTTTCTTTGGCATCAATACCTCTGGGTCCTAGTTCATGACCTTTTCTGGATATTTTGACCCAGGCCCGACTAATCTTTCTTAGCATATCAAAATCTTCCGAACCCCTCTTCTCTAGCACAAATGAGAATAAAGATTCTTCTGGGGGTGGATTCATCATAGGATAACCCAACTACCTCCAAGCAATGGCGGGATTGTAGTTAATGCAGCCTTTAGTCACTATGAGGGGGACATTTGGGAAATTACCACACTGATAGACAATTTCTTCTATATTTTGGTCCCGAGAATACCCGGAAATATCACCCCCTTTGAGGCCGGCGATGTATTGGGCCCATTCTGTCTTGCGCCTGACCTCTATATGATGATTTCTTTTGAAGATGTGAGATGTGAACCAGCGATACAATACTAGCAAACAGCATAGGATCAAGCCTGATCGCTTTTTGTGACGTTCGTGAATAGTGTAATACACGTCAGCAAGAACAACTGAGGCGGGATTTTGTCCTCAGAGTTTGAATGCTAAGAAAACATCTGTCGCAGTGTAATCAATATAGCCGTCGTCATTTGGGAATATAACGACCCCATAGATGATGAGAGCGAAGACGTCCATGAATGTAGCCCAATTTTCCTTACCAGCCCAGAATGAGGCTTCTTTCTCCAAGTACCACCTTGTCAAACCTTCTACCGCCTTCTTTACAATTACCTTCTTGGCCAAGTCTGATGTTGGAACTTTTAATATTTCAGACAGTTTTTCGGCTATAGGATAATTTTTCACATATCGGTACGGCTTTTTGTTCTCTAGAGGGAAGCATAATATACTTTCAAACTCTTCTAAGGTCGGGGCTAGCTGATAGTCTTGAAAGGTGAAACACCGTAACGGTGGATCATAATACTGGCCCAATGCAGTGAGAGCTTCGGCTTGTACCTTGATATTCAGAAGACTTAAAAGATTCTCATACTTAGATTCAAAGGCTTTAATCTTTATATATATATATATATATATATCCATCTTTCCTTCTATGTTAACCTTTTTAAGTTGTACGCCAAGTGAATCTAACATGGCAAGAGATAAAGTTGATATTTGAAGCAGATTAAAATGAATAGGACATCACAAAATGACCAATGTTATGCAATGCCTTGGTTAATTACAATAACTTCCTTATTATAAAATGACCAATGTTATGCAATGCGTTGGTTAATATATAGCAATAACTTCCTTATTATGTCTTTAGTCATTTTTTTGACCAAGTCTTTAGTCATTTTTTAAATATTTCAGCTTCGAAGAAAAAGAGGTGCATGCAAGAATCTTTAAATTAAAAAAAAACAAATACAAAAAGGTTATCGGTAACAAGGATAAACTATGATTTGTTATGAGATAGAATTACAAAATTGCAACTCTTCTTTCCTTATGGTACATTACAATGCAAGCTCTAAAATTCGTTGGTAATACTCGTACTGGAATACTTTCAAGTTTCAAGCAACGTTATCAGAACCGGACCGGCCATTGAACCGGTCAAGGCACTGGGGATTTGGTCGGACTTGCGGGTCTTTGGTCGGACCTGCATAAGCCGGTCTATATTAAATAAAATCAAAAATTATAATTATACTAAGAAAGTATTTCTATTTATAATTGTAATTAAGTAAAACGATAAAATATTTAAATCTTTATAATAAATAAAATATCTGCAAAATTATAAATATATTGTCTTGTATACATTTATTAATAAAAATATATCTATGTAAAAGCTAAATATAAAAGTTTTGGAACATAATTAGCAATCTTATTTTAATGGGCTCTATAATTAGTTTTTATGTGAGACATAAATGTACTATATAACATAATTGCATGCTTTTTGTAGCCACAAATAAGCGTGATAATTTAATAATACTATAATAGATGAAGTGTTAACAAATAAGCGTGAAATATGTTATATAATATATGAAAGGAAGACATTAACAACAAATGTCTTGTGACGCAGTGGTAGTTCAAGTTGCTGTTCACCAATTGTTCCTGGGTTGGATACCCCCCTTTGACATTTTTAAATAATTAAAAAGCTGTTTACAAAATCTGCAAGACCCGGTCCGGTTCACTTAAAAAGCTGGGTTGGACCACCGGTTTTCTTATTGAGACGGCCGGCTCAACCGGTTCGACTGCAGAACCGTTTCAACACCTAGACCGGTACGGTGGAGGTTTCCAAGTATAGAAATCACCCGGAAAGTGTAGAAAACACCTATCCAACACAAATTTACTTTGAGGCAATAGGGGTACTGGAATAGGCATTGGTTCCTCAATGTCCATGTCCACGACCACTTTTGTCAATAATTCAACTCAAAGAAGAATTTTCAAGCGTTCCATTCTCTTTACTCCTACTGATAGTGCAAAAATGTTGGAACACCTAGAAAAAAGATAGTGCAAAAAATAAAATTACAGAGCCGAAACATAAAATGGCCCACACAGAAAAAAACAACAAAAATAAAATGGGGTGCAAATAGTACAAAACCTCGCCACCCTTTGTGGGTTTCCCAACTCCTCCAAAGAGTGTCAGGTTGGGTAGAGGGGACGCGAGGATTGGATTATCTATTAGCTAATGGATAAAAGTAAAGTAAAGTAAAGTACGATGAAGATAAATTGCGAGAAAAATAAGTTTTGTATTGATTGATTGTGTGTCTCTACAAGTTACTCCTCTCTCTCTCTCTCTCTCTCTCTCTCTCTCTCTCTCTCTCTCTCTCTCTCTCTCTCTCTCTATATATATATATATATATATATATATATATACACACACACACACACACACAGACCCTCGTCGGCCACTAAGAACCAACATTTGCCTACCATTGGATCAATTGAAGATCAATGCCTAATCTTGCTCCTAGCCCTAAGAAATCGGAGTCATTACCCACGATCCCACTAGCACAGTTAGTGGCGTGTTAAAACCTTTTCCCTCCATTCCTCGAGGCTTCTCCTCTTCGCTTAACCTTCAACTGCTCCCACGTTCTATCCACGTGCCCTTCCTTGCCTTGCAAGCAACTCCTCTATACCTCAGCCATTTCCCCCTCAACTGATCCTTGCCCTCGACCTGCAGCCATCAAAATTAGGCTTATCTGAGCCTTTGCGTGGCCGAGGCACTCTATAAGTTAAGACTTGCTTTGCCTCGACCTTGTCCATCATCCCTCGGGCTCAGTCACCCCTCAGGGTGTTTATATCATCTTTTGCCTCGAGCCTCTCCTTTGAGATTGTTCCTTAGGCAAATATCTTCTATAAATTGTCAGGTGATTTGCCTCGGTGTCCTGGTCTCCCCTTGACTCCATCTCTCAGCCCTCGGCCTATGACTTAATTTATTTTTCGGTGTAAACAATTGCCCCCTCTTTTTGTGCTGTCACACAGCCTCGAGGACGTGACTGATGGGACAAAAACCCTTGATATGACCTGATGTGACGATTTAGGCGGCTAACTACCATTATTGACGCTTGGCGGTTCGCTTTGCACCAATCGAAAAAGGATGTGTAGCGGTTTCTGAGGTCGCGCCGGTTACCTCCCCAAAACTATAAATGGCTATCATGCCTATTGTACATGGTTCCTTGCACACTCACTCTTCCTTACACTTTGAGAGAAACCTTTGCCTTCCCCTTTCTTCTCGGGCCGTATTTCGTCAGCCATGGCAGCCAAACAACTCGCTTCTTCCTCTGTTACCCCTTCTCTTTAGGGTGCTTCTTCGTCCGTTTTCACCACCATTGGCCCATTATCTATCTTTCGCCTTGTCGCCACCAACGCCGACCACAGTTTTGAGGTCTTTATACAACGTTTCAGCTCCTTCAATCTCCCCCTAAAGACCTCCTGGTTCAACGTTGAGGCCAAGTTTCATGATCTCTATGGCCGAAAAGCAACTCCGATTACAATGATTGGGTGGCCCGCTTGGCCAAGCAAAATGGGGAAACCTGGAAGGAGTGGGGCATCTACGACATGATCATGGTGTCTACCTAGGAGGTCGACCACTCTAAACGCTTTCGTATTCCCATGGGGCATACTGACCCCCACTGTACTAGATGTGGCCGCTATCCTGGGGCTCCCCGCCGGCGGCATTGAAGTCCACGCCGACCCTGATTTCCTGGGCGTTGGCCCCCCGTATACCTACGCTTCGGCGTTCTCCAACATCTTGGCTAAGAATGCCAAATCCTCCGGCCCGGTCACCGACGGGGAGCATCATGCCTTCCTCATGTACTTATTCAATAAGTTCTTCTACAGAACCAAGTTATTTGGTGCCATCAAGGAACTTTTTTTCTTTGTTCACCTGCTGCAGACAGGCTAGAAGTATGCCCGGGGTCCATTCTTCCTCGCTCTCCTTTTTAAAAGCATGGTCAACTTTCTAAGGCAAGTCGAGGACAAGGGCTCCTATTCCAGAGCCGAAGGTCCCTTTTGGTTTTTGCAACTTTGGGCGCAACTCTACTTTCCCAGTTTTGCTCTTGACAAGTCTACAGATTCCTCGGAGGTCCTGGGGTGTGCTCTTGCTGTCACCCGCAGTTTTCCTGTGGAGCGTATGGAGGCGCTTCGAGTCCTGCTGGACATAGACCCCAATGGTTTTTGCTGGTGTCCGTCTGTGGAGAAGGGTCTCGGCCCCCAATGGATCTCCACCCCCCAGGATTTGGACCCCTCCTCCAGGTGACCACTATGATATGGTTATTCATTGGAGCTGTGGTTTTATGGCTCTAGATTTGATCACTGGTGCCAAGTTCTCCTCCAATACCAACCTTCTTACCTTGGAACCTTACCACCCCAACTTCGTCGCCAGGCAGTTTGGCGTTGTTCAGCATGTTCTGGTCCCTCGTGATTTTATGGTTGTGTAGCACCGTCGAGGAAATATTCTCCTTACCGATCTTACTAGACTTCTGACAGACCAGGAAGCAAGGTTCCTCTCTTTCTCTTGGGGTACCTATCACCGCCATGTTGGCCAGACTAGCAGCTATACTTCCTGGTGGTCGCTTGTCCGTGAATCTCTCTTCCCTCCCCTACCACCGAATATCTTCAGCGATACTTGGGACCTGGCTGAGGGCCTCTCCGCTCAGCCTACTTCGATGGATGCCGGTGCGAGTCCACCACCACCCACGGCTGTCCATTCGGTGGCTAAACCAACTGAGACAGGGAAGAAGAAAAGACCATTGCTCTGTTTCGTTATCATGACTTACTTCTGCGAGAAATTGCCCTTTCGAGAAAGGTTCCTCCCCACAAACACTTTTTGGTCAGGAGAATGGTAGAAATAATATCCCATTGTTTTTGGGATAACCAATGAACCTAGTTTTTGTAGAGCTCACATCAAGTTTATCTGTTAGCAATCTCTTGACATAAGCTGGCAACCCCAAACTTTGATATGTTTGAGAATTGGTTTACGTCCTTTCCATATCTTAAATAGAGTTGTAGAGACTGATTTTGAAGGAACTTTATTTTGAAGATAAGCTGCAGTTACCAAAGCATAGCCCTATAAATTCATTGGAAGATCGGTGAACCCCATCATATATCTAACCATATCCACTATGAGAGAGTCCCATTCTCTTTTAGATAGTGAATGAAATTATCACTAAGATATTCTCCTCCCCAATCAGATCTAAGCATTTTGATACTCTTACCAATTTGCTTTTCAACTTCACTGCGGAATCTTTTGAACATTTCAAATGACTTAGATTTATGTTTCATAAGATAAAAAATCCATATCTAGACATATCATCAGTAAAAGTGAAAAAAATAAAAATATCCTCCTTTGGCCTGAATCTTCATGGTCCACAAACATCTTTTTGAATTAGTCCCAATAATTCAGAAGCTCGTTCTCCACTTCCAATAAACGGAGATTTAGTCATTTTTCCTTTGAGACAAGATTCACAAGTTTCATATGATTCATAATCATAATTGTCAAGGTAACCTTCCTTGTGTATTTTGTTAATTCTTTTCTCACCAATGTGACCAAGCCTATGTCAAAAATACCACACGATATTTGTTTACGCAGTTCGGCCAAAGTCTGCCTACGTCTGCGACTACAGAGTAGCTGTAGTTCCGTTTTATTGATAATGTCTCAGTGATCCTGAATACAAATACAAGAGAGTTTAAATAGCCTACTCTAAGAAGACCAAACGGGCCTGGGCCAAAGCATAAGCATATAAATAAATCTACACAACTACTATTTACAGCTTTCTTTTATTCCTTATTCACATCCCCCCTCAAATTGATGCGGGTCATCAAGTAGCATCAATTTGCTGACAAGAAACTGATGGCGTGGAGAAGGAACAGCTTTGGTCAAAATGTCTGCAACTTGAAATTGAGTATTGATATGAGGGATGGATATAACGTGGCTATCATAGGCTTCACGAATTGCATGACAATCAACTTCGATATGCTTAGTACGCATTAAAAAACCGGATTTGCAACAATCTGAATGGCACTTGTACTGTCAGCATAGAGAGATGTCAGTTCGGTTTGAGGAAATCCAAGTTCACCCAAAAGACCACGAAGCCAAAATATTTCGGAGCATGCCATAGACATAGCACGATACTCCGATTCGGTTGAGGATTTAGAGACTCTCGCTTGCTTCTTACTTTTCCAAGAGATCAACGAAGAACCAAGAAACATGCACCAACCTGTGACAGAGCGGCGAGTGTCGGGACACCCAGCCCAATCAGCATCACTGTAGGCGCTCAACGTAAGGGGTGTTCCATTAGGAAAGAATAAACCCCGTTGAGAGGTACCTTTCACGTAGCGAATAATACGACGAACCGCTGCCAGGTGAAGATGACGAGGAGAATCGGGATCAGGAGCAGGATCAGTGTCGGAAGGGGAAGTGGGAACGAGTCCTGTTTTATCAAAAAATTGCGGAAGTATAGCAATATCATTCAAGCCAGGAGAAGAGCAAGGAAACATAGACTGATTTTCGAAAAATGTGACATTCCTAGAAATGCGAAAACGACGGTTAGAGACATCATAACACACAAAGCCCTTATGAGACTGGCTATACCCCATAAATGCACATTGGACGGATTGTGCTCTAAGCTTATGTCTTTCGGTGGATGGGAGGTGCACAAAACATACACACCCAAAAGTATGTAAACTACTGTAATCAGGCTGAGTTTTAAAAAGGCGAAAGTGAGGAGAATCAAACCCAATCACCGTGGAAGGAAGACGGTTGATCAAAAAGACAGCTGTTGAAAGAGCCTCCACCCAGAATTTGGATGGAACAGAGGCCTGGAGAAGTAAGGTACGTGTCACATTCAACAACTGACGATTCTTACGTTCTGCAACACCATTTTGCTGAGGGGTGGGACAAGATCGTTGAGACAGTATACATTTTTGCTGTAAAAAGTCCTGAAACTCATGAGACATATACTCACCACCTGAATCAGACCGAAGAATCCTAATACTGGTTTGGAATTGATTTTCAACATACATCAGAAATTTCTTAAACATAAAAAACACTTCAGATTTAGATTTAAGAAAATAAATCCAAGTAAAACGGCTATAATCATCGATAAAGGTGACAAAATATTTATAGTGAGCGTGAGAAGGAACAGGAGAAATCCCCCAAACATCACTATGAATCAACTCAAAACACGTAGAAGCACGATGTGCACCAGACGGAAAAGGAAGTGTTTTACTCTTAGCTAATTTGCAAACAGAACATGAAACAGGGGTACTAGAATCTATCAGTTTAGTACCTAACACACCAGTCTTAAATAAGTGAGACAAAACAACAGAGTTTGGATGGCCCAATTTCCTATGCCAATCCTCACATGCATTCAAAACACTATTACAAGCAAGAGATAAATGGTTTGAACTAAACTGGAGTGGAAACACTCTTCCAACTTTAGGCCCCTTCGCGATCACCTTCCCTGACACCCGATCCTGCACAAGACAACCATCCGGAGTAAGATTAACATCACAACCTTCATCAACTAATTGACCAGCAGACAATAAATTGGAGGCAAGGCCAGGTGCTACCAGCACATTTCTAAAAGTAGAATTAATGTCACCAACATTCGTTATAGGAAGGGTACTCCCATTAGCAATTTGAATTTTTTGATTACCAAGATAAGAACGTAAATTGTGCAGGAGTTCAGAGGAACCCGTCATGTGATTCGATGCACCAGAGTCAAGTAACCAAGAAATGAAAGAAGACATACCAGTAATACCCAAGGCAGAAAGAGCAGATAGTACCATTTGTTGAATTAATTCCGGATGAAGAGCACCACCATCAGATGCACCAGTGGTGGAAGGACCAGCAGCAGAGCTAGATACACTAGTGGTGGAAGGACTAGCGGTAGAGGTAGTAGTGGCATGGAATGCCTGTGCCGGACGCCTAGTCGGTCGTGGGGGACGCGTAGGACATGCAGAGATGATATGACCCTGCTGCTTGCAGTAATTGCAAAATTTCTTAGGACAACTACGAGCAACATGTCCAAATTGTTTACAAGAGAAGCATTGAGTTTGTCGCATATCACGGCCCACGCCTCTATTTTGCGCAGCATACGCGACTGTCACAGGTTCAGAATGGACGGGATCATGAAGCATGGTTCATTGAGTATTCAGACGTTGTTCTTCCCTGAGCAGTTCACCAACACAGATATCCAATGAAGGAACATGGTTCCTATTCAGCAAGGCACCTCGAACAGCCTCAAATTCCGGACGAAGTTTCATGAGAAATTGATCCCGTTTACTAGTATCATTCACATCACGAACGACCGGCAGTGATGGTTTGGGAACGACAGCGTATATAATAGCAGAGTGTCCTGTTCATAAATTTAAAAAACCAGAATAATATTCTTGAATTGACAAATTACCTTGTTTGTAATTGGCAATCTCTAACTCCAATTGAAAACGCTTGGCTGTATTGTCCTGGTTGTAAATATGCTGCAAATAATTCCATATCTCTTGAGCAGTTGAAAATGCTTGCAAATTATTGATCATCTGAGGATCAATAGTACTGAGGATTCAAGAAATAATCTGAGCATCTTGGACTTCGCACGCAACTAATGCGGGTTTATCTGCTGGCGCTTTAGAGACTCCATCAAGGTGACTCCATAATCCTTTTCCTTTGACATACATCTTAAATTGAAATTCCCAAGTAGCATAATTCTTGCGAGTAACTTGAACACAAAAATTATCTCTTCCTTCCGAAGCCATTAAAAAAAATTACTGTAGCTTGCAATAATAATAATAACAAGATAGTAACACTCAAAGTCAAACAAAAAACAGCACCACACACACCCAAAATAAGAACAGAAGCGTGAACGACTGCTGGAAATCAACGCTGGAAATCGCAATCAACGCAAGGAACGCAAGGAACACAGTGGCGCACCGTAGCCCACCCTACCAGAAATACACAGTAGCGCACACCCGGAAAACGCAAACAGCAGCGCACAAAAGCGGCGAGGAAACGATGAGGAACGGCACGGTGAACAGCAGAAGAACGGACGGCGAGCGACGGTGCGAAGAGAACGGAACAACAACCACGAAGGAACGCGACGCGATGATAAGTCTATTTTTACAGTCTTTTTAATAGTCGTTTTATTAAGTCTTTTTAGTATTTTAATTATATTTTTGAGCTATTTTACTGCAAATGTTTACTTTTTATTTTCAGGTTTTATTTTGAAGCAAAAGCGAAAATATGAGCTAAAATGAAGAAACTTAGAAAATATTTGAGGAGGAACAATTTTTAAGACAGCAGCAACAAATCTGGCGCAAGACAGGGCACACAGGGCGCCAAGGGCGCCAAAACAACAAAACTGGCGCAAGACAGGGCACACAGGGCGCCAACAAAACTGGCGCAAGACAGGGCACACAGGGCGCCAAGGGCGCCAAAACAGCAAAACTGGCGCAGGACAGGCACACAGGGCGCCAAGGGCGCCAAGCAGCACACGCACGACCCTGGGTGTACCACGCACGACCCGTGCGTGTCTCCAACTGAAGATGGCCCATTTTGGCAGAGCTGAGCGCACGACCCATGCTTGCCAGCAACGCAGTACAGCTGTTGCCAGCACAAGGCGCACGACCCTGGCACCATGGGCGCACGACCCTGGTGCAAAACTGGCGCAGAGCAGCCAAAATTGACTGACCAGGGCGCACGACCCAGGCACATGGGCGCACGACCCTGGCACCAGACAAGTCAATTTTGGCTGCACCCACTTGCTGATGGCTTTCCCTTGCCACTTGATTTGCCACTTTTTTTATGACCATTTTGCCCCTCCTCTCAAGTGCCTTAGACCTAATATTTTCCTATAAATAGAGGCTTGATCCTCACTTGTACTAAGCTTGAATTTTGTTAGAAAATCAATGACAAAGACTCTCTAAAGATTCATGACTTCAATTTACTCTTCATGTTTTTATGATTCTTGTTTATTTACTTTATTGCCCCTTTAATTTCTCGCTCTTTACTTTCTCGCTCTTTACTTTTTCGCTCCTTTACTTTCCCGCTCTTTATTTTCTCGCCCTTTTATTTTCCAAGTCATTTACTTTCATTGCTCTTTACTTTCTCGCTCTTTACTTTTTTCGCTCCTTTTCTTTCCCGCTCTTTATTTTCTCGCCCTTTTATTTTCCAAGTCATTTACTTTCATTGCTATTTAAATTTCTCGCTCTTTACTTTCTCGCTCTTTACTTTTCGCTCTTTACTCTCTCGCTCTTTTATTTTCCTCGCTATTTACTTTCTTGCCCTTTCATTTTCCAAGTCATTTACTTTCATTGCTATTTAATTTCTCGCTCTTTACTTTCTCGCTCTTTACTTTTTCGCTCCTTTACTTTCCCGCTCTTTTATTTTCCTTGTTATTTACCTTTATGCCCTTTTACTTTCCAAGTCATTTACAATTCTGCTATTTACAATTTTGCAATTTACCGATTTCTTTTATTTCTCGCTATTTAACTTTATGTTTTCTTCTCTTATTTTCTTTTCTCCTCTTTTGTCTACAATGATCATGAGTGAGTAGACTTTACTAAAACATTCCTTCTTTCTAAAAAACACTTTCTTTTCAGTTAATCAACTTTGAAAAAAATTAAATTGGTATTCACCTAGGCTCTCCCTGTGGATCGATAACTCTTTTATTACGCGATAAGACCGTGCACTTGCGACCTATCAAGTTTTTGGCGCCGTTGCCGGGGAGGCAGTGATATTAATTAAGTTTTTCGAAACCGGTTATACTGAAATTTTATTTTCTTTATTTTTACTTCTTCTTCTCTTGTCCCTCGAATGCGAAGAACCAGAAGTTTCGGAGAAACTGTTCAACAAATTCCCGAAATCGAAAGGTTCTTACATAGAAGGAGGAGATAAATTCCCGATAACCAAATGGCGGCTAATGAAAATCGTGCTCTCAAAGAGTACGCAACACCTTCAGCAGAGCCATCGGCTGCCATTGTACATCCGAATGTGGAAGCAAATAATTTTGAACTCAAAACATCTCTGCTTTCAATGGTTCAACAAAACCAATTTTCTGGTTCTCCCACGGAAGACCCAAATCTTCATATTTCAATTTTTCTGGAATACTGTGGAACTCTCAAATTAAACGGGGTACCTCCAGATGCCATAAGACTAAAACTCTTCCCTTTTTCATTAAGGGATAGAGCAAGAGCATGGCTACATTCTTTGCCTTCGGAATCCATTACCAGCTGGGGCCAATTAAAACAAACTTTTCTTGCTAAGTTCTTTCCCCCGAGTAAAACAGCTCAGATGAGAAATCAAATTACTCGATTTTCTCAAAACGACGGGGAATCTCTTTATGACGCTTGGGAACGTTTCAAAGAAATGTTAAGGCTATGCCCCCATCATGGACTAGAGAAATGGCTCGTTGTTCACACTTTTTATAATGGATTACAATATGCAACAAGAATGACTGTTGATGCAGCTGCAGGTGGAGCTTTAATGAACAAAAATTTTACTGAAGCTTATGCACTCATTGAAGATATGGCTCAAAACCATTGTCAATGGACAAGTGAGCGAGCCATAACGAATAAACCAACCTCGTCAAAAGAGCCAGGTAAGTATGAAATATCTGCTGTTGATCATCTTACCTCAAAAGTGGACGCACTTTTTCAAAAATTTGAAAAATTAAATGTAAGTGCCGTCTCACAAACTTCTTCTCCTATTACTCCACCATGTGAATTATGTGGGATTGTTGGCCATATTGGAGCTGAATGCCAGCTTGAGGCATCTAGTGCTGGAAACGAGCATATTAACTATGCTCAAAAGAAAGATCCGTTTTCAAATACTTATAATCCTGGGTGGAGGAATCACCCAAATTTTTCTTATAAAAATCCTCCACCCAATCCAGCACCTAGACCACCTCCTGTCTTTCAAAATCAAAGGGTTTTTAACAACCCACAAAACAACCCGCAAAAGTCGAACTTGGAATTTTTGATGGAAAAATTTGTGTCATCTCAACCAAAACAAAATGAAGAATTCAAAAATCAAACTGGTTATTTGAATGACACACTTATCAAATTAGTATCAAAAGTCGACTCTATTGCCACTCATAATAAAATGCTTGAAAATCAAATAACTCAAGTGGCAACACAGGTAGCTTCATCCTCTAAGTCTTCAGGAGTATTTCCTGGGCAGCCAGAACAAAATCCAAAAGGCCAAATAAATGCCGTCACCCTTAGAAGCGGAAAACAATTAGAGGAACCAAGAGCAAACCAAGAAAAAATTGTGAGTGAAAAACATAATTTACCAGGAGAGCAAGAAGAGAAAGAAAAAGAGAAACAACCAGAAAAAGAAAGAGAAGAACCACCCCCCCACCACCATACAAACCACCCATTCCTTTTCCCCAAAGATTTGCAAAAAAACAAACTTGACGAGCAATTCAAAAGGTTTGTCGACTTGCTTAAAAAGCTTTACATCAACGTTCCTTTCGCTGATGCATTGTCTCAAATGCCGTCTTACTCTAAATTTTTGAAAGAAATTTTATCCAAGAAAAGAAAAATAGACGACTATGAGACGATCGCATTAACAGAGGAATGTAGTGCAATTATCCAGAACAAGCTGCCACAAAAACTCAAAGATCTAGGTAGTTTTTCCATACCTTGTGTGATTGGAAGTGAAACTATAAACAGAGCGATGTGCGATCTAGGAGCCAGTGTGAGTTTGATGCCTCTTTCTCTTTGCAATAGACTAGGGATAGGTGAACTTAAACCCACAAAAATGACAATACAGTTGGCAGATCGTTCCGTTAAATACCCCAATGGAATCTTAGAGGATATCCCTATCAAGGTAGGGCAAACTTTTATACCGGTGGACTTTGTTGTAATGGAAATTGAAGAAGACTCCCAAATTCCTATTCTTCTAGGGAGGCCTTTTTTAGCTACTGCAGGGGCAATAATTGACGTTAAAAACGGTAAGTTGGTTTTTAATGTGGGGGATGAAAAGGTTGAGTTTGAAGTTTCAAACTTCTTGAAGAGTCCATCTGTAAAAGACTCGTGCTGCAGGATTGATATCGTAGACTATTGCGTGCGAGACTGCTCTTTAGCATCATCTTCACAAGATAGTCTGGAAGATTGCCTTTTAGGCAACACAAATACAAATGCGGCAGGGGAAACCCAATTCTACATAAAACTTTTGGATGAAAATCCACCATCACAAGAATTGGGTACTGAAACTTTGGGTGAGGAGAAACCTCGACCTCTCCCAAAAGAAACACCAAAAATAGAACTGAAGCCCTTACCATCATCTCTCAGGTATGAGTTTCTTGGCCCTAATTCTACTTTTCCAGTAATTGTAAATGCAAATTTGAAACAAAATAAGACTGAAAAATTGCTTAATGTTCTCAAGAAGTATCCCAAAGCCATAGGGTATACTATTGAGGACATTAAGGGAATAAATCCGTCAATATGCATACATAGAATACTACTGGAAGAGGACTATAAACCTTCTATCGAGCATCAAAGAAGATTAAACTCAAACATGAAAGAGGTTGTTAAAAAGGAAGTTTTAAAACTCCTTGATGCTGGGATAATATATGCTATTTCCGATAGTAAGTGGGTTAGTCCTGTTCAAGTAGTGCCTAAGAAGGGAGGCTTAACAGTTATTAAAAATGAGAAGGACGAATGCATTTCCACAAGGACAATTACGGGATGGAGAATGTGTATCGATTACAGGAAGCTTAACAAAGCTACCTGGAAAGATCACTTCCCTCTCCCATTCATTGATCAAATGCTAGAAAGGTTAGCACAACACTCACATTTTTGCTATTTGGATGGTTATTCGGGATTTTTCCAAATTCCCATCCACCCTAGCGACCAAGAAAAAACAACTTTCACATGTCCCTTTGGCACTTATGCCTATAGAAGGATGCCCTTTGGCCTATGTAATGCTCCTGCTACCTTTCAAAGGTGTATGATGTCCATATTCTCAGACTTTGTTGAAAACATAATGGAAGTGTTTATGGATGATTTTTCCGTCCATGGCTCAAATTTTGAAAACTGTTTAGCCAATCTGGAAAAAGTCTTAGAAAGATGTGAGAAGGTAAACCTGGTTCTAAACTGGGAAAAGTGTCATTTCATGGTTAATGAAGGAATTGTCCTAGGACACTTAATTTCTCATAGAGGTATTGAGGTAGACCATGCAAAAATTGAGGTGATTGAAAAAATGCTACCTCCCACCTCAGTAAAAGTGTAACACCCTAAATATTTAATTAATTTATTTAATTAAGTATTTAGGAATTTAAATTAATTAAGTGGATATAAATTAATTATTAAAAATTATATTAATATGTGTAGGTGGTATTAGAAGGTGGAGGTGCCAAACTAGATGGACTTGGGCTTAAGTGAGAAGCCCAAGCCCATGACTCTTGTCATATGCGAAGTGGACAAGCGCCTAGGGGTTAGGGTTTGTTGTGAACATTTGCAAAATTGAAAAGAGAGGAAAGGAAAGGAGAGAAGGCGCCGTAGAGAGAAAGAGGGAGAAGAGAAGATCGCAAGGTCCAAGGAAGGGAGGGACGTGATTTGTTGCCGTGGTACCGTTCGTGATCGTCTCGAGGGCTCCTACTCTTCGAATTCGAGGTAAGGGGATGTCCTATCAATTCGTATAATGATTCCTATGATAGATTTTAGGTAGTGATGGCCTAGATGAACCATGATCGTGATTAAGTTTGTGAATCCATGTTCTTATTGGTGATGTATGCGTAATGTCCTTAGTTTGTGGCTGAAAATTCATGTTTGGTGTGGTATGGGCGCCTAGGGCGCCATATGTTTGATGAATGTTGCTGGATTTGTATGCTGAAATTGTGATGATTTTGATGTTGCTGGATTCTTGTGCTGAAAATTGTGATGATTTTGATGTTGCTGGATTTCTGTGCTGAAAATATTGATGAAATGTTGTTGCTGGGAGTGTTCTGGGCGCCAGGTGTAACACCCTAAAATAATTTAATTAAGTAATTGATTAAATTATTTAAAGTGTTGCACTATTTTTTTTATTTTATTATGTGTTGATATGGTATTTTATTTTAATTGAAGGGGATGGCGTTGGTAATACCGGAATTTCAAGTGACGGCCCAAGAGGCCCAAGCCCGTTGGCTTAGGCGCTCCTTAGACACTAGGGGTCTAGGTCGCGCCTCACTAGTGTCAAAGGAAAGAAAGAAAGTCGAAATAGAGAAGAAAAGAAAGAAAGTCGAAGAGAGGAGAAGAGAAGGAAGGGCGATTTCAAGCTTGGAGTTAGGGTTTGTGCGCCTTGATCCTAGGTAAGGGTTCCTAATCTTCTATGATTCGATTTCCTTTCTCTATCAATTGCTTAGGTTTCGAATTTCCCTAACCCTTTCTATTTTGATCAATTCGCAATGGTCCAAGGGAAAGAGAGACAAGGCGTGATTGAGTGAAAAGGAGGAGCTTCTTTGTTGCGGTGATTTGTCGGTGCTTCGGTGGAAAAGGCTCTAGCTCGTCATAATCAAGGTTAGGGGAGTCTCACTCTATAATAGAGAGTATAATAGGTTGTATGTGAACCATAGGATCCCACTTGACATATTTGTTATTTGTTAGAATTGTTTAGGTTAGTTGGAATTGATAATTAGTGTGATTGATTTGATTTCCCTATGCTAAGGTTTGGATTTCATGTGTTAATTTTGTGCTTTGAAGTGTTCTTAATTTATATATGTGAGATTGGATGTTGCTGGAAAAAGTGCAGTGTGTTTTGTGATTGTTGTGACATTTTGAGTTTTGGAAAAATAATTGAGAATTGGTGTTGGTTGTGATGGGGCGCCTGGGCGCCAAGTGCTGGGGGGGGGGGGAAATTGGCGCACTGGGCGCTGTTTACTGTTGCTGGGCGTGTGTGTGTTCTGGGCAGGGCGCCTGTGTTGTTGCCTGTGGCGCCTGGTGGGGCGCCAGGTTGCTGCCTATGCTTAGGCAAGGCGCATAAATCATGTTTTTGGGTAAACTCAGTTTCTAAACATATTTTACCGAGCCAAACTTTGTATTGACCTGACCAAATGTTATTTAAAACACTTTGGCTAAAGAATTTCTGGATTTTCACTTGTGGTTTTGAAATTGTCCGGTTGGGCATCATTTTGGCTTGTTTTAGGGGTGCCTTGCGCACACATCATTTTCTGAGCATATTTTACCGAGCCAAACTTTGTATTGACCTGACCAAATGTTATTTAAAACACTTTGGCTAAAGAATTTCTGGATTTTCACTTGTGGTTTTGAAATTGTCCGGTTGGGCATCATTTTGGCTTGTTTTAGGGGTGCCTTGTGCACACATCATTTTCTGAGCATATTTTACCGAGCCAAACTTTGTATTGACCTGACCAAATGTTATTTAAAACACTTTGGCTAAAGAATTTCTGGATTTTCACTTGTGGTTTTGAAATTGTCCGGTTGGGCATCATTTTGACTTGTTTTAGGGGTGCCTTGTGCACACATCATTTTCTGAGCATATTTTACCGAGCCAAACTTTGTGTTGACCTGACCAAATGTTAGTTAAAACACTTTGGCTAAAGAATTTCTGGATTTTCACTTGTGGTTTTGAAATTGTCCGGTTGGGCATCATTTTGACTTGTTTTAGGGGTGCCTTGTGCACACATCATGTTCTGAGCATATTTTACTGAGCCAAACTTTGTATTCACCTGACCAAATCATATTTTAAGTGTTTTGGCCAGAGAATTTCCAGATTTGCACTTGTGGTTTGAAAGTTGTCCTATTGGGCATCATTTTGACTTGTTTTGGGGGTGCCTTGTGCACACATCATGTTCTGAGCATATTTTACCTAGCCAAATTCTGTATTCACGTGACCAAATCCCATTTTGAACATTTTGGCTAGAGCGGTTTCAATTTTTAAGGTGGTCTATTATGGTTGTGCGTTTGGGTGTTGTGTGGGGCGCCAAGTGTGGCCGCCTAGGGCGCCTAGTGGGGCGCCCGTGACTTATGTTTGAGTTCGGGTCTAATGGTGCTAGATTGGTCCCTAAGTGTTATCCTAGTCCTAGGGACGTGATGGTGAGGAGAAAATAATGAGTTGGTTGGTGATGAGGCCATGGGGGCTAAAACTAAGATTAATTAAAGATGTGATATAGGGTACATGGACCGTGTTGTTAATAATTATGATTGTGGTTTTGTCATGGAGTCTCATGCATACATAAGGCTGCGGTCTGAGTTGTTAATTATGATAATAAGGCTGCGGTCTGAGTTCTAAATTGAAATGATAAGGCTGCGGTCTGAGATGATAATATGATGATAAGGCTGCGGTCTGGGAAAATGGTACCACATGCATAACTGTATTGCATACATCCTCATGATAAGCATGCTAGTTGGTGATTGTATAGACTATGCTACTGTGTGACTGTGTGAGTGTGATGCTATGATGTAATATACTTCTTATTATAATCTTTATTATGTAGTTGAGACTCACCCTTCTGTTGTTGTTTACTACAGGTAGTTCTGAGTAAAGGCTTACTCATTTCACTCCCGAGTCGGTCTGCTCTGATACGTGACACCTAGGGGGTTGGCTTAGGATTTTCTAATGATATTTAATTGTTGTTGATTTTCGTGTGCATTGACCTAATGATTCCGATGAGGCCGTTGTTTGGCATTTTGAGTTTATGTTATTTTTCCGCTGCGAGTCGTCTAAATTATAATGTGTGGATTTTGATGGTGAAATCAAGAGTACCTTAATTTATTAAATGGTGTTGCGTATTGTAAATGGTTACATCAAGTACGTGTGTAGCATTCCATTCAAAAAGAAATTTTGAAACTCTGATCTCTATGGAAAATAGCCGGGTAGAATGGGGTGTTACATTAGTGGTATCAGAGCAAAAGTTCGGTCTGTCCGACCAAGTGTGTCTGTCTGTCATATTGTGTATGACAATTAGGTGTTTTGTTTTTAGTTCTAAATTGTCGTTTATGCTGCAGTGCTAGGTTGATATGGCTAGAAGGGATGATGCTGCTTTGGCTGCTGCTCTGCAGGCCATAGCCCAAGCTGTTGGGAATCAACATAATGCTGCTGATATGAATGCCCGTAATCTGGCAACGTTTCAGAGGGAAAACCCACCCACCTTCAAGGGTCGGTATGATCCCGATGGAGCCTTGTCGTGGCTGAATGAGATAGAGCGGATATTCCGTGTTATGGATTGTACTACTGCCCAGCAAGTGAAGTTTGGGACGCACATGCTGGCGGAAGAGGCTGACAAGTGGTGGTTAGGGATGCTGCATAGGTTGAACACTGCTGGTGAAGAGATTACTTGGGAAGTCTTCACAAGGGAATTTAAAAGAAAGTACTACCCTGAAGACGTTCGGGCCAAGAAAGAGGTGGAATTTCTAGAATTGAAACAGGGAAATAAGACTGTGGCTGAGTATGCAGCCAAATTTGAAGAGCTGGCCCAATTCTGTCCTTACTACGCCAATGATGCTGATTCAGAGTTCTCTAAATGTGTGAAATTTGAAAGTGGCCTGCGACCCGATATTAAGAAGGCAATTGGATATCATGAGATTCGAGATTTTGCTAGACTAGTTGACAAGAGTAGAATTTATGAAGAGGACAGTTCTGCTGCCTACAAGATTGGGAAAGAAAAGAGGAATAATCAGTTTAGGGGAAAGCCATATGATGTGTCTGGAGGTAAAAATAAGTGGAAGGCAGGTGCTGGTAAGAAATTTTCTGAAGGTAAGAAGCCTAGTGGGGGAGGTGCTCCCGCTGATATAGTGTGTTACACCTGTGGCAAGTCGGGTCACAAAAGTTTCGATTGCAAGACTGAGGTAATGTGTTACCGTTGTGGGAAGAAAGGTCATATGGCGTCTAACTGTGATCGTAAGGAATCAGTGTGTTTCAATTGTGGTGAAGCTGGTCACTTCAGTTCTAAATGCACCAAACCGAAGAAAGAAAATTCCAATGGAAGAGTTTTCGCGCTAGCAGGCTCAGAGGGGCCCAATGAGATTCGAGGTACTTGTTTTATTTATGGTTCCCCTTTAATTGCTATAGTTGATACTGGTGCTACGCATTCTTTTATTGCTGCTGCTTGTGCTAAAAGGTTAAATCTAGTATTGTCTGATATGAAAAGGGAAATGGTTATCGACACTCCGGCTAAGGGTTCGGTGACTACTTCTCTATTGTGTGCTAAGTGTCCTCTGTCAGTATTCGGCAGAGATTTTCTGGTTGACCTTATATGTTTGCCTTTGGGAGGGTTGGATGTTATTCTTGGTATGGACTGGTTAGTGGATAACCATGTGCACATCAACTGTTTCAGCAAGTCTGTGAGTTTCTTTCCTCCTGGGGAGGGAGAGTCTGTTTTGTTGTCTGGGGATCAGCTGCATAAGGTAATGAAGGATGGTGGTCAACTATTTGCTTTGATGGCGTCTATGTCTGCTGAAAACCAAGCTATGGTTGAAGGATTGCAGGTGGTGTGTGAATTCCCTGAAGTGTTCCCTGATGAGATTCCTAGTGTGCCACCCGAAAGGGAAGTAGAGTTTGGAATTGATCTTGTGCCCGGTACTAGGCCTGTGTCCATGGCTCCGTACCGAATGTCAGCTTCTGAGTTATCTGAATTGAAGAAGCAGTTGGAAGAGTTACTTGAAAAGAATTTTGTGAGGCCTAGTGTGTCACCATGGGGAGCTCCGGTTTTGTTAGTAAAGAAGAAAGATGGGAGTATGCGCCTGTGTGTGGATTATAGACAGTTGAACAAGGTGACTATTAAAAATAAGTACCCTCTTCCGAGAATTGATGATTTGATGGACCAGCTGGTGGGTGCTAAGGTTTTTAGTAAAATTGATTTGAGGTCAGGGTATCACCAGATTAAAGTAAAAGATGAAGACGTCCAGAAGACAGCGTTTCGAACGAGATATGGACACTATGAATACTCTGTGATGCCGTTTGGTGTCACCAATGCACCAGGAGTGTTTATGGAGTACATGAACCGTATCTTCCATAGTTACTTGGATCGGTTTGTGGTAGTTTTTATAGATGATATTCTGGTATACTCCAAGTCTGAAGAGGAGCATGCAGAGCACTTAAGATTGGTGCTTGAGGTATTGAAAGAGAAGAAGCTTTATGCTAAGTTGTCCAAATGCGAGTTCTGGCTGCGTGAGGTAAGCTTTTTGGGTCACATTATTTCTAGTGATGGCATAGCTGTAGACCCAGCTAAGGTTGATGCAGTGTTACAATGGGAGAGCCCAAAGTCTGCGACTGAGATCAGGAGTTTCTTGGGGTTGGCTGGTTACTACAGGAGGTTCATAGAAGGCTTCTCAAAGCTAGCCCTTCCGTTGACTCAATTGACGTGTAAAGGGAGAGTTTTTGTTTGGGATGCTAAATGTGAAGAGAGCTTCCAAGAGTTGAAGAAAAGATTGACAACATCTCCGGTGTTAGTGTTGCCCGTGCCGGATCAACCGTTTGTGGTATATTGTGATGCTTCCAGAATGGGCTTAGGGGGCGTATTGATGCAGGATGGGAAGGTAGTCGCTTATGCGTCCAGACAATTGCGGACTCATGAGAAGAACTATCCTACTCATGATTTGGAATTGGCTGCTATTGTGTTTACGCTAAAAATTTGGAGGCACTATTTGTATGGCACTAGATTCGAGGTATTCAGCGACCACAAAAGTTTGAAATACTTGTTTGACCAGAAGGAGCTGAATATGAGGCAGAGACGTTGGTTAGAGCTGCTGAAAGACTATGATTTTGGCTTAAACTATCACCCCGGCAAAGCTAATGTCGTGGCTGATGCTTTAAGTCGAAAGAATTTGCATATGTCAGCAATGATGGTAAAAGAGTTGGAGTTGATTGAGCAATTCCGTGATATGAGTCTGGTTTGTGAAGTGACACCGCGGAGTGTTAAGCTGGGTATGCTGAAGATTGGTAATGACTTCTTGGTTAGTATCAGAGACGCCCAGAAATTAGATGTGAAGCTGGTTGACTTGTTAGTTGCGGGTGATCAGAATGTGGATGGGGATTTCAGGTTGGATTCCCAGGGTGTGTTGAGATTTAGAGACAGAATCTGCGTTCCCGATGATATTGAGATGAAGAAGATGATCCTTGAGGAGAGTCATAGGAGCAAGCTGAGTATTCATCCAGGGGCTACAAAGATGTATCATGACTTGAAGAAATTATTCTGGTGGCCTGGTATGAAGAAAGATGTAGCACAGTTTGTGTACGCCTGTTTGACTTGCCAGAAGTCAAAGGTCGAGCACCAGAAGCCTGCGGGGTTGATGCAACCTTTAGATGTTCCGGAGTGGAAATGGGATAGCATTTCCATGGATTTTGTGACTGGGTTACCGAGAACCGTTCGGGGATTTGATTCTATTTGGGTGATCGTGGATAGGTTGACGAAGTCTGCTCACTTCCTTCCTATCAACATCACGTATCCGGTAGCGAGATTGGCCGAGATATATATTAGGGTGGTTGTGAAGTTGCATGGTGTCCCGAAGAGTATTGTATCTGACAGGGATCCGAGGTTTACTTCGGAGTTTTGGGGGAGCTTGCAAGAGGCATTGGGGTCCAGATTGAGGTTGAGTTCAGCCTACCATCCTCAGACTGATGGGCAGACAGAGAGAACCATTCAGTCATTGGAGGACTTATTGAGATCGTGTGTTTTAGAGCAGGGAGGTGCGTGGGATACACACCTTTCGTTGATTGAGTTCACTTACAATAACAGCTACCATTCGAGTATAGGGATGGCCCCTTATGAGGCACTGTATGGGCGGAGGTGTAGAACTCCTTTGTGTTGGCATGAATCGGGCGAAAGTGTTGTTCTTGGACCTGAATTGGTGAGAGAGACTACAGAGAAGATAAAAATGATCAGGGAGAAAATGAAAGAGTCTCAAAGTCGGCAAAAGAGTTACCATGATAGAAGAAGAAAGGATTTGGAATTTCAGGCTGGAGAGCATGTTTTCTTAAGGGTCACGCCTATGGCTGGTGTTGGGCGTGCACTTAAAGCAAAGAAGTTGACTCCTAGATTTATTGGACCGTATCAGATCACCGAGAGGGTCGGAAAGGTTGCTTATAGGGTGGCTTTACCGCCTAACCTTTCGAACTTGCACGACGTATTTCACGTGTCGCAACTTCGGAAGTACATTCCGGACCCGTCTCATGTGATCCATATGGATGATATTGAAGTGCGAGATAACCTCACTGTGGAGACTATGCCAGTGAGGATTGATGATAGAGAAGTGAAGGTGCTGAGAGGGAAAAGCATTGTTTTAGTGAAGGTGGTGTGGTTGGAAACTACTGGCGAGAGCGTGACTTGGGAGCTGGAGAGTAGGATGCGGGAGTCCTATCCAGAGCTATTTGACTCAGGTATGAATTTCGAGGACGAAATTTCCTAAGTGGGGGAGAGTTGTAACACCCTAAAATAATTTAATTAAGTAATTGATTAAATTATTTAAAGTGTTGCACTATTTTTTTTATTTTATTATGTGATGATATGGTATTTTATTTTAATTGAAGGGGATGGCGTTGGTAATACCGGAATTTCAAGTGACGGCCCAAGAGGCCCAAGCCCGTTGGCTTAGGCGCTCCTTAGACACTAGGGGTCTAGGTCGCGCCTCACTAGTGTCAAAGGAAAGAAAGAAAGTCGAAATAGAGAAGAAAAGAAAGAAAGTCGAAGAGAGGAGAAGAGAAGGAAGGGCGATTTCAAGCTTGGAGTTAGGGTTTGTGCGCCTTGATCCTAGGTAAGGGTTCCTAATCTTCTATGATTCGATTTCCTTTCTCTATCAATTGCTTAGGTTTCGAATTTCCCTAACCCTTTCTATTTTGATCAATTCGCAATGGTCCAAGGGAAAGAGAGACAAGGCGTGATTGAGTGAAAAGGAGGAGCTTCTTTGTTGCGGTGATTTGTCGGTGCTTCGGTGGAAAAGGCTCTAGCTCGTCATAATCAAGGTTAGGGGAGTCTCACTCTATAATAGAGAGTATAATAGGTTGTATGTGAACCATAGGATCCCACTTGACATATTTGTTATTTGTTAGAATTGTTTAGGTTAGTTGGAATTGATAATTAGTGTGATTGATTTGATTTCCCTATGCTAAGGTTTGGATTTCATGTGTTAATTTTGTGCTTTGAAGTGTTCTTAATTTATATATGTGAGATTGGATGTTGCTGGAAAAAGTGCAGTGTGTTTTGTGATTGTTGTGACATTTTGAGTTTTGGAAAAATAATTGAGAATTGGTGTTGGTTGTGATGGGGCGCCTGGGCGCCAAGTGCTGGGGGGGGGGGGGGGGGGGGGGAAATTGGCGCACTGGGCGCTGTTTACTGTTGCTGGGCGTGTGTGTGTTCTGGGCAGGGCGCCTGTGTTGTTGCCTGTGGCGCCTGGTGGGGCGCCAGGTTGCTGCCTATGCTTAGGCAAGGCGCATAAATCATGTTTTTGGGTAAACTCAGTTTCTAAACATATTTTACCGAGCCAAACTTTGTATTGACCTGACCAAATGTTATTTAAAACACTTTGGCTAAAGAATTTCTGGATTTTCACTTGTGGTTTTGAAATTGTCCGGTTGGGCATCATTTTGGCTTGTTTTAGGGGTGCCTTGCGCACACATCATTTTCTGAGCATATTTTACCGAGCCAAACTTTGTATTGACCTGACCAAATGTTATTTAAAACACTTTGGCTAAAGAATTTCTGGATTTTCACTTGTGGTTTTGAAATTGTCCGGTTGGGCATCATTTTGGCTTGTTTTAGGGGTGCCTTGTGCACACATCATTTTCTGAGCATATTTTACCGAGCCAAACTTTGTATTGACCTGACCAAATGTTATTTAAAACACTTTGGCTAAAGAATTTCTGGATTTTCACTTGTGGTTTTGAAATTGTCCGGTTGGGCATCATTTTGACTTGTTTTAGGGGTGCCTTGTGCACACATCATTTTCTGAGCATATTTTACCGAGCCAAACTTTGTGTTGACCTGACCAAATGTTAGTTAAAACACTTTGGCTAAAGAATTTCTGGATTTTCACTTGTGGTTTTGAAATTGTCCGGTTGGGCATCATTTTGACTTGTTTTAGGGGTGCCTTGTGCACACATCATGTTCTGAGCATATTTTACTGAGCCAAACTTTGTATTCACCTGACCAAATCATATTTTAAGTGTTTTGGCCAGAGAATTTCTAGATTTGCACTTGTGGTTTGAAAGTTGTCCTATTGGGCATCATTTTGACTTGTTTTGGGGGTGCCTTGTGCACACATCATGTTCTGAGCATATTTTACCTAGCCAAATTCTGTATTCACGTGACCAAATCCCATTTTGAACATTTTGGCTAGAGCGGTTTCAATTTTTAAGGTGGTCTATTATGGTTGTGCGTTTGGGTGTTGTGTGGGGCGCCAAGTGTGGCCGCCTAGGGCGCCTAGTGGGGCGCCCGTGACTTATGTTTGAGTTCGGGTCTAATGGTGCTAGATTGGTCCCTAAGTGTTATCCTAGTCCTAGGGACGTGATGGTGAGGAGAATATAATGAGTTGGTTGGTGATGAGGCCATGGGGGCTAAAACTAAGATTAATTAAAGATGTGATATAGGGTACATGGACCGTGTTGTTAATAATTATGATTGTGGTTTTGTCATGGAGTCTCATGCATACATAAGGCTGCGGTCTGAGTTGTTAATTATGATAATAAGGCTGCGGTCTGAGTTCTAAATTGAAATGATAAGGCTGCGGTCTGAGATGATAATATGATGATAAGGCTGCGGTCTGGGAAAATGGTACCACATGCATAACTGTATTGCATACATCCTCATGATAAGCATGCTAGTTGGTGATTGTATAGACTATGCTACTGTGTGACTGTGTGAGTGTGATGCTATGATGTAATATACTTCTTATTATAATCTTTATTATGTAGTTGAGACTCACCCTTCTGTTGTTGTTTACTACAGGTAGTTCTGAGTAAAGGCTTACTCCTTTCACTCCCAAGTCGGTCTGCTCTGATACGTGACACCTAGGGGGTTGGCTTAGGATTTTCTAATGATATTTAATTGTTGTTGATTTTCGTGTGCATTGACCTAATGATTCCGATGAGGCCGTTGTTTGGCATTTTGAGTTTATGTTATTTTTCCGCTGCGAGTCGTCTAAACTATAATGTGTGGATTTTGATGGTGAAATCAAGAGTACCTTAATTTATTAAATGGTGTTGCGTATTGTAAATGGTTACATCAAGTACGTGTGTAGCATTCCATTCAAAAAGAAATTTTGAAACTCTGATCTCTATGGAAAATAGCCGGGTAGAATGGGGTGTTACACCAGGCGCCCTGTGCTGGGCGCCAAGGGCGCCAGTGCGTGTTGCTGTGCGTGTGTGTGTGGAGCGCTGGGCGCTGGGCGCTGAGTGTAACACCCTAAAATATTTAATTAAAATATTTAATTAAGTATTTAGGGATTTAAATTAATTAAGTGGATATAATTTTATTATTAGAAATTGTATTAAAATGTGTAGGGGGTATTAGAAGATGGAGGTGCCAAATTAGATGGACTTGGGCTTAAGTGAGAAGCCCAAGCCCATGAATTAGATCATATGCGAAGGGGGGCAAGCCAAAGTGAGGTTAGGGGTTTTTGTGAGCAATTGCGAAATTGGGAGGAGAGAAAGGAGAAGGAGAAGGTCGCGCCATAGAGAGGGAGAGGGAGAAGAGAAGAGCGCAAGCTTCAAGGAGGAAAGAGGAGGCGTGATCCGGTTGCCGTAGTTCCGTTCATGATCATCCCTAGAGATCCTACTCTCCAATTCGAGGTTAGGGGAGCTCTATCATTCTATCTAATAAATTATATGATGGGTCCTAGATCTAGGGTTAGACTAGATTTCTTGATTGTGTTCTTGATATATTGTTGATGATGATATTTTTATAAGTATATGCGAATTGATGAATACCATGAGTTCTTGATGTGTTCTTGATCCATTATTGATGTTGATTTCACATGTGTGTATGCGAATTGAATGGTTGATTTTTATATATATATGTATGCGAATTGAATGGTGGATTTTTATATATATATATATGCGAATTGATTTGTTGAGTTATTGTATATATACATGTATGTCATACGCGAATTGATTTAGTATTTGAACCTTGAGATAATACGAATTGGGTATGTGTTTTGATGATGTTAAGATTTGTGAGCTCATGAAATTGTAAATTGATATGTTAAGGAGCTTGATGTTTCGCAAATTGAGTGTGGGTGTGCAAGGGCGCCTAGGGCGCCAAAGTGATGATGATTTTAGTGCCCCAAAAAGAGTTTTGTTGATTGATTAAATTAAGTGTTGTTTTGAGTATTGAAGATTCTAAGATTTTGATGAGTTAAATTGCTAAAAATCAGTCTTTAGTGTTTTGGAAAATTGTGGGAAAAATGGTGATTTTTGGTGTTTAGTGTTGAAGAGTTGTTGGAAAAATTCTGGGTTTGTTGTTGCTGTTTTCTGGGCGCCAAGTGCCTGTGCTGGGCGCCTGTGGCCTGTGTGTGTTGCTGTGTGTTGCCAGAATTCCTGTGTGCTGGGCGCTGGGCGCCTGTGACTTGTTGTGCTGCGCGCGTTGTTGCGCCTGGGCGCTAGGCGCCCGTGTCCTGTTGTGTTGCGCTGTGTTACGCGTTGTTGCGCCTGGGCGCCAGGCGCTGGGCGCTGAGCGCCCTGTGTGTTGCGTGTGTGCGTGTGTTGCGCGCCTGGGCGCTGGGCGCCAGTGCGCGTGTTGCCTGGTTGCCTGGGCGCCTAAGGCGCCTGTTCCCAGGATGTTGCCTGATTTTCCCCAAAATTATTTTTATCATAACTTTTGACTCAGACGTCCGTTTTGAACGATTCGAAAAGTGTCGTGAAGCTTTTTACGTTGTCTATCTGTGGGTCAAATTTTTTAAAATGAAAAATTGTTATTTTCTGATGGTTTGTGGGCGCCCAAGAGGCCGTCCCCGGTGATCGTCCCAGTGACATTGAAAAATGATATGAAGCTCTTTAAAAATCCCTTTTGGTGTATAAACAACAGTTTTAGCGAGGTAATGTCAAAAATGATGATTTTGACGATGATGCTCTCGGGGCTAGTTAAATGACTGTTTCGCCCTTAGTGGCTATTTATTATTAGTTATGACGTGTAAAACACTGTTTTGTCCCTAGTGGCCAAAGTTGTAGATAATGATGTGTAAATGACGAGGATGCCCTTGGTGGCTAGTCAAATGACGGTTTTGCCCTCTGTGGCTAATAACAATTGTAATGACGTGTAAGAGTCTGTTTTGCCCTTGGTGGCTAATAATGATTATAGTGATGTGTAAATGACTGTTCCGCCCTTAGTGGCTATTGTTAATTATAGTGATGTGTAAATGACTGTTCTGCCCTTTGTGGTTAGTATTATTTATAGTGACGTGTAAATGACGTTTTTGCCCTCAGTGGCTAATGTTTGAGTTGAATGATGGTTAGGTGTAAGTGACATTGGGGCCTGAGTGGCTAAGTGATGTTAAGGCCTAAAAGGCTAAGTGACGTTAATTGTGTGTGAATTTCGAAATGACAGGTGCTGTGCCTTTATTTGGCAAACTGGTAAGTAACAGGTCGCATTGTTGACTATGATCTGAGTAATTGTGTGGTTGTATGTTGTGAGTGGTGCATGTCATAGTGTCTCATGCCCATATGCATAAAATCAGTGACGTTTTGAGGCCTGAGTGGCTAAGTGATGATGAGGCCTGAGTGGCTAAGCGACGTTTTGTGAAAAGGTACCTTCATGCATATACCCGCGAGTGGGTTGCATTTCATAAATCTACATGACATGAGATGAGTCGATGTAAGTGATGTGAATGATGACTGTGATATGGATATTTAGTGTTTTGGTTGCTGACTGTTCTAGTGTGTAGCCTATGATTAGTACTTATCATATTTTCTATTATATGGATTGAAATGATGCTCACCCTTTCCTGTTTGAATGTTGCCCCCATGTTGGTAACGTGCAGGTGATTCTTAGTGAAGGCCTTTAGCTTCACTCCGTGAGTCGGGTCGTCATGCTCTGATATGTAACACTAGGGAGGGGAATACGTGCTGTTTAAGTTATTTATGAATATTGTGGTTATTGGATTTTAGTATTGCAAGCCTGGCACAGTTGTAACGCCTTTTTGATTAAACTGTTGAAAATTCTCAATGTGAGGTTGTATTTTAACTGATAATGACGTTTTGAAGTTATTATAAGACTGTTTTCGAAAAGCGAGTTATTTGAAGTGTGACGTTTAGCGAAGTAAGTGTGACATCCCTTGTGGTGTAAACAAATTTTGAAAAACTCTGATATTTTTATTAAATAAATTACCGGGTAGAAAAGGGGTGTTACATTAGTGGTATCAGAGCAATGGTTGGTCTGTCCGGCCGAGTCGTCGAGTCGTTGTGTCAGATAGTGACCAACTGTTGTCTGTTCAGTGCTGACCGTTGTTGTGTTGCAGGTACACCGGAAAGTTCTATTGGTAAGTGAACTAGTGGGGGAGATTTCCCTACTAGTGCTGTGTGCCCTGTTGTGTATTCAGTGTGAGAACTGTGTTTTGCTGTTGTGGTCCTTATTGTTGACCTCCTTGCTGCGTGTTTCTAAATGGTATGCTCTGTTGTTTAAATGCGCACCTGTGTTTTGGTTGGTATTGAGCTCGGTGTACCCTGTATCATATTCAAATTAATTGCCGCTTGTTGTAAAATGTTAGATTGACATGCACTCAGATGCTCTTGTAATTGATGTTTGTTGCTAGATGTTGACTTGACATGTATTCGCATGCTCATGCATCTGTAAAGTATAATATTACATGCGTACCATCCTGAGTTTGATTGTCCCTTGAGTGTGAACAAAACATGATTGCATTTTAAAATGGTAAATTACAGCCTATGTTGTTTGCCTGATCTTGTCATGTGTGTCTGTTGTGCCTGTATGCTACTGATAGCTTACCTTGTTGCATGTTACCCTCCTATGTTGCTTTGTCCGGACTGTCTTAAGTGGTCGACAGTAAGCCTCTGTGAGAAGTCTTGTGCAATGTGATTTGATGTTTGGAAACCAAATGCGTTGTAAAATTATTTTTTATGGACTATTTTAAGTTGTTACTGCACTAATAGCTACCGTGGGGTTTTAATCACTACAAGCGAAAATGTTTTCATTCAAGTGTACTAATTTTGTCCTCAACTCCTTTTTGGGAAATTGCGACCGGATGTAAATATTTTAGCTGAGAACTACCACATCATAGAGTTACTAATTTGACTTGCCTAGTTTCCTCTAGATGTAATCTTGCGTGCCGGAGTTTTATGACAAACCTCTTGGTTGTTACTTACGACTGTTGTGCTGTGTGAATTTTTGTGCATTGGGTGTTCACTGATTCTTAGTCATAAAATTTTCCTAGTGCCATATTCCTTAATCCCTCGATCTTGAACACCTTGTGATATGCTTTTATGTTATATGTAAATGTTGTGTTATTGAAAAAAATTATTGTTGCAGTTTTCTGAAAACTATTGTTACTGTTTTTGTGAAAATTATTGTCGTTACTTCCTGAAAAACTGTTGTGGTTGTTGCCATGTGACACTACGCCATTGTTTCCGTGCCGTGTGCCTGGTTGTTGCTATATCTACGTATCTGGTAAACTTCTCGTGATGTTGCTGACGCTATTGTTGTCGTTGTTTGCTTTTGTTGCGGTTTTTCTGGAAATTATTGAGGCTGTTGTCTGAAAAATATTGCTACTGTTTTTCCGAAAAACTATATTGGCTGTTTTCAGGAAAATAAATGTTACTGTTTTCTGAAAAGTGCTGCTACTGTTCCTAACTTATGCGCTGTCCCTATTTTTATGAGTTGTGCCTAATTCGATTGTTAACCGTTGCCGGTGCCTTAGTGCCCGATTGTGTGACAGAGTTGTTAATATTGTGTTGTTGATGATGTTGCTCTGTTGTTGGTTTTTAGTTGTTGATGTCGCCTGAGTGGCAATTGTAATTGTTGATGTCGCCTGAGTGGCAGTTGTGATTGTTGATGTCGCCTGAGTGGCAATTGTAGTTGTTGATGTCGCCCGAGTGGCAGTTGTGATTGTTGATGTCGCCTGAGTGGCAATTGTAGTTGTTGATGTCGCCCGAGTGGCAGTTGTGATTGTTGATGTCGCCTGGGTGGCAAAGTTGTTTGTGGATGACTGTTGTCGTGTTACTAAGATTATGAGACTTGTTGTATGACTGTTACGCACCCTGTGAATTTCGTTGTGATGCTGTGATGATTGAAGTAGTTTGTTATCCTTATGAGTAGATGAGTGGGGAAGGATGCGAGCTAGTTTATCAGAGTAGCGCAGCGGAGTAGAGAATGAGTCTGATTATTACTGCTTGAAGTTACCTGGCTGAACAAGTAGGAGGGACGGCCGCCCAAGCACTTACCGCCGGTAATCAGAGCAATAGTAATCAGCATGAATGATAGCACTAGTTGTCTAAGTGGCCTTAGTGGGAGAGTGTTGGCGATGACAGGTGAATTTCGAGGACGAAATATTCTAAGTGGGGGAGAGTTGTAACACCCTAAAATATTTAATTAAAATATTTAATTAAGTATTTAGGGATTTAAATTAATTAAGTGGATATAATTTTATTATTAGAAATTGTATTAAAATGTGTAGGGGGTATTAGAAGATGGAGGTGCCAAATTAGATGGACTTGGGCTTAAGTGAGAAGCCCAAGCCCATGAATTAGATCATATGCGAAGGGGGGCAAGCCAAAGTGAGGTTAGGGGTTTTTGTGAGCAATTGCGAAATTGGGAGGAGAGAAAGGAGAAGGAGAAGGTCGCGCCATAGAGAGGGAGAGGGAGAAGAGAAGAGCGCAAGCTTCAAGGAGGAAAGAGGAGGCGTGATCCGGTTGCCGTAGTTCCGTTCATGATCATCCCTAGAGATCCTACTCTCCAATTCGAGGTTAGGGGAGCTCTATCATTCTATCTAATAAATTATATGATGGGTCCTAGATCTAGGGTTAGACTAGATTTCTTGATTGTGTTCTTGATATATTGTTGATGATGATATTTTTATAAGTATATGCGAATTGATGAATACCATGAGTTCTTGATGTGTTCTTGATCCATTATTGATGTTGATTTCACATGTGTGTATGCGAATTGAATGGTTGATTTTTATATATATATGTATGCGAATTGAATGGTGGATTTTTATATATATATATATGCGAATTGATTTGTTGAGTTATTGTATATATACATGTATGTCATACGCGAATTGATTTAGTATTTGAACCTTGAGATAATACGAATTGGGTATGTGTTTTGATGATGTTAAGATTTGTGAGCTCATGAAATTGTAAATTGATATGTTAAGGAGCTTGATGTTTCGCAAATTGAGTGTGGGTGTGCAAGGGCGCCTAGGGCGCCAAAGTGATGATGATTTTAGTGCCCCAAAAAGAGTTTTGTTGATTGATTAAATTAAGTGTTGTTTTGAGTATTGAAGATTCTAAGATTTTGATGAGTTAAATTGCTAAAAATCAGTCTTTAGTGTTTTGGAAAATTGTGGGAAAAATGGTGATTTTTGGTGTTTAGTGTTGAAGAGTTGTTGGAAAAATTCTGGGTTTGTTGTTGCTGTTTTCTGGGCGCCAAGTGCCTGTGCTGGGCGCCTGTGGCCTGTGTGTGTTGCTGTGTGTTGCCAGAATTCCTGTGTGCTGGGCGCTGGGCGCCTGTGACTTGTTGTGCTGCGCGCGTTGTTGCGCCTGGGCGCTAGGCGCCCGTGTCCTGTTGTGTTGCGCTGTGTTACGCGTTGTTGCGCCTGGGCGCCAGGCGCTGGGCGCTGAGCGCCCTGTGTGTTGCGTGTGTGCGTGTGTTGCGCGCCTGGGCGCTGGGCGCCAGTGCGCGTGTTGCCTGGTTGCCTGGGCGCCTAAGGCGCCTGTTCCCAGGATGTTGCCTGATTTTCCCCAAAATTATTTTTATCATAACTTTTGACTCAGACGTCCGTTTTGAACGATTCGAAAAGTGTCGTGAAGCTTTTTACGTTGTCTATCTGTGGGTCAAATTTTTTAAAATGAAAAATTGTTATTTTCTGATGGTTTGTGGGCGCCCAAGAGGCCGTCCCCGGTGATCGTCCCAGTGACATTGAAAAATGATATGAAGCTCTTTAAAAATCCCTTTTGGTGTATAAACAACAGTTTTAGCGAGGTAATGTCAAAAATGATGATTTTGACGATGATGCTCTCGGGGCTAGTTAAATGACTGTTTCGCCCTTAGTGGCTATTTATTATTAGTTATGACGTGTAAAACACTGTTTTGTCCCTAGTGGCCAAAGTTGTAGATAATGATGTGTAAATGACGAGGATGCCCTTGGTGGCTAGTCAAATGACGGTTTTGCCCTCTGTGGCTAATAACAATTGTAATGACGTGTAAGAGTCTGTTTTGCCCTTGGTGGCTAATAATGATTATAGTGATGTGTAAATGACTGTTCCGCCCTTAGTGGCTATTGTTAATTATAGTGATGTGTAAATGACTGTTCTGCCCTTTGTGGTTAGTATTATTTATAGTGACGTGTAAATGACGTTTTTGCCCTCAGTGGCTAATGTTTGAGTTGAATGATGGTTAGGTGTAAGTGACATTGGGGCCTGAGTGGCTAAGTGATGTTAAGGCCTAAAAGGCTAAGTGACGTTAATTGTGTGTGAATTTCGAAATGACAGGTGCTGTGCCTTTATTTGGCAAACTGGTAAGTAACAGGTCGCATTGTTGACTATGATCTGAGTAATTGTGTGGTTGTATGTTGTGAGTGGTGCATGTCATAGTGTCTCATGCCCATATGCATAAAATCAGTGACGTTTTGAGGCCTGAGTGGCTAAGTGATGATGAGGCCTGAGTGGCTAAGCGACGTTTTGTGAAAAGGTACCTTCATGCATATACCCGCGAGTGGGTTGCATTTCATAAATCTACATGACATGAGATGAGTCGATGTAAGTGATGTGAATGATGACTGTGATATGGATATTTAGTGTTTTGGTTGCTGACTGTTCTAGTGTGTAGCCTATGATTAGTACTTATCATATTTTCTATTATATGGATTGAAATGATGCTCACCCTTTCCTGTTTGAATGTTGCCCCCATGTTGGTAACGTGCAGGTGATTCTTAGTGAAGGCCTTTAGCTTCACTCCGTGAGTCGGGTCGTCATGCTCTGATATGTAACACTAGGGAGGGGAATACGTGCTGTTTAAGTTATTTATGAATATTGTGGTTATTGGATTTTAGTATTGCAAGCCTGGCACAGTTGTAACGCCTTTTTGATTAAACTGTTGAAAATTCTCAATGTGAGGTTGTATTTTAACTGATAATGACGTTTTGAAGTTATTATAAGACTGTTTTCGAAAAGCGAGTTATTTGAAGTGTGACGTTTAGCGAAGTAAGTGTGACATCCCTTGTGGTGTAAACAAATTTTGAAAAACTCTGATATTTTTATTAAATAAATTACCGGGTAGAAAAGGGGTGTTACACTGAGCGCCTGCGTGTGTGCGTGTGTGTTGCGCCAAGGCGCTGGGCGCCAGGCGCTGGGCGCTGAGCGCCCATATGCGTGTGTTGCGTGTTGCGCCAAGGCGCTGGGCGCTGGGCGCCAGTGGGTGTGCGTGTTGCGTTTGCTGGGCGCTGGGCGCCAGGGGGCGCCCAGGGCGCCAGTTTTTCAGGATGTCCCAAAATGTTTTCGAAAACTGTTTTCGCTATATCTTTTGACTCGGACATCCGTTTTGAACGTTTCAAAAAGCGTTGTGAAGCATTTTCAGTTCTCTATCTGCGTGTCCCATTTTTAAAAATAAAAACTTATTATTTCTGAAGGTTGCTGGGGCGCCCCAAGTGGCTGTTCCCGGCGATCGTTGCTGTGACAATGAAAAGACGTTTTGGTGTCTTTAAAAATTCTCTTTTGCGTATGACCAGTGGGTTTAACGATTTAGTGTCAAAAATGATGATTTTGACGATGATGCCCCTAGTGGCTAGTTAAATGACTGTTTTGCCCTTAGTGGCTAATATTATTTATAATGATGTGTAAATGACGATGATGCCCTTGGTGGCTAGTAAATGACGTTTTTGCCCTCAGTGGCTATTGTTTGAGTTGATGATGTTTATGTATAAGTGACGATGAAACCCAGTGACGTTTTGAGGCCTAAATGGCTAAGTGATGTTAAGGCCTAAATAGCTAAGTGATGTTGTTGTGTAAATTGTGGATTGACAGGTGCTGTGCCTCTGAATTGGCAATTCGGTAAGTGACGGGTCACATAGTTGACCGTGATTTGTGTGTTTGTGAGTGGTGCATGTCATAGTGTCTCATGCCCCATATGCATAAACCCAGTGACGTTTTTGAGGCCCAAAGGGCTAAGTGACGATGAGGCCATAATGGCTAAGCGACGTTTGTGAAAAGGTACCTCATGCATATGCCCGCGAGTGGGTTGCATTTCATATGCCCACATGACATAATGATGAGTTTATGTAGTGAGGTGATTGATGATTGTGATGTGATTATTTTAGAGCCGTGACTTGACTTATTATTTATCATATGATTTATTATATGGATTGAATTGGAATCACCCTTCTGTTTGAATATTACCCCTATGCGGTAACGTGCAGGTGATTGCGAGTGAAGGACTAGGTACCTTCACTAATTCGAGTCGAGTCGTCACGCTCTGATATGTAGCACTCAGGGGGGGGGGGGGGGACGAACTTGATGTTTATGAATGATTTCAGCTATTATGCTTTGTTGACAATTCTGTTTTATTTTGTTATTCCGCTGCGTAGTTGGTGTTATTTGACGTTAAGTTTATTTGCGATGATAAATGTGTTTTTGAGGGTCTCCTCTCAGTGACGTGCTACGTGATGCAGGATTATTATGTTTGAGCTGTTTTAATTGAGAAGCATTATTTTATTGAAGTATGTGTAACATTCCTCGTGCGAAACAAATTTTTTGAAAACTCTGATATTTTTCCCAACTAAATGAACGGGTAGAAAAGGGGTGTTACATAAGTGGTATCAGAGCGGTTCGGTCTGTCCGGCCAAGTTGTCCAGTCATAGTGTCAACTGACAACGGTGTGTTGTCAGTTATATCTAACTGTTGTTTGTTTGTAGCAAGTGAGTTGAGATGGCTGGGAGGATCGATGCTGCTGCTGCTGTTGTTGGGCTGCTGCTGAATGTTGTAAGAAGTGGAATCTTGTTTTGTCTGTTATGAATGGAGAAATGGTAGTCGATACTCCAGCTATGGGGTGGGTAACCACTTCTCTAGTGTGTTCTCAGTGTCCCGTGTCGATCTTCGGCAGGGACTTTATTGTGAATTTTGTTTGCTTGCCGTTGAGAGGTCTGGATGTAATCTTAGGCATGGACTGGTGTAATACCCCAATTTTGTCCGCCTAATTGAAAAATCCCAAAAATTTTATCGCTTCGCATATTGTTCTAAATGCGGGTGTATTTGGCACTCTCGTGCAACGATTTTGTTTGGCGCTCGTTGTTTTCAAAAAAAAAAGAAAAAAGAATCCAAAATTAAATAATAATGAAATAATGAATAACGCGAGCGCGCATTTCATCTCGAGTCGTGAGTAATTGCGTCGGTGCGCATTTATTTTTACCGTTTTTTAGAAAAGTAAGAATAGATTGAAATCGGTTTTAAAAACGTGCGCGCGTGCGTATTCAAATCGCGTACGAGTTCCTAGTCTTAAGGCGAGCGCGCGTTTCGTTTCGAGTTGTGCGCGAGTCGTTATGTCGGTGTGCATTGTTTTTACCGCTTTTATTGTCAAAAAAAAAAGAAAATATAATAATAATAAATAAATAGTAAAATAAAATTGGTTTCTTAGCTATCCCCTTTTACATATAAACAACATTAAAAAAAAAAAGAAGCAGAATTGTACAAGAAAGGTCAGCTGTTTTATTCACATATAGACAAAAAAAAAAAATTAAATACAAATGGTACAAAATTATTCAAAAAAAACAAGAAAAAGAGTACACAAAATATAATAAAGCAAAATCAAGACAGCAATATGCGACTTGCTTCCCTCCTCCCTTCATGAAGCTAAAGGCCCAAGTTCTTTCTTCTTGTCCCTTTGGTCTTGCCTCCCATTTTCAGCAAAGCATTGCTGCAGTGGCAGCAGCCCTGCTGCCATCCCCCTGCTGCATCACAGCAACCCAAAAGTCAGAGAAACAGCAGAATGGACAAGAGGAAGCAGCCAAACATGTAGCAGCAGTAGGTTTAGGCTCCAAAGCTCTAAAGAGGAGGTCTCTTTTTCCCTTGTAAATTTTCTCTCTGCACACATACACAAAGGGAAGAAATTAGGCAAACAGATAATAGTCAAACAAGGCTATTTTTGTGATGCAACAGAGCTTGGGGAGAGAGTTTTTTCTGAAGAAATGCTTTAAGCATCAAAACGTGATATTTTGGAAAGATGCAAAACCATCTCTTTTAAAATGTAATTGACCCATCAGTGCATCTGTTCATACAATCTTGACTATAAATACAGCACCAACACAATCAAAAAGGAGCACAACAACCACCAGATTCATATACACAAACACAGTAGCAGCAACAACAAAAAAACTCATAAACAGATACAGAGAGCAATTCACAGACAGCAACATATGCACACTCAGAGCAATTCACAAAAATAAAACAGCAAACACAGCAAACACAGACACACGGAGACAATAGAAGCAGTAGACCAAAAACAGAGAGGTCGATCGCTTTTGTTATTTAATCAGAGGTTTGCAATTCAGAAAGCTAGGTCAGTTCCTCCAAATTCGTTTTATCACATTTTTATTAACGTCAGAATTATTAACATGTGTTAAATCAGTTTTTATGATTTCGTTTGATCTGTTTGTTGTTTGTAATATGATAGAACTGAAATAGGATGAACACAGGAGCTTCATATTTTAAAAAAAAATAAATAACAAAGGCTGAAAGAGGCTGGAACTAATCTGTTCACTGTTTTTTTAAGAACACAAAAAAAACATAATACAGAGAAGGGGAGTTTGAGACAGTGAGAGGAAATGAAAGAGAAAGGAGTGAAATTTTACCTCCGGCCACCGTTCACGGTGGCCGCCGCCGTAGCCTCGCCGTGAACCACTGTACCTCGCCGTCAACCACCCACAGAACCACCGTGTAGGCCCCAAACCACCACATCACAAGTCAGCTACCAACAAAACCGCCGTCAACCACCCACAGACACAGCAACCACCGTGCTCCGCCGTCAACCTCCGCCTCAGCCACCCTTAATCACCGTACGGCCTCCCCCCTCACTCACTACGAACCACAGCCCCCTCTTCCACCCACGAACGGCCGAGCCATCCCCGTCACCGATCCACCCCAACCACCACCGCTTCGCATCGCCTCGCGCCACCCAACGACCCTCCTCCTCGCGACCAACTCCTCCACCCACAGTACGAACAGCCACCACGAACAACCACCCACAACCATCTCCCTCCACCGAACGACCGCCCAGCAACAAAGCCACACCACGGTCACCTTAACCACCGTCGGCCAACAATCACCGCCACCATAGATCCAGAAAAAAGAACGAAAGTAAGGAGAGAGAGAGGGAGAGAAGTGAGAAACGGCGTAGGGAGAGAGAAGGAGGTGTGAGACGCTGTGTGAAGTGGGGAGAACGAAAATACGGTTCGTGATTTTTGGGTGGGGGAGCCGTGGAGAGAAGAAAGGAGAAAATGGGTTCAGAGAGGGAGGGGGGTGCGCGCGGCCGCAGCAAGGTGAGAGAGGGAGAAGATTAGGTTTTTGGCATTTGGGGGAAAAGGGGGCGCCGTGGAGAAGGTGGAAAAATTAGGGTTTCCATTTTAGTTTAGGTTTTTATATTAGGAATCCAAGGGCATTTTCGTCCTTTCACTCTTATTTTTTTTTCTTTTTTCAGATTCCTATTAACACCCCCCTGTTTACCTCATACGCCCCCTTCTGAAGCCCATGGCTTTTTTTTGAAACGCAGCCCAGCTCACCAAAAACGAGCTGGGCTCACTATCTGCACCCCCTTTTAATAATACAGCCTTCCTTTTATTTGCACCCCCCATTTTACTATTTCACCCCCTATCTTTCCTTTTAAATTTTATTTCTTTCCCCTAGATAAACGTTTTTTTTTACAAACCCTTTTTTCCCAAATAACAAATTTTCTTTTTCCTAAACGAACTTATTTTTTCTCAAACCTTTTTTTTAAATGATGGATAAATGTTTCCCCGAACGAAAATCAATCCAATTGCAAATTCCTTTCATCACGACATTCTCTCCAATTAAAACCCACGAAGACACTTTTCAAAAACAAATCTTTTCAAACGTCGAAATCAAAACTAATCATCACTAATGATCACTCGCGCCGTTGCCGTTTGATTGTGGGTGATGATTTCATTCCCGTGGGAGCTAGTAGTGTGGCCACTCTAAACCGTTGTTGTTTGGTCCTCACAAACGCTCTCCCTCAATTGCGAAAACCTTTTCAATGCTCAAAATAAAAACCGATTATCATTAATCATCACTTGCGCCGTTGCGGTTTGGTCGTTAATGATAATTCATTTTCACAAGAGTTAGTAGTGCGACCACTCTAAACCGTTGTTGTTTGGTCACTGCGAACGCTCAACCCCTTTGCGAAAAACTCCAAAAAGAATAAAAAACAAAAACCGTTTTCCAAACAACCAAGAACTACGTAGCTTTGAATTCTCCATCGCACCAGGAGATACGTAGGAGCGAGAGGCCAACTCTCGTCAAGCGCCAAAAATAAAAATTTTCATTAAGTCTTTTCATTTCTCTCTTCGAAAAAGGAGCAAATTTAAGTATTTTCCAAATCAGCACTTAAAACCACGCGTTTAATTAAAGGTTCCCTTTCGGTAGAAAGGAGGCGTGGGGTGCTAAAATCTTCCCCATGCCTAACCGACCCCCGAACCCAAATCTTCCGGTTTTCCAAAAGGCCATCCGCTTTCCAAAAAGGTTTTTCTTCAATATTTTCCTTATAAAAAAATATTGGTGGCGACTTCATTGATTTTTAAAAAGTTGTAAACGAAGAAAGATTCCCTCAGGGACTTTTTCGGGCGCAACAGCTGGCGACTTCGCTGGGGACTTTTCTTTTTTAAGTGGGTCAAGCCTAACTAATTAAATGTGTGGTTTAGTGTGCTATCGGTGTGGTTTGGATACTTTGTTTGCTTCTATCCCTTTTCGGTTTGCCCTTCTTGTCATGTTGCGCATGTGCATTTATTTCCTCTCCTTTCATGTTTATTTTTCCTCGTCTTTGCTTATATGCTTAGTACTCTCATGCATTTCCCCCCATCTTGTTATGTTCCCCTCTTCTTGGCCCCCTTTCTTGAGGCAAGCAAAGCACTTGATTGTTGTCGAAACCCTAAGCTAGCTTATTTGATATTGAACCCTAGTGTAGACAACATGTTATCGCTTGTTACTGTCTGGACAGTTCTGGGTTTTCCTTCGCAGGTGGGGATATATGCGGGTAGTTTTAGGCGGTCTGTCCTCGCTACACACACTCACACCTTATGCTTATTGTGCTTCGAGAGGGGCCTAAAACCCAAGGTCTGACAAAACTTAGGAGAGTGGAAGCGAGTAGTGACTGGCAATTGGACTGTTGTCCTTCTGACTCTCACGAAAGTTTCAGCCAGAGTATGCTCTCTCATGATGCCTCACACCAGATGGCGTTCCATCGTTGTGGGTGCTATTGTGAAAGAGAATTAGCTCTGGTAGCCTGGTGAGGAAGTGACTAGAACCCGCATGGGAGGAACACTTGAGTTGTCCTAGAACTTAGGTCCCCATATTCGTAGGACACAAGGGGCATACCAAATTGTGTGCTGCATTGTAAACTAGGCACGTTTTCAAAAAGAAAAGGAGATTTTTCAAAAAAAAAAAGAGAAAACAGAGAAAGAGTTGCCGTTGTAACCTTTCTTTCGCCGGTCTGTACGAAGTGACATATGAACCACTTTATTTTAAAAAAAAAGGGAGGGGGGTGAAAGAGTTACCGCTGTAGCCTTTCTCATACCGGTCCATATGAAATAACGTACGACCCGCATTTTCAAAAAAAAACTTGAATCACTGCCAATAAGGACTGGTCTCTGAGTTACATAGACATAGAACGTCATCATCATTTACACGCATCCTTTGCATAAAACATACATTAGTTTTCGCATGCATCTTTGCATTTCATCATGGTTTGCTTGCCGAGAATCCCAAGTGATGAGAAATTTTTGTCGTAGATACGACATGGAATCTAGAAGGGAAACGGTGTATACTCCAAGGTACCCCGCCGTAAACAAGGTAGATGTGACTAGTCTGAAAAAATGTGTTGACCTGATGGGACCTATTGAAAGGGGATCGTTTGACAATGCTTATGGGAACCTCCGGAAGTTGTTGTTGCTAGAGGTGCAGACTGAGGCTATTGTGGCTTTGAGTAGATTCTATGACCCAGAAATCAGGTGCTTTCTTTTCAAAAATTTTCAAATGGCCCCCACATTGGAGAAATATCAGCAGATTTTGGGTTTCACTCAGACAGAAGCTGTCCCCTACCGGTATCAAGAACAGTACTACACAGATGAGGGGTTCGCTACATTATTGCAAGTGAGTGTAGAGGATCTGAAACTCCAAAAGCAGAAGAGAAACAATGTGATAGGTTTCCCGCAGAGCTACCTTGAAGGTTTAATGGGAGCCTACGCCAGAAGTAAAAATTGGGTCGTCTTCAAGCGAGTTTTGGCCTTAACAATTTTTGGGGTTGTTCTCTTTCCGCAGATTGAGAGGTATGTGGATGTGACCGTTATTGGTATTTTCCTAGCTTTTCAGAATAGGAGGAGCCCCATTAATCCAATTCCTGCCATCCTTGCTGACACTTATTCTGCTTTTACTCATCATTGTGACTTGAGAAGGAAGAAAATCTCTTGCTCTTCTCACCTGTTGTATGCGTGGCTTCTCATTCATGCCTTCACCAACCCAACACAAGTGGAAAAGTTGATTAGCTACGCTGTAACTTGTGAGGTGAAAGCTATGAGTATTCAAGAGTGGATCCAGTTTCTAGGGGGTCTAGATGAGCACTCGATCCGTTGGTATCTCTCATCTTGCTGGGAAGATAGGCCTAAGGTAGTCTTCCGCTGTGGTGGTTTTCAAAATGTCCCGCTGATGGGCACTAAGGGATGCATCAACTACAACCCGTCCCTAACTCTGAGGCAATTGGGGTATCCGATGAGGAATTCGCCTACTGAAGAGATGATATTCCCGCTTTACATCTTTGAAGGAGGACCAAAAGATGACAGTTTGCTTAGAAAGGTCTTGCAAGCCTGGAGTACGGTGGTCCGCATGGGAAAAGTAGAGCTTGCTCAGAGGACTAGTGGTGTCACCTTCGCCCAGTGGCTCGGAAAAAGAATCCAGAATGTTCAACTGCCCTACCAAAAAGAGTTGCAAGTCGAGAGGGAAGTAGTAGACGCCAGTGTCCCTGTTGTCGAAGAATTAGGCGAGGTTAAGTTGGCTCTGATGAAGGCAGAGGAAGAGAAGAAATCTTTGCAAGCTGAGATAGAGGAGATGGCTCTGAAGAACAAAAGGTTGAAAGAAGAAAATGCCCTGAAGTCTGCTACCATTGAGAGGTTCAGTCAGGAACTAAAAGGGGAAGAGGAGAGCAAGTTAGAAGTTCAAAGGTATCTGCAAGGAGCCAATGAGGAAATCAAAAGGCGAAGCTTGAAAGAGAAGAAAGCCCTGGAAGAAGCCAATCAGTGGAAAGAATTGTGGGAAGAAGCAAAAATGGAAGAGAGAACTGCGAAAAGCTTGCTTGCCAAGTCAAGAAGAGAATCCCGCATGTTACGAGCTGAATGGGAGAGTAAGTTAGACAGTGTTGTGCAAGAAAGAGACTCATTCGAGAACATCCTCAGAGAATATCAGCGGGCCCTAAAAGCAGAGCAAGAGGATTCTGATGAGTTGAAGAAGCGCCTTTGTCACATCAGCAATGCATACCTGCAAGTGAGGGATGAAAGTCAGTATTGGGAACATCGCTATGTTGAGCTGCTCGGTAGGATTGAAGAGCAGGCAGTCATCATTGAGCTGAGGGATGAAGTTCAACACTGGAAGGATAGGTTCTCCAAGCTATCAGAGTCGGTCAACCAGGCTCTTGCGGATGTGCCCAAGAAATTAAGAAAAGCTGAAACTGAGATGCATCCCCTCAACACCCCGCTTGAGGTGTACAAATTTGTGGAGTACTGCAGAGCCCTAGTTGAGGAAGCCAAAGGAAAAGCCGGAAGTACCTCTACCAACAACAAAAGGAAAAGGAGTGGAAATATCAAAGCTCTTTGTATTTGAGCTTCTTTATTGTAATTTTCCATTTTGTTTTATTGTACCTTTCCTTTTTCAATCATTGTATCAGAATGTCGTACTCAGACTTTGAAGTATTTTGTTTAAATACACCTGTTTCGCTTCCAGATTCCAATTTCAGTATGATCCAAAGAAAGTGATATAATAAAAATAATCAAAGATTTACCTGCGTATCTATGACGAGACAGAATACGCTGCGATTCTCAGCAAGACAAACCAAACACGCATTCATTCGCATTGCATTCATTCATTCGTTCTTGTGTTCATAAGCGTGTTCCGTCAACAGAAAATCAGGCAAGCTGGTTAATCATCGCTATTGGACGCGTCTGCGAGCAAGAAGCATGGAAAACAATCAAGCCAATCTTGATCAGAACGATCCGCAGCCACATCAGGATGACGGAATCCCAGGAGGTCCGGATCCTAATGATCAGGGTCAGCATGGTCAGAATCAGGGGAATCAAGTCATTCAAGCTGAGATGGAAGTCCTAAAGGCTCAAATGGCGGAGGTCATAAGAGTGCTAAGTGCCTTAAGAGATGTTGGCACAACTGAAGCTGCTGTCGCTGGGACGAACAATCCTCCTCCCCTTCCTGGGTCTGGGATCTCTCAAACCCTTCAAGCTGCGCAATGGCCTCCCTATGGTCTCCCACTGGGCTATACGCCTCCTTCTGCTGATGCAAACCCTGGAAGAGATCCTTCAGGAACCACGGGGCACGCTCAGCCTAATACAGTTGTGAATGAAGTTGGAAGGGGGACGCATCAAGCCCAGATTCAGATCCCAATTCCTGTTATTGCTCCAGGAACTCCGGCGGGTTTCAATTCACCAATAATGGTTCATCCACACGTACAGGGCCCAATCCCTCAGAATATTGCTCACCGACACATGACCCCGGTCGTGGCGTCGATGAATAACCCTCACTATGGTGCCGGCGTTTTCCCACAGAATTACCCTGCCGAAGCTAGAAGTCAGTATCAGATGCTGGAAGAAAGGTTAAGAGCTGTTGAAGGGGCAGGTTCCCGAGCCAGGAATGCCCATGAGTTGTGCTTGGTTCCTGATCTAGTCCTGCCGCCCAAGTTCAAAGCACCAACTTTTGACAAATACAGAGGGACAACTTGCCCAGTCAGCCATGTGACAATGTACTGCCGAAAGATGACTGCCTATGCCCGTGACGATAACTTAATGATGCATTGCTTCCAAGAAAGTTTAGCTGGAGCTCCCCTTGACTGGTACATGCAGTTAGAGCCAACTAATATCCGTTGCTGGAAAGACATGGCGGATGCCTTCATGCGTCAATACCAGTATAACAATGATTTGACTCCAGATAGAACTCAGCTACAATGCATGTCTAAGAGGGACAACGAGTCGTTCAAAGAGTATGCTCAGAGATGGCGGAACCTTGCGGCTCAAGTAAAACCCCCTCTGCTGGACAAAGAAATGGTCCACATGTTTATGGAAACCCTTCCTGCGGTGTATTATGATAGGCTGGTTGGTAGCGTAGCCTCAAACTTCTCTGAGATGGTGGTCACAGGGGAAAGAGTAGAGAATGGTATGCGGAGCGGAAGAATAGCTCAGGGCCCGGCTGTAACACCCCCTTTTACTAATATTAATTAAACACGCAATTATCAGAGTCACCACGAGGGCGCTACATTTTTCACCGCATAAAAACTTCAATTTGATTTAAAATAAATCCTCAAAAGTATAATTAGTTAATCTCTAAGCAGCGGAATCACAAAAATCATTTAACATCTCCAATTAAATAAGACACCAAGTCAAACTCCAAAATAAATAGGCATTAAGCCAAAACTCTCAAAACAACCGAAATAGTATGCAAAACGAAAACTAAACCCCGCCCCGGTGTTACACATCAGAGCTGACTCGGACTCAACGAGAAGGAAAGCACACCTAATAGATCCTCCACGAGCGCTAACGATCACCTGCAGCGTTGCCACAATAGAGCAACATTCCAAGCAGAAGGGGTGAGCTTAACAGAAATAATAGGTAAATGATAGCGGTATATAAGCAGCATGTAAATCACGATAACACAGAAGTTAAAACATCATAACACCACGCAAGCTCAAACTATTTAATTAATGGATATTACATCATCATGTCCCGTTATAACTCACTTCATAAAGATACCACGTATTGTAGCATCACAGCCACCTCGTAACGAAAACATCACACAAGACACCGACTCGCAACCCAGAAAGTCAACACCAAGACACGTTATATATTTATGTATGACTATGCAACAATGCAACCCCTCTGGGCATATGCATGCGGTACCGATCTCGTAAGATAAGCCACGACGGGCGAAACACCAAATTAATCACGTGTTGTAGCATCACAGCTACCTCGAATGATGCATATGATAATGCGACTCATGACTCATGCGCCAGTTATACAACTCAAAGTATTTAATTAACAAATACTATAAGATCACATCTCATTATAAACCACCTCATAAAATACCACGTGGTGTAGCATCACCGCTACCTCGTAATTTTAATTAATAACTACTATAACGTCGTACCTCCTTATAATTCACTTCATAAGATATCTCGTGTTGTAGTATCACAACTACCTCGTAAAACGGCATCAGCACAACATAGAAATAGTGGCAATACACGCAAAACACGTCGACAAGTATATGCTAAACAGCACCAACAACATCACAAGAACAGTAGCACGACAATACGTAAGACAACATTATTTTTACTCAACAACAGCAGCAAGGACAACGGTAAAACAGCAACATTAGCAACTTAAAGAAAACGACACCTTTTATCTCAACCGACGGCACATACTCTAGCGCAAACAACACTATTATTGTTCAAGGAAAAAAAAGTCATGTTCCATTATGAAATAACACTATTTATTCCGAGAAGAGAGCCACATATCCCATTATAAAACAACGACAATACAGCATGTGAATAGTGACATTAAATCGCGAGTCAGCACTTATTCTTTATAAAAACAGCAAGGCATTTTTTTTTCATAAAAACAGCAACACGTCTCTCCAACAAGACAGCAGTCAAATCAGTTCTAAAAACAGCATAATTTAATTGCATAACAGCATCCAAACAGCACATTTATAACATGGAAACGGCATCTCATTTTCTGTGCAACGGCACAAAATTTATTTTCGTAAAACAGCGGCTCACATACTAAATAAAATCAGCAAGACAGTAACAATAATTGATTTATTTTGCCTTAAAAGTAGAATATTCAGTTAGGCCTCTGAATAAGCTTTCCAACGCATTTTAAAACGCCTCAATCGGAGTACCGAGTCAAAAGTTATCCCAAAAACAAAAACGGGAACGAGACACCAAGAACTGGCGCAGGAGGGGATCCGGCGCCCAGCAGCGCAACGCAGAAACTGGCGCAGGACAACACAGACAGCAACACAGTTGGCGCCCAGGGACAGGGACCCGACCAATTTTTCGTAAACGAGACTGAATCGCGTAGGAGCCAGAATGGAACACTTCAACCCAGTAATATAAGGTATTCTATGCTTGAACACGAACTAAAAAGTCAAGGGAACAAGAATTCACTTGGTTCCCATCGATAGGGATCCTGCACCAAAAACTGGCGCAGCAGCAACACAGACAGCAACACAGTTGGCGCCCAGGCCATAGGGATCCATCAAATTTTGAGTTCCCACCAACCAAAAATCACCAAATTAATTCAGCAACACTAATTTACCAATATAATACCAACCATCAATGCTCACCACGAAAATCATCAAAATCAAAACAGCAAATAAAATCATCAAACAAAACATTAAGCACCTTGCATATATGGTCTATATCATATCCATTCCAACCTCAATCAACATGGTTTCAGCTCCTAGGGTTACCAAACATGAACACAACATAACCCTACCCAAAATCACTCAAGAAAATCATCCTAGAAACTAACCACATATCACACCCATCAACATATCCTATTGTAGATGAAAAGAGGACCCCCTAACTACCCATACACCCATCATAAACCCATTATCAAAGTTAAACCCACCCTTACCTCAAGAATTGATTGAAGATGAGGACCCTTTCACCAATCACCAAGAACCACAGCAACAAGCCTTGCGATTCTTCTCCCTCCAATTCGCGAAGCCTCCCTTTTCTTTCTCCTTCACGTGTTGCTCTCTTTCTTTTTGTTTTCTACGTTCCTCTCCTTTCTTTCTTTCTAAAATTCGCTAATGCTCTCTCTAAGACCCTAGGTTTTGCTTCACCTAAGCGCCTAGGTCTAATGTTATGGGCCATGGGCTATTTTAATTAAATCACTTAAGCCCTTTTCATCCAGTCCTCTTATTTTATTCAATCTAATTACTAACAAGGCCTCCCTACTAAACACACTTATTTATTATTATCTTATTTTTACCACTTAATTTATATAATTAAATCTATCAAATAAATCTAACCAAATAAATCACCCAAACAATTAATTAAACATTTAAATAAAATTGGGGCGTTACAACTCTCCCCCACTTAGAATATTTTCGTCCTCGAAAATTCATAAGCTAAACAACAACAAATACAACACACAAGCAAAGCACAGAGTTCACACAAGAAAAAAAAACATAACAAGCAATACAATACTAGTAGGAGCATCTCCCCCACTAGTTCTCTTACCATTACCTTCACGATCAGGATCATCACTGCAACACAAACCACAGTCAGAATAAAAGACAACAGTTGGTCGCTAACCGACACAACGACTCGATGACCCGGCCGGACGGACCAACCATTGCTCTGATACCACTGATGTAACACCCCCTTTTACTAATATTAATTAAACACGCAATTATCAGAGTCACCACGAGGGCGCTACATTTTTCACCGCATAAAAACTTCAATTTGATTTAAAATAAATCCTCAAAAGTATAATTAGTTAATCTCTAAGCAGCGGAATCACAAAAATCATTTAACATCTCCAATTAAATAAGACACCAAGTCAAACTCCAAAATAAATAGGCATTAAGCCAAAACTCTCAAAACAACCGAAATAGTTTGCAAAACGAAAACTAAACCCCGCCCCGGTGTTACACATCAGAGCTGACTCGGACTCAACGAGAAGGAAAGCACACCTAATAGATCCTCCACGAGCGCTAACGATCACCTGCAGCGTTGCCACAATAGAGCAACATTCCAAGCAGAAGGGGTGAGCTTAACAGAAATAATAGGTAAATGATAGCGGTATATAAGCAGCATGTAAATCACGATAACACAGAAGTTAAAACATCATAACACCACGCAAGCTCAAACTATTTAATTAATGGATATTACATCATCATGTCCCGTTATAACTCACTTCATAAAGATACCACGTATTGTAGCATCACAGCCACCTCGTAACGAAAACATCACACAAGACACCGACTCGCAACCCAGAAAGTCAACACCAAGACACGTTATATATTTATGTATGACTATGCAACAATGCAACCCCTCTGGGCATATGCATGCGGTACCGATCTCGTAAGATAAGCCACGACGGGCGAAACACCAAATTAATCACGTGTTGTAGCATCACAGCTACCTCGAATGATGCATATGATAATGCGACTCATGACTCATGCGCCAGTTATACAACTCAAAGTATTTAATTAACAAATACTATAAGATCACATCTCATTATAAACCACCTCATAAAATACCACGTGGTGTAGCATCACCGCTACCTCGTAATTTTAATTAATAACTACTATAACGTCGTACCTCCTTATAATTCACTTCATAAGATATCTCGTGTTGTAGTATCACAACTACCTCGTAAAACGGCATCAGCACAACATAGAAATAGTGGCAATACACGCAAAACACGTCGACAAGTATATGCTAAACAGCACCAACAACATCACAAGAACAGTAGCACGACAATACGTAAGACAACATTATTTTTACTCAACAACAGCAGCAAGGACAACGGTAAAACAGCAACATTAGCAACTTAAAGAAAACGACACCTTTTATCTCAACCGACGGCACATACTCTAGCGCAAACAACACTATTATTGTTCAAGGAAAAAAAAGTCATGTTCCATTATGAAATAACACTATTTATTCCGAGAAGAGAGCCACATATCCCATTATAAAACAACGACAATACAGCATGTGAATAGTGACATTAAATCGCGAGTCAGCACTTATTCTTTATAAAAACAGCAAGGCATTTTTTTTTCATAAAAACAGCAACACGTCTCTCCAACAAGACAGCAGTCAAATCAGTTCTAAAAACAGCAACATTTAATTGCATAACAGCATCCAAACAGCACATTTATAACATGGAAACGGCATCTCATTTTCTGTGCAACGGCACAAAATTTATTTTCGTAAAACAGCGGCTCACATACTAAATAAAATCAGCAAGACAGTAACAATAATTGATTTATTTTGCCTTAAAAGTAGAATATTCAGTTAGGCCTCTGAATAAGCTTTCCAACGCATTTTAAAACGCCTCAATCGGAGTACCGAGTCAAAAGTTATCCCAAAAACAAAAACGGGAACGAGACACCAAGAACTGGCGCAGGAGGGGATCCGGCGCCCAGCAGCGCAACGCAGAAACTGGCGCAGGACAACACAGACAGCAACACAGTTGGCGCCCAGGGACAGGGACCCGACCAATTTTTCGTAAACGAGACTGAATCGCGTAGGAGCCAGAATGGAACACTTCAACCCAGTAATATAAGGTATTCTATGCTTGAACACGAACTAAAAAGTCAAGGGAACAAGAATTCACTTGGTTCCCATCGATAGGGATCCTGCACCAAAAACTGGCGCAGCAGCAACACAGACAGCAACACAGTTGGCGCCCAGGCCATAGGGATCCATCAAATTTTGAGTTCCCACCAACCAAAAATCACCAAATTAATTCAGCAACACTAATTTACCAATATAATACCAACCATCAATGCTCACCACGAAAATCATCAAAATCAAAACAGCAAATAAAATCATCAAACAAAACATTAAGCACCTTGCATATATGGTCTATATCATATCCATTCCAACCTCAATCAACATGGTTTCAGCTCCTAGGGTTACCAAACATGAACACAACATAACCCTACCCAAAATCACTCAAGAAAATCATCCTAGAAACTAACCACATATCACACCCATCAACATATCCTATTGTAGATGAAAAGAGGACCCCCTAACTACCCATACACCCATCATAAACCCATTATCAAAGTTAAACCCACCCTTACCTCAAGAATTGATTGAAGATGAGGACCCTTTCACCAATCACCAAGAACCACAGCAACAAGCCTTGCGATTCTTCTCCCTCCAATTCGCGAAGCCTCCCTTTTCTTTCTCCTTCACGTGTTGCTCTCTTTCTTTTTGTTTTCTACGTTCCTCTCCTTTCTTTCTTTCTAAAATTCGCTAATGCTCTCTCTAAGACCCTAGGTTTTGCTTCACCTAAGCGCCTAGGTCTAATGTTATGGGCCATGGGCTATTTTAATTAAATCACTTAAGCCCTTTTCATCCAGTCCTCTTATTTTATTCAATCTAATTACTAACAAGGCCTCCCTACTAAACACACTTATTTATTATTATCTTATTTTTACCACTTAATTTATATAATTAAATCTATCAAATAAATCTAACCAAATAAATCACCCAAACAATTAATTAAACATTTAAATAAAATTGGGGCGTTACAACTCTCCCCCACTTAGAATATTTTCGTCCTCGAAAATTCATAAGCTAAACAACAACAAATACAACACACAAGCAAAGGACAGAGTTCACACAAGAAAAAAAAAACATAACAAGCAATACAATACTAGTAGGAGCATCTCCCCCACTAGTTCTCTTACCATTACCTTCACGATCAGGATCATCACTGCAACACAAACCACAGTCAGAATAAAAGACAACAGTTGGTCGCTAACCGACACAACGACTCGATGACCCGGCCGGACGGACCAACCATTGCTCTGATACCACTGATGTAACACCCCCTTTTACTAATATTAATTAAACACGCAATTATCAGAGTCACCACGAGGGCGCTACATTTTTCACCGCATAAAAACTTCAATTTGATTTAAAATAAATCCTCAAAAGTATAATTAGTTAATCTCTAAGCAGCGGAATCACAAAAATCATTTAACATCTCCAATTAAATAAGACACCAAGTCAAACTCCAAAATAAATAGGCATTAAGCCAAAACTCTCAAAACAACCGAAATAGTTTGCAAAACGAAAACTAAACCCCGCCCCGGTGTTACACATCAGAGCTGACTCGGACTCAACGAGAAGGAAAGCACACCTAATAGATCCTCCACGAGCGCTAACGATCACCTGCAGCGTTGCCACAATAGAGCAACATTCCAAGCAGAAGGGGTGAGCTTAACAGAAATAATAGGTAAATGATAGCGGTATATAAGCAGCATGTAAATCACGATAACACAGAAGTTAAAACATCATAACACCACGCAAGCTCAAACTATTTAATTAATGGATATTACATCATCATGTCCCGTTATAACTCACTTCATAAAGATACCACGTATTGTAGCATCACAGCCACCTCGTAACGAAAACATCACACAAGACACCGACTCGCAACCCAGAAAGTCAACACCAAGACACGTTATATATTTATGTATGACTATGCAACAATGCAACCCCTCTGGGCATATGCATGCGGTACCGATCTCGTAAGATAAGCCACGACGGGCGAAACACCAAATTAATCACGTGTTGTAGCATCACAGCTACCTCGAATGATGCATATGATAATGCGACTCATGACTCATGCGCCAGTTATACAACTCAAAGTATTTAATTAACAAATACTATAAGATCACATCTCATTATAAACCACCTCATAAAATACCACGTGGTGTAGCATCACCGCTACCTCGTAATTTTAATTAATAACTACTATAACGTCGTACCTCCTTATAATTCACTTCATAAGATATCTCGTGTTGTAGTATCACAACTACCTCGTAAAACGGCATCAGCACAACATAGAAATAGTGGCAATACACGCAAAACACGTCGACAAGTATATGCTAAACAGCACCAACAACATCACAAGAACAGTAGCACGACAATACGTAAGACAACATTATTTTTACTCAACAACAGCAGCAAGGACAACGGTAAAACAGCAACATTAGCAACTTAAAGAAAACGACACCTTTTATCTCAACCGACGGCACATACTCTAGCGCAAACAACACTATTATTGTTCAAGGAAAAAAAAGTCATGTTCCATTATGAAATAACACTATTTATTCCGAGAAGAGAGCCACATATCCCATTATAAAACAACGACAATACAGCATGTGAATAGTGACATTAAATCGCGAGTCAGCACTTATTCTTTATAAAAACAGCAAGGCATTTTTTTTTCATAAAAACAGCAACACGTCTCTCCAACAAGACAGCAGTCAAATCAGTTCTAAAAACAGCAACATTTAATTGCATAACAGCATCCAAACAGCACATTTATAACATGGAAACGGCATCTCATTTTCTGTGCAACGGCACAAAATTTATTTTCGTAAAACAGCGGCTCACATACTAAATAAAATCAGCAAGACAGTAACAATAATTGATTTATTTTGCCTTAAAAGTAGAATATTCAGTTAGGCCTCTGAATAAGCTTTCCAACACATTTTAAAACGCCTCAATCGGAGTACCGAGTCAAAAGTTATCCCAAAAACAAAAACGGGAACGAGACACCAAGAACTGGCGCAGGAGGGGATCCGGCGCCCAGCAGCGCAACGCAGAAACTGGCGCAGGACAACACAGACAGCAACACAGTTGGCGCCCAGGGACAGGGACCCGACCAATTTTTCGTAAACGAGACTGAATCGCGTAGGAGCCAGAATGGAACACTTCAACCCAGTAATATAAGGTATTCTATGCTTGAACACGAACTAAAAAGTCAAGGGAACAAGAATTCACTTGGTTCCCATCGATAGGGATCCTGCACCAAAAACTGGCGCAGCAGCAACACAGACAGCAACACAGTTGGCGCCCAGGCCATAGGGATCCATCAAATTTTGAGTTCCCACCAACCAAAAATCACCAAATTAATTCAGCAACACTAATTTACCAATATAATACCAACCATCAATGCTCACCACGAAAATCATCAAAATCAAAACAGCAAATAAAATCATCAAACAAAACATTAAGCACCTTGCATATATGGTCTATATCATATCCATTCCAACCTCAATCAACATGGTTTCAGCTCCTAGGGTTACCAAACATGAACACAACATAACCCTACCCAAAATCACTCAAGAAAATCATCCTAGAAACTAACCACATATCACACCCATCAACATATCCTATTGTAGATGAAAAGAGGACCCCCTAACTACCCATACACCCATCATAAACCCATTATCAAAGTTAAACCCACCCTTACCTCAAGAATTGATTGAAGATGAGGACCCTTTCACCAATCACCAAGAACCACAGCAACAAGCCTTGCGATTCTTCTCCCTCCAATTCGCGAAGCCTCCCTTTTCTTTCTCCTTCACGTGTTGCTCTCTTTCTTTTTGTTTTCTACGTTCCTCTCCTTTCTTTCTTTCTAAAATTCGCTAATGCTCTCTCTAAGACCCTAGGTTTTGCTTCACCTAAGCGCCTAGGTCTAATGTTATGGGCCATGGGCTATTTTAATTAAATCACTTAAGCCCTTTTCATCCAGTCCTCTTATTTTATTCAATCTAATTACTAACAAGGCCTCCCTACTAAACACACTTATTTATTATTATCTTATTTTTACCACTTAATTTATATAATTAAATCTATAAAATAAATCTAACCAAATAAATCACCCAAACAATTAATTAAACATTTAAATAAAATTGGGGCGTTACACCTGCACCTCCTGCCGGTCAAAAAAAGCCATTTTTTGGGTCTCATAAGAAGAAAGAAGGTGAAACTAATGCAGTCATCGGAGCCAGTGGTCCGTCGCACAGCAATCCATCGCAAGCTATTTCGGTTCCTCCTCAGGCACCGCTGGCACAGCCTTTTCAATCAAATTATCAGTACCGGAACTATAATGAAAGGAAGCCTGCTGTCTTTGATCCCATTCCCATGTCCTACACGGACTTGTTTAATTATCTCATCACCAACAAAATAATCAGTACTCGTCAAATGAAGCCATATCAGCCTCCCTATCCCAGAGGGTACAACGCAAATGCCACCTGCGCCTTTCATTCTGGGGCGGTAGGTCATGTGGTGGAGGATTGTAAAGCATTCAAATATGTGGTGCAAAAATTACTTGATAAGAAAAGCATATCATTTCAACAACCCAATGTAGCCACCAATCCGTTGCCAGGGCATGGAGGATCTGCTATTAATGCCGTTGACCATCAGGGGGGTCAGTGTTTGGTGAGAAAAGTTGATTGCATTCAGATGCCTTTGAATTTTGTCCATGCTGAATTATGCCGTTTTGGTGTCATCAAAGAAGGATGTGCTAGGAAAGACGCCTGTGATAATCCTCGCTGCATCGGGGCATGTGAAGGCTTTAAACCAATTCTCCAAGATCTCTTAGACAGACACCTGGTCCAAGTGGGAATCCAGGAGAAAGAAGAAAATGTATTTACCTTGCAATCAGGCAATGGAGGCTTCAGGAGACCAATTGAAATTCCCTGCAATCTGAATTCCAGCCTAGCTGTGACGAGACCCCCGACTGTTGTCATTCCAGTACCTGCTGCTACCCCTAGTGGGGAGACTAGGATGACTCCATGGAGATGCAATGTGCAAATGCAAGCGGAGGTCCCTAAAGGCACTCTGGATATAACAAACATTGCTGGAGGTAGTTGCATCACAAGGAGTGGAAGGTTGTATACTCCTGAAAACCTTAGAAGAGAGCAATCCAAGGGAAATGAAGAAAGGGCCCGTAAGGGAAAAGACAAAGAAACTGTAGAAGTTAGGGATGTGTCGGACAAAGAAGCTCAAGAATTCCTGAGAGTAATGAGACAGAGTGAATATCGGGTGGTAGACCAGCTGAATCAAACTCCATCCAAGATCTCAATGCTCTCTTTGCTGCTTAGTTCAGAGGCACATCGTGCTGCACTGCTAAAGGTCCTGAATGAAGCTCACGTCTCCCATGACATTACAGTAAACCAGCTTGATGGTATTGTTGGCAGCATTGTAGCCTCTAATTACTTGACCTTCTCAGACACTGAGCTGCCTCCGGCAGGAAAGAGTCATAATCAAGCTCTTCATATCTCAGTCAAGTGTGGGGACCATATACTTGCCATGGTGCTTATTGATAACGGTTCATCCTTGAACGTGCTGCCTAAGTCTACAATGGATAAGCTGGATGTAGACTGTTCATATCTAAAACCGAGCTCCACCTTGGTCAGAGCATTTGATGGGTCAGTGAAGGAAGTTTTTGGAGAAGTGGAAATGCCGCTGCAGATAGGCCCTGAAGTATTTTATGTTGTCTTTCAAGTGATGGACATCAATTCATCCTACAGTTGCCTGCTAGGACGTCCTTGGATACATGCGGCTGGGGCAGTACCATCCTCGCTTCATCAGAAACTCAAGTTTGTGGCTAGGGGAAAGCTGATAGTGATCTCCGGAGAGGAAGAAACATTGATAAATCGATCACCACCTGAATATTATGTGGAAGCAGCAGAAGAGTCCTTTGAGACTGCTTTCCAGGGCTTGGAGATTTCAAACGCTGTCTTCGTCGAAGGAGAGCCTCGGTGGAAGCCTAAGTGGTCCAGGGCTGACATGATGACTGCAAAGGCGATGCTGGGACATGGGTATCAGATTGGTAAGGGCTTAGGAAAAGCTGCTCAAGGAATTGTAATGCCTATCCAGTTGAGGGGTAATATTGAGAGGTTCAGTGTTGGATACATCCCAAGTCTTGCTGATCGGGAGAGGCTGACATCTGACAGGAGGGAGAAATGGTTGGCCAAACTCAGAGGAAGGGCACCCAATCAGGAGAGAATAGTCATCGCTAATCTTAAGGACAACTTCCGGTGTGCTGGTATGCTGAACCCTGACCAGGTTAATATGGTTGAAGAAGGATCAAGCTCAAGTGGCCGTGCTGAAGGTCTGGTGCGCTGCTGTGCGGTTGGAGAGAAGCTGCAAAACTGGGAGATCATGGATTTCCCCGTATTTTCCAATTTAAAGTAATTATCATTGTAATGCAGATCCCTCGGCTCTGCCCAAGGCCTTGGGATATTTCATTCGGGCACACATGTTTTCGTCGAAAATCATCAATCAATAAAGTGTTATTTTGAATTTTCAATAAAATTTCTGTCTTCATCTTTTATCTGTTTTGCTTTTTCTTTGTTTTTATTCGCCGCTCCATTCTAATGCAGATCAAAAATAAGCTCTGAAAATAATAATGCCCATAACTCATACTGTGATTTTGATTACCCGGTTAATCAAGCCGAGGAAGATGTTGAGAATGATTGGGATACTCCTCCAGAAATCATGAGAATGGTAGAACAAGAAGAAAAGGTCATCGAACCCCATAAGGAGTCTACAGAAATGGTCAATTTGGGTACTGAGGAAGACAGAAAAGAGATCAAGGTTGGTACCGCAATGGAGGATAAAGAGCGCAAAAAGTTGATTCAGCTCCTGTTCGATTACGCCGACGTATTCGCATGGACATATCGGGACATGCCAGGGTTGAGCACAGATATTGTTGAACATAGATTGCCGGTGAAATCAGAATGTCCCCCGGTGAAACAGAAGTTAAGGCGGATGAAGCCTGAAATGTCTTTGAAGATCAGGGATGAGGTCAAGAAACAGTTTGATGCAGGGTTCTTAGCTGTGGCAAAATATCCTGAGTGGGTAGCAAACATTGTTCCAGTCCCTAAGAAAGATGGAAAGGTCCGAATGTGTGTCGACTACCGTGACTTGAACAAAGCAAGCCCTAAAGATGACTTCCCTCTACCCCATATTGACGTTTTGGTGGACAGTACTGCTCAGCATTCGATGTTCTCCTTCATGGATGGATATTCAGGCTATAACCAGATCAAAATGGCTCCGGAGGATATGGAGAAAACCACCTTCATAACCCTTTGGGGAACTTTCTGTTACAAGGTCATGCCTTTCGGGTTGAGGAATGTCGGGGCAACCTACCAAAGAGCGATGGTAACCCTATTCCATGACATGATGCATAAGGAGATCGAAGTCTATGTGGATGACATGATTGCTAAATCAAAGACTGATGAAGAGCACGTGGTTAACCTGCAGAAGCTGTTCGAACGTCTCAGAAAGTACAAACTCAGGTTGAACCCCGCTAAGTGCACCTTTGGGGTTAGGTCAGGGAAGCTGTTAGGGTTCATTGTTAGCCAGAAGGGAATTGAGGTAGACCCGGACAAAGTACGAGCAATCCTGGAGATGCCAGCACCTAAGACAGAGAAAGAAGTTCGTGGTTTCCTGGGAAGACTAAATTACATCTCTCGATTCATCTTCCAGTTGACTGCGACTTGCGAACCAATTTTCAAACTGCTGTGCAAAAACCAAGAGATGAAGTGGAATGATAAATGTCAAGAAGCATTTGAGAAAATCAAGGCGTATCTTCAAAATCCACCCGTCCTAATGCCACCTGTGTCTGGCAGGCCCCTCATCCTATACCTCACGGTGCTAGACAACTCTATGGGCTGCGTGCTGGGGCAACACGATGAGTCAGGAAAGAAAGAACACGCGATCTACTACATAAGCAAGAAGTTCACAGACTGTGAGGCGAGGTATTCATCATTGGAGAAGACTTGTTGTGCTCTAGCCTGGGCTGCGCATCGACTGAGACAGTATATGCTGAGTCACACTACCTGGTTGGTGTCCAAAATGGACCCAATCAAGTACATATTTGAGAAACCTGCGCTCACAGGTAGAATTGCTCGCTGGCAAATGCTTCTGTCAGAGTATGACCTCGTGTACGTAACCCAGAAGGCGATTAAAGGTAGCACACTGGCAGACTACCTGGCACATCAACCGGTTGAGGATTACCAATCAATGCAATGTGAATTCCCGGATGAGGACATTATGGCATTATTTGACGCAGGGAAATCTCAAGATGATGAAAGGTGGAGAGTGTTGTTTGACGGTGCCTCTAACATGTGGGGGCACGGAATCGGAGCAGTGCTGATCTCCCCAGACAACCGCTTCATACCAGTCACCGCCAGACTAAGCTTCTATGTCACAAACAATATTGCAGAGTATGAAGCGTGTATCTTGGGCATCCAGGCAGCTCTCGATCGGAAAGTCAAGAGGCTCGACGTGTACGGAGATTCAGCTCTAGTTGTCCATCAAATAAGAGGAGATTGGGAAACAAGAAATTCTGATTTGATTCCTTACCGTGACTACATTCAAGAATTAATCAAGCCCTTTGAGGAAATCACTTTCCAGCACATACCCCGCAGCGAGAATCAGTTGGCAGATGCCTTGGCAACTTTGTCTTCTATGTTCAACGTCAGCTGTGACAAAAGTCTGACGACTGTTAGAATCCAGCACAGAGGACAGCCTGCTTATCACTACTGTATGACAGTCGAAGAGGGACCAGATAGTAAGCCTTGGTACCATGACATCAAGCAATATATCACAAACAGAGAGTATCCTCCCGGAGCTACAGAGAATGACAAGAGAACCCTCGGGAGGCTGTCAACAGGTTTCTTCTTGAGTGGAGACGTCCTTTACAAGAGAAACCATGACTTGGTACTCCTCAGGTGTGTAACAGGAGAAGAATCAGTAAAGATTATGCGAGATGTTCATGAAGGCTCATTTGGGGTTCATTCCAACGGGCACGCAATGGCTAGAAAAATCCTGAGAGCTGGATACTACTGGTTGCAGATGGAATCAGACTGTTACAGTTTTGTGAGAAGATGCCATAAATGCCAAATCTATGCAGATCACACCCATGTACCTCCAACTTCTCCGAATGTTTTGAGCGCACCATGGCCATTCTCAATGTGGGGCATGGACATCATTGGTCCCATTGAACCAAAAGCGTCAAATGGCCACCGTTTCATTCTGGTTGCTATTGACTACTTCACTAAGTGGGTGGAGGCTGCTTCTTATCCCAATGTAACGAGCTCAGTGATTGCTAAGTTCATCAAGAAAGACTTGGTTTGCCGCTACGGCCTTCCAAACAAGATTATCACAGACAACGGTAGTAATTTGAACAGTAGAATGATGAAGGATTTGTGTAAAGACTTCAAGATACAACATCACAACTCTTCTCCCTACCGTCCAAAGATGAATGGGGCAGTTGAGGCAGCCAACAAGAACATCAAGAAGATTGTGCAAAAGATGGTGGTAACCTACAATGATTGGCATGAGATGCTCCCCTTTGCCCTGCATGGTTACAGAACCTCAGTACGCACCTCAACAGGGGCAACCCCTTACTCCCTGGTTTACGGGTCAGAGGCAGTCCTCCCCATTGAGGTTGAAATACCATCCCTGCGGGTGTTAATGGAGACAAAACTTGATGAAGCAGAATGGGTTCGGTCTCGTCTTGACCAGTTGAATCTCATTGATGAAAAACGGGTGGCCGCAATGTGTCATGGACAGTTGTACCAACAGAGGATGAGGAGGGCTTTTGACAAGAAAGTCCGTCCTCGTGAATTCCAAGAAGGAGATCTTGTGCTCAAGCAGATCTTGCCGATTCAGACAGACTCTAGGGGCAAATGGGCTCCCAAATATGAAGGACCTTATGTGGTGAAGAAGGCATTCTCAGGAGGAGCTTTAATTCTGGCAAACATGGACGGAGATGAGATCCCAAATCCAGTGAACTCAGATGTGGTCAAGAAGTATTATGCCTAGAAAAATAGACGAAAAAAGAGAAAGATAAGCCAAGGAAAAATCAGCTCGCTAGGTTGAAAACCCGCAAAGGGCGACCTAGGCAAAATCAGAGTGGCCCGGTGGATTGAAAACCCGCAAAGGGCGATCCAGGCAAAAATTAGGGTCAGAAAACTTGGGCTTGAGAAAAGAAAAAGGCAATCAGCGTTCCAAAGGTTCGGATAAGGGGGTGATCAGTATTATGAGTATGGACGGTGGGCACCGTTACTTAAGGGATGGAACCACGAGATCTGTTCCTTTTGCTTGTATTTTTTGTAGTTTAAAAGAAAGATTGCAATGCACTTTCGATTGGCGTGACTTTCTGCACGTCCAATTTCTATATCAATAAAAAGTCCTACTTTTCTTTCATATGTGTGCTTTTCGTGTCTCTACTTTCACCTATTCAGTTTCTTTCAAAATAATAACTTTTATGATTGATGAAATCGAATTGCAAAACATGTGCACATTCAGAGCATTACAGGATCATTGCGAAATCTTTGAAAAAATACAGAAAGAAGTGATTTCCCAAGTGAATAAAATTGCGAAAAAAACAGTCGTGACGAACCAGTATACAATCCTCGTGGGATCATCGTCCTGGAACAGCCTCCGTCCAGCAGATCGATTTAACCAGCAAAAAAGGAGTGCCAAAGAAGAAAAAAACAAATAAGCAGAAAAAAGAAAGTTGCTTAAAGAAAACAAACAGAATAAACAAAAAGTAAAAAGTTACAGGAGACGGAACATAAAAAGAACACAACATCTCCATATCATTCATCGTTCTCATATCATCCATACCATTCGTCACCCCATGGCATCAAACATTAGTGCATTACACTTCCAAATTCGCATCTCAGAAAGAGCGAAAGAATAACAAAAGAAAAAGAAAAGAATGAAAATCAAACAGAAAGAGCATCCCACCCAAAATCAATCATTGCATTCATGTGCACCCAAATACCCAAGTGCATGCATTTCATGCGCCATCCAAGAGAGAAGTTACTTCGGACCAGAGAGTCCCAAAATCTCATTTTTAGAAAATCACCACAACACAGAGTTAGTAAACTCCATCAACACAGAGTTAGTAAACTCCATCAACACAGAGTTAGTAAACTCCATCAACACAGAGTTAGTGAACTCCTTCCACAGATCACAACATCGTGTACGAGCGCGCGATGGATCCATCAGACTTCGTTAAGTCCTTCGGATTAGTTGTGTCAGCCTAAGGCATAGCGTAAATCCATTGATCAAATCAGTTCCGGACCTGATGTTGATCGGCCGCTCGAAAAGGCCACCCCCAAAGCTCGGACTCGACCAGAGTTCGTTAGAAGGTTTTTAGGCAACCTCCGAATTCCCGATTTACCGCTTTTCCCAATTTACTGCTTTCCCGTTAATGCGACAAGTGTTGACCCCCTTCCTCAAAAGGAAGATAACAAAAAGGAAATTTGAGCTTTTCTGTAGCGGACAAAATTAGTATTATTCCTATATCTTTATTTCCATTTCACCAACAAATATGAAAAGGCCACTTCATATTTCTTGGCTAGATGTGAAATAAAGAGGGGCAGCTGTAATACCCCAATTTTGTCCGCCTAATTGAAAAATCCCAAAAATTTTATCGCTTCGCATATTGTTCTAAATGCGGGTGTATTTGGCACTCTCGTGCAACGATTTTGTTTGGCGCTCGTTGTTTTCAAAAAAAAAGAAAAAAGAATCCAAAATTAAATAATAATGAAATAATGAATAACGCGAGCGCGCATTTCGTCTCGAGTCGTGAGTAATCGCGTCGGTGCGCATTTATTTTTACCGTTTTTTAGAAAAGTAAGAATAGATTGAAATCGGTTTTAAAAACGTGCGCGCGTGCGTATTCAAATCGCGTACGAGTTCTTAGTCTTAAGGCGAGCGCGCGTTTCGTTTCGAGTTGTGCGCGAGTCGTTATGTCGGTGTGCATTGTTTTTACCGCTTTTATTGTCAAAAAAAAAAAGAAAATATAATAATAATAAATAAATAGTAAAATAAAATCAGTTTCTTAGCTGTCCCCTTTTACATATAAACAACATTAAAAAAAAAAGAAGCAGAATTGTACAAGAAAGGTCAGCTGTTTTATTCACATATAGACAAAAAAAAAATTAAATACAAATGGTACAAAATTATTCAAAAAAAACAAGAAAAAGAGTACACAAAATATAATAAAGCAAAATCAAGACAGCAATATGCGACTTGCTGCCCTCCTCCCTTCATGAAGCTAAAGGCCCAAGTTCTTTCTTCTTGTCCCTTTGGTCTTGCCTCCCATTTTCAGCAAAGCATTGCTGCAGTGGCAGCAGCCCTGCTGCCATCCCCCTGCTGCATCACAGCAACCCAAAAGTCAGAGAAACAGCAGAATGGACAAGAGGAAGCAGCCAAACATGTAGCAGCAGTAGGTTTGGGCTCCAAAGCTCTAAAGAGGAGGTCTCTTTTTCCCTTGTAAATTTTCTCTCTGCACACATACACAAAGGGAAGAAATTAGGCAAACAGATAATAGTCAAACAAGGCTATTTTTGTGATGCAACAGAGCTTGGGGAGAGAGTTTTTTCTGAAGAAATGCTTTAAGCATCAAAACGTGATATTTTGGAAAGATGCAAAACCATCTCTTTTAAAATGTAATTGACCCATCAGTGCATCTGTTCATACAATCTTGACTATAAATACAGCACCAACACAATCAAAAAGGAGCACAACAACCACCAGATTCATATACACAAACACAGTAGCAGCAACAACAAAAAAACTCATAAACAGATACAGAGAGCAATTCACAGACAGCAACATATGCACACTCAGAGCAATTCACAAAAATAAAACAGCAAACACAGCAAACACAGACACACAGAGACAATAGAAGCAGTAGACCAAAAACAGAGAGGTCGATCGCTTTTGTTATTTAATCAGAGGTTTGCAATTCAGAAAGCTAGATCAGTTCCTCCAAATTCGTTTTATCACATTTTTATTAACGTCAGAATTATTAACATGTGTTAAATCAGTTTTTATGATTTCGTTTGATCTGTTTGTTGTTTGTAATATGATAGAACTGAAATAGGATGAACACAGGAGCTTCATATTTTAAAAAAAAATAAATAACAAAGGCTGAAAGAGGCTGGAACTAATCTGTTCACTGTTTTTTTAAGAACACAAAAAAAACATAATACAGAGAAGGGGAGTTTGAGACAGTGAGAGGAAATGAAAGAGAAAGGAGTGAAATTTTACCTCCGGCCACCGTTCACGGTGGCCGCCGCCGTAGCCTCGCCGTGAACCACTGTACGTCGCCGTCAACCACCCACAGAACCACCGTGTAGGCCCCAAACCACCACATCACAAGTCAGCTACCAACAAAACCGCCGTCAACCACCCACAGACACAGCAACCACCGTGCTCCGCCGTCAACCTCCGCCTCAGCCACCCTTAATCACCGTACGGCCTCCCCCCCTCACTCACTACGAACCACAGCCCCCTCTTCCACCCACGAACGGCCGAGCCATCCCCGTCACCGATCCACCCCAACCACCACCGCTTCGCATCGCCTCGCGCCACCCAACGACCCTCCTCCTCGCGACCAACTCCTCCACCCACAGTACGAACAGCCACCACGAACAACCACCCACAACCATCTCCCTCCACCGAACGACCGCCCAGCAACAAAGCCACACCACGGTCACCTTAACCACCGTCGGCCAACAATCACCGCCACCATAGATCCAGAAAAAAGAACGAAAGTAAGGAGAGAGAGAGGGAGAGAAGTGAGAAACGGCGTAGGGAGAGAGAAGGAGGTGTGAGACGCTGTGTGAAGTGGGGAGAACGAAAATACGGTTCGTGATTTTTGGGTGGGGGAGCCGTGGAGAGAAGAAAGGAGAAAATGGGTTCAGAGAGGGAGGGGGGTGCGCGCGGCCGCAGCAAGGTGAGAGAGGGAGAAGATTAGGTTTTTGGCATTTGGGGGAAAAGGGGGCGCCGTGGAGAAGGTGGAAAAATTAGGGTTTCCATTTTAGTTTAGGTTTTTATATTAGGAATCCAAGGGCATTTTCGTCCTTTCACTCTTATTTTTTTTTCTTTTTTCAGATTCCTATTAACACCCCCCTGTTTACCTCATACGCCCCCTTCTGAAGCCCATGGCTTTTTTTTGAAACGCAGCCCAGCTCACCAAAAACGAGCTGGGCTCACTATCTGCACCCCCTTTTAATAATACAGCCTTCCTTTTATTTGCACCCCCCATTTTACTATTTCACCCCCTATCTTTCCTTTTAAATTTTATTTCTTTCCCCTAGATAAACGTTTTTTTTACAAACCCTTTTTTCCCAAATAACAAATTTTCTTTTCCCTAAACGAACTTATTTTTTCTCAAACCTTTTTTTTAAATGATGGATAAATGTTTCCCCGAACGAAAATCAATCCAATTGCAAATTCCTTTCATCACGACATTCTCTACAATTAAAACCCACGAAGACACTTTTCAAAAACAAATCTTTTCAAACGTCGAAATCAAAACTAATCATCACTAATGATCACTCGCGCCGTTGCCGTTTGATTGTGGGTGATGATTTCATTCCCGTGGGAGCTAGTAGTGTGGCCACTCTAAACCGTTGTTGTTTGGTCCTCACAAACGCTCTCCCTCAATTGCGAAAACCTTTTCAATGCTCAAAATAAAAACCGATTATCATTAATCATCACTTGCGCCGTTGCGGTTTGGTCGTTAATGATAATTCATTTTCACAAGAGTTAGTAGTGCGACCACTCTAAACCGTTGTTGTTTGGTCACTGCGAACGCTCAACCCCTTTGCGAAAAACTCCAAAAAGAATAAAAAACAAAAACCGTTTTCCAAACAACCAAGAACTACGTAGCTTTGAATTCTCCATCGCACCAGGAGATACGTAGGAGCGAGAGGCCAACTCTCGTCAAGCGCCAAAAATAAAAATTTTCATTAAGTCTTTTCATTTCTCTCTTCGAAAAAGGAGCAAATTTAAGTATTTTCCAAATCAGCACTTAAAACCACCCGTTTAATTAAAGGTTCCCTTTCGGTAGAAAGGAGGCGTGGGGTGCTAAAATCTTCCCCATGCCTAACCGACCCCCGAACCCGAATCTTCCGGTTTTCCAAAAGGCCATCCGCTTTCCAAAAAGGTTTTTCTTCAATATTTTCCTTATAAAAAAATATTGGTGGCGACTTCATTGATTTTTAAAAAGTTGTAAACGAAGAAAGATTCCCTCAGGGACTTTTTCGGGCGCAACAACTGGTTAGAGAATAATCACGTTCATATCAACTGTCGTAGCAAGTCGGTCAGTTTCGGGGAAGAAGATTCTATTTTGGTATCTGCTGGTCAGTTGAAGAAGTTGAAGAAAGAAGGAGTTCAGCTATTTGCATTGATGGCATCGTTGTCTGCTGAGAGTCAGGCTGTTATTGAAGAACTGCAAGTGGTACGCGAGTTCCCTGAGGTTTTTCCTGATGAAATTCCGGGTGTGCCGCCGGAGAGAGAAGTTGAGTTTTCGATTGATCTTGTACCTGGTACGAGGCCTGTGTCTATGGCACCGTACAGGATGTCGGCGTCTGAATTGTCTGAGTTGAAGACGCAACTTGAAGAATTGCTTGAGAAGAAGTTTGTGAGACTGAGTGTGTCACCGTGGGGAGCTCCGGTATTGTTAGTGAAGAAGAAAGATGGGAGCATGAGGTTATGCGTAGACTATCGTCAGTTGAATAAGGTAACTATCAAGAATAAGTATCCGCTTCCGAGGATCGACGATCTGATGGATCAGTTAGTGGGTGCCCGTGTTTTCAGCAAAATTGATTTAAGGTCCGGATATCATCAGATTAAAGTGAAAGATGAGGATGTTCAGAACACAGCATTCAGGACAAGGTATGGGCATTATGAATATTCAGTGATGCCGTTCGGTGTGACCAATGCTCCTGGTGTATTTATGGAATATATGAATCGTATTTTCCATAATTACCTAGATCGGTTTGTGGTGATCTTCATAGATGACATTCTAGTTTATTCTAAGTCGGAAGAAGAGCATGCTGAGCACCTGAAGACAGTGTTAGAAGTTCTGAAAGAGAAAAAGTTGTATGCTAAGTTATCAAAGTGCGAGTTCTGGCTGAAAGAGGTGAGTTTCCTTGGGCACGTGATTTCTGGTAATGGTATTGCGGTTGATCCGGCAAAAGTGGAGGCAGTATTGGAGTGGGAGGCTCCGAAGTCCGCAACAGAGATTAAAAGCTTTTTGGGTTTGGCTGGGTACTACAGGAGGTTCATCGAGGGTTTTTCCAAGTTAGCCCTTCCGTTGACTCAGTTGACCTGTAAGGGTAAAGTTTTTGTTTGGGATGCTCGCTGTGAGGAAAGTTTTATGGAACTGAAAAAGAGATTGACGACGTCGCCTGTTTTGACGTTGCCTAATCCGGAGGAACCGTTTGTTGTATATTGTGACGCTTCGAAGATGGGTCTTGGGGGTGTGCTGATGCAAGATGGGAAAGTCGTGGCGTATGCATCGAGGCAGTTGCGGGTTCATGAGAAAAATTACCCTACGCATGATTTGGAATTGGCTGCTGTGGTATTTGCGCTTAAGATTTGGAGGCACTACCTTTATGGTTCGAGGTTCGAAGTGTTCAGTGATCATAAGAGTCTAAAGTACCTGTTCGATCAGAAAGAGTTGAATATGAGACAGCGTCGGTGGTTGGAGCTCTTGAAGGATTATGACTTTGGTTTGAATTATCATCCCGGCAAAGCTAATGTCGTGGCTGATGCTTTAAGCAGAAAGTCTTTGCATATGTCGGCAATGATAGTGAAAGAATTAGAGTTGATTGAGGAATTCAGAGATTTGAGTTTGGTTTGTAAAATGACACCTCGCAGTGTCAAGCTGGGAATGTTAAAGATCGATAATGATTTCCTGGGCAGCATCAGAGAGGCTCAGAAGTCAGATGTCAAGTTAGTAGATTTAATTAATGGGGTTGGTCAATCTGAAAATGAAGATTTCAAATTGGATTCTAGTGGTGTGTTGAGGTTTCGAGGTAGGATCTGTGTTCCGGATGATGAGGAGATGAGAAAGGCAATTTTAGAGGAGGGTCACCGTAGGAAGTTGAGTATACATCCTGGAGCGACGAAAATGTATCAAGATCTGAAAAAGCTGTTTTGGTGGTATGGTATGAAGAGAGATGTGGCGCAGTTTGTGTATGCCTGTTTGACCTGTCAGAAATCTAAGGTTGAGCATCAGAAGCCTGCAGGGTTAATGCAACCGTTGGAGGTTCCAGAGTGGAAGTGGGATAGCATTGCGATGGACTTTGTGACGGGATTACCGAATACAGTTAGGGGTCATGACGCTATTTGGGTGATCGTTGATAGGTTAACGAAGTCTGCTCACTTTATTCCTATTAATATCACTTATCCGGTGTCGAGGTTGGCAGAGGTCTATGTCAAAGAAATTGTGAAGTTGCACGGTGTTCCGAAGAGTATTGTGTCAGATAGGGATCCGAGGATCACTTCTGAGTTTTGGACGAGTTTGCAGAAGGAATTGGGTTCAAAGCTGAAAATGAGTTCAGCATATCATCCTCAGACAGATGGTCAGTTAGAGAGAACAATTCAGTCGTTAGAAGATTTGTTGAGGGCTTGTGTATTGGAACAACGGGATTCATGGGATTCCTACCTTGCGTTGATTGAGTTTACCTATAACAACAGTTACCATTCCAGTATCGGGATGGCACCATTTGAAGCATTGTATGGTCGAAAGTGTAGAACGCCATTGTGTTGGTATGAGTCGGGAGAGAGTGTAGTGTTGGGACCAGAAATTGTCCGGGAGACTACAGAGAAGATCAAGATGATCCGTGAAAAGATGAAGGCTTCGCAGAGTCGTCAGAAGAGTTATCATGACAAGCGGAGGAAAGATTTAGAGTTTCAGGAGGGTGAACATGTGTTCTTGAGGGTTTCTCCTATTACCGGTGTTGGTCGAGCGTTGAAATCGAAGAAGCTCACTCCTCGTTTTGTTGGTCCTTATCAGATTTCTGAGAGAATCGGGAATGTGGCTTATAGAGTGGCCTTACCGCCGAATCTTTCGAACTTGCACGACGTGTTTCATGTGTCGCAACTACGGAAGTATGTTTCGGATCCATCTCATGTGATTCATATGGATGATGTAGAGGTGCGGGATAATCTCACTGTGGAGACGATGCCCGTACGGATTGAGGATCGTGAAGCGAAAGTGCTTAGTGGCAAAGAGATTGCATTAGTGAAAGTGGTTTGGCTAGGAGCTGCCGGCGAGAGTATGACTTGGGAGCTAGAGAGCAAGATGCGAGAATCCTACCCAGAGTTATTTGATAAGGTAAATTTCGAGGACGAAATATTCTAAGTGGGGGAGAGTTGTAACACCCTAAATATTTATTTAATTTATTTAATTAAGAGTTATTTGATAAGGTAAATTTCGAGGACGAAATATTCTAAGTGGGGGAGAGTTGTAACACCCTAAATATTTAATTAATTTATTTAATTAAGTATTTAGGAATTTAAATTAATTAAGTGGATATAAATTAATTATTAAAAATTATATTAATATGTGTAGGTGGTATTAGAAGGTGGAGGTGCCAAACTAGATGGACTTAGGCTTAAATGAGAAGCCCAAGCCCATGACTCTTGTCATATGCGAAGTGGACAAGCGCCTAGGGGTTAGGGTTTGTTGTGAACATTTGCGAAATTGAAAAGAGAGGAAAGGAAAGGAGAGAAGGCGCCGTAGAGAGAAAGAGGGAGAAGAGAAGATCGCAAGGTCCAAGGAAGGGAGGGACGTGATTTGTTGCCGTGGTACCGTTCGTGATCGTCTCGAGGGCTCCTACTCTTCGAATTCGAGGTAAGTGGATGTCCTATCAATTCGTATAATGATTCCTATGATAGATTTTAGGTAGTGATGGCCTAGATGAACCATGATCGTGATTAAGTTTGTGAATCCATGTTCTTATTGGTGATGTATGCGTAATGTCCTTAGTTTGTGGCTGAAAATTCATGTTTGGTGTGGTATGGGCGCCTAGCGCGCCATATGTTTGATGAATGTTGCTGGATTTCTATGCTGAAATTGTGATGATTTTGATGTTGCTGGATTCTTGTGCTGAAAATTGTGATGATTTTGATGTTGCTGGATTTCTGTGCTGAAAATATTGATGAAATGTTGTTGCTGGGAGTGTTCTGGGCGCCAGGCGCCCTGTGCTGGGCGCCAAGGGCGCCACGCGCCCTGTGCTGGGCGCCAAGGGCGCCAGTGCGTGTTGCTGTGCGTGTGTGTGTGGAGCGCTGGGTGCCAGCGCTGGGCGCTGAGCGCCCGCGTGTGTGCGTGTGTGTTGCGCCAAGGCGCTGGGCGCTGGGCGCCAGTGTGTGTGCGTGTTGCGTTTGCTGGGCGCTGGGCGCCAGGTGCCTAGGCGCTAGGCGCCCAGGGCACCAGTTTTTCAGGATGTCCCAAAATGTTTTCGAAAACTGTTTTCGCTATATCTTTTGACTCGGACATCCGTTTTGAACGTTTCAAAAAGAGTTGTGAAGCATTTTCAGTTTTCTATCTGCGTGTCCCATTTTTAAAAATAAAAACTTATTATTTCTGAAGGTTGCTGGGGCGCCCAAAGTGGCTGTTCCCGGCGATCGTTGCTGTGACAATGAAAAGACGTTTTGGTGTCTTTAAAAATTCTCTTTTGCGTATGACCAGTGGGTTTAACGATTTAGTGTCAAAAATGATGATTTTGACGATGATGCCCCTAGTGGCTAGTTAAATGACTGTTTTGCCCTTAGTGGCTAATATTATTTATAATGATGTGTAAATGACGATGATGCCCATGGTGGCTAGTAAATGACGTTTTTGCCCTCAGTGGCTATTGTTTGAGTTGATGATCTTTATGTATAAGTGACGATGAAACCCAGTGACGTTTTGAGGCCTAAATGGCTAAGTGATGTTAAGGCCTAAATGGCTAAGTGATGTTGTTGTGTAAATTGTGGATTGACAGGTGTTGTGCCTCTGAATTGGCAATTCGGTAAGTGACGGGTCACATAGTTGACCGTGATTTGTGTGTTTGTGAGTGGTGCATGTCATAGTGTCTCATGCCCCATATGCATAAACCCAGTGACGTTTTTGAGGCCCAAAAGGCTAAGTGACGATGAGGCCATAATGGCTAAGCGACGTTTGTGAAAAGGTACCTCATGCATATGCCCGCGAGTGGGTTGCATTTCATATGCCCACATGACATAATGATGAGTTTATGTAGTCAGGTGATTGATGATTGTGATGTGATTATTTTAGAGCTGTGACTTGACTTATTATTTATCATATGATTTATTATATGGATTGAATTGGACTCACCCTTCTGTTTGAATGTTACCCCTATGCGGTAACGTGCAGGTGATTGCGAGTGAAGGACTAGGTACCTTCACTAATTCGAGTCGAGTCGTCACGCTCTGATACGTAGCACTCAGGGGGGGACGAACTTGATGTTTATGAATGATTTCAGCTATTATGCTTTGTTGACAATTCTGTTTTATTTTGTTATTCCGCTGCGTAGTTGGTGTTATTTGACGTTAAGTTTATTTGCGATGATAAATGTGTTTTTGAGGGTCTCCTCTCAGTGACGTGCTACGTGATGCAGGATTATTATGGTTGAGCTGTTTTAATTGAGAAGCATTATTTTATTGAAGTATGTGTAACATTCCTCGTGCGAAACAAATTTTTTGAAAACTCTGATATTTTTCCCAACTAAATGAATGGGTAGAAAAGGGGTGTTACAAAAAGAGGTGAGAAGCTTTTTAGGCCATGCGGGTTTCTACCGCCGGTTCATAAAAGACTTCTCAAAAATTTCAAAACCTATGACAAGTCTGCTCCTTAAGGATGCAGCATTTATTTTTAACGATCTTTGTCTTGAGGCATTTAACAGGTTGAAAAAGGCTTTAGTTACTGCCCCGATCATACAGCCACCAGACTGGAATCTTCCGTTCGAAATAATGTGCGATGCAAGCGACTATGCAGTTGGGGCAGTCTTGGGACAAAGAAAAGAAAAAAATTGCATGCCATATACTATGCAAGAAGGACCTTAGACGAGGCACAAATGAATTACGCCACAACTGAAAAAGAATTATTGGCGGTAGTTTTTGTCGTTGATAAGTTTCGATCATATCTGGTAGGTTCAAAAATCATCATTTTTACTGATCACTCGGCCATAAAATATTTGTTAAACAAAAAAAGATGCCAAGCCGAGGTTGATCCGATGGGTTTTACTCCTACAAGAATTTGACCTAAAAATAAGGGATAAAAAAGGCGTTGAAAATGTTGTGGCTGATCATTTGTCCCGTCTACAAGGAACAAAAGAAGAAGAGTTGCCACTTAATGATACATTTTTGGATTATCAACTCTTCTCATTGGACAAATCCGAAGCACCATGGTATGCAGATTTTGTAAACTACCTTGCTGCAGGAGTACTCCCCCCAGATTTAAATTATCAGCGGAAGAAGAAATTCTTCCATGATCTCAAACAGTATTACTGGGACGAGCCACTACTTTTTAAAAGGGGAGCAGATGGGGTGTTCAGAAGATGCATTCCGGAAGAAGAGGTAAGTAACATTCTATACCATTGCCATTCTTCTTTCTATGGCGGCCATGCCAGTTCTTCAAAAACTGCTACGAAAATTCTACAATCTGGTTTTTATTGGCCGTCCCTTTTTAAAGACACGCGTCAATTCGTTTCTAAATGCGACCAGTGTCAACGCACCGGAAATATTTCAAAGAGAAATGAAATTCCCTTAAATAATAGGCTAAATTATAGTTTTGATCCTCCTATTTTCAAAAATTCAGACATTTGGTCCCCCTATTTTAAAACTCAGACATTTGGTCCCCCAATTTTAAAAAATCAAATACATTTAGTCCAAAGAGGGACCAAATGTCTTTCATTTTTTAAAATTGGGGGACCAAATGTCTTTGATTTTTTAAAATTGAGGGACCAAATGTCTTTGATTATTAGCCATTAAAAACTGAAAATTCCTCTTGGGACTAAATGTCTTTGATTTTTTAAAATTGGGGGACCAAATGTCTGAGTTTTAAAATAGCGGGACCAAATATCTGAATTTTTGAAACTAGGGGGACCAAAACTATAATTTTGCCTAAATAATATCTTAGAGGTTGAAATTTTCGACGTCTGGGGTGTCGATTTCATGGGACCGTTTCCTTCTTCTTTTGGAAACCAATATATTCTGGTAGCCGTTGACTATGTGTCAAAATGGATCGAAGCCATTGCTTCTCCTAAAAACGATGCAAAGGTAGTCATAAAACTTTTCAAAAAAATAATTTTTCCAAGATTCGGGGTCCCTCGTGTTGTCATAAGCGACGGAGGATCCCATTTCATCTCAAAACATTTTGAAATGTTACTGCAAAAGTTTGGAGTAAGGCACAAAATTGCAACGCCTTATCACCCTCAAACAAGCGGTCAGGTTGAGGTATCGAACAGAGAAATTAAAAGTATTTTAGAAAAAACTGTTTCGACCTCAAGAAAAGACTGGTCGGTAAAGCTTGATGATGCTCTCTGGGCTTATCGGACTGCGTACAAGACTCCCATAGAAATGACCCCTTTCAAATTAATTTATGGGAAGTCTTGCCACCTTCCGGTAGAGCTAGAGCACAAAGCTTACTGGGCAATTAAACGCCTTAACCTGAACATGGAATTAGCCGGAGAAAAAAGAAAACTCCAACTAAACGAATTGGAAGAACTGTGAATGGATGCTTATGAGAATGCCAAAATTTATAAAGAAAGAACAAGAAATTGGCATGATAAGCGTATCATTCGTAGAGAATTCAAGGAGGGTGATCTGGTGTTATTATTTAATTCCAGACTAAAAATTTTTCCGGGAAAATTAAAGTCAAGATGGTCCGGTCCTTTTGAAATCCGTAAGGTTTACCCCTTCGGATCTGTAGAGATCTGGAGCGAGAAAACCGGATCGTTTAAAGTCAATGGTCAAAGGTTGAAAAATTATTTAATTGGTGACCCAATTGAAAAAGAAACTAGTTTAGTTCTACAAGATCCCAATTGAAATTTTGATCGTCAAGCTAGTGACGTTAAAAGAGCGTTGCGTGGGAGGCAACCCACGGCTTAATGTATTTTTTCGATTTGTTGAAAAATAAAATACCCCAGGGCCGAGTATCCTAAACCAGACAGCCAGGTGAGCTCTCCTAACCCCTTTTGTTTTATTTGAAAAATCATTGAGGACAACGCCTAGTCCAAGCATGGGGGGGTATTTTATTACTTTTATTAGGAATGTCTTTATTGCTTTACCGAGTTTTTATCTTTTTGTACTTTGAGTCATATCTGCTCCCTCCATCACGAAACTTTGTGAACCCTAAGCATGTTTTAGATAAGCCTTTTCTGGACAAAAATAATTTTTCATTTTTTTCATTAGCAATCATCTAGGTGGACTGGTTGGGAACAACAAAATTGTATCATAGTTCGATTTCTACTTCTAGGGCTTTTTCACACACACTATTGAGACCGTTTTCAGTTATTAATACAATTAGAGGGACTGAAAAGAAACTAGTAACCTGGTTCTCTTGGTGACATTTAATAGATGCGCGGTTACTGGAGAAAAACGTCTGAGTTGGGGTATTCAAAAATATATATATATATATATATATATATATATATATATATATATATATATTTGCAAAACCAATTCAAAATGCAAAAATTGGTGCACTTTAAATGTCAAAATGAATGGTTAGCATATAAAATCAAAAAGAAAAAAAAAGCTTGAATACCCAACGTATAAAGACCCTCCTTTGAGACCCGGTCTTAGTAAATGGAGGACCCAAGCTTAAGAATGCTGGGGAACCGATTCTATGATGACACTGATATCCTCTCTAGAGTATTGATACTTTAAAACTGTCTCCCAAATTCCACAAGAAGCCCGGATAGTAGTTCTCAAACCAAAGTGTTAGAATTGCCCCACAGTTCACTTAAGGTTTCGATATGAAAATAAATTCCCTTCAGAATTGGCCTAAAAATTTACACTGTTTTTGCTTGAGGACAAGCAAAGGTTCAAGCATAGGGGAGTTTGATAAGTCTATTTTTACAGTCTTTTTAATAGTTGTTTTATTAAGTCTTTTTAGTATTTTAATTATATTTTTGAGCTATTTTACTGCAAATGTTTACTTTTTATTTTCAGGTTTTATTTTGAAGCAAAAGCGAAAATATGAGCTAAAATGAAGAAACTTAGAAAATATTTGAGGAGGAACAATTTTTAAGACAGCAACAACCAATCTGGCGCAAGACAGGGCACACAGGGCGCCAAGGGCGCCAAAACAACAAAACTGGCGCAAGACAGGGCACACAGGGCGCCAAGGGCGCCAAAACAACAAAACTGGCGCAAGACAGGGCACACAGGGCGCCAAGGGCGCCAAAACAGCAAAACTGGCGCAGGACAGGCACACAGGGTGTAACACCCTAAATATTTAATTAAATTATTTAATTAAGTATTTAGGAATTTGATTTAATTAATTGGATGTAATTTAATTATTGGAAATTATATTAAAAATTGTGTAGGTGGTATTAGGAGGTGGAGGTGCCAAACTAGATGGACTTGGGCTTAAGTGAGAAGCCCAAGCCCATGAATCATGTCATATGCAAAGTGGACAAGGCGCCTAGGGGTTAGGGTTTGTTGCTAGCATTTGCGAAATTGAGAAGAGAGAAAGGAGAAGAGAGAAAACGCCGTAGAGAGGAAAGGAGAGAAGAGAAGGCCGCGAGCAAGGAGGAGGAAGAGGCGTGATATTGTTGCCGTGGTTCCGTTCGTGACCGTCTCTAGGGCTTCTAATCTTCAAATTCGAGGTAAGGGGAGTTCTATCAATTTTTATAATAATTCCTATGATAGGTTTTAAGTAGAGGTGGCCTAGATATGATCCGTGAGTATGATTTACGTGTATTTTCATGTTGATAATTCGATTAGTATGTGTTTGATGAACTTGTTGCTCAAAGATCCATGGTTGGTGTTATAGGCGCCTAGGGCGCCATGTGTGTGCTTGTGATGTTGTTGGATTTTTGATGTTTGGGGGATAATTTGATGATCCTATATGTGTTAATGAATTGTGGTAAATAGGTGTTGTGATGAGTCATGTAAAAATTTGAAGAAAAGAAATATGTGTTGTAATTGTGCTGAAATTCGTGTGCTGGAAGTGTTGCAGGCGCTGGGCGCCCATGGGCGCTGCGCGCCAGTGTTGCGTGTTGCTGTGTGTGCGTGTGGGCGCTGGCTGCCAGCGCTGGGCGCTGGGCGCCCGTGTGCGCGTGTTCTGTGTTGCGCTAAGGCGCTGGGCGCAGGGCGCCCGTGTGTGTGCGTGTTTGTGTTGCGCTGGGAGCTGAGCGCCCGGGTGTGTGTGTGCGTGTGTTGCGTTTTGCTAGGCGCTGGGCGCCAGGTGCCTGGGCGCTGGGCGCCCAGGGCGCCAGTTTTCCAGGATGTTCCCAAAATGTTTTCAAAAATTGTTTTCGCTATATCTTTTGACTCGGACATCCGTTTTGAACGTTTCAAAAAGCGTTGTGAAGCATCTTCAGTTGTCTATCTGTGTGTCCCATTTTTAAAAATAAAAACTTATAATTTCAGAAGGTTTCTGGGCGCCCAAGTGGCTGTCCCCTGTGGTCGTTGCTGTGACATTGAAAACTCGTTTTGGTGTCATTAAAAGTTCTCTTTTGTGTATAACCAGTGGTGTTAACGTTTTAGTGTCAAAATGTGATGATTTTGACGATGATGCCCTTAGTGGCTAGTTAAATGACGTTTTTGCCCTTAGTGGCCAATGTTGTTGATATTGGTGTGTAAATGACGATGATGCCCTTAGTGGCTAGTTAAATGAAGTTTTTGCCCTTAGTGGCCAATGTTGTTGATATTGGTGTGTAAATGACGATGATGCCCTTAGTGGCTAGTTAAATGACCGTTTTGCCCTTAGTGGCCAATGTTGTTGATATTGATGTGTAAATGACGGGGATGCCCTTGGTGGCTAGTAAATGACGTTTTTGCCCTCAGTGGCTATTGTTTGAGTTGACGATGCTTATGAATAAGTGACGATGAAAACCCAGTGACGTTTTGAGGCCCAAAAGGCTAAGTGATGTTAAGGCCTAAATGGCTAAGTGATGTTGTTGTGTAAATTGTGAATTGACAGGTGTTGTGCCTCTTATTTGGCAAATTGGTAAGTGACGGGTCACATGGTTGACCGTGAATTGTGTGTTTGTGAGTGGTGCATGTCATAGTGTCTCATGCCCCATATGCATAAACCCAGTGACGTTTTTGAGGCCCAAAAGGCTAAGTGACGATGAGGCCATAATGGCTAAGCGACGTTTGTGAAAAGGTACCTCATGCATATGCCCGCGAGTGGGTTGCATTACATATGCCTACATGACATAATGATGAGTTTATGTAGTGACGTAATTGATGATTGTGATGTGATTATTTTAGAGCTGTGACTTGACTTATTATTTATCATATGATTTATTATATGAATTGAATTGGACTCACCCTTCTGTTTGAATGTTACCCCCATGCGGTAACGTGCAGGTGATTGCGAGTGAAGGACTAGGTACCTTCACTAATTCGAGTCGAGTCGTCACGCTCTGATACGTAGCACTCAGGGGGGGACGAACTTAATGTTATGAATGATTTTGGTTGTTATGTTTTGTTGACAATTCTGTTTTATTTTGTTATTCCGCTGCGTAGTTGATTTTATTGACGTTAAGTTTATTGCGATGATAACTGTGGTTTTGAGATTCTCCTTTTAGTGACGTGCTACGTAATACATGGCTATTATGCTTTTGAGCTGATTTATTGAGAAGTGTGGTTTTATTGAAGTATGTGTAACATCCTTTGCAATGAAAAGAAATTTTGAAAACTCTGATAATTTTTCCAATTAAATGAACGGGTAGAAAAAGGGTGTTACATTAGTGGTATCAGAGCAGTTCGGTCTGTCCGGCCAAGGTTGTCCTGTCATAGTGTATTATGACAATAGATTAGTACTAAATTCTTGGTTTGTGCTGCAGTGATAGTTTGAATTGGCTGGGAGGAACGACGCTGCTCTTGCTGCTGCATTGCAGGCTATGGCTCAGGCTGTGCAGGGTCAGCAGAATGCTGGAGATAACGCTGGTTTTTGGAGTCTGACTACTTTCCAGAGAGAGAATCCGCCCACCTTTAAGGGCAAATATGATCCAGATGGTGCTATGGCTTGGTTGAAAGAGATCGAGAGAATTTTCAGGGTGATGGACTGCACTGTTGAGCAGAAGGTCCGTTTTGGTACCCACATGTTAGCCGAGGAGGCCGACGACTGGTGGTTGGCTACTAGGCAGAGGTTGGAGGCTGTGCTGGAAGAGATTACTTGGGAGGTATTCAGCCGGGAATTTCTGAGAAAATATTTTCCTGAAGACGTCCGAGGGAAGAAAGAGATAGAGTTCCTGGAACTGAAGCAGGGTAGTATGTCTGTGACTGCGTATGCGGCGAAGTTTGTGGAGCTGGCAAAATTCTATCCACACTACAGTGAGGCTACAGCTGAGTTCTCAAAATGCATCAAGTTCGAGAATGGGTTGAGGCCTGATATCAAAAAGGCCATTGGTTATCAGAAGATTCGTGTGTTCGCTGATCTGGTTGACAGTTGTAGAATCTTTGAGGAGGAAAGTACTGCTCATTACAAAGCTACGTCTGAGAAAAAGGGTAAGTTTCAGAGTCGAAGCAAGCCGTATGAGGTTCCTGCGGGTAAGAGTTATCAGAGGTCTGCTGGGGGTAAGAATTCTAGTGGGGGAGATGCTCCTGCTAGCATTGTCTGTTATAAGTGTGGCAAGCCTGGCCACAAGAGTACTACATGCAGGACTGATGAGAGGGTTTGCTATCGCTGTGGTAAAAAGGGTCATATGGCGGCCGAGTGTAAGGTTAAGGATGTGGTGTGCTTCAACTGTGGTGAGTCTGGGCATATCAGTACGAAGTGTACAAAGCCGAAGAAGGAAAGGTCTACTGGGAAGGTGTTCGCATTGGCAGGAGAGGAGCCTGATGAGAAGGATGGTCTGATTAGAGGTACGTGTTTTATTAATGGTACTTCTCTGAAATCTCTTATTGATACTGGTGCTACCCATTGCTTTATATCTGTTGATTGTTGTAAAAGATTGGGTCTTGTTTTATCTGCTATGTGTGGGGATATGGTTGTCGATACTCCTGCGAAGGGGTCGGTGATTACGTCCCAGGTGTGTTCTCAGTGTCCCGTGTCGATCTTCGGCAGGGACTTTATTGTGAATTTTGTTTGCTTGCCGTTGAGAGGTCTGGATGTAATCTTAGGCATGGACTGGTTAGAGAATAATCACGTTCATATCAACTGTCGTAGCAAGTCGGTCAGTTTCGGGGAAGAAGACTCTATTTTGGTATCTGCTGGCCAGTTGAAGAAGTTGAAGAAAGAAGGAGTTCAGCTATTTGCATTGATGGCATCGTTATCTGCTGAGAGTCAGGCTGTTATTGAAGAACTGCAAGTGGTACGCGAGTTCCCTGAGGTTTTTCCTGATGAAATTCCGGGTGTGCCACCGGAGAGAGAAGTTGAGTTTTCGATTGATCTTGTACCTGGTACGAGGCCTGTGTCTATGGCACCGTACAGGATGTCGGCGTCTGAATTGTTTGAGTTGAAGACGCAACTTGAAGAATTGCTTGAGAAAAAGTTTGTGAGACCGAGTGTGTCATCGTGGGGAGCTCCGGTATTGTTAGTGAAGAAGAAAGATGGGAGCATGAGGTTATGTGTAGACTATCGTCAGTTGAATAAGGTAACTATAGAGAATAAGTATCCGCTTCCGAGGATCGACGATCTGATGGATCAGTTAGTGGGTGCCCGTGTTTTCAGCAAAATTGATTTAAGGTCCGGATATCATCAAATTAAAGTGAAGGATGAGGATGTTCAGAAGACAGCATTCAGGACAAGGTATGGGCATTATGAATATTCAGTGATGCCGTTCGGTGTGACCAATGCTCCTGGTGTATTTATGGAATATATGAATCGTATTTTCCATAATTACCTAGATCGGTTTGTGGTGATCTTCATAGATGACGTTCTAGTTTATTCTAAGTCAGAGGAAGAGCATGCTGAGCACCTGAAGACAGTGTTAGAAGTTCTGAAAGAGAAAAAGTTGTATGCTAAGTTATTAAAGTGTGAGTTCTGGCTGAAAGAGGTGAGTTTCCTTGGGCACGTGATTTCTGGTAAAGGTATTGCGGTTGATCCGACAAAAGTAGAAGCAGTGTTGGAGTGGGAGGCTCTGAAGTCCGCAACAGAGATTAGAAGCTTTTTGGGTTTGGCTGGGTACTACAGGAGGTTCATCGAGGGTTTTTCCAAGTTGGCCCTTCCGTTGACTCAGTTGACTTGTAAGGGTAAAGTTTTTGTTTGGGATGCTCGGTGTGAGGAAAGTTTTATGGAACTGAAAAAGAGATTGACAACGTCGCCTGTTTTGACGTTGCCTAATCCGGAGGAACCGTTTGTTGTATATTGTGACGCTTCGAAGATGGGTCTTGGGGGTGTGCTGATGCAAGATGGGAAAGTCGTTGCGTATGCGTCGAGGCAGTTGCGGGTTCATGAGAAAAATTACCCTACGCATGATTTGGAATTGGCTGCTGTGGTATTTGTGCTTAAAATTTGGAGACACTACCTTTATGGTTCGAGGTTTGAAGTGTTCAGTGATCACAAGAGTCTGAAGTATCTGTTCGATCAGAAAGAGTTGAATATGAGACAGCGTCGGTGGTTGGAGCTCTTGAAGGATTATGACTTTGGTTTGAATTATCATCCCGGCAAAGCTAATGTCGTGGCTGATGCTTTAAGCAGAAAGTCTTTGTGTAACACCCCGGTATTTCTATCTAGTGAAAATACCCAAGTGCACATTAGTAACACATCAGAGATATATTTCCTGCTTAGACACTGAATATCACTATAAATTTTTCGCTGAATACAACCCAAACAGTCTTATTTACAACAAGACAATATGGTTCTCAGACCATATACCATCAGCATCTATAGTATTCAGTATCGTACAAGAAAGCGGAAGAAAGATATACACTAAATACATAATGTCTTAGTATACAGACAACAAAAGGGAAATAAGCTTAAACATAAAGCTAGGCTATCAGCAACCAGTCCGAGCTCAACCTACTCGTGCCTCTTGGATTTCCGCTGTCCCTGTGTCTCTGTAAAACTACAACATTTAAACAGTGAGATACAATCTCAGTGAGTTCTACCGAGACCCCTACTAACTCTCCTGGTTCAATTAATAATCCTTTTCCAAAATCAACACGACACCGACTGCAATAAAGTGCTAACCCCGGTGAACGTGAACAAACAAAGTGCGGCACCGACTGCAAATCCAGTGCTAATCCCGGTGTATCACACGGTACGACACCGACTGCAAACCCAGTGCTAATCCCGATGAACGTACAACAAACAAAGTGTGGCACCGACTGCAAATCCAGTGCTAATCCCGGTGTATCGCACAGTACGACACCGACTGCAAATCCAGTGCTAATCCCGGTGAACGTACAACAAACTCATGACATAACACCGACTGCAAATCCAGTGCTAATCCCGATGAACCCCCTTACCAATAGTACATTCTCCTATTGGCACGGAGCCTAGGGTGGGGGAGCATGACTGCCCCGCCTAGTATGTCAAACAATGGGTCGTCACCCAACTCGATATAATATATATATCTACAGTACTATGAACCCACGGTCCATCAAATCAGACAATCAATGAAACACTTTAAACCACATTTTATAAAATCCAAGTTCACACTCGCACTCTAGTTGACCACTTTTCGACCGAAATACCAAATTCCTCGAAATCTTCCCCGAACACTATTCATCTTCTTCAAGCTCAAAATCACTATTCATCCAAAAACCCCAAATTTGGATTCTCAAACCCTAACTCTCCCAACCTTCCAATCGAACATCAATCCGCTTTCCACCTTCATCGGGTTGCCTTCTAATCATCCGTAAACCATCACAATCATCATCAAAAACCGAAATCCTTCCCAAAACCTTCAATATTCGAAAATGGCAAAGTGAGAGAGAGAGAGTTGATGATGAAGATCTTGGTACCAAATCGAAGAGGAAGTAACGCTGAGCATTTTTCGTGTTGGAAGGAAGTCGTTTTGTTGAGCGGAAGTCCTCCCTTTTTCCTCTTCTTCCTCCTCACCCATTCTTTCTTCTTTCTCTTTTCTCTCCTTTCTCTCTTCTGTTTCTCCCTCTCGCATTCTTTCTTTCTTTTCCTTTCTTAATTCTTTTTCTTTTCTTTTTAACACACACACACACGTACACATATATATATATATTTAATATATAATTGGTAACGTGGTCCAATTACCATATTAATCGAAATCTCCTATTTCGATTCCGAAACTTCCTTGATCCGTATTATCCGGTTAACGATCCGATGACGACTAATAATCAATTTTTGCACTCAATAAATTTACCAGTCAAGTACTAAATTAATTTAATTGGGTTAACACCCAAATAATTCCTACTAATTATTTTGCGGATGTTACATTCTCCCCAACTTAAAAGAATTTTGTCCTCAAAATTTCGTCAAGTGTTACGGTTGACTAACCGAGTACAGATATTCTCAGAAATGCCTCAATTTGATGAAAAACAATCTTGAATTAGCGAAATGAGTGTAGAAACTCTTCTCAAGTTGGCACCCCAATCTCTAAGTATGTTCGACCACTGCCCTAGAACGCTTCTAAGATTACAGTCCGGACCCTCTTGTTACGAATCAACACGAGAAACTCTTCTTTCGCCTACATAGGCTCGGCACCGCGTTCGAAAACACTTCCGAAGCTTCATTCCTCACTTGCTCCCCAACTTTGATTAATCTAAATCAAAGTACTCCTCGGTAGACGTAAAAACAAACACGACAATGTGACGGTTCTCGTACATACCGACAATGTGACGAAAAAGTCACTTGTGAAACTTCTTGACTCGCCCCCAAGATTTCGAGATAATACTTCTCGAAATAAGATGAAATGAGGATTTACCAGAAACATTTATCTTAAACGTAGAAATAAATCGTGGGGACAACAAATAAATTTGAACGTAATGAAAATCGCTCCCGTTGTTCTCAAAACAACTATCAAGACAGAACTCAGCTCTTTTTCCTCTATTGAAACTTCACCACGAGGTTTTTACCAACGACGCATCCCATCCCTTTCCAATTTAGTCAATAGCGTTGAGAGTTTTCCCTCAACCTAAGTAATCCTCTTGATTCATTCCCAAAATTAACTTTAGCATGCGGGTTTTCACAAAATGATTTTTCAAAACTATCACGCCGCACACCAAGCTTCATTCCGGAAATTTCACTCACTTGCAAGCAGATCCATCAATCAATCCTTTGATGGCTATTTGCAACGTGAAAACAGTCAGCAGTTACCTCACTTACATATTCGTATTCACGTTCGATTTGTCAAACGGAATCACATAATACTATCTCCTTGTTAACCTTCACAAAGGAGAGGTTAACAAACTAATACCTCGCCACTAATACATCTGCTTTATATTCTGTACACCCTGGAACAGAATATAAACTTCGGTGTGCTTCCTCTAGCACTTGCCTTTTATTGATCTCATCATCGGGCGCACAGATTCTACCGTTGAAACAACTGACTCCATCACTATCTATGGTAAAATCTGGAAATACCTTTTGTGATTGAAGCTTCACCTCAACTTCCTGTGCTAAGCGTATAGAATCCCTTAGGAAACTAGAGATCCTCATATGGCTCAACACTAGCAGGTTCCTCCTTGATCTTGAATTCAGATTTAAGTCTCTAAAAGACTCTGATAATTCCATCTCATGCATCATAAACTCGGCCATGTGGATGGATTTCCTACTCAGTGCATCAGTTACAACACTGGCCTCTCTTGAATGCTACATCAACACAAATTTATAATCCTCCAGAAACTCAACACACTTCTCTGCCTGCTATTCAGTTCTTCTGATCAAACAGATACTTTAAACTTTTGTGATCACTAAAGGCATCGAAACGAGACCCATACAGGTAACGTCTCCAAATCTTCAGTGCGTACACAATAGGTATTAACTCCAATTCATGAGTTGGATAATTCTCCCTACGAGCCTTCAATTGCCTGAATGCATAAGCTATCTCTTGTTGATTCTGCACAAGAATACATCCTATACCCTTCCCTGAAGCGTCATCGAAAATTTAAAATTCCAATGACGGATCCGGAAGAATCAGGATTGGAGCAGAAGTCAACCTAACCTTCAATTCTTGAAAACATTCTCCACAATCAGCATCCCACGTAAACGGTTGACCCTTTCGAGTTAGTCGAGTAAGTGGAAATCTAATTGTGAGAACCCTTTAACAAATATCTGATAGTAACCGGCTAGACCCAGAAACTTTTGATCTCTGCGGCTGACGTCGGTCACTCCCTTTCAACACCGCTTCCTTCTCACTGGGGCCTACAGAAACTCCTGACTTGGGAAATCACATGTCCCAAAGACTTTACCTCTGACACCCAAAAATCACACTTCGAAGGTTTCAAGTACAACTTATTTTCTCGGAGTACTTTCAGAACAATGCGGAGATGTTGGACATACTCCTCAATGGTCTTCGAGCACATCTAGATACCATCAATGAAAACGACTACAATTTGATCTAGGTAATTGAGGAAAAACTCGGTTCAGGTAATCCATGAATACCGTTGGAGCATTAGTCAAACCGAAGGGCATCACTACCAACACATAATATCCATAACTAGTACGGAAGGCTGTCTTCGGAATATCTAAGGACCTAACTTTTATTTGATGATATCCTGACCTCGGATCAATTTTTGGAAACACTGCAGCGCCTCAAATTGCTCAAGCAAATCGTCTATCCTTGGCAAGGGATATTTATTCTTGATCGTCACTTTGTTAAGTTGTCGATAACCGATGAGCAATCTTATGCTACTAACTTTCCTTTTGACTAATCACACCAGAGTACTCCTTAGAGAAGCACTCGGTCGAATGAAGTTCTTTAACATCGACTCTTCAAGTTGAGACTCCATTTCCTTTAATTCTAAAGCAACCTTCAATAAGGAACAGTAGATATTGATCCCGTGCCAGGAACCAATTCTACAGTAAACTCTACCTCTCACTCTGGAGGTTCAGAAGAAACTTCATCGTGAAAACATCTAGAAAGTCACTCACAACCTGAATGTTCGCCAAATCTAAACTAGTTTCAGTGGATGCAGATAACATACTAGCATGTCCTTCCGCACCTTGGAATGAAGATTGGCCGTCTAAGGTGAACTAGGTAACCGCTTCAGAATTTGTCCCAGACAATTCAACTGATTCTGAAGCGAAGCTGATAGCTAATTAACACGGTCGTTTGTAACATGATTTGCAGTCATCCAATTCGTACCCAAAATGGTGTCCACACTTCTCGTAGGCAAACAAAAAATTCTACAACGAAATTTCTGCCTCCTATGACAAGTAGACAATTCTATATAAAGATTAGGTCTGGACACGACCCTTAGCAGCAGTTAAGATGGTTATCGGCTCGGATAGCTGAGATTCGCTAGTCCCAACCAATCCACACATGATTGAGCTATAAAACAATGGGTTGCACCCGAATCGTATAATGTACTGACAGAGTTATTGAAAAGTAGATCCCATACCCCTCAGTAACCTGTCAGCAGTTGTAACTGTCTGAGCATCCAAAGTGTTGACGCATCCTTGCCTTGGAGCTGCTTGTAACCCTTGGAACTCTTCCTTGCTGGGCACTCTTTACCATAGTGACCCTCTACATTACTATGATAGCACCGATTAGATCTTCGCTTGCAATTACCACTGTGAGGCTTTCCACGGTTAGAATATCTTCTGACCCTTGAAGAATCAAAGAATTGCATCTGCTTTTCCTTTGATGAAATTATCTTAGGACTTTGCATTCGGAGTTGATAATTCAACTACCTTCTATCCTTTCCCATATTTCCTATGAGATCATCCTCGGCGACATAGGCTGATTGCACTAAGGCAACATGATTGGTAATAGTATAAGAACTGAGACCCTAAGTCATAAAAACACTAAGGCCCTTCTTATACATCTGCATTCTCCATTCTCCTTTCGGAGCATGCTTTACCACTTGGTAACACTGAGACAACTTCTCGAACTTAGCGGTGCATTCTTCCACCGTCATGCCACCTTTCCTGAGGATGCACCGGTTGGAGACTCCGGTCTTGGTCGAGGACTGCGTCTTGATCATCCTACCATAATTCCGCTTATGATGCACTAAGTATTAAGTTGATCAGGCTCAATGTCTCTTAGCATCACAAGTGTAATTACAACCAGGACTAACAAGGAATCGACTCAACCCTAAACTAAGTCCGACTAGGTCGAACTGCTCTGATACCAACTGTAACACCCCGGTATTCCTATCTAGTGAAAATACCCAAGTGCACATTAGTAACACATTAGAGATATATTTCCTGCTTAGACACTGAATATCACTATAAATTTTTCGCTGAATACAACCCAAACAGTCTTATTTACAACAAGACAATATGGTTCTCAGACCATATACCATCAGCATCTATAGTATTCAGTATCGTACAAGAAAGCGGAAGAAAGATATACACTAAATACATAATGTCTTAGTATACAGACAACAAAAGGGAAATAAGCTTAAACATAAAGCTAGGCTATCAGCAACCAGTCCGAGCTCAACCTACTCGTGCCTCTTGGATTTCCGCTGTCCCTGTGTCTCTGTAAAACAACAACATTTAAACAGTGAGATACAATCTCAGTGAGTTCTACCGAGACCCCTACTAACTCTCCCGGTTCAATTAATAATCCTTTTCAAAAATCAACACGACACCGACTGCAATAAAGTGCTAACCCCGGTGAACGTGAACAAACAAAGTGCGGCACCGACTGCAAATCCAGTGCTAATCCCGGTGTATCACATAGTACGACACCGACTGCAAACCCAGTGCTAATCCCGGTGAACGTACAACAAACAAAGTGCGGCACCGACTGCAAATCCAGTGCTAATCCCGGTGTATCGCACAGTACGACACCGACTGCAAATCCAGTGCTAATCCCGGTGAACGTACAACAAACTCATGACATAACACCGACTGCAAATCCAGTGCTAATCCCGATGAACCCCCTTACCAATAGTACATTCTCCTATTGGCACGGAGCCTAGGGTGGGGGAGCATGACTGCCCCGCCTAGTATGTCAAACAATGGGTCGTCACCCAACTCGATATAATATATATATCTACAGTACTATGAACCCACGGTCCATCAAATCAGACAATCAATGAAACACTTTAAACCACATTTTATAAAATCCAAGTTCACACTCGCACTCTAGTTGACCACTTTTCGACCGAAATACCTAATTGCTCGAAATCTTCCCCGAACACTATTCATCTTCTTCAAGCTCAAAATCACTATTCATCCAAAAAACCCCAAATTTGGATTCTCAAACCCTAACTCTCCCAACCTTCCAATCGAACATCAATCCGCTTTCCACCTTCATCGGGTTGCCTTCTAATCATCCGTAAACCATCACAATCATCATCAAAAACCGAAATCCTTCCCAAAACCTTCAATATTCGAAAATGGCAAAGTGAGAGAGAGAGAGTTGATGATGAAAATCTTGGTACCAAATCGAAGAGGAAGTAACGCTGAGCATTTTTCGTGTTGGAAGGAAGTCGTTTTGTTGAGCGGAAGTCCTCCCTTTTTCCTCTTCTTCCTCCTCACCCATTCTTTCTTCTTTCTCTTTTCTCTCTTCTGTTTCTCCCTCTCGCATTCTTTCTTTCTTTTCCTTTCTTAATTCTTTTTCTTTTCTTTTTAACACACACACACACGTACACATATATATATTTATTTAATATATAATTGGTAACGTGGTCCAATTACCATATTAATCGAAATCTCCTATTTCGATTCCGAAACTTCCTTGATCCGTATTATCCGGTTAACGATCCGATGACGACTAATAATCAATTTTTGCACTCAGTAAATTTACCAGTCAAGTACTAAATTAATTTAATTGGGTTAACACCCAAATAATTCCTACTAATTATTTTGCGGATGTTACACTTTGCATATGTCGGCAATGATGGTGAAGGAATTAGAGTTGATTGAGGAATTCATAGATTTGAGTTTGGTTTGTAAAATGACACCTTGCAGTGTCAAGCTGGGAATGTTAAAGATCGATAATGATTTCCTGGGCAGCATCAGAGAGGCTCAGAAGTCAGATGTCAAGTTAGTAGATTTAATTAATGGGGTTGGTCAATCTGAAGATGAAGATTTCAAATTGGATTCCAGTGGTGTGTTGAGGTTCCGGGGTAGGATCTGTGTTCCGGAGGGGGAGGAGATGAGAAAGGCAATTTTAGAGGAGGGTCACCGTAGCAAGTTGAGTATCCATCCTGGAGCGACGAAAATGTATCAAGATCTGAAAAAGATGTTTTGGTGGTATGGTATGAAGAGAGATGTGGCACAGTTTGTGTATGCCTATTTGACCTGTCAAAAGTCGAAGGTTGAACACCAGAAGCCTGCAGGGTTAATGCAACCGTTGGAAGTTCCAGAGTGGAAGTGGGATAGCATTGCGATGGATTTTGTGACGGGATTGCCGAATACAGTTAAGGGTCATGACGCTATTTGGGTGATCGTTGATAGGTTAACGAGGTCTGCTCACTTTATTCCTATTAATATCATTTATCCGGTGTCGAGGTTGGCAGAGGTCTATGTCAAAGAAATTGTGAAGTTGCACGGTGTTCCGAAGAGTATTGTGTCAGATAGGGATCCGAGGTTCACTTCTGAGTTTTGGACGAGTTTGCAGAAGGAATTGGGTTCAAAGCTGAAAATGAGTTCAGCATATCATCCTCAGACAGATGGTCAGTCAGAGAGAACAATTCAGTCGTTAGAATATTTGTTGAGGGCTTGTGTATTGGAACAACGGGGTTCATGGGATTCCTACCTTGCATTGATTGAGTTTACCTATAACAACAGTTACCATTCCAGTATCGGGATGGCACCATTTGAAGCATTGTATGGTCGAAAGTGTAGAACGCCATTGTGTTGGTATGAGTCGGGAGAGAGTGTAGTGTTGGGACCGGAGATTGTCTGGGAGACTACAGAGAAGATCAAGATGATCCGTGAAAAGATGAAGGCTTCGCAGAGTCGTCAGAAGAGTTATCATGACAAGCGGGGGAAAGATTTAGAGTTTCAGGAGGGTGAGCATGTGTTCTTGAGGGTTTCTCCTATTACCGGTGTTGGTCGAGCATTGAAATCAAAGAAGCTCACTCCTCGCTTTGTTGGTCCTTATCAGATTTCTGAGAGAATCGGGAATGTGGCTTATAGAGTGGCCTTGCCGCCGAATCTTTCGATTTTGCACGACGTGTTTCATGTGTCGCAACTTCGGAAGTATGTTTCGGATCCATCTCATGTGATCCATATGGATGATGTAGAGGTGCGGGATAATCTCACTGTGGAGACGATGCCCGTACGGATTGAGGATCGTGAAGTGAAAGTGCTTAGAGGCAAAGAGATTGCATTAGTAAAAGTGGTCTGGCTAGGAGCTGCCGGTGAGAGTATGACTTGGGAGCTGGAGAGCAAAATGCGAGAGTCCTACCCAGAGTTATTTGATCAGGTAAATTTCGAGGACGAAATATTCTAAGTGGGGGAGAGTTGTAACATCCTAAATATTTAATTAAATTATTTAATTAAGTATTTAGGAATTTGATTTAATTAATTGGATGTAATTTAATTATTGGAAATTATATTAAAAATTGTGTAGGTGGTATTAGGAGGTGGAGGTGCCAAACTAGATGGACTTGGGCTTAAGTGAGAAGCCCAAGCCCATGAATCATGTCATATGCAAAGTGGACAAGGCGCCGTGGTTCCGTTCGTGACCGTCTCTAGGGCTTCAAATCTTCAAATTCGAGGTAAGGGGAGTTCTATCAATTTTTATAATAATTCCTATGATAGGTTTTAAGTAGAGGTGGCCTAGATATGATCCGTGAGTATGATTTACGTGTATTTTCATGTTGATAATTCGATTAGTATGTGTTTGATGAACTTGTTGCTCAAAGATCCATGGTTGGAGTTATAGGCGCCTAGGGCGCCATGTGTGTGCTTGTGATGTTGTTGGATTTTTTATGTTTGGGGGATAATTTGATGATCCTATATGTGTTAATGAATTGTGGTAAATAGGTGTTGTGATGAGTCATGTAAAAATTTGAAGAAAAGAAATATGTGTTGTAATTGTGCTGAAATTCGTGTGCTGGAAGTGTTGCAGGCGCTGGGCGCCCATGGGCGCTGCGCGCCAGTGTTGCGTGTTGCTGTGTGTGCGTGTGGGCGCTGGGTGCCAGCGCTGGGCGCTGGGCGCCCGTGTGCGCGTGTGTCATACCCCAATTTTGTCCGGCTTAGGTCAAAACCCTAATTTTCAATCAAAAATAAATCAAGTCTTAGCATTCATCCTAGAGGTTAGGAAGAGCATCATGCTTGCATCTTAGAAGTTTCAGAATGCATTTTAGGGTTAGAAAAGCATTGCATGGCATTTTAGAGCACTTTAGAGCATTTCTAAGGTTCCTAGGGTTTTTCCTAGTTCAAAGGGTATTTTGGTAATTTCGCCAAAAAGACTTATTTTCTCATCATGCATGCATTTCTAGAGTTTTAGAGTCATCCAAAGGGTCTCAGGATCATTGTTAGAGTGGAAATGAAGTTTGGAGCAAAATTAGGGTTTTTGGGACCAAAAGGGCATTTTGGTCATTTCACTAAAATAAATAATTTCTCGGTAAAAACCATTATACATCTCTTGAGGAATTTATGTGAATCCAAGTGAGTATAGTTGTGTATTTTTTGTGCATCATGGGAGTATTTTTGGCATGAAATTCGGTTTTTGAACAAAAGGGTAAAATGGTCATTTCCTTTGGAGTGGGGTCAACAAATCAATTTTGGGATTGGTGAGATCATAAAATTCAGAGCCCAATCATTGAATCATGGGACATGGCCCAAAATGGCAAGAATTTAGAAGAATTATCTTGAAAGGAATAATCAATATTCCTTTGAATTTTGAAAGGGTCAAGTGTAGTACAATAGTACAAGTTGCAATTCCACTCACTCTCTTTCCTAGGTGCTGCGAATTTCAGCTCAATATCAGCCCACATTTTGTGTTTTCTCATACCCATGATCCTTGTGAAATGATCCATAGCCATTGATTAAAATTTTTGATCAAATCCTAGGCTATAACTCAATGTAAAAAGACCCAAATGCCCTCAACAATTTTTGCTCTCCAAAAAACCACCCCCAAAACCGTGTGTACTCCTTCATAACCAGCTCATTTGTGCTTCTTGAATGCCCCTAATCCTTGTGCATTGCAATCCAAACCATCCATTCAAAATTCTATCTCAAATCCTAGTGGTTTGCAAAAGCACAATGTCACAAATACCCTTTAAAATGGCCTTCACATAAAAGCCCAAAATTGGAGAGGCTAAGAGAGGACTCTCATTTTTCTAACCTAGATCAGAATACTCTCCTTCTATTCCTCTCATTCACGCCTCCATTCATCCCTCTCAACCTCCATAGTCACTTCTTACTTCCTTCCTCCATTTCTTCACCAAAAGCACTCCAAACCTAAAGATAACACAAAATCCTCACTCCATTTCATCATATCTTTCCATTGCACACTTCATTTTTGTGATTTGAACGAGAGAAGGGTTAGCTTCTGAAGCTCACAAAGTGGTTAAAGAGGAAGCTTGAAGTTCTTGGTTGATTTGTTCTTCTCTCTTTCTCCCACACTAGTTTCTAGCTTGATTTTGAGGTGAGCTTCTAAACCTTTGCTCCAAAATGTAGACCCATGCTTTATTTATGTTGTTCATCTCATTTCCATCATGATATATGTTTGAATCTTGTGAAATGCATGCTTGATCATGTTTGATTTTATGGATTTAAGATGAACTATGCATATTTGTTGATTTTAGGGTTTTAAAATTTGTTTTTGGGTAAAAAATGGCTTCGGCCTTGAGCTAAAATTTTGGGGTTTTGCTTGTTAATTGTTGTTCTTCATGTATTCATGTGATTGGTTGGAGTTTGATGAAGAAATTTGTGGATTTGGGGTATGTATAGCTTCGGGTTAGCTAGGGTTTCCTAGTGCATCTTTTGATTTTTGCTTACCTTTTATATATGTGTTGAATAATTTGGAAATGAGTTGTTTGAATCTTTAAATGATGGATATGCCTCTGTTTTGAGCCCCCAATTGGTAGGGTTTGCACTTGTGTTAATTGTTTGCAATTTGAATCATGATCCCATAATGAATTGTGTCGATTTTAATGAGTTTACCTTGTTAAATTGTATGTAGTAGTCTAGGGTTTGGCTTGAATTAGCTAGGTTTTGGTAAATTCTTGTTATTCTCTTGTGAATGTATGATGTTTGGGTCTTGATTGTGGTTTACAAATGATTGAATTTGAGTTTTGCATGTGGTTCATGCTAGGGTTATATCACTTGTTGCAAAATATGGTTGGGTGTACAATTGGTTGTGAGCTAATGTGTAAGTTTTGGCATGAAATTTTGATGAGGATTTGAGCATATAGCATTCGGCCAAGGGCCACTTTTTTGGTATATATTGTGCTTCAAATTTTATCACTCTGATCTCATTTGAGTAAAATAAGATGGTGCGATTGTGTTTAGTTATTTTTCACTTTTACTTTGATTTTTACCAAAAGATAAAAAACATTTTTACTTTTTACCAAAACTCAAAAACATTTTTCCTTTGCATACTTTGTTGATGATTAGGTGATATGATCCAACCCTTATGCCTAGTGCATATCCCAAGTGCTGGAGATCCCCTAAAGTGATTCAACATTTCATTTTTATACCTTACTTCATGATCAATCATTTATCTCTTGTTGATGATTTAGTAATATGACTTGACACTTATGCCTAGTGCATTTTCCAAGTGTTGAGGATTACTTTAAAGGGATTCAACTCTTGCATATATTTTAGCATTAAAAAAATTTGGGTAAAATGACTAGACACTTATGCCTTTGTGCATTGTTAATAAGTGTCAAGGATTACCAAAAGAAACTCAACTCTTGTGCTTCTATTGTTGATCATTAAATGATTCAATGAGCTACCCTTTTGCAATTGATTAATGCTTCACCTTTGCATGACCATTTATTATGGCAACTTGTAATTAATTTTGACCATTACATATTTATGCATATTGCTTGTCTCTTGGATTTGTAATGCTTGCATGAATTGTAATTAAATGATTTGTATATTGGCTAGGGATTGGTATGTTGATTGAAATGTCCCACTTATTTTTCAAAACCCCTTTTCCAAATCAAATTCTTTTTCTTAACTTGTTTCAAATCAAGAGTCAAATGTTTTTTCCAAATAAAAAAAAAACCTAAAGCATTTTTCTTAAATAAATCATTAGCCATCACTCGAAGCCTTTGCTTGTTTGATCGCTAATGAGGAGTTATTAGTGGTAGTCACTCGAAGCCTTTGCTTGTTTGACTATTATGAAAGCTCCCACACCTTAACTAAACACAAACAAAATTCCAATTTCAAAAACAACACGAGCTATTGGTGATAATTATTACCGATGCTCGCCCTTTTTCAAAATGAATTCAAAAAGATAATAAAACGTTGTTACTTGTAATCACTCGAAGCCTTTGCTTGCTTGATTACCGGTTTCGACTCTTTCCTTTCGAGTTAGTAATGAACGCCACTCGAAGCCATTGCTTGTTTGGTATTCGTGAACACTTGAGTCTTATTTCAAAAACTCAAAAACAACGCTTTCAAAACCAAAAGACTAGAACTACGTAGCTTTGATCCCTCTTCCAGAGAGGGTACGTAGGAGCGGGTCGTAACCCGTCAAGCACCCTTTTAAAAATCTTTGTTTTGTTCCGCTTTTCAAAGATACCAAAAATATTTTTCTTCTCAATAAAACCGTTTCTCAAACGAAATAAAAAGAAAGGAAGTAGAACAAAAATCATTTCAAGTCAACTTTTTCTAAGCCACATATCAAAGTTAATGGTTCCCTTTCGGTAAAAAGGAGGTGCGGGGTGCTAATACCTTCCCCGTACCTAACCGACCCCCGAACCTACATCTCAATGTTTTCGAAAGACCATCCGCCTTTTTCAAAAGACTTTTTCCAATGTTTTAGTCTTTAAAAATAAATATTGGTGGCGGCTTCAAAATTTTTCACGTTGTCAAACTGAGGAATCCTTAAACCGGATTTTTCGGGGCGCAACAGCTGGCGACTTCTCTGGGGACACTAAAAAAAACATTTTTTTAAAAAGTGGGTCAAGCCTAATTAATTAAGTGTGTGGTTTATATGATTGATTCGAATATCTTGTTTTGTCTCTCTTCTTCTTCCTTTTTCATAAGCACATTACATCCATGTGCATTCTTCTTCTATGTTTGCTTTTGTTTAAAGCAATAGATAGTTACTTCTTTGCTTATTTCCCTCATACATTACTTCCCATTGTTATTGGCACCCTAGATTAGTTTATATTGGATCGATATTGAACCCTAGGATAAACAACATGTTATTTGTCTGGACTGCTCTGGATTTTCATTTGCAGGTGGGGAAGGATAGTTATTCTTAGGTGTTGTGCCCTCGACGCACACTCCACATCCTATACTTGTGAGCATTGAGTGGGGCCTAAAACCCAAGGTCTGAACAAAAACCTAGGAGAGTGGGAACAATTAGTGACTGCCATTCGTAGACCTTTGTCTGTATGGCTCTCGTGAAAGTTCCGCCCAAGAGTGCGCTTTGTCATGATGCCTCACACTCGGTAGCTTTCTACGATTGTGGGTGCCATCATGAGAGAGACTTTAGCTCTTGGTTGCCATTGTAAGGAAGTGATTAGAACCTACATGGGAGGATTACCCCTTTTGTCGACTTTAGACCCTAGGATTCCCACCCTTTGCAGGACACGGGGCACGCCTTTGTTTGTTGCATTATTTAGGCATTCCTTTTTCTTAAACTCTATTTCAAAAAATCGTAGAAAATAATATCCTTATTTTCTTACCCTCTTTTTATATAAATGACACATCATTTCGCATCCACATCATTTCGCATTCACATCGTTTCGCACCATTGCATTTGCATCTAACAAAATTTTGAAAAAAAAAACTTTCATCATTTGCATTCTTCATGCATTAAAGTTTGTTTGCCGGAGATTGCAACATAACATCGAACCTTGTCATAGGTGTGTAAGAAGCAACATGGAATCCAAAGGCAAAACCGCATTCAATTCGAGGTTCCCCATTGTAAAGAAGATTGATGTAACTAGTTTGAAGAAGTATGCTTCCCTATTAGGTCCTATTGAGCTTCGGTCCTTCGACAAGACTTATGGGAACATCCGCAAGTTATTACAGTTAGAAGTACAAGAGAGCGCCATCGCCTATGCTGGTTCTACGACTCTGAGATCAGATGTTTTCTTTTCAAAAACTTCCAAATGGCACCTACCCTAGAGGAGTATGAGAAGATTCTGGGTTTTGATCGCTCAGAGACTAGACCTTACCAGTATCAGAGGCAGTATTATTCAGATGAGAAGTTTGCTTCCTTGTTACAAATCAGTGTAGAAGAAGTGCGGTCCCACAAAGTTAAGCGTAACAAGATATTTGGGTTTCCTCAGGAGTACTTTGAGAGTTTGATGACTAGTTATGTAGCATCAAAGGATTGGGTTTCTTTCAAGCAAGTACTAGCTTTGACCATCTTCGGCATTGTTCTTTTCCCCCAGCTTGAGAAACATATAGATGAAACCGCTGTTGGTGTGTTCCTAGCTTTCAAGAGTGCAAAAAGTCTCATCAACCCGGTTCCCGCTATTCTCGCCGAGACCTATCGTGCCTTCACCCGCCATCATGAGTTCCGAAAGGATAAGATGTGTTGTTCCTTCCCTGTGCTATACGCTTGGTTGATCAGTCATGTGTGCATTAACAAAAGTGAAGTTGGGGACCTGCTTTCCTACACCTTGGGTTGCAATCCGAAGACTATGAGCCCTCAGGAGTGGAAGGATACTCTTAAAAACCTTGATGCGCTTCAAATTCGGTGGTACTTGCACAAGTTTTGGGAAGGTAGACCCTCAGTGATATTCCAATGTGGCAGTTTCCAGAACGTTCCTCTCATGGGAACACAAGGATGCATCAATTATAACCTGTCTTTGGCCTTGAGACAACTCGGGTACCCTATGCGGGACTCACCCTCCGAAGCTATGTTGTTCCGTTTTTACCTCCATGAGGGGATCCCTAAAGACGAGGACTTACTTCGGCGAGTCTTGCAAGCTTGGGAAACCGTAGTGCAGAAAAACAAGGGCGAGTTATCTAAAAGGACCACTGCTATCTCCTTCACTCAATGGCTAGAAAAGAGGATTAAGGAAACTCGATCATCCCACCAGGGAATGCCATCACTTGAAGAGAAAATGCCAGAGCCCCAGGTTCCCCTAATTGAAGAACTAGAAGAGGTTAAGTTGGCCTTATCAAAAGCGGAAGAAGAGAAAAGGGCTTTGCAAAACAGAATGGGAAAGGTGGCGCAAGACAAGCGAAAGCTAGAAAATGAAAATGCTCTTCAAGCCGCCGCTATTGAAGCAACCAATAGGAATTTTGAAATAGAAGGAGAGAGCAAGAGGGGAATTCAGAAACATTTGGAGGGAGCTAAAGAAGAAGTAAAGAGGTGTGCCTCAAAGATGAACGAGGCTGTGGCGGAAGCAAGGGAATGGAAGAAATCATATGCCAAGTCAAGGAGGGATGAGAAAATGGTTAGAGAGGCGCTAGCTAAGTCAAAAGAGGGATTCCAAAGGATGAAGTTTGAAATGGAGAACCAAGTGGAAAACATCAGGCGAGATAGAGAGTCTATCATAGGGATCTTGAAAGAATATCAACAAGCTTTGGAGTTTGAACAAGGAAGGTCGGATGAATTGAAGAGGAACCTCCAATACCTAAGGGAATCTTATGGGCAAGTGCAAACAGAAAGCCAGTACTGGGAGGAACGCTTCATGGCATTAATTGGCAGAATAGAAAACCAAGAAGTCATCAAGGAGCTAAGGGATGAGATTCAGCTTTGGAGGAGCAAATTTTCAAAGCTAGCAGGGCTAGCTAATCAAGCTGTGAGAAATGTTCCCAAGAAGCTAAGAAGAGCTGAAGCAGAATTAAACCCTTGCAACGCTCCGGCCATGGTGCGTGAGTTTGTCGAGTATTGCAAGATCCTGACAGAAGAACTCATGGAGAAGGCCAAGGGGGCAGCCGAAAACAAGAAGAGAAAGAGGAAGGAGAAATTGAAGGCTATATGCCTCTGAAGTTCACTTTAGATCATTGCAATAATTCTTAGGAAACTGTAATTTTCTCTAAAAAGTTGTAACTTTCTTTGGATATTGTACTTTGTCCTCAGAATATTGTACTTTGCTTTGCCCTCGAGTTTGAAGTATTCTTTCCTTTTGAATAAAGTTTGTTCGTTTTGCCTATTGCTTCCAACTTCGTTGCAAAAAAATATATAGCAAAAAAATAAAAAAAATATATAAAAAAAAAAAAAAAGAAGAGAAGTTTATGCGCTTATGACAAGATAAGGCATCCCGTGGTTCCCGGCACCAAGCAAACATTGTACATGCATCCATTCATACATTCATATTGATTCTTATGTAATAAAATCTAAACAAACAGAAAAGGCAAGCTGGTTCGTCCACATCGTTACTTCACCCGTTTGCAAGCGAAACTTATGGCGTCCAACGGAGACAGTCTGGGTCAAGATGAAATGGTGATAGAGATCCTTAATCCTGAGCATAACTGTTCATCCCTCCTGTCGTGAATCCAGAAGAGGTCGTTACCTTTGTTTCTCCTCCTGTATCAGCTGAAATCATAACTGTTCATCCCCTTCCCAAGCCAGAAGTTAGTCAATCTCCGGGGACAAATAGTCCAAGACAACCAAATGCACAAATATACCCTTGGGGGATGCCCATGAATTATACACCATCCACTGCAGAAGCCATTCCCGTGGTGACAAGTCAGCCTGCTGTGGTTACTTCTAGTGGAGCTGCGGGTGTGCCACACATTCACATCCCTAGTCCCAGTATTATACCTCCCAGAAGTTCTTCTACTCTTGCTCCGGAAATTATTGTGAATCCTCCAAGTGTTGCTTTTCAAAGGGGAAACTCCGCTCAGTATGGGGGTTACTACTTCAGTCCAGGGAGCTATCCTCAGGGCCAGATGATTGAAAGCCCACAGCCAAGAGGCAGATATCACTTGCTAGAAGAACGATTGAAGGCAATGGAGGCCCAGATACATGAGATGATGGTCATATTGCAGAGCTTAAAGAGTGGGGCAGCTGCTGAAGGTATCACCGTCGTGGGTCCAGTTGGTGTCACTTCTTTCATTCCTCCTCCACCACAAACTGTTCCATTCTCTGCTCCTGTGCCATCCCAGCAAGGCGGTGACAGTCACAAGGCTCAGGGTTATCAGTACAAGAAACGAACCAGTTTTGATCCAATACCGATGACATGCACTGAATTGTTTAATCACCTGACTTCCAAGAACCTGATCAACACTCGGCCGATGAAGGCCCTTCAGCCGCCATTTTCTCGAAGTTACAATGCAAGCGCTACCTGCAGTTTCCACGAAAACGGGGTTGGTCATACTGTGGAGGAGTGCAGAGCCTTCAAGCATGCAGTGCAAGACCTGATAGATCGGTGCGTGGTTCAGATAGGAACCCCTGATATTGATGGTGAAGAAGAAATCAATGAGGAAGTAACAGCGGTGCCTGTGAAAGAGGGATGTTGGGATACCCTAGGGGAGCCCAGTGGAAAGTTTGATTACTTGGTCAGGAATGACGTTCCCGAGAGTGCTCAAATCCGAATGGAAGACATCCAGCCTACAGGATGGGATGAGGAGGAGGAACAATACGACCAAATTGCTGTCATCAATAATGGTCCTAAGTCAGAAGAGGATGGTGCAAACCTGGTTTGTCGCTGCAGTGCTGGTGAAAGAATTAAAGAATTGAAAGACTGTGGATCCTCCTAGGACCTTTGATTTAAAGTAGTCATTTGTAATGCAACCCTGCGGCTCTGCCCAAGGCCACAGGACCAGTTGTTAGGGGCGCACATGTTTTTATTTTCTAAATCATCATCATCAATAAAAACGTTGTTTTTGAATTCCAATCAATAAAAATCAATTCCTTTTCATTTCATGTGTCTCTTCTTTTCTTTATTATTTTTGCTTGCTTGTCTCACCTTCCATTCTGCTTTTTCGCCTCGGCAAAAAGCAAATCCACAGCAATTGTCTCTCAAAATAACAATGCCAACGGTCCATATTTTGACTTTGATCACCTTATCAATCAAGCAGAGTGGGACGTTGAGAAAGACCGGGAAAATCCTCCAGAAGGTTAACGAAGCAAGAAAAAAGGGTTATTCAGTATCACGGGGAATCCACTAAGGTGATCAACTTGGGGACCGCTGAGAACAAGAAAGAGGTCAAGATGGGTACTTCAATAAAGGAAAATTAGAGCGCAAAAAGGAAATAAAGAAGAAGGGCAAGTGCATGAAAATAAGTGAATTATTGTCCCAGAGCTAATTTTTGAGGAAATAAGCAATCATGATTTGAAATGAAGTCGGACTACCATTCCATACCCAAAAACAAAATCCTCTCCTAACCACCTTAAGTCAAGAAAATCCCAAAGAGAAAACAAAATCCTTTCCGACCCATCTTAAGCCAAGAAAAAGCCAAAAATCCAAAAGTCACCTTAGACAAGGATCACCTCGAATAAAAAAAACAGTGCATCGTTCTTTATCAGCTCACCCATGCTCAAGAAAAAGAAGAAGTCAAAGAAGGAAAAATCATTCAAAAAGAAAAATCCCAAAACCAAAAGAAAAATACAAAAGAAATGTAAAGTAGTGAGTTGATACATGTGACCACAAAACCCAAGAGATCCTCGTCTCAATAAACCTTCAAACACTTTCTCATTTCCATGCACCCCTCCTCTCATAAACCGCAAACACTCTCCTTTGACCTCGACAGCCCGCCCTCCACAGACCCTTAGCCAGGAATAAAACCTCCTAATACCTCATCAAGCCAGTTAACCATCATAAATCATCGATCAACAGCCAACACCGAATAAAAACCATCCTGCCATTAGCCCCAAATACTTCATTAAGCTTACTCATCTCTCCTCCACAAAACACCACAATCCCGAAAGGTCCATCCCGATCAATGATTGATTGCTGTTGTTTTCTCAAAGTTTTAGCTCAAGGACAAGTAAATTCATTTGTTTACAATATGCCAAGTGGGGCAATTCTGTCGCTCTTCACCCCTCCTACAACTGGGGAAATTGACCCTACACCTATCTCATCCCTTGTCGCACTCACATTCATTGAAATCATACAGGGGCAACCCCCTTTCTTCTCTAGTGTATGGGTCAGAAGCAGTTCTTCTCATCAAGGTTGAAATACCCTCTCTACGAGTAGTCATGGAGGCCAGGTTAGAAGAAGCAAAATGGATTCAAGCTCGTCTAGATCAACTGAATCTCATTAAAGGGAAAAGAATTGCTGCCCTGCGCCATGGCCAGTTGTACCAACAAAAGATGAAGGCAGCTTTCGGCAGGAAAGTCCGTCTTCGAGAATTCGGCGAAGGAGACCTTGTACTCAAAAAGATCCTACCTATCTGGACTGACTCCGTGGGAAGTTGAGGCCCACTTATGACGGTCCATATGAAGTCAAGAAAGCTTTTTCCAGAGGAGCGCCGATACTCATAAACATAGACGGAGAAGATCTCAGGAATCCAGTCAATTCAGATCAAGTGAAGAAGTATTATGCCTAAAAGAAATAGATGAAAAAAAGAGAAAGACAAGCCAAGTAAGAATTAGCTCGCTAGGTTGAAAACCCGCAAAGGGCGACCTAGGCAAAATCAGAGCGACCCGGTGGATTGAAAACCCGCAAAGGGCGATCCAGGCAAAAATTAGGGTCAGAAAGCTTGGGCAAGGAAAGTGAAGAAAGGCGTACAATCCTCCCGAAGACTTGGATGAAAGGATGATCAAAGTCGAAGACATAAATGTTGGCACTGTTTCATAGAGACGGACAGTCAGAAATCAGCCTCTCTCTTTTTCGTGTCTTTTTGTAGTTTAAATCTTCAAATGTATTGAATAATCGGCGTAACTTCTTGCGCGACCGGTTTCCATATCAATAAAATTCAGTCTTTCCCATATCTGTTTGTTCTTCTATTTCTCTGCTTTTTCTGCTCAAATAAGTGTTTTATGATGATGATAACATTGACCTGTAAAACATGTGCATAAATCATAGAACATCACAATCATTGCGAAATTCTTAAAAGTCAAGAGAAGGAAGTAGCTGAGAAAATTAAGCTTACAAAAGAATAATTGCACTCATAGACCATTTCAGATGGCAAATCGCAAAGCAATTGGTGCCCGGCTCATACGCCACCACAAGTCTAATGGGTTCCTCAGTCTCGTCATGGGTTGGTCGAACCAGCAAAAGAAAATAAGCCAAAAGAGCAAAAGAGCAAACAAAAAAACAGATGATCAGAAAAAAGCAAGCTGATCAGGTAAAATCATTCAAAAAAGAGCAAAAGGAAAAACAAACGATCAGAAAAAAGAAAGCTGATCAAAGAATGAAAAAGCAAAGAAAAACAAACAGTCAGAAAAGAGAAAGCTGACCAAAGAAAAATCAAAGAGATGAAGAATCAGGAATAGCATTTCATCACATTCATCATTACACCAAAATCACAGCATTGCATGCACATGCATAACATGCCCTTGCATAACATGCACCCATACTCCATGCACTATTCCTTGCATCAACTGACGTATGCAGGTACCTCAATCCAGTGCGGCAACATTGAACATTTCAATCAATCAATCAACAGGATTCGTGAATCCCTTCAGGACCCAAGTGTCCCTTCAAAAGCAGACTTCACCTCGTATTCGAGCTGCGGGTAAGTCCTTCAGACCCCAAGTGGTCCTTCAGACTAGTTGTGTCAGCCTAAGATGTAACACCCCTTTTCTAATAACTTTACTTTTAAATAAAAATCAGAGTCCTTTTTTTTTTTTTGAAAACAATTCAAGCGAGTGCTACATTTACTCCGTAAATATCAAGATACATAACACCATGAGAAAAATGTTTAGTTCGCATCAACTAAATCTAATCACCATCAGCAGCGGAATAAATATGAGTTCAAAAATTTAAAACCAATACATCACCAATCAAATCTAACAGTTTAGGAAAAATAATGCATAAACATAGGACACCCCCCCCCCTGGTGCTACGTATCAGAGCGTGACACTTCCTACCAGACGAAGGCATAAAGAAATCCTTCACTCGTTATTACCTGCACGTTGCCTACATAAGAAGCAACATAAAAGCAGTAGGGTGAGTCTCTTTTCATAATTAATAACATATGGGAATTAAGCAATGCATAGGAAAAAGGAAACCAGGCACACCAATTCACAACAATGGAACAATCCCATCAACATTCTATTTCCAACAGCATTACACAATATATGATTATGCATGTAATGCAACCCAAACTCCACGGGTACGTGCATGTCGGATCCGTCACCAAATACAAATAGGCCGTAGCGTCTGCTCACCAAATAAAATTAGGCCGTAGCCTCTGCTCACCAATAATGCACATGCTTCATGAGGTGTTATGGAGAATGCATCACAACACACCACAAATCAGTCAATTTCACATTTTAAATTCTAATCTCACCATAGTGCATTAATTAACTCACCAAATTAAAATTAGGCCGAAGCCTCTGCTCACCAATCTCACCTCATCATCACTCACCAATTCAGCTCACCACCCACACCAACACCCATTCAAATAGACCAACTTAGGACATTGACACGACATAGGGAAAGTCGGTAAAAATAGCCATTTGGACACTTGAACACCATCAGCAGAAACACCAGTAAAAATAATTTATTTTTGCATAAAATTGGAACATTTGGATAGACACTGAAATTAGCTTCAAAACGCATTTTGAACCGTCAAATTTGGATAACCGAGTCAAAAGTTACATTAAAAATAAAACCGGAAAAATACTTAGACATCCTGGAAACTGGCGCATGGGCGCTGGGCGCCCAGGGGCAACACAGCGCTTGGCGCATGGGCGCTTGGCGCCCAGGAGAGGCAACACGCACAGGCGCATGGCGCTTGGCGCCCAGGAACAACACGCGCAACAGCGCACAGGCGCTAGGCGCCCAGGGGAACAACACGCGCAACAGCGCACAGGCGCTAGGCGCCCAGGGGAACAACACGCACAGGCGCTCAGCACAGCAACACGGCGCCCAGGCACTAGGCGCCTAAGGCCAACATGCAACAAAATTTATTTTCCTTCGAAATTGATTTTACACGAGCCAAATGCTCAGAACATGAAAACCAAATTAAAATTTCATCAAAAACTGAACCTCATTTTTGGCGCCCATGCACTAGGCACCTAGTGAAAAATTGCAACTCAACTCCTTTGTTGCCAAAAATCATTTTTCATGAGCCATTTTACCTGAGTATAAAAACCTGAAAACAATTTTCGCAAAACTATCACCCGGACTTTGGGGCCCTTGGCGCCCATGACACAAGCAACAAGTGCCAAAACTGACAGCACAGGGACACAGAATGGCAACACAGGCAACAGAATTTTTGGAAACTGGCACAGCACACTGCTGGGCACTTGGCGCCCATGACCATGGCGCAAAACAGAAAATTTCAGCAACATGCATATGGCGCCTAAGGCGCCTAGGGGCTTCCAAACAGAATTTTTCCCACTTTCAATCACCAATTAAAATTACCAAAACACTCCTATATATATATATTATTAAAGTGACACCATGATCCCCAATTTCACCAAGCAAGCACCAATGAGACATATGATCAAACATAGGGTACCCAATTCGCATTTAGCCACAATTCAAGCATCAATCATAGAATTTTCAACATAATAATTTCAGCATCAAGCATCACAATGTTATAATTTACTCATCAACATCATAATTCATTCATGGGAATTATCCTAGAACCCTAACCCTAAGCATCCAATTCGCATATCTTATTAAAAACAAAAAGAGGACCCCCTAACCTTATGGAAGTCGAAATGTTTGCCAAGCTCCAAGGGAAGAATGCAAACCACCAACGAGCCTCCTCCTCTTCTCTATGAGCTTCGCCTTCTCCTCTTCTTCTCTTCTTTTCTTCGCAACTTTTCTCTTCCCACTCTCTCTTACGTTTCTTTTCTTTCTTTTTCTCACTTGAGTGAATTGCAACTAACTCCCTAGACCCCTAATGATTCGACTCCTATGCCAATGAAATGGGCCACGGGCCTAATTGTGGATCACGGGCCCTTGCTCGCACCACTCAATCCGTGACAACACCTCCTAATAAATAAAATAAAATAAAATAATTAAATTCGAATTATTTAATTAAATTAAATAAATATTGTAAGCCTTAAATAACTTAATTAAATAAATAATTAAATTATTTTGGGGCGTTACAACTCTCCCCCACTTAGAATATTTCGTCCTCGAAATTACCTGAATCAAACAACTCCGGATATGCTTCCCGCATCTTGCTCTCCAACTCCCAAGTCATACTCTCGCCAGCAGCTCCTAACCAAACCACTTTCACCAAAAGAATTTCTTTCCCTCTCAGAGTCTTCACTTCTCTATCTTCAATCCGCACAGGCATAGTCTCCACGGTGAGATTATCCCGCACCTCTACTTCATCCATCTGAATCACATGAGACGGGTCCGGAACATACTTTCGAAGTTGTGACACGTGAAACACGTCATGCAAGTTCGAAAGATTAGGTGGTAGAGCCACCCTATAGGCAACACTTCCCACCCTCTCCGTAATCTGATACGGACCAATGAAACGGGGAGTTAACTTCTTAGATTTCAAGGCACGCCCAACACCAGTCACCGGAGTGACTCTCAGAAACACATGATCACCGGCCTGAAACTCTAAATCCTTCCTTCTCTTATCATGATAGCTCTTTTGTCGACTCTGCGACGCTTTCATCTTCTCACAGATTAATTTTACCTTCTCAGTTGTTTCTCGCACAATCTCAGGCCCCAACACTGCACTCTCCCCAGATTCATACCAACACAACGGAGTCCTACATCTCCGACCATACAATGCCTCAAATGGTGCCATACCAATACTAGAATGAAAACTGTTGTTATAGGTGAACTCTATCAACGAAAGATGAGAATCCCATGAACCTCCCTGCTCAAGAACACATGCCCTCAACAAGTCCTCTAACGACTGAATAGTCCTCTCCGTCTGACCATCTGTCTGCGGATGATGAGCGGAGCTCAACCTCAACTTAGAACCCAAAGCTTCCTGCAAACTTTTCCAAAATTCAGATGTGAATCTTGGATCTCTATCAGATACAATACTAAGCGGGACGCCATGCAACTTCACAATAGTCTTGATGTAGATTTCTGCCAACTTTGGAACTGGATAGGTCATATTAATTGGCAAGAAATGAGCAGACTTAGACAACCTGTCCACAACCACCCATATAGCATCGAACCCTCTCACTGTATTTGGCAAACCAGTTACAAAATCCATGGAAATGCTATCCCATTTCCATTCCGGAATCTCCAATGGTTGCATCAACCCCGCAGGCTTCTGATGCTCAATCTTAGACTTCTGACAAGTCAGACACGAATACACAAACTGCGCCACATCCTTTTTCATACCAGGCCACCAGAACATTCTCTTCAAATCTTGGTACATTTTCGTAGCTCCTGGATGAATACTCAACTTGCTCCTATGGCTCTCCTCAAGAATCATTCTCTTCATCTCAGCATCGTCAGGAATGCAGATCCTATCTCTGAATCTCAATACACCTTGGGAATCTAACTTGAAATCTCCGTCCACATCTTGATCATTCACAACTAACAGGTCTACCAACTTTACATCTGACTTTTGTGCTTCTCGGACACTAACCAAAAATTCATTGCCGATCTTCAACATCCCCAATCTGACACTCTGCGGTGTCACTTCACAAACCAGACTCATGTCCCGAAACTGCTCAATCAATTCTAACTCTTTCACCATCATAGCCGACATATGCAAACTCTTCCGACTTAAAGCATCAGCCACGACATTAGCTTTGCCGGGGTGATAGTTCAAGCCGAAATCATAATCCTTCAGCAGTTCTAGCCAACGTCTCTGCCTCATATTTAGCTCCTTCTGATCAAACAAGTATTTTAAACTCTTATGGTCGCTAAACACTTCAAATCTGGTACCATACAGATAGTGCCTCCAAATTTTCAGCACAAACACAATTGCAGCTAGCTCCAAATCATGAGTAGGGTAGTTCTTCTCATGGGTCCTCAACTGTCTGGACGCATAAGCTACAACCTTACCCTCTTGCATCAATACACCTCCCAAACCCATCTTGGAAGCATCACAATATACTACAAACGGTCGATCAGGAACAGGCAAAGTCAAAACGGGCGATGTAGTCAACCTCTTTTTCAACTCATTGAAGCTCTCCTCACAGCGAGCATCCCACACAAAAGCTCTTCCTTTACATGTCAATTGAGTCAACGGAAGTGCCAACCTCGAGAAACCTTCAATAAATCTCCTATAATAACCAGCTAATCCCAAAAAGCTTCTAATCTCTGTAACTGACTTCGGGCTCTCCCATTGGGACACAGCATCAACCTTGGCTGGGTCCACAGCGATACCATTACCAGAGATAATATGACCAAGGAAACCTACTTCATTCAGCCAGAACTCACACTTAGACAATTTTGCATACAATTTCTTTTCTTTCAATACTTCCAGCACTAACCTCAAATGTTCTGCGTGCTCCTCTTCTGTCTTAGAATACACCAGAATGTCGTCAATAAACACAACCACAAACCGATCCAAGTAACTATGAAAAGTACGATTCATGTACTCCATAAACACACCCGGCGCATTGGTAACACCAAACGGCATAACAGAATACTCATAGTGCCCATATCTCGTTCTGAAAGCGGTTTTCTGAATGTCTTCATCCTTTACCTTGATCTGGTGATAACCCGACCTCAAGTCGATTTTACTAAACACCTTAGCACCTACCAACTGGTCCATCAGATCATCAATTCTGGGAAGCGGATACCGGTTCTTTATTGTCACTTTGTTCAATTGCCTATAATCGACACAAAGTCTCATACTCCCGTCCTTCTTTTTCACTAACAATACCGGAGCACCCCACGGTGACACACTTGGCCTTACAAATTTCTTCTCAAGTAGATCTTCTAATTGCTTTTTCAATTCAGACAACTCTGAGGCTGACATTCGGTACGGTGCCATAGACACAGGCCTAGTACCAGGTATAAGATCAATGGCAAACTCAACCTCCCTCTCTGGCGGGACACTTGGAATTTCATCCGGGAACACTTCAGGGAACTCACACACTACTTGAACCCTGTCAATGATCGCCTGATTCTCAGCAGACAATGACGCCATCAAGGCAAACAGATGAACTCCTTCCCTCATTACCTTATGCAAATGACCAGCAGGCAACAACACTGATTCTTCCTCTTCGGGAGGAAAGAAACTCACAGATCTCCGGAAACAATTAATATGCACATGGTTAAATACTAACCAGTCCATACCAAGAATGACATCCAACCCTCCCAACGGTAAACAAATTAGATCAACAAGAAAGTCTCTGCCGAAGATTGACAGAGGGCACTTAGCACACACAAGAGAGGTAGTTACTGAACCCTTAGCTGGAGTGTCAATAACCATCTCTCTCATCATAGAAGATAAAATAAGGTCCAATTTCTCAGCACACAAAGCAGCAATAAATGAATGCGTAGCACCAGTATCAATAATAGCAATCAAAGGAATACCATTAATAAAACATGTACCTCTAATCTCATTAGTATCCTCTGATCCTGCGAGAGCAAACACTTTTCCATGGGACTTCTCTTTCTTCGGCTTAGTACACTTAGTACTAATATGACCTGATTCCCCGCAATTGTAGCACACCACATCCCTTTTCTCACATTTCGCAGCCACATGACCCTCTTTACCGCATTTGAAACATTTATTATCTGAGCAGTCAAAACTCTTGTGACCCGGCTTGCCACACCTGTAGCACACAACCTTCGCAGGGGCATCTCCCCCACTTGTTTTCTTATTATCAGCGTACCTCTGCTTACCTTTACCAGCTGGAACCTCATATGGCTTACCCCGATTCTGAAATTTACCTCTCAGATCCCTCATGACCTTAGAATGAGCATTACTATCATCCTCATATATCCTGCAACTGTCGATCAAATCAGCGAATACCCGAATCTTCTGGTACCCTACAGCTTTCTTGATATCAGCCCTCAGTCCATTCTCAAACTTAATACACTTTGAGAACTCAGAATCAGCATCAGCATAATGGGGATAAAACTTAGCCAATTCAGTGAACTTGGCAGCATACTCTGTCACTGACATGCTTCCTTGCTTCAGCTCAAGGAATTCTATTTCTTTCTTACCTCTCACATCTTCAGGAAAATACTTCCGCAAGAACTCTCTACGAAAAACAGCCCAAGTTATCTCTTCATTAGCAGTTTCTAATCTCTGCCTCACCTCCATCCACTAATCATCAGCTTCCTCTGCCAGCGTATGGGTACCATACCTGACCTTCTGCGCATCATCACAATCCATGACCCGAAATATCCTTTCAATCTCTTTCAGCCATGCCAGAGCACCATCTGGATTATACTTGCCCTTAAAGACAGGTGGATTCTCTCTCTGGAACGTAGCCAAATTGCGCGTCCCGTCATTAACAGCACCGGGTATATTACCCATCGCCCCGGCTATAGCCTGCAAGGCAGCAGCAAGTGCAGCATCGTCCCGTCTGGCCATTCTAGCACTGCAACAGAAAACAGAATTCAGAAACGAGTAACAAACTCAATGTTACTCAACACGACGACTCGACTACCGGCCGGACAGACCGAACTGCTCTGATACCACTAATGTAACACCCCTTTTCTAATAACTTTACTTTTAAATAAAAATCAGAGTCCTTTTTTTTTTTTTTGAAAACAATTCAAGCGAGTGCTACATTTACTCCGTAAATATCAAGATACATAACACCATGAGAAAAATGTTTAGTTCGCATCAACTAAATCCAATCACCATCAGCAGCGGAATAAATATGAGTTCAAAAATTTAAAACCAATACATCACCAATCAAATCTAACAGTTTAGGAAAAATAATGCATAAACATAGGACACCCCCCCCCCCTGGTGCTACGTATCAGAGCGTGACACTTCCTACCAGATGAAGGCATAAAGAAATCCTTCACTCGTTATTACCTGCACGTTGCCGACATAAGAAGCAACATAAAAGCAGTAGGGTGAGTCTCTTTTCATAATTAATAACATATGGGAATTAAGCAATGCATAGGAAAAAGGAAACCAGGCACACCAATTCACAACAATGGAACAATCCCATCAACATTCTATTTCCAACAGCATTACACAATATATGATTATGCATGTAATGCAACCCAAACTCCACGGGTACGTGCATGTCGGATCCGTCACCAAATACAAATAGGCCGTAGCGTCTGCTCACCAAATAAAATTAGGCCGTAGCCTCTGCTCACCAATAATGCACATGCTTCATGAGGTGTTATGGAGAATGCATCACAACACACCACAAATCAGTCAATTTCACATTTTAAATTCTAATCTCACCATAGTGCATTAATTAACTCACCAAATTAAAATTAGGCCGAAGCCTCTGCTCACCAATCTCACCTCATCATCACTCACCAATTCAGCTCACCACCCACACCAACACCCATTCAAATAGACCAACTTAGGACATTGACACGACATAGGGAAAGTCGGTAAAAATAGCCATTTGGACACTTGAACACCATCAGCAGAAACACCAGTAAAAATAATTTATTTTTGCATAAAATTGGAACATTTGGATAGACACTGAAATTAGCTTCAAAACGCATTTTGAACCGTCAAATTTGGATAACCGAGTCAAAAGTTACATTAAAAATAAAACCGGAAAAATACTTAGACATCCTGGAAACTGGCGCATGGGCGCTGGGCGCCCAGGGGCAACACAGCGCTTGGCGCATGGGCGCTTGGCGCCCAGGAGAGGCAACACGCACAGGCGCATGGCGCTTGGCGCCCAGGAACAACACGCGCAACAGCGCACAGGCGCTAGGCGCCCAGGGGAACAACACGCACAGGCGCTCAGCACAGCAACACGGCGCCCAGGCACTAGGCGCCTAAGGCCAACATGCAACAAAATTTATTTTCCTTCGAAATTGATTTTACACGAGCCAAATGCTCAGAACATGAAAACCAAATTAAAATTTCATCAAAAACTGAACCTCATTTTTGGCGCCCATGCACTAGGCACCTAGTGAAAATTTGCAACTCAACTCCTTTGTTGCCAAAAATCATTTTTCATGAGCCATTTTACCTGAGTATAAAAACCTGAAAACAATTTTCGCAAAACTATCACCCGGACTTTGGGGCCCTTGGCGCCCATGACACAAGCAACAAGTGCCAAAACTGACAGCACAGGGACACAGAATGGCAACACAGGCAACAGGCACAGTAACACAGAATGGCAACACAGGCAACAGAATTTTTGGAAACTGGCACAGCACACTGCTGGGCACTTGGCGCCCATGACCATGGCGCAAAACAGAAAATTTCAGCAACATGCATATGGCGCCTAAGGCGCCTAGGGGCTTCCAAACAGAATTTTTCCCACTTTCAATCACCAATTAAAATTACCAAAACACTCCTATATATATATATATTATTAAAGTGACACCATGATCCCCAATTTCACCAAGCAAGCACCAATGAGACATATGATCAAACATAGGGTACCCAATTCGCATTTAGCCACAATTCAAGCATCAATCATAAAATTTTCAACATAATAATTTCAGCATCAAGCATCACAATGTTATAATTTACTCATCAACATCATAATTCATTCATGGGAATTATCCTAGAACCCTAACCCTAAGCATCCAATTCGCATATCTTATTAAAAACAAAAAGAGGACCCCCTAACCTTATGGAAGTCTAAATGTTTGCCAAGCTCCAAGGGAAGAATGCAAACCACCAACGAGCCTCCTCCTCTTCTCTATGAGCTTCGCCTTCTCCTCTTCTTCTCTTCTTTTCTTCGCAACTTTTCTCTTCCCACTCTCTCTTACGTTTCTTTTCTTTCTTTTTCTCACTTGAGTGAATTGCAACTAACTCCCTAGACCCCTAATGATTCGACTCCTATGCCAATGAAATGGGCCACGGGCCTAATTGTGGATCACGGGCCCTTGCTCGCACCACTCAATCCGTGACAACACCTCCTAATAAATAAAATAAAATAAAATAATTAAATTCGAATTATTTAATTAAATTAAATAAATATTGTAAGCCTTAAATAACTTAATTAAATAAATAATTAAATTATTTTGGGGCGTTACATAAGACACAGTGGACGTCCTTCATGGTCAACATATCAGTTCCGGATCTGATCTTGACCCATCATGGCCGCTCGGAAAAGGCCACCCCCCAAGCAGACCGTTATACTAGTACCGTTGCTAGTTTGCGCTCCATCAGACCCATTGGTCCATCAGGCTTAGGCATGCCCTTCAGACCTCGTCGGTCCTTCAGTTTAACTCCAATCAATGCACCAAGCATCGACTGCGAATTAGACCTTCAGAGCCTTAGTGCTCCTTCAGACCCTGAGTGGTCCTTCAGAGCCTTAGTGCTCTCAGACCCTGAGCGGTCCTTCAGAGCCTTAGTGCTCCTTCAGACCCTGAGTGGTCCTTCAGAGCCTTAGTGCTCCTTCAGACCCTGAGCGGTCCTTCAGAGCCTTAGTGCTCCTTCAGATCCCGAGTGGTCCGTCATTTTCTTTCTCTCGGTTAATGCGCCAAGTGTTAACCGTTTCCCGTTTGTTCTCAAGCCCCTCTTGTCAGAAAAATAGAAAAAGAAAAGAGGAAAATTCGGGTTTCCCTAAGTAGACAAAATCGGTATAATTTCTGAATTCTTTATCTTCATTTTGCCTCGAAATATGTTTCGGTCAATTCATATTCCTCGTTAAAATTCAGATAAAGAGGGGCAGCTGTCATACCCCAATTTTGTCCGGCTTAGGTCAAAACCCTAATTTTCAATCAAAAATAAATCAAGTCTTAGCATTCATCCTAGAGGTTAGGAAGAGCATCATGCTTGCATCTTAGAAGTTTCAGAATTCATTTTAGGGTTAGAAAAGCATTGCATGGCATTTTAGAGCACTTTAGAGCATTTCTAAGGTTCCTAGGGTTTTTCCTAGTTCAAAGGGTATTTTGGTAATTTCGCCAAAAAGACTTATTTTCTCATCATGCATGCATTTCTAGAGTTTTAGAGTCATCCAAAGGGTCTCAGGATCATTGTTAGAGTGGAAATGAAGTTTGGAGCAAAATTAGGGTTTTTGGGACCAAAAGGGCATTTTGGTCATTTCACTAAAATAAATAATTTCTCGGTAAAAACCATTATACATCTCTTGAGGAATTTATGTGAATCCAAGTGAGTATAGTTGTGTATTTTTTGTGCATCATGGGAGTATTTTTGGCATGAAATTCGGTTTTTGAACAAAAGGGTAAAATGGTCATTTCCTTTGGAGTGGGGTCAACAAATCAATTTTGGGATTGGTGAGATCATAAAATTCAGAGCCCAATCATTGAATCATGGGACACGGCCCAAAATGGCAAGAATTTAGAAGAATTATCTTGAAAGGAATAATCAATATTCCTTTGAATTTTGAAAGGGTCAAGTGTAGTACAATAGTACAAGTTGCAATTCCACTCACTCTCTTTCCTAGGTGCTGCGAATTTCAGCTCAATATCAGCCCACATTTTGTGTTTTCTCATACCCATGATCCTTGTGAAATGATCCATAGCCATTGATTAAAATTTTTGATCAAATCCTAGGCTATAACTCAATGTAAAAAGACCCAAATGCCCTCAACAATTTTTGCTCTCCAAAAAACCACCCCCAAAACTGTGTGTACTCCTTCATAACCAGCTCATTTGTGCTTCTTGAATGCCCCTAATCCTTGTGCATTGCAATCCAAACCATCCATTCAAAATTCTATCTCAAATCCTAGTGGTTTGCAAAAGCACAATGTCACAAATACCCTTTAAAATGGCCTTCACATAAAAGCCCAAAACTGGAGAGGCTAAGAGAGGACTCTCATTTTTCTAACCTAGATCAGAATACTCTCCTTCTATTCCTCTCATTCACGCCTCCATTCATCCCTCTCAACCTCCATAGTCACTTCTTACTTCATTCCTCCATTTCTTCACCAAAAGCACTCCAAACCTAAAGATAACACAAAATCCTCACTCCATTTCATCATATCTTTCCATTGCACACTTCATTTTTGTGATTTGAACGAGAGAAGGGTTAGCTTCTGAAGCTCACAAAGTGGTTAAAGAGGAAGCTTGAAATTCTTGGTTGATTTGTTCTTCTCTCTTTCTCCCACACTAGTTTCTAGCTTGATTTTGAGGTGAGCTTCTAAACCTTTGCTCCAAAATGTAGACCCATGCTTTATTTATGTTGTTCATCTCATTTCCATCATGATATATGTTTGAATCTTGTGAAATGCATGCTTGATCATTGTTGCGCCCGAGAAAGTCCCTGAGGGAGAACCTTCCTCGTTTACAACTTTTCTAAAAAACAATGAAGCCGCCACCAATATTTATTAAGGAAAATATTAGGAAAACCTTTTTGGAAAGCGATTGGTCTTGCGAAACTAGAGAATAGGGTTCGGGGGTCGGTTACGCGCAGGGAAGGTGTTAGCACCCCACACGTCCTCTCTACTGAGAGGGAACCTTTAATTAAATGTGTGGTTTTTATATGTTGACCTGAAAATATTTAACTTTGCCTCTGTACTTCTTATTGACAACGAATTAAAGAACTTAATAGATTTTTTATTTTTTGGAGAGAAAGGGGAAAAAAAGGGGTTTTTTAGAAAAAAGTGCTTGACGGGACATGGCCCGCTCCTACGTATCTCCGGGTGGAGAATCAAAGGCGACGTAGTTCTAGTGTAGAAAATGTTCGTGTGTTTGGTGTTTTTTAATATAGGGGTTTTAGGATTGTGTGATCTGTGTTGAAGGACCACTGGGGGTCTGAAGGGCCGCTGGGGGCTGAAGGAGCGCTGGGGCTCTGAAGGACCACAGTTCACTTATCCTAAAACAATGATTAACCCGGCCGTACGACCGACTTAATCCCCTACTTTGAAAATAAGATTTTTGATTTTTGAAAGAGATGTGTTTGTATTTTTTATTTAGAAATTATTTGTTTTTGCGCTTGACAGGGGCGTGGCCCTGCTCCTACGTATCTCCGGGTGGAGAATCAAAGGCGACGTAGTTCTTGTGTAGAAAATGTTCGTGTGTTTGGTGTTTTTTAATATAGGGGTTTTAGGATTGTGTGATCTGTGTTGAAGGACCACTGGGGGTCTGAAGGGCCGCTGGGGGCTGAAGGAGCGCTGGGGCTCTGAAGGACCACAGTTCACTTATCCTAAAACAATGATTAACCCGGCCGTACGACCGACTTAATCCCCTACTTTGAAAATAAGGTTTTTGATTTTTGAAAGAGATGTGTTTGTATTTTTTATTTAGAAATTATTTGTTTTTGCGCTTGACAGGGGCGTGGCCCTGCTCCTACGTATCTCCGGGTGGAGAATCAAAGGCGACGTAGTTCTTGTGTAGAAAATGTTTGTGTGTTTGGTGTTTTTTAATATAGGGGTTTTAGAATTGTGTGATCTGTGTTGAAGGACCACTGGGGGTCTGAAGGGCCGCTGGGGGCTGAAGGAGCGCTGGGGCTCTGAAGGACCACAGTTCACTTATCCTAAAACAATGATTAACCCGGCCGTACGATCGACTTAATCCCCTACTTTGAAAATAAGATTTTTGATTTTTGAAAGAGATGTGTTTGTATTTTTTATTTAGAAATTATTTATTTTTGCGCTTGACAGGGGCGTGGCCCTGCTCCTACGTATCTCCGGGTGGAGAATCAAAGGCGACGTAGTTCTAGGTTGTCTAGAAAAAGGTTTTTGTTTTTTATCTTGTTTAATAGCGAAAATTGAGCTTTCATGATGATCAATCGAGCAAAGGCTCCAAGTGACCACCATTAGCACTCCATTGTTAATAATCATGCAAGCAAAGGCTTCGCAAGACTACTAACAAAGTTTGATTTTGAAATGGAAAATAAGATGTCTGATTTTTTGGAAGAAAATTATTTGTGTATTTAAAAAAATTAATGACGACACTAACAATTAATACAGCGTAAAGTTAATAAATAAATAACTATACATATAAATAAATTAAATAAATAAATACAAAACTAACCTCTAGTTGATCAATGCGACCAACGCCGAAACGGACCGAGCAATCTGACCATATCAACCGCGAACCGAACTCCTATCTGGTCCGTTTTCACCCGAAAACCACCAAGTAAAGGACCTCAACGGCCATCCCAAAAATAACTAAAGACGGGCATTTAATCTAACGGACTGCAAAAGCTAGTCCAAAAGAATTAAAGACAGGCTTTTAATCTAATGGGCTGCAAATGCTAGCCCAAAAGATCACTTACCCCGTCAATCACCCATGTCCATAGCCTTTGCATCTCCATCTCTTTTATAGCCAAAGGCTAGGGAGTTCTTGTTTCTCCCAAGCAATGTGGGACTAAAACAACATAGAAAAAGCAATTTTCGTTTTTCTCAAACCAGCCTCCGTAAAAGTGCGATTCTGGATTCGTTAACCGTTGGATCATCTTTCTTTTTGGGCAGCAGGTTCATGAGACATCCATCTTCACTTCTACCGTTCGGATCGTCGAAACGAGGTCTGAGAAGAGAGAAATTGCATTTGGAAAGTAGCTAAAAACCAATCCCGTTTTTTCTCAAACCAGCCATATTGACAGTGCGATTCCGGATTCGTTAACCGTTGGATCATCGTTGTTTTTTGACACCAGGTTCATGAGATATCCATCTTCAGTTCTACCGTTCGGATCGTCGAAACGAGGTCTGAGGAGAGAGAAATTGCCTTCGCAAAAGTAGAAAAAACAACTCCCGTTTTTTATTTGTATTATTTCTTATCTATTTTATTTTTTATTTTCGTTTTTTAATTAAAGATATTGTAACAAGAAAAATAAATTAAATCTACTATGTAATTTTTTTGTGTTAGCATATATTTTTTTAATTTTTGTTTAACCACTAAAAAAAAGTAATAACAACGCAAAATTAGTAAATTAGCGCAAAATGACCTATTCGAGGGATTAGGAATCAAATATACGCGGAAAACCTTTTTTTTGGATGTTCTTTTAATTAGCCGGACAAAATTAGGGTATGACAATCATGTTTGATTTTATGGATTTAAGATGAACTATGCATATTTGTTGATTTTAGGGTTTTAAAATTTGTTTTTGGGTAAAAAATGGCTTCGGCCTTGAGCTAAAATTTTGGGGTTTTGCTTGTTAATTGTTGTTCTTCATGTATTCATGTGATTGGTTGGAGTTTGATGAAGAAATTTGTGGATTTGGGGTATGTATAGCTTCGGGTTAGCTAGGGTTTCCTAGTGCATCTTTTGATTTTTGCTTACCTTTTATATATGTGTTGAATAATTTGGAAATGAGTTGTTTGAATCTTTAAATGATGGATATGCCTCTGTTTTGAGCCCCCAATTGGTAGGGTTTGCACTTGTGTTAATTGTTTGCAATTTGAATCATGATCCCATAATGAATTGTGTCGATTTTAATGAGTTTACCTTGTTAAATTGTATGTAGTAGTCTAGGGTTTGGCTTGAATTAGCTAGGTTTTGGTAAATTCTTGTTATTCTCTTGTGAATGTATGATGTTTGGGTCTTGATTGTGGTTTACAAATGATTGAATTTGAGTTTTGCATGTGGTTCATGCTAGGGTTATATCACTTGTTGCAAAATATTGTTGGGTGTACAATTGGTTGTGAGCTAATGTGTAAGTTTTGGCATGAAATTTTGATGAGGATTTGAGCATATAGCATTCGGCCAAGGGCCACTTTTTTGGTATATTTTGTGCTTCAAATTTTATCACTCTGATCTCATTTGAGTAAAATAAGATGGTGCGATTGTGTTTAGTTATTTTTCACTTTTACTTTGATTTTTACCAAAAGATAAAAAACATTTTTACTTTTTACCAAAACTCAAAAACATTTTTCCTTTGCATACTTTGTTGATGATTAGGTGATATGATCCAACCCTTATGCCTAGTGCATATCCCAAGTGTTGGAGATCCCCTAAAGTGATTCAACATTTCATTTTTATACCTTACTTCATGATCAATCATTTATCTCTTGTTGATGATTTAGTAATATGACTTGCCACTTATGCCTAGTGCATTTTCCAAGTGTTGAGGATTACTTTAAAGGGATTCAACTCTTGCATATATTTTAGCATTAAAAAAATTTTGGTAAAATGACTAGACACTTATGCCTTTGTGCATTGTTAATAAGTGTCAAGGATTACCAAAAGAAACTCAACTCTTGTGCTTCTATTGTTGATCATTAAATGATTCAATGAGCTACCCTTTTGCAATTGATTAATGCTTCACCTTTGCATGACCATTTCTTATGGCAACTTGTAATTAATTTTGACCATTACATATTTATGCATATTGCTTGTCTCTTGGATTTGTAATGCTTGCATGAATTGTAATTAAATGATTTGTATATTGGCTAGGGATTGGTATGTTGATTGAAATGTCCCACTTATTTTTCAAAACCCATTTTCCAAATCAAATTCTTTTTCTTAACTTGTTTCAAATCAAGAGTCAAATGTTTTTTCCAAATAAAAAAAAAAACCTAAAGCATTTTTCTTAAATAAATCATTAGCCATCACTCGAAGCCTTTGCTTGTTTGATCGCTAATGAGGAGTTATTAGTGGTAGTCACTCGAAGCCTTTGCTTGTTTGACTATTATGAAAGCTCCCACACCTTAACTAAACACAAACAAAATTCCAATTTCAAAAACAACACGAGCTATTGGTGATAATTATTACCGATGCTCGCCCTTTTTCAAAATGATTTCAAAAAGATAATAAAACGTTGTTACTTGTAATCACTCGAAGCCTTTGCTTGCTTGATTACCGGTTTCGACTCTTTCCTTTCGAGTTAGTAATGAACGCCACTCGAAGCCATTGCTTGTTTGGTATTCGTGAACACTTGAGTCTTATTTCAAAAACTCAAAAAAAAACGCTTTCAAAACCAAAAGACTAGAACTATGTAGCTTTGATCCCTCTTCCAGAGAGGGTACGTAGGAGCGGGTCGTAACCCGTCAAGCACCCTTTTAAAAATCTTTATTTTGTTCCGCTTTTCAAAGATACCAAAAATATTTTTCTTCTCAATAAAACCGTTTCTCAAACGAAATAAAAAGAAAGGAAGTAGAACAAAAATCATTTCAAGTCAACTTTTTCTAAGCCACATATCAAAGTTAATGGTTCCCTTTCGGTAGAAAGGAGGTGCGGGGTGCTAATACCTTCCCCGTACTTAACCGACCCCCGAACCTACATCTCAATGTTTTCGAAAGACCATCCGCCTTTTTCAAAAGACTTTTTCCAATGTTTTAGTCTTTAAAAATAAATATTGGTGGCGGCTTCAAAATTTTTCACGTTGTCAAACTGAGGAATCCTTAAACCGGATTTTTCGGGGCGCAACAGCGTGTTCTGTGTTGCGCTAAGGCGCTGGGCGCAGGGCGCCCGTGTGTGTGCGTGTTTGTGTTGCGCTGGGCGCCAGGCGCTGGGCGCTGAGCGCCCGGGTGTGTATGTGCGTGTGTTGCGTTTTGCTAGGCGCTGGGCGCCAGGTGCCTGGGCGCTGGGCGCCCAGGGCGCCAGTTTTCCAGGATGATCCCAAAATGTTTTCAAAAACTGTTTTCGCTATATCTTTTGACTCGGACATCCGTTTTGAACGTTTCAAAAAGCGTTGTGAAGCATTTTCAGTTGTCTATCTGTGTGTCCCATTTTTAAAAATAAAATCTTATAATTTCAGAAGGTTGCTGGGCGCCCAAGTGGCTGTCCTCTGTGGTCGTTGCTGTGACATTGAAAACTCGTTTTGGTGTCTTTAAAAGTTCTCTTTTGTGTATAACCAGTGGTGTTAACGTTTTAGTGTCAAAATGTGATGATTTTGACGATGATGCCCTTAGTGGCTAGTTAAATGACGTTTTTGCCCTTAGTGGCCAATGTTGTTGATATTTGTGTGTAAATGACGATGATGCCCTTAGTGGCTAGTTAAATGAAGTTTTTGCCCTTAGTGGCCAATGTTGTTGATATTGGTGTGTAAATGACGATGATGCCCTTAGTGGCTAGTTAAATGACCGTTTTGCCCTTAGTGGCCAATGTTGTTGATATTGATGTGTAAATGACGGGGATGCCCTTGGTGGCTAGTAAATGACGTTTTTGCCCTCAGTGACTATTGTTTGAGTTGACGATGTTTATGAATAAGTGACGATGAAAACCCAGTGACGTTTTGAGGCCCAAAAGGCTAAGTGATGTTAAGGCCTAAATGGCTAAGTGATGTTGTTGTGTAAATTGTGAATTGACAGGTGTTGTGCCTCTTATTTGGCAAATTGGTAAGTGACGGGTCACATGGTTGACCGTGAATTGTGTGTTTATGAGTGGTGCATGTCATAGTGTCTCATGCCCCATATGCATAAACCCAGTGACGTTTTTGAGGCCCAAAAGGCTAAGTGACGATGAGGCCATAATGGCTAAGCGACGTTTGTGAAAAGGTACCTCATGCATATGCCCGCGAGTGGGTTGCATTACATATGCCTACATGACATAATGATGAGTTTATGTAGTGACGTAATTGATGATTGTGATGTGATTATTTTAGAGCTGTGACTTGACTTATTATTTATCATATGATTTATTATATGAATTGAATTGGACTCACCCTTCTGTTTGAATGTTACCCCCATGCGGTAACGTGCAGGTGATTGCGAGTGAATGACTAGGTACCTTCACTAATTCGAGTCGAGTCGTCACGCTCTGATACGTAGCACTCAGGGGGGACGAACTTAATGTTATGAATGATTTTGGTTGTTATGTTTTGTTGACAATTCTGTTTTATTTTGTTATTCCGCTGCGTAGTTGATTTTATTGACGTTAAGTTTATTGCGATGATAACTGTGGTTTTGTGATTCTCCTTTTAGTGACGTGCTACGTAATACATGGCTATTATGCTTTTGAGCTGATTTATTGAGAAGTGTGGTTTTATTGAAGTATGTGTAACATCCTTTGCAATGAAAAGAAATTTTGAAAACTCTGGTAATTTTTTCAATTAAATGAACGGGTAGAAAAAGGGTGTTACACAGGGCGCCAAGGGCGCCAAGCAGCACACGCACGACCCTGGGTGTACCACGCACGACCCGTGCGTGTCTCCAACTGAAGATGGCCCATTTTGGCAGAGCTGGGCGCACGACCCATGCTTGCCAGCAACGCAGTACAGCTGTTGCCAGCACAAGGCGCACGACCCTGGCACCATGGGCGCACGACCCTGGCACCATGGGCGCACGACCCTGGTGCAAAACTGGCGCAGAGCAGCCAAAATTGACTGACCAGGGCGCACGACCCAGGCACATGGGCGCACGACCCTGGCACTAGACAAGTCAATTTTGGTTGCACCCACTTGCTGATGGCTTTCCCTTGCCACTTGATTTGCCACTTTTTTTATGACCATTTTGCCCCTCCTCTCAAGTGCCTTAGACCGAATATTTTCCTATAAATAGAGGCTTGATCCTCACTTGTACTAAGCTTGAATTTTGTTAGAAAATCAATGACAAAGGCTCTCTAAAGATTCATGACTTCAATTTACTCTTCATGTTTTTATGATTCTTGTTTATTTACTTTATTGCCCCTTTAATTTCTCGCTCTTTACTTTCTCGCTCTTTACTTTTTCTCTCCTTTACTTTCCCGCTCTTTATTTTCTCGCCCTTTTATTTTCCAAGTCATTTACTTTCATTGCTCTTTACTTTCTCGCTCTTTACTTTTTTCGCTCCTTTACTTTCCCGCTCTTTATTTTCTCGCCCTTTTATTTTCCAAGTCATTTACTTTCATTGCTATTTAAATTTCTCGCTCTTTACTTTCTCGCTCTTTACTTTTCGCTCTTTACTTTCTCGCTCTTTTATTTTCCTCGCTATTTACTTTCTTGCCATTTCATTTTCCAAGTCATTTACTTTCATTGCTATTTAATTTCTCGCTCTTTACTTTCTCGCTCTTTACTTTTTCGCTCCTTTACTTTCCCGCTCTTTTATTTTCCTTGTTATTTACCTTTATGCCCTTTTACTTTCCAAGTCATTTACAATTCTGCTATTTACAATTTTGCAATTTACCGATTTCTTTTATTTCTCACTATTTAACTTTATGTTTTCTTCTCTTATTTTCTTTTCTCCTCTTTTGTCTACAATGATCATGAGTGAGTAGACTTTACTAAAACATTCATTCTTTCTAAAAAACACTTTCTTTTCAGTTAATCAACTTTGAAAAAAATTAAATTGGTATTCACCTAGGCTCTCCCTGTGGATCGATAACTCTTTTATTACGCGATAAGACCGTGCACTTGCGGCCTATCACGCGACGGCGCAGAGAAGATCAACGACGCAACCCGACAAAGAGATCTAACCCAATGGCGCAAACCCAGATCAGATCTTGGCAACCCAGAGCCTTACACACTTCGCAAACCTAGAAACGGCGAACCAAACGGAGATCCACGACGATACACGAAGGATTCGAACAGCGATGGTAACCCAAACAGAGATCCACCAGCATCCGAACCAAACGGAGAAGAGGAACTAGATCCGAACCAGATCCGAACCAGAACCTTATCCGAACCACGAAGAAACCGAACCACGGAGGACGCCGTTCTTGAACGAAGAAACCGAAATCATAGGGATGATCGCAACCCTACTGATACCATGTCAAATATAACACACGATATTTGTTTACGCAATTCGGCCAAAGTCTGCCTACGTCTGCAACTACAGAGTAGCTGTAGTTCCGTTTTATTGATAATGTCTCAGTGATCCTGAATACAAATACAAGAGAGTTTAAATAGCCTACTCTAAGAAGACCTAACGGGCCTGGGCCAAAGCATAAGCATATAAATAAATCTACACAACTACTATTTACAACTTTCTTTTATTCCTTATTCACAGCCTACAATGCCAAAGGTATGTTTTGTTTGTTTGATTATCTCTTTCTCTTTTAGAGCCAGAAGAAACATGTAAAGTTGAACTATAATTTACATCGGGTAAAACATAAATGCCGCGTTGGAGAAAACCATATAAATCATCATTATGATATATTAAGCAAATGTATTATTGAAAATAATACGAAAACCACGATTGTCCAACATAGAAATAGAAATTATGTTTGAAACAAATTTCGGAACATAATAATATTCCTCTAACACTAGTACTTTGCCAGTGGGTATTATTAAAGAAATTGATCCAACAGCTAAGGCGGCAACATTTGCTCCATTCCCTACTTGAAGGTTGATTTCTCCTCTATTCAACCATCTAGTTATTCTCAGGCCCTGCAATGTATTGCAGATGTTAAAACTACTGCCAGTATCCAATACCCATGTTGAAGAATCACTAACAGTTAAAGAAATCATGAAAACATTTCTCATTAAAGTCTCACCTTGTTTCTTTTGTTTAAGAGAATCAAGATATTTCTTGCAGTTTCTCTTCCAATGTCCTTTCTCCTTACAGAAGAAGCATTCAGCATCTACTTGGTTAGTGTTAACCTTTTTGGGTTTGGTCACACCACCCTTAGGTGCAAAAGGTTTCCTTTTTGGCTCTCCTTTTCCTTTTTTCTTAAAGGTCTTACCAGCAGCCACCATGACAGTTCCTTTCTTCTTTTCAGAAGAAACTTGATTCTCATAATCAAGCAACAAGTTAAGAATCTCATGCAAGTCACAACTCATCTTGTTCATGTTGAAATTCACAACAAATTGTGAAAAAGAGTCAGGAAGTGATTGCATAATCAAATCTTGAGAAAGCTCTTTCGCAATAGCGCACCCCATTTTTTCAAGTTGACCAATAAGATCAATCATCTTCGGAACATGGGGTCCAACTTGATCTTGTGCAGTCAATGAGGACCAAAATAAAGTCCTAGATAACTGATATCTAGCAGTCCTGCTCTGTCCACCGTACATCTTCTTAAGATGCTCGATGATTTCAAGTGGGTCTGTAACGCCCAAATATTTAATTAAATTATTTAATTAAATATTTAGGTATTCAATTATTTATTTATTTATTTATTTAATTGGTGTAATTATATTAATGTTGGATTGAGAGGTGTGTATTTGTGTTTTAGGTGATGGCGTTAGTGATCGGGCTTGAGGAAGCTCGTGATCCAAGCCCACTAGCTAGGCGCATATTTAAACCTAAAATTTAGGGTTTGGCTCATTTTGTGCAAAGAAAAGAAAAGAAAGAAATTGCGAAGAGGAGAGAAAGAGAGAAGAGGAGCGGCGCGAATCCCAAGGAGAAGAAGAGGAGGTTTCGCGAATCAAGGAGAAGAGAAGGGAAGCCGTGTTGCTGTGGTTCTGTTGGAGATTCCTCTCCAGGGTCTTCTATTCCTAAGAATTAAGGTAAGGGTGAGATTTCTCTTTCACTATAATGGTGGGTTTGATGGGTATTAGGGTAGGGGCTTAGACCTATGTTTCCATGATCTTGTTTGATTGTTTGATTTTGTTGTTGATTGATGAATTTGCATATGTGTTTGTTTGATGATTTGTTCTGTGCTGAATTTAGGGCCCTGGCGCTGGGCGCCATTTGCTGGGCGTGGCTGTGATTCTGTTTTGGCGCCCTGTGCATGGGCGTCGTGGCCAAGGATGTTGCGCTTTGGTGTTTTGGCGTGGTGCTGTTTTTGGCGCCCTATGCATGGGCGCCGTGGCCAATGGTGTGTGTGTTTTGATGTCTGTGCGTGTTCTGTGTTGGGCGCCCTGTGCATGGGCGTCGTGTCTAAGTTGTGTTGCGTTTTGGTTTGTGTCGCAGGAAATGGCGCCCTGTGCCTGGGCGCCGTGCCTGTCTGTGTTGCCTGGAGATTCAGTTGCTGTTTTTGGCGCCCAGTGCCTGGGCGTCGTGTCTGGGTGTGTTCTGTGTGCCAGTGTGTTGTGCGTTGTGTCCCTGTGTTTGGCGCCCTGGGTGTGGGCGCCGTGTGCCAAGTTGTTGCCATTCTGTTTTTGGCGCCCAGTGCATGGGCGCCGTGTGCCAGTGTGTGTGGGTGTGTGGGTGTGTGTGGGTGTGTGTGTTGCTGTGTCTTGGCGCAGGAGCGCCTTGGCGCAGGGGCGCCTTGGCGCCCTGTGCCTGGGCGCCTGTGTCTGTGTGTTGCGCGCTGTCTTGGCGCAGGGGCGCCATGGGCGCCAGATTCCTGTGTGTTGCGCGCTGTGTCTTGGCGCAGGGGCGCCAAGGGTGCCAGTTTGTGTTGCTGTGCCAGTTTTCCGTGGCTGCGCCAGTTTTCGGTGTTGCCTGGGCGCCAAGGGCGCCAGTTCCTGTTGCTGGCCAGTTTCCAGCATGTTGCCTGTTCGGCTCCCAGTGCCTGGGCGCCATTTTCAGGATGTTCCCCAAATTTTTCCCGGTTTTGTTTTTGACATATCTTTTGACTCGGGTGTCCGTTTTAAGTGTTTCAAAGTGCGTTGTGAAGCTTATTCAGTTTACTACCTGTATGTTCTATTTTAAGGTAAAAATTATTATTTTTCTGATAGTTTCTGGGCGCCTCAAGTGGCTGTCCCCGGTGGTCGTTGTTGTTGGCGTTGTAAAACTATTTCGGTGTTTAAAACCCTTTTTGGTGTCCTATTTGGTGTCGTGAGCTGAAGCAAAACCCTTTGATGTAATCGGTAATATTAGTGTCCCGGTGTCAATAATGAGGTGTTGATGTTTTTGACGATAATGCCCTAGTGGCTATTGCTTTGATTGACGATGGTATTGATGATGAATAAAAGCTGTGGTTTTATAAGTGACGATGATGCCATAAAGGCTGTTAGCGACGATGATGTTAATGACGATGAATGTTAGTGACAAATGTATGTGTGACGATAACTTGACAGGTGATGTGCCTCTCATTGGCAAATTTGTAAGTGATGGGTCGTTAAGTTGACTGTACTTGTATGAGATTGTCTCTGGTGCATGTCATGGTGTCTCATACATCTTATGTGCATAAACAAGTGACGATGATTCCATAAAGGCTATTTAGTGACGATGATGCCATAAAGGCTATTTAGTGACGATGATGACAGGTACCACATGCATACGCCCGTTGCGATGGGTTGCATTTCATACATGTTCATGACATTGTGATGACTTGCTGTGATGACTGATCTGATGTGCGATGTGGTTTATATAGCGTTGTAGCTCTAGCATGATACTTATCATATGCACTATTATATTGTTAGATGAACTCACCCCTTCTGTTTGAATGTTACCCCCTATGCGGTAACGTGCAGGTGATCTCGAGTGAAGGCTTAGGTACCTTTGCTAGCTGAGTCTGGTCGTCTGCTCTAATACGTAGCACTCAGTGGGGAGGGAATGAATCTTAGTTTTTATAATCATTTGATTGCTGTATTTGCTGTTTTATGACTTTCCGCTGTGTAGTTGCTGAGTTTTTATTATGTTGGTTGAATTGAGCCTTTTGAGCTCACCCCAGTTGTGATGTGCTATGTATCTCATTACTATTGACGATGAGAACTATTTTATACGATGCATGATTTTGTGTGGATTTATGTGTGACATCCCATGTGGTGAAATATGACTTTTAAAGAAAAAAAAAGAAACTCTGATTTTTAGTAATTAAATTACCGGGTAGAAACGGGGTGTTACAATGAAGAACTTACAGAGAGAGTGAGCGACCCGCAGAGAGAAGAGGAGAAGACCAGAAATTGCAACACCAAAAATGTTAGGGTTTTGAAGTGAAGAAGCGTTGATGATGGTGAAGACCAGAAATTGCGACACCAAAAATTCAGTGAAGAAGCGTTGATGATGGTGTTGATGATGGCGGTTACAGAGAGTGAAGAAGCGTTGATGATGATGATGGTGGTTTTGAGCGTGAAGAACTTTGAGCGTGAAGAAGGGTTTTGAGCGTGAAGAAGAGCAGTGGGTTTTGAGCGTTGATGATGGTGTTGATGATGGCGGTTACAAAGAGTGAAGAAGGGTTTGGAGAGAACGATGGTTGAGGTTAGTGTTGATGATGAACGACAGAGAAGGGTTTGAGAGAACGAGAGAAGGGTTTGAGAGAACGAGAGAACGAGAGAACGATGGTCAAACAAAAAAAACAAGTGAGGGAAGTGAAAACGAGTGGGCTGTTTGGGTAAGTGAATTTTTGGTTAGTGATGGATTTTTTATTCCTCGCTATTAGTGAGGGATTCCTTTCCCTCTCAAAATCCCTCTCTAAACGAATTAATGGAGGGAAATGAAAACAAAAGGGCGCTGTGTGCAAAGCAAATTTTTGGTTAGAGACGGATTTGTTATTCCTCGCTATTAGTGAGGGATTCTTTTTCTTCTCAAAATCCCTCTCTAAACGTCTTTTGAATGTTTTGCGACGAATTTAGCTACGGAATTATTAGAGAGGGATATTTTTGGTCTCTATTTCCGTCACAAACGTAAGTTAGTGCTGGCTACCTTTTTTCGTAGCTAAATCCCTCACTAATAGTGAGGGATACTAATCCATCTCAAAAATCCCTCTCTAAAAATAACTTTTCTAGTAGTGTCTAGATCACCACTTATTATAATCAAACCCACAGGATTAAAAGGTCCATTGATTGGAGTACACCCAAGAATATAGCTCTCGAATCAGCCAAGGATCAGTATCTTCCCCTTTAAAAAAAATCTCACAAATATAATAAGTTATAGGGATGAAAATCAAAGATTATTATTAAAAACTGTAAAATATAAATATTTTATATAAAACGTACTTCTCAAGGTGTCTGTATATTCAACAAAATTGTCTCTCAGTTCATGTATTTTCTGCGCATCGAAACCTAGAAACCCAGCATCGCCAAACCCTTTAACAATCAGCTTTTGAAATCTGATTCTCCCAGCGAGCGCAGCACTCAGATTCTGGTAGAGCTGATGGTAAACCAACCTCGGGGTAAATCTTCTGCTGACCCGACAATTTTCCATATCCCAGAAAACAACTAAGGTTTCCAGGAAAATTTCTCCTTGGGGAGGTGGTCTTCGTGAAGGCACCGGGAGCGATAGCATGGGTGCCGGCGTTAATGGAAGTGACAGCGTGGATGACGGCGATAGTTCAAGTGACGGCGAGGGACGAGCTGACGGAGCTGGAGATGACTCCGGTGGTGGAGGGGACTCCGATGGTGGAGGTGCCGTGTACAACGGACGAAAAGATACCGAGCGTGAGCGTGGAAAACTAGAGGATGCTATGTGCTGGTCTTCAGGCACATATCTAGTCGGTGAGGATCTATTAGTGAGGCTGCAGCTCCTCCTAAAAAATGGTTGTTGTTGTTGTTGAGTGGAAAAATTTTGAGAGAGGCGGTTAGATCTCCTACCCCTCCTTATTCCCAGGGATTTTTCAAGCCAAGTAGACATTTTTTTTCTTTTTCCTCCCTTTTTCTTACTTCTTTTTCCTCTCTTCTTCTTCCTCTTCTTCCATTGCACCAATATATAATGAATTGTGTGTGTGTAAAAACAGATTTGATGATGAAATAGATTTTCTGTTTCAAGATTCATTTAATGGAAATTTGAATGAAAATAGGTTTATATTTTGGTAACAAAGAAAGTCTTTGTTTGACTAAAATTGGCATGAATACACACCCTATGTTGTTTTCCTCTCTAATGCGCTTCTTCAGGTTTCAATGCGCGAGAGAGAGGACAGTGTGGGCAAAAATCAACTCTCCACCGTTGAAGCATCTCTGAAAAATAATGCATTCAGTATGGTACTATTGATAATTATCGGTGTGGGGCCATCTTGGGCCATCTCTATATGGGAAATATTCAAAATAATTTACTTCAGAGAGAGAGAAAAATCTTGGGCAGAGAAATAAATGATATAAACTGGGTTGTAATTAAAAATTAGATCTTGGGCAGAGCAAACTGCAATGATTTGACATGTGACAATACGTGTGACAATGGCAACCATGTACTTCAAGCTTCATTCATTGCTTGTTTTCCCAATGAGCAGCATAACAACAAATTGTGAAGTTATTTGTTTTCCCAATGAAACAAATGCATTCATTCTGACAAATGCATTCTTAAAAACCGGTTCGACCCGCCCGGTCGAACCGGGGGTAACCGAGCCGGTTTATGGTTTGTTTTCCCTACTGTGTACCTGTTTCTCCTTTCCATGGAAACCGATTTCCCCCTTCTTTTTGCCTCCATCTAATGTTTAAAGCTTCTTTTTTTATTATTCTTCCGTTAGTTCTGTTAGCTGACATATGGCATCAATATTAGGTGTATCAATTTATTATTGGTACCAAAAAAATGAAGTCCTTCAGTTAATAAGACACGGTTGAATCAAAGGTTGCATTTTGGTTAGTCAACATAGTCTTATATTATTATGTCACTGGTGCTAAGAGAGCATCTTTAAATACATGAGGGAATGTGTCTCAATGCTTTGTTATCTTAGTAATGTTTTTTTTGCCTGCAATTATCATTCTTTTTTTAATATTTTCTTTATTTATTTATTATTATATTTCATTGGATGTGGTTGCTGAAATTCCAGAATAACCATCAACTCTAACTTACCTCTCCAGTCCTTTGTAAGATGATTTTATAGTTGATGGTAGCTATCTCATTTTATTGTAATCATATATCTACCAATGGACAAAACAAGAGATTATTATTATTACAGAACCAGTAGGTTTCACGTTACAAACAAGGTGATTTTCAAACACAAGAAAAAATGCACTTTTTGGCGAATATATTAAAGGGGAAGTGTCTAGACCTCTCTTACCAAGTCACAGCAGCATTTAATGCCTGTGCTGCTGCGTCTTCTCATTCTGCTACAAGGAACATCTCAAATATCTTTTTTTGATACGAAGAATTGCTAACAGCTACACAAGAGTAAGACTACTAGCTCTGTAGTTTTTTTTCTACTAATACATCTCCATCTAGCTTCCTACGGCACACGGGATAAGTTAAGTCCCTCTCTACTAATACATCTCCATCTAGCTTCCTAGGAAAATTGATGGTATGACTTAGACAACTCTCCAGTCACCCAGTCAATTTGATGTGCACCGTTGGATATATCCAACATTTCTCAATTAATCACATCACGTTAGGCCTGGACAACGGGCGGTTTTGGGACCAAAACCACCAACCGAATCAAAACCGTGGTTCCAAAACACCAACCCACTTCCGCCCAGATTTCTTCTCAGATGGTGCGGGTTCGGTTTAGCGGGTTTGGCGAATTTGGCGGGTGGGTACAGGCGGGTTTGGGGTAGAGAGAGGCTGAGGGAGAAAAACAAAAAAAGAGAGAGGGAGATGAACAACTAACCAGAGTGTGAGACTTTGAGAAAAAAACCAGAAAAGGAGATGAAGCGAGGTAGATGAATGAGAGAAAATAGACAGAAACGCCTCTCTCTCCCTTTTGAATAATATAAGATAGTAGTATAATAAATTATTATTATTATTTACTATAATATAAGCTTTTAATATTTTTTATGCAAAGATACGACATTCACGTGGGAAGCAATGATGGATAAAGCAGCCACTCACCATCTCATTTCACATCTTGAGAGTATAGTACTGCATTTTTACGCGTCAATAAAACACAAAAAGCAATTATCTCACAATACATTTTCTCTCCATTCCCAAGTGAAATCCAACGGCTCTGATTATTTCTTCAACAAACCTCTGGTTCCTTTTTTTCTCTATAAGTTTATTGAAGGTAAACTGAAGCATACACAGATGCATCTCCATTCTCGGGCGGGCTCGGTCACTGGCGGTGAAAATTTCTGAAACCGTAACCGACCACCATCAACCGTCTCTAACCAACTTCTTCCACCCGAAAATCCGACGATCCGTGACAATCTGCCCGACTTGGCAATTTGGAAGCGGCTAGCTCGATTTTCGTGCGGGTGTGACATTGTTGTCCACCCCTACATCACGTATCTCTGTACTTTGTCATAACTGTCCTTTCCATTATTCGGCCAAAGCAATGCGTGCAAGTAGAGCATAATTTTGACACTAACTCCATGTTGCCCAGCCTAGTAAACCAATGTTTTTAAAATCGGACCGGAGATCGAACCGGCGAGACCTCCGGTTCATGGTTCAATCGGTTCAACCATGGTTGAACCGGATAAGTAATTTATTAAATAAAAAATAAAAAATATTAAATTTTGGAGAAAAAAGTAAATTTAAAAATAAAAAATTGCATTTCGGGCGGTTCAACCCGATTCGGTTCCCGGTTCTTGGCGGTTCTATCCGGTTCTTCCCCGATTCTGAGCGGTTCTTTGGCCTGCGGTTCAAATGGGGTTGAACCAACCGGCCAGGGGTCCGGTTCCCGATTCAACCGGTCCGGTTTTTAAAACCTTGCAGTAAACCATAAGTATCTCTAATATTACACACAAGGCCCATTAGAGAGGAAAGCAATAGGGGGTGTGTATTGATGCCAATTTTAGTCCAACAAAGGCTTTCTGTGTTACCAAAATATAAGCCTATTTTCATTTAAATTTTCATTAAATGAATCTTGCAACAGAAAATCTATTTCATCATCAAATCTGTTTTTACACAGAGAATCCATTATATATTGGTGCAATAGAAGAAGAGGAAGAAGAGGAAGAAGTAAGAAAAAAAGAGGAAGAAGAAAAAATGTTTAGTTGGCTGGAAAAATCGCTGGGAATAAGGAGGGGTAGGAGATCTAATCGCCTCTCTCAAAATTTTCCTACCCAACAACAACAACACTCATCTTTTATGAGGAGCTCCAGCCTCACTAACAGATCCTCACCGACTAGATATGTTCCTGAAGACCCGCACATAGCATGCTCCACTTTCCAACGCTCACAGTGTGTATCGTTTCGTCCTTTGTACAAGGCACCTCCACCATCTGAGTCCCCTCCACCACCGGAGTCATCTCCACCACCGGAGTTGCATCTTTTACCTCCGCCAGCTCGTCCCTCGTTGTCACTTGAACTGTCGCCGTCATCCACGCTGTCACTTCTGCTAACGCCGTCACCCATGCTATCGCTCCCGGTGCCTTCACGAAGACCAAGGAGGAATTTTCCTAGAAAATTTAGTTGTTTTCTGGGATATGGAGAACTGCAGGGACTCCAGAAGATTTATCCCGATGATGGTTTACTATCAGCTCTACCAGAATCTGAGTGCTGCTCTTGCTGGGAGAATCAGTTTTCAAAAGCTGCTTGTTAAAGGGTTTGGCGCGGCTGGGTTTCTAGGTTTCGATGCGCTGACAATACAAGCACTGAGAGATAATTTCATTGAATATACGGACACCTTGAGAAGTACGTTTTATATAAAATATTTATATTTTACAGGGTTTTATAATAATCATTGATTTTCATCCCTAACTTAATATATTTGTGTGATTTTTCTTTTTTTTAAGAGGAAGATACTGATCCTGTGGGTTTGATTATAATAAGTGGTGATATAGACTACCAGGGGCCAATGGTCCAAGTTCGAAGTTTTGGCCACGTTACAATTCATATCTCCTCTACCAAGTCTAGGAATTGTGCTTAGGAAAAACTTTTGAAGCACCACTACTTGGACTTTATTTTGGGGTGAAGTATAAGTGAGGCCATGATGGATGAGGTTGATGGAATAGTAGATGTTGATGTTGATGGCTTTGGTGGCTTTTCTCGGTGCTTTGTTGTTTTTTTTGATTTTCAATATCAATATAACATGTTCTCAATTTATCCAAAAAAGATTATTTTAAAATTTTAAATACCTTACTTCAAAAAACTTATCTCCAAAAAAATAGTATAGTAATTCAATCCTATTATTTGATTCTAAAAATAGTTTTAGCACAGCATTAAATAAAGTTAGTAAAGAAAAGAATAAAGCATAATAAATGTGTTAATCGGTTCTCTTAGGATGGGGAAAGAGCCTAATTTTCTCACCTAAGGCAAATGGACTTTTAACCATAGATTTAATAGTTTTATATTCAATAGTTCTGATTTTGGAGGGGCAATCTGTTTGCAACCTATTTCACACTTTTTAAGCCACACAACATATAATTGTTATAAGGTCCTTCTAGATTGTTTGTTTTTCTTTTTTCTTAAGCCACACAACATGCCGTTTGATATTCGGCGATGTCTTGTACCTGCTTGTTCCCCCTGTCCTGCAGGTTGAGAAATGGCGAGTGATACTGTGCCTTTGGAGGAGCCGGCTTCCCTGGCTTCGTCGTTACCTCTTCTGATGACGATCTGCTGATTGAGCATAAAGAGGTGGAGATTTTTCTATGCTGCCTACGACAAAGCGATTGGCCACGCTCGGTGTTTGTATCCGAAAGCCGTTCTAGAGTCGAGTATCTTTCGATTTGATCATGAAGTCTTTGTCAGGCTTGATTCTCTTGGTTATAACAGGCACGTGCGGGTGGCCCTGGGCGCAAGTCATTGCTTCGTACATCTGAATGAATAATCTCTTATTGTGAGGGGTAAACCAAATTAAAATTTTGTTTTCTTTTTTTTTTTGTTAAAACAAAATTGTTTGTTTTCTTTTGAACGTGTGACTTCCGACATGGATCTAGCTTTTACCCTTTTTTTTCACATGCCGTTTGATATTTTTTTTTTGGAAATGGATTATCTTATAATTATAGTGGTTTATTATTATTTTTGGTTTTTGACTAGAAACAGATAACTTGTTTAGCACATATGATTTTAAGCTGAAAAGATGAATTAAATGTAAATCAAAATTGTATACCTTTCTTGACAAAAAATGTAAATCAAAAGTTGTATTAAAAAACTATAAACAATTTTTTTTTATAATATGCTAAAATTAAGTAATCGGAGTAACGTAGTTTTTTTGTTGTGGGAATAGCTGCTTTAGCTTTAGAAAAGAGCACACAGGTTACCCATTGATGCATGATGCATCTTGGTCGGAGAGAGAGAGTCAATAAATCAGAAAATACAATTAATTAAGACTGGGGTACAAATATACAAATATATAAATATTGAGCAAACGAGTATGATGCCTGTACCAGCTTCCTCAATAAGTTTTTGAAGTTAGCTATTTAAATTTTTAAAATAATCTTTTTTGGACAAATTGAGACCGGTTATATTGATATTGAAAAGCATAAAAAGCAATAAAGTACTGAGAAAAGCCACCAACGCCAACAACATCATCATCTACTATTCTATCAACCTCATTCATTATGGCCTCACTTTACTCTACCCCAAAATAAAGTCCAAGTAGTGGTGCTTTAAAAGTTTTTCCCAAGCACAATTCCTAGACTTGGCAGGGAGATATTAATTGTAACGTAGCCAAAACTTCGAACTTGGACCATTGGCCCCTGGTAGTCTATATCACCACTTATTATAATCAAACCCACGGGATCAATATCTTCCTCTTAAAAAAATAAAAATCACACAAATATAATAAGTTAGGGATGAAATCTGATTCTCCCAGCGAGAGCCGCACTCAGATTCTGGTAGAGTTGATGGTAAACCATCATCGAGATAAATCTTCTAGAGACCCTACAGTTCTCCATATCCCAGAAAACAACAAAGTTTTCCAGGAAAATTTCTCCTTGGGGTGGTGGTCTTCGTGAAGGCACCGGGAGCGATAGCTTGGGTGACGGCGTTAGCGGAAGTGACAACATGGATGACGGCGGCAGTTCAAGTGACAACGAGGGACGAGCTGACAGAGGTAATTGATGCAACTCCGGTGGTGGAGATGACTCCGGTGGTGGAGGGGACTCAGATGGTGGAAGTGTCGTGTACAAAGGACGAAACGATACAGACTGTGAGCGTTGGAAAGTGGAGGATGCTATGTGCGGGTCTTCAGGAACATATCTAGTCGGTGAGGATCTATTAGTGAGGCTGGAGCTCCTCATAAAAGATGAGTGTTGTTGTTGTTGGGTAGGAAAATTTTGAGAGAGGCGATTAGATCTCCTACCCCTCCTTATTCCCAGCGATTTTTCCAGCCAACTAAACATTTTTTTCTTCTTCCTCTTTTTTTCTTACTTCTTCCTCTTCTTCTACTGCACCAATATATAATGGATTCTCTGTGTGTAAAAACAGATTTGATGATGAAATAGATTTTCTGTTGCAAGATTCATTTAATGGAAATTTGAATGAAAATAGGCTTATATTTTGGTAAATAGAATGCGTCTCTGAAAATTAAGGCATAAAAATCACTGTAGCCCAAATAAAAAATTTATTTACCAAAATAACACCCTTTTTAGATTATTTACCAAACTAGTACACATCCAAAAATTAGGCCAAACACTAACCCACAAGGACCCAAAGAGATTTGGGTACCGAGAACCTTGTTTTAGATATTTGCAGGTATGCTTCAAGGTATGGGGGAAGATTGATACCTTGACAGCAAAGACTCAAAGCGCATGACCGGAGACGCAACAAAGTTCCTAACACTCACCCCCGGAAAAAGCCATCATGTGACTTGTGATAAATAGAGGAAGAATCACCGGTAAAGGTCAGATTGGTTAAAATTTTATTCACCTCTATTTTGAAAATATGCTTAAGAATAGTTTATTAAGTAAAATATAATATGTGACTACTGAAATAGAGCAATTCCTGAACCTCATTTCATGCATCTTTAAAGAACAATATTTATAAGGCATGAAACAACAAAATATTCTGGTCATCCCTCTAGGACTAAGCATATAAAAATTATATATCACCTTCTTAGAGGTTATGGTTAGAAAGGAGATAGTGTGTTTGAGCTAGTCGAGTCGTCACAAACAGCTAGTTAAAGCCTTCAAACGAGTTTTTGTTTCTCAAGTGATTTTGTAAAGAAATGTGGATTCAAGTGAAATTGTGACTTATGAATTTCTGTGTGCTCAAAAAGCATTTTCTAAAAGCAGTTGAAGCGCTATTTTTTAAATCTATTTTCTCCTGTCACAATCAATTGCTAGTAATTTTCAGAATACGTGCTCACAATCGGTGTTTACCTAAAATATTTTTCTCCCATATTCTGGCTGCCATCACCAACTTTCTAACTAAGCAGCATGAAATGTATAAAGCTTAAAACAACTACTTCAGTGTTTGAGACTCATAATTTTACCTGTTTTGATGAAATACTCTCTTCATGGTTTCAAAATATGTTTTTCTTTTGGTTTTGATGATCACTTATAAATCTGAAATGGTTCTTCAAATAGCTGTGTCATTCGATTCGCAAACTCTATCTTACGTCGACCCTTTTGATCATGACAAAAAGAGGGAGAGAAATATAGGGTTGCATAAAGCATATAGAATGAGCATATAGATCTATCATAGCATTGTCACTATGCATATGGTCAATAAAACAGGGGGAGCATCATGATAGGGGGAGTATCATATATATGCATTATCTGTTTGAACTAACCTCCCACCTTGAGATGAGTAAATGTTTTGTCATCATCAAAAAGGGGGAGAATGTAGATATATTGTGTTGCAGGCTAAGTTTTGATGATGAAGTGGTTAAGAGGTTTTGATGATGAAAAAGACAAAAGCTAAAGTTGATAATAGTAAAAAGGCCAAAATAACGGTAGTCCTTATAAGGGTAGTCCTTATAAATAAGGGTAGTCCTTATAAATAAGGGTAGTCCTTAGGGTTTGGGTGTGTCTTAGGAAAAAGTGTAAGCTCTTTCGAAGGTCAGCTCGTATCTCAAAGTCTCACACACTCACAAGTTTTTCAAAGATGCATGCATACTTACCACTACAAAAAAATTGGTTATTAGCGACGGAAATTTCCCTCGCAAAATTGGTTATCAGACAGCCACGCGTCCACTTTCCCTCGCTAATTCCCTCGCTAATGCCTAGCCACGCGTCCACTTTCCCTCGCTAAGTCCCTCGCTAATGCCTAGCCACGCGTCCAGTTTCCCTCGCTAATTCCCTCGCTAATGCTTAGCCACGCGTCCACTTTCCCTCGCTAAGTCCTTCGCTAATGCCTAGCCACGCGTCCAGTTTCCCTCGCTAATTCCCTCGCTAATGCTTAGCAACGCGTCCAATTTCCCTCGCTAATTCCTTCGCTAAAGCCCATCTGATTGTATTTTTTTTAATAATCTGCTTTTATACCTGTTTATTTTATTAATAAATAATAAAATCTAAACTATATAAAACAATTAAATTTTGAAATGTTATAACAAAAACGTTAATCAACAACACTTCAATAAATAAAAATTACGAGAATGAAATTTTAATCCACAACACTTAATCTGATATCTTATAACAAAAACATTAATCAACAACACTAAAAGCTGCCACCATCAGACTCCTCAGCTTGCTCCTCATCTTGCTCATCTTCTTCCTCCTCGTCTTCCTCCTCATCTTGCTGCTGATTTTGCTGCATGTTCTTAAAATACTTTAACATCATCGCCTGCCAACGGCTCACCTTCTCAAAGTTTTGCTGCATCTTTTTCACCGCCTCAGAAGAGGTCCTGACCTCCTGTCGAGTATCGTGCAGCTCCTGTCGAGTATCGTGCAGCTCCTGTCGAGTAGACTGCAGCTCCTGCTCCATCTGCCTCACATGCTCTGTATCTGCAGGAGCAGAAGCTGGTCGACTGCGTCTTCTGCTGCTCCCGGCCCCAGACTGGCCCATACATGGAGCCAAGGGCCCCGTACCATACAGGCGACCCTTAGACCAACCAACTGTCTTCTCCCAATGTTGATTTTCCAGATCTATCATCTCAGGAGTAAGTTGGCTAAGTGCTTCAGGGTCCCAGCTCCCCTGAGTTAGCTGAGTCATGAACTCATTTACTTGCTCCTGTTTTGAATAACCGCAAATTAGCGCTCAATGCTGACAAAGCAACATTATATATAATACAAATCAATTTGTATATTTACCTGAGTCATCTTGGAGCGCTCATCAACATACTCGCCAGTGCCTTTCCTCATATGGGTGGCTCTATGCAGCTCAGGAGCAGTGATAGGGCGTCCTGCCTTTTTACTCTGTAAAATGAAACACATTGTCAAAAATTGCTAACTAATTAAATAATGTAAATGATACACACAGATTTGTAAAATAATTTACCAATCTAGCAGCATGCTGAGCCTGGTTGATGGACCCGCCGCAGTGAAGCGAGCCACCCTTTTCTGAGTTTCTATTGTTTTTGGCGCTTGCAGCATTTTTTTTGAAAGTCTCAGTAGCCCAATGGCTCTTGGAGGCATTTCAAATATCATCACCCATGAAGTCAGGCTTTTTATCTTTACAGCGGAGCTTATAAAGCAAATTTGAAATTTGAGCGCCCATCCTTTTGAAAAAAGTCTCCGCACATTGTCATCTTCTTCTATGTCCCAAGTTACCTTGGTCTGTATTAAGTAAAATGAAAATATCTATTAGTAATTATATTAAACGTTATTAAACATAAAATTTAAACAAAAAATATAAGTAATGACAAAATAATTGACACTTACCCTAAAGAAGTCAAGCAGATCCTTCCTGTCATCTTCTTTGACTTTGCTCCACATTTTATGGAACTTTTGAAAATATTTTTTCCGGATGACATAGGTGATGCTTGATGAAGCTACCTTTGCAGGAAGAAGCCTGCATAATAAAAGATATATCGAACAATCAAATATATATAAGTCGTTGCATAATTAACTTTAAAAAAACAAACAATATAATACTTACGCGTTTCCGCGGCTATAAATGACTTTGAGTCTAATACCATTAATAACAACCACCTCCACTCTCTCGTCATCGGTGGATGAATCACCTTCAACATTACCAACACCAACATCATGCTGAATATCATCCTGGGGCTCTGGTACTGTAGGCATAGATAACCCAGCTGAGGGGCCCATATGTCCAGCTGATGGGCCCATATGTCCAGATGATGAGCCTATATGCCCAACTGGTGTGCCATACCCAGCTGGTGTGCCATACCCAGCTGGTGGGCCCATATGTCCAGCTGGTGTGCCATACCCAGCTGGTGGGCCATACCCTGCATACGCATCTGCTGGGCCCATATAATGCCCATGTGATGGTAAATGATACCATCCGGGGCCAGATGGAGGCGGAGGTTGTGGGGCGGTAGCTGGTGGGCCCATAAAGTTTATACCCCTCATATTCCCAATATTAAGTTCCACCTCACGAGTACGCCTTCTCCTAGGAGGTTCATCGGTCATAGTCTTCTTCCCTTTATTATTACGTCTCGGTGGGTCAGAACCTCCTCCTGGATCCATATCTATGAAAAAATAGAAACGAAATGTGATACTAACAACATTAATTATATATATTTATAAATAATTTAAATAAAGTAAATTAACAAGAACAATATTGATATATTAATGATTCTAATAAATTTAAAGACAACATAAGGAGTCAATCGGTTCAAATTAAATAAAGTAAATTAACAAGAACAATATTTATATAAGATTAATCAAATACAACGTTCTCTTCTTCATCTTCATTCTGTTCTTCATCTTCATTCTCTTCTTCATCTTCATTGTGTTCTTCATCTTCATCAACTTCTTCAACTAGTCGTCGATCATCACATAATGAGTCAATCGGTTCAAATTCAATTACCTCATCTACTCCTGAAATTTCATCCACCTGATAAGGAACCTCATCCTCCGCATCAATGGCTTCAATGCGACCCCGTGGTTTTGTCTTAATTGCAACACACCATCCTCTCTGATTTGATGGATATGGAACATAATACACCTGCCTCACATTTTCTGCCATGACAAAAGGATCATAAAGTTTATACCTTCCATTCATTCGAATGTCCACGGTATTACATTTTGGATTCAATTTCATTCCTCTAACAGATGGATCAAACCATCTACAAAAAAACAAAACTATTCTCTTTTCGTAGTCTAACGATGGGTATTCAAGTTCATATATGTGTTCGATCACACCGTAGTAGTCATTTTCACTTCCTCCTGTTTCACCTTTAACATATACCCCACTATTAATTGTTTTTTTTCCCTCACTCCATGATTGGGTGTCAAATTTGTAACCGTTAACTAGGTACGTGTGCCACTCGGTCACCTCAAGAAAAGGACCATCGGCTAAGTTCCTCAAGTGTTGGATTTGGGGAGTTGGTTCTGCTTCATACACCTAAGTAAACAACATATGGAAAAATAAGTCATGTCTCATATCTACTTTAAAGAATTATTCAGCGCCTTGGGGATTTGGTTACTTACTCTAGTCTTAAACCAGGATGGAAAACTTTCATGTATACGAATAGAAGATTCTTCAGCGCCTATACCCTCACTTCGTAAGAATGCACTGAAAAAGATTGAAAGTTGATCAAAATCTGATTTAACATCATACAGTATAGATTAACAACTGAATTGGAGCATACTTACTCAAGATATGGTTTAACTTCAGTGCAATTGATCAAGACATGAACATGTGCTGATTTATGCTCTTTATCTGATAAGTAGTTGGTTGACTTCTTTCCCGAAGGGCGACCAGGTTTGATAAACACAGATAAAGTGAGCGGGTGTCTTTCTTCTTCAATCTCCATTTCATTTCTATTATTTGTTGACAACATAAAGTTGTTGAAATAATGTGAACAAAAATAAATTGTTTCACGGTGTAGATAAGCTGTGCAGATCGATCCTTCAACTCTAGCTTTATTTTTCACCGATCGTTTATAATCACCCATTAATCTATTTGTTGAACGAAAAATACTTCATTAAACTAATAATCATACTAATTAAGATATTTTTAATAAAATGTTGAAATTGATAATTACCTCTCAAATGGATACATCCACCTATAATGAACTGGTCCACCAAGCCTTGCTTCATACGCAAGGTGAACCGGTAGATGCTCCATGGAATCAAAGAAACCGGGAGGAAATATTCTCTCCAACTTACAAATAATGAAAGGAATATTCTGCTCCATCTTAATAAGATCATCCCTTCTCAATGTTGAAGAGCACATATTTTTAAAATATTAACTCACTTCAATAAGTGGTTCCAAAACACACTTTGGTAATGAATTAAAAGCAATTGGAAGCAAACACTCCATGAATACATGACAATCATGACTTTTCATTGCATACATCTTCCCGGTGTTCACATCAGCACATCTTGCAAGGTTAGAAGAATAACCATCTGGCATCCTCAATTCTTTCAACCATCGACAAACATCTTTCGCTTCATCTGGTGTTAGGCAGTATTTGGCTTTGGGTTTTAACATCTTCCCATTAGGCATTTCCACCAAATTCAAATCAGATCGATGTTTGCTACAATAAAGAGCAGAATCCAATCTAGCCTTATTATTGTCTTTGGTTTTATCTTTCACATTCATCACAGTGAAAAATATGTTGTCAAAGAAATTCTTCTCGATGTGCATAACATCAAGATTGTGCCTCAACAAATTATCTTTCCAATATGGGAGATTCCAAAATATGCTTTTTTTTGTCCAATTGTGCACCTGTCCATAACCATCCAGGCGGGTGAGCTCCCTGTTATACCCCAATTTTGTCCGTCTTCTAGTTTTAGTCGTTTATTTTTACTTAAATCGTGTTTTGAAGTCGCGTGATTACGAGAATTATCAGTATGGCGTCTCAGTTACTAATCTTGGTCAATTTCAATGACCCTGTTCAACTAAATCGAAATACCGTTGTTTTAAATTAGGCATACACGTGAAGGATCGATCGTTTCGTGCGTTCTTCAATTTAATCTTTGTATTTGGATTTAGTCGAACCTAATTGGGACTAACAAAGTCATTTTTCTCGCGATTGGGCTCGTCGTTTCAATTTGGGCTTAAGAACGCGATTCTGAGATAATGTTAGCGTTTAGTGGTCAACGGGCTTATTTATTCTATTTGGGCCTCGTTCTCACGCACTTGTCTAGTTGGGTCCGATATCACTTTTGTATTTGGCCCAATTTCTTTTATTATTTTTACTCTGCCTATTCATTTATTTTGAGTAGTATATATAGTCTAAAAATGTCAAAAAAATTTGCTATTTATTTTTATTTACAATTTAATAGGTTTAGGAGTCCAAATATCCAAAAATATACAAAAATAATAATCATCCAAAAATACAAAAAAATACGAAAACGAAAAATTCAAAAATAATCAGAGCAGCATCAACAGCTTCAAATTGGGCTGTTCTTGCTCCCCAAGGCTTCTCTGCAAGCCCGATACCTGAAACAGGAAATAAGATCAAATCAGAATCAGAATTTTAATGCAAAAAACCTAAAAATGCCTATAAAATCAACAATCCACAGACACAAAAGAGGGCACCCAGAAATTCATACGGAGACAGAAATTACATAAAATTGCAAAACACTAAGAATCCAGAAACAGAGGTAGCAGAAGCAGTAGCAGTCAGTCAAACGAGAAGCAACAGTAGAGCATATATCAGAGGCTGAAAAAAGGTTAGTCACATTTTTAGATTCCTAGAAACATGCCCTGAGTCTTTTCTTGCCTTATAGTTCGAACAGGTGTTAGAACAAATGTAAATATGAGAATATCCCTAGTTGTTTTTTAAGCATGTTTTTTTTGTTATTACAGTAACAAAATTAGGTCAGAAATAGTTTAAAAAGAATCACAAATGAATTTGGTTGGTAATGGGTATTAAGAACAAACAGAATAATAAGGCTTAGAATTTAGCTGTCATGGAAGACGAAATTATAGAGTAGTTTGGAGTAGGTTCAGTTAGTTTTTAGAGAACTTAGGGTTTTCAAAAATTAGCAAGAGAATCAGTAGCAAAATTGAAGTTACGATTAGAGGTGGAATAGGAAAAAGAAGTAAAACCGAACCATCAAAATAGACAAAAAAAAAAGAGGCCAAACCGAAACTAAGAGTAAAAAAAAATTAAAAAAAACTAACCTTCGAAGTCTCGCCTGAGACTTCGTCTTCTCCGGTGAAGCTCCGACGAGCCACCAAACTGAAGCCTTCCCGTTTCTGTTAACCCACCGTGAGCACCGTCGCCGTCGTGCGACGTCCATTCTCTGATTGTAAGGCCGTCGTAGCCTTCGCCGCCGCGCTGGTCTCAGTTTCCGACCGACGGTGCTTCCTCTCTTCCCCTCTCCGCCGCATCATCCTCCTAGCATCGTCGTCCTCCCCCTTTTCCCGTCTTCACCAGTTCACCAGCTCCCGTCTCCACCGTCCCCCTCTTTCTCTTGCGCGCTTCCTTCCTTCTTCTCTCGTTTCCATTTTCGTTCTTCTCTTCTCTCTCCGAAATCATCTCGCTCTCTCCCTGATTTCTCTCCCTCTGTCGCGCATTTTCCTCTCTCATTTCTCTCCTCACAAAACTCTTTCTCTCTCTCTCCTTTCTAAGTTGGTTGCGGCTGCTGTGTAGAAAAGGGGATTGAAAAATTAGGTTAAGTCTGAAGGTTCCCCTTTTATATGCCCTGTTGTTTATTTATTTATTTTATTTAATTAAAATATCAGATTAACATTTACACCCCCGTTTTTAATTCATGCGCCTCCCCTGTCTTAGGCCCATTCACGTTGATAGGCGCCCAAACTAAAAAAAAAAGAAACAAAAAACAAACTGGGCCTGTTTCCTGCACCCCGGTTTTAATTATACAACCCCTTGCGACTAATAACACCCTATCTTACCATTTCACCCCCTTTCTCGTTTTTTTTTTAATTTAATTTAATTCTCTTCAAGACAAAATAATTTCTCATAAATCAAAAACTTTGTTAATAGTCTTGTGAAGCCTTTGCTTGCATGATTATTAACAACGAGGTACTAGTGGTGATCACTTGGAGCCTTTGCTCAATTGATCATCATGAATGCCTAATTTTCCTAAAGATTTTCACTAAATCAAAAACTTTGTTAGTAGTCTTGCGAAGCCTTTGCTTGCATGATTATTAACAATGAAGTGCTAGTGGTGATCACTTGGAGCCCTTGCTCAATTGATCATCACGAAAGCTTGATTTTCAAAATTAAACAAGATAAAAAAACAAAAACCTGTTTCAGAAAGAAGAACTACGTAGCTTTGAATTCTCCATCGCACCGGGAGATACGTAGGAGCGGGTCACATCCCGTCAAGCATAACAAATAAAAATCATTTTCACAATAAGTTTTCAACAATTATTTTCAAAAGAACAAGAACTACGTCGCCTTTGATTCTCCACCCGGAGATACGTAGGAGCAGGGCCACGCCCCTGTCAAGCGCAAAAATAAATAATTTCTAAATAAAAAATACAAACACATCTCTTTCAAAAATCAAAAATCTTATTTTCAAAGTAGGGGATTAAGTCGGTCGTACGGCCGGGTTAATCATTGTTTTAGGATAAGTGAACTGTGGTCCTTCAGAGCCCCAGCGCTCCTTCAGCCCCCAGCGGCCCTTCAGACCCCCAGTGGTCCTTTAACACAGATCACACAATCCTAAAACCCCTATATTAAAAAACACCAAACACACGAACATTTTCTACACAAGAACTACGTAGCTTTGAGTTCTCCATCGCACCGGGAGATACGTAGGAGCGGGCCATGTCCCGTCAAGCACTTTTTTCTAAAAACCCTTTTTCCCTTTCTCTCCAAAAATAAAAAATCTATTAAGTTCTTTAATTCATTGTCAATAAGAAGTACAGAGGCAAAGTTGAATATTTTCAGGTCAACATATAAAAACCACACATTTAATTAAAGGTTCCCTCTCAGTAGAGAGGACGTGTGAGGTGCTAATACATTCCCCGCGCGTAACCGACCCCCGAACCCTATTCTCTAGTTTCGCAAGACCAATCGCTTTCCAAAAAAGGTTTTCCTAATATTTTCCTTAATAAATATTGGTGGCGGCTTCATTGTCTTAAGAAAAGTTGTGAACGAGGAAGGTTCTCCCTCGGGGACTTTTTCGGGCGCAACAGCTGGCGACTTCACTGGGGACCCTAAAAAACATTTTTTCAAAAGTGGGTCAAGCCTAATTAATTAAATGTGTGGTTTATATGATTGATTTGAATATCTTGCTTCTTCTTCCTTTTTCATAAGCATGTTACGTCCATGTGCATTCTTCTTCTATGTTTGTTTTTGCAATAGATAATTACTTTTTTGCTTAGTTCTCTCATGCATTTCTTCCCCTTTCTTATCATGTCCCCTTCCTCTCTGCTCCCTTTCCTATGGTAAGCACATGTATACTTCCATTTTCTTATCATGTCCCCTTCTTCTTTGTTCCCTTTCTTGAGGTAAGTAGTGCATTGTTATTGGCACCCTAGATTAGTTTATATTGGATCGATATTGAACCCTAGGATAAACAACATGCTATTTGTCTGGACTGCTCTGGATTTTCATTTGCAGGTAGGGAAGGGTAGTTATTCCTAGGTGTTGTGCCCTCGACACACAATTCACATCCTATACTTGTGAGCATTGAGTGGGGCCTAAAACCCAAGGTCTGAACAAAAACCTAGGAGAGTGGGAATGATTAGTGACTGCCATTCGTAGACCTTTTTCTGTATGGCTCTCACGAAAGTTCCACCCAATAGTGCGTTTTATCATGATGCCTCACACTCGGTAGCTTTCTACGATTGTGGGTGCCATCATGAGAGAGACTTTAGCTCTTGGTTGCCATTGTAAGGAAGTGATTAGAACCTACATGGGAGGATTACCCCTTTCGTCGACTTTAGACCCTAGGATTCCCACCCTTTGTAAGACACGGGGGCACGCCTTTGTTTGTTGCATTAGTTTAGGCATTCCTTTTTCTTAAACTCTATTTCAAAAATCTTAGAAAATAATATCCTTATTTTCTTACCCTCTTTTTATGTAAATGACACATCATTTCGCATCCACATCATTTCGCATCCACATCATTTCGCATTCGCATCATTCCGCACCATTGCATTTGCATCTAACAAAAGTTTGAAAAACAAAAAACAAAAAAAACATTCATCTTGCATTCCCTTTCATTACATAAAGATAAAACAAAAAAACAACTATCATCTGCATAGCATAAGCATTTCATTTATAATCATGCAAAAAAAAATCCTCGTCAAGTTCATCCAAGATGAGATATTCATGCATAAGCATTATTTCAAAAAAGACACAGTAGAACTACGCAAGCTTTGATTCCTCATTTACAATGGGGATACGTAGGAGCGGGTCATACCCGTCAAGCACATTTTTCTAAAACCTTTTTTCCAATAAATCATTTGCATCTCCAAATAATTTTCAAAATCATGTTGCAAAACTAAAAAACAAAAAATCATTGTGAGCATCATGCATTTCATTGCACAAAAATGAAAACAAGAAAGCGTTTCATTCATAATCATGAATAAAAATCATCATGTAGCATTCATGCACCATTTCATCACTTTGGTTCAAATACATCATTCCTCCATACATGCATCTTTCATCATTCAAAAGAAAAAAAGGGGCATTGGTATTTCATACTTTGTCTTGCCTCTAAAAAAAATCATCATCATTTAGAGAAAAAAATCATTCCTGCATCTTTCATCATTCAAAAGAAAAAAGGGTTATTGGTATTTCATACCTTGTCTCGCCTCTAAAAAAAAAATCAAAATCAAAAATCATTTTGAAAAAAAAGGGGCATCATTCTTGCATCATTCGCATTGGCATTCCATGTTTTGTCTTGCATTAAAAATAACAAAATTATTTAGAATAAGCCACGCTCTTCGAGTGGTCATTCTCCACGCATTTGCATCATACTTGCATATCATAATTTGTTCATTCATTCATTACATAAAATAAGAGTTGTGATGAGAAGCGAGACGTTCTTGCGAAACAATCATCCTTTTTGAAAAATCTTTACTTGGTTGCAAACTCAAGGTGTTCCAAGGCACTCAGTTTTTCAAAAGCACTGCATCCCATCCATTCCATGACAAAAGACTGAAATAGTGTATCAAAGAAAAAACAAATTTTTAACTGATGTTAACTCTCTGTGAAGCATTCTTCTAATGAGCGTGCATGCTATGAGTACATTCTCTTGTTTGAGTCCGTTGGTTTTCCTCCCTTACCACAGTTTCCCGTCCAAGTCTAGTCCCGCCCCGTCCACCCATAAAGTGCATATTCTCCCCATCAGTGCGTATTTGACTTTTGGTTCAAGTCCTCCATGCTGGGGCAAGTCTGTGATCATTAATTCCCCTTGATTAATATCATATTCTTTCAGTGCAAGTCTCTCAAAAAAATAATAATAATAATATAATAAACAAGAAAACAAGCTCGCTAGGTTGAAAACCCGCAAAGGGCGGCCTAGGCAAAAAGGAGCGCCCGGTGGACTGAAAACTCACAAAGAGCGGTCCAGGCAAAAATTAGGGCACAAAAAAGGAAAAAAGAGCAAACACATGAAGATAGATAAATTATTGTTCTAAAGTTAAGTCTTATAGAAATAAGCAATCGGGATTTGAAATGAAGTTTGGCCATCTCCTCAAAAACCCCAAAATCCCAGAAAGTCCCTTTCCTACCCACCTTGAGCCAAGAAAAACCAAAATCCAAAAATCACCCTAGGCAAGGATCACCCCAAATAAAAAAAAACAGTGCATCACTTTTTATCAGCTCACCCGAGTCGAAGAAGGAAAAGAATCAAAAAAAAAGGAAAAAGAGAAAAAAAAAAAGGGATTCAAAAATGAAAATCCCAAAACAAAAGAAAATAAAGTGGTGAGCTGGTACATGTTACCACAAAATACAAGAGATCCTTGTCTAAATAAACCTTCAAACACTCCACCATTCCAACACCTGATTCCATAAACCTTCAAACACTTCCTTTGGCCTCAACATCAAACTCATTAGTCATTCTACCATGAGACACGAATTTGCTTTAACAGAGCCCAAACAAGCCCAATAACCATCTTCCTCATAGACCATTAACCGTCAATCAACGCCGAACAAAACTCATCCTCCCATTAGCCTCAAACACTTCATTAAGCCTAACCCTCCTTCCTCCACAAAACACCACAATCCCGAAAAGTCCATTCCGATCAAAGACCGGTTGCTTTTGTCCACTCGAATTCTAATCTTAGGACGAACAAGCTTATCTATGTACAATGTGTTTGCTCAAAAGAAAAACAAACGATCAGAAAAAAGAAAGCTGATCAAGAAAGAATAAACCCTCAGAAAAAAGAGAACTGAGGAAACAAAAACGAACAGTCAGAAAAAAGAAAGCTGACAAAATAAAAAAAAGAGGGACTTGCACTCCAAAACACATTCAAGATGCATTAAAACAAGGTTTAGTGATCACCAGGTAAGGATTCTTTCACACCAAAAGTCAAGACATCAGTAGAGAACCAAAGAGTTGCACTGAGAATACCACTCAGACCCAAAAGTTGGGGTATTCTCTTCACTACCCACACACCCTAGTCTTGGGAAAGTCTGTTCAATGCCCATCCCATGTCACTCCAGTTGTCAATGTCATTCCAAAGTGGGACAAGTGCATTCCCATTCCTTCACCTCATTCATTCCCATAAAAACCTCACCGGGGCAATCTCTCAACTCACTATCCTAAACAAGACCTTGTCATTCTGATTGGGACAGCTTTGTCCTTGCTATGACTAGGGCAACATCAAATCCTGTGGGTTGAAGCAAAACCCCTTTCATTCCAGCTTTCATCCCAAGAGCCGAAGCATTCCCAATCCATCATCTTCTACACCCCTAGTTGTTGTCCCCACTAGACAGGGGCAAGTTATTCACTCGTCAAAGACCTGAATTGGGGCAATCTCGTATCTCTTGGTCCCTAATAAGCTTCGGCAATAACCATGTCGGTCATTCCTTCACTCGCCATGAAAGTCCATGCCCTAAACCAATTCCAAGTTAACTGACTCATTCATTCACATTTGCACTCTTATGCATGCTTACTAGACAATGCTTCAAAAAGAGAGAACACAAGTTGTTTACGTGATATCTAAAATTCAGTCATCATGGAAAGAAAGAGAAAACAAGTGAGGTTGTTTGTAAATAAAAACCTTGAGAACACCGGAGTTTGAATCAAATTAAATTTTTCAACAGAATGGTCAATAATCATCTCAATTCCTTACATTCGAAGTCTCGCATCTCATCATCACAAAAATGTTTACCTCATGCATCTAGGCATTATAGCATATGCATCAAAGCATTACATTTGCATCTTCACATTTTATCCATTCATCACATAGTAAAAAGAAAAAAACGTTCCACATCAGTTGCACCATATTAATACCTGCATTTCATAGAGGAAAATAGTAGAGAAGAAAGGGCAGAAATCTTTTCGTTGCATTTGCATCATATCAATGTTCGCACTTCATAAAAAAGGAAAAGAACAAAATCGTTGCATGTCGTTCATCATTAGAGCATTACATTTTGCATCTGATATTTCATAGAAAAAGCAAAGGAAGCAAAAGAAAACAAAGAAAAGAAACCACAAAAGCAACACAAAAGCATTCCATGTCATTCATCATTTCACAAAGCATTCCTTTGTCATTTCATCATCAAACATTAAAGCAGTGCATATGCATCATATTAACGTTAGCATTTCCATAAAAGAAAAAGAACAAGAATCATTGCATCAAACATCAGAGCATTGCATCATATTAATGTTTGCATTTCATAGAAGAAGCAAAAAGAAACAAACAGAAGTTAGAACAGGAGCATTTCATTCATCAAAACATCAATCACCGCATACATTTGCATTCAAACATCAAAGCAATACAGATGCATCACATCAATACTTGCATCTCATAGAAGAGAAGAAAGCTAAAGCGTCCCATGTCATTCATCATTTCATGTTATTCATCCGCAATATTCACACTTCATAGAAAAAAAGGCAAAGAAGAAAAATTTTCCATTACATGTCATCTGTCATTCCATTAAAATACATGAGCATTCATCAAAACTTTGCATTCACATACCCATGATTCTTAAAAGAGCAAAAAGAGAAGCCAAAAGAGAGAAAAGAGAAGAGCCAAGAGAGCAACAAAAAGAAAAGAAAAGAAAGAAAAAGAAAAAAGAGAAGCTAGAGAAAGAGAAAAAGACATATAAGAACAGGAGAAAATCATGCATTCATCAGACATAAGCAAAAGAAAAAGAAAATCATGCATTGCGTACAGACAAGAGAAGAAAAGGAAAATCATTGCATTCATCAAGCATATAGGAACAGTAGAAAATCATGCATTCATCCAACATAGACAAAAGAAATAATAAACTCCTCATTCATCATAAGAAAAAGAAAACAGCAATCATGGCATTTGCGTTGCATGCATTTGTTCATTTTCAGCTACAGGTACAAAGAGAGGATGAGCACTTCGGTGTTAGCCCTCACCCCCAGATTCCAGGAAATGTTTCCCAAGTTGGGAGTTCAGAAAGAAAAAAGAAAAGAGAGAAAAGAAAAGAGAGCGCTCAAGCGCGCATTGCGGATTGGAGCACAGAGATCATCGCTCCCTTCTGCCCAGGTCTCACGTCGCGTACGAGCAACGCGATGGACCGCGGCCCCATGTGAGGTTCAACGGAATAGTTGTATCAGCCTAAGATACAGTGGACGCCGTGCATTGATCAGTATATCAGTTCCGGAGCTGATAACGATCCCCCCGGTCGCTCGAAAAGGCCAACAGGAAGCGTGCTCCTCAAAGCCACGTGCAAACTCGGATTCACCAAGAGTCCGTTTAAGGATTACAGGTTTTAAGCAGCCTGGGCAATTTACCGCTTTCTGCACGCCAAGTGCCCATTTACCGCTTTCTGCACGCCAAGTGCCCATTTACCGCTTTCTGCACGCCAAGTGCCCATTTACCGCTTTCTGCACGCCAAGTGCCCGTTTTACCTTTTTTGCCTCAGGTTTCTCTAGGTAGACAAAATTGGTATAATTTCTGAATTCTTTATTTCTATTTTGTCTCGGAATATGTTTCGGCCAACTCATATTCCTTGTCAAAATCCAAATAAAGAGGGGCAGCTGTTATACCCCAATTTTGTCCGTCTTCTAGTTTTAGTCGTTTATTTTACTTAAATCGTGTTTTGAAGTCGCGTGATTACGAGAATTATCAGTATGGCGTCTCAGTTACTAATCTTGGTCAATTTCAATGACCCTGTTCAACTAAATCGAAATACCGTTGTTTTAAATTAGGCATACACGTGAAGGATCGGTCGTTTCGTGCGTTCTTCAATTTAATCTTTGTATTTGGATTTAGTCGAACCTAATTGGGACTAACAAAGTCATTTTTCTCGCGATTGGGCTCGTCGTTTCAATTTGGGCTTAAGAACGCGATTCTGAGATAATGTTAGCGTTTAGTGGTCAACGGGCTTATTTATTCTATTTGGGCCTCGTTCTCACGCACTTGTCTAGTTGGGTCCGATATCACTTTTGTATTTGGCCCAATTTCTTTTATTATTTTTACTCTGCCTATTCATTTATTTTGAGTAGTATATATAGTCTAAAAATGTCAAAAAAATTTGCTATTTATTTTTATTTACAATTTAATAGGTTTAGGAGTCCAAATATCCAAAAATATACAAAAATAATAATCATCCAAAAATACAAAAAAATACGAAAACGAAAAATTCAAAAATAATCAGAGCAGCATCAACAGCTTCAAATTGGGCTGTTCTTGCTCCCCAAGGCTTCTCTGCAAGCCCGATACCTGAAACAGGAAATAAGATCAAATCAGAATCAGAATTTTAATGCAAAAAACCTAAAAATGCCTATAAAATCAACAATCCACAGACACAAAAGAGGGCACCCAGAAATTCATACGGAGACAGAAATTACATAAAATTGCAAAACACTAAGAATCCAGAAACAGAGGTAGCAGAAGCAGTAGCAGTCAGTCAAACGAGAAGCAACAGTAGAGCATATATCAGAGGCTGAAAAAAGGTTAGTCACATTTTTAGATTCCTAGAAACATGCCCTGAGTCTTTTCTTGCCTTATAGTTCGAACAGGTGTTAGAACAAATGTAAATATGAGAATATCCCTAGTTGTTTTTTAAGCATGTTTTTTTTGTTATTACAGTAACAAAATTAGGTCAGAAATAGTTTAAAAAGAATCACAAATGAATTTGGTTGGTAATGGGTATTAAGAACAAACAGAATAATAAGGCTTAGAATTTAGCTGTCATGGAAGACGAAATTATAGAGTAGTTTGGAGTAGGTTCAGTTAGTTTTTAGAGAACTTAGGGTTTTCAAAAATTAGCAAGAGAATCAGTAGCAAAATTGAAGTTACGATTAGAGGTGGAATAGGAAAAAGAAGTAAAACCGAACCATCAAAATAGACAAAAAAAAAGAGGCCAAACCGAAACTAAGAGTAAAAAAAAATTAAAAAAAACTAACCTTCGAAGTCTCGCCTGAGACTTCGTCTTCTCCGGTGAAGCTCCGACGAGCCACCAAACTGAAGCCTTCCCGTTTCTGTTAACCCACCATGAGCACCGTCGCCGTCGTGCGACGTCCATTCTCTGATTGTAAGGCCGTCGTAGCCTTCGCCGCCGCGCTGGTCTCAGTTTCCGACCGACGGTGCTTCCTCTCTTCCCCTCTCCGCCGCATCATCCTCCTAGCATCGTCGTCCTCCCCCTTTTCCCGTCTTCACCAGTTCACCAGCTCCCGTCTCCACCGTCCCCCTCTTTCTCTTGCGCGCTTCCTTCCTTCTTCTCTCGTTTCCATTTTCGTTCTTCTCTTGTCTCTCCGAAATCATCTCGCTCTCTCTCTGATTTCTCTCCCTCTGTCGCGCATTTTCCTCTCTCATTTCTCTCCTCACAAAACTCTTTCTCTCTCTCTCCTTTCTAAGTTGGCTGCAGCTGCTGTGTAGAAAAGGGGATTGAAAAATTAGGTTAAGTCTGAAGGTTCCCCTTTTATATGCCCTGTTGTTTATTTATTTATTTTATTTAATTAAAATATCAGATTAACATTTACACCCCCGTTTTTAATTCATGCGCCTCCCCTGTCTTAGGCCCATTCACGTTGATAGGCGCCCAAACTAAAAAAAAAGAAACAAAAAACAAACTGGGCCTGTTTCCTGCACCCCGGTTTTAATTATACAACCCCTTGCGACTAATAACACCCTATCTTACCATTTCACCCCCTTTCTCGTTTTTTTTTAATTTAATTTAATTCTCTTCAAGACAAAATAATTTCTCATAAATCAAAAACTTTGTTAATAGTCTTGTGAAGCCTTTGCTTGCATGATTATTAACAACGAGGTACTAGTGGTGATCACTTGGAGCCTTTGCTCAATTGATCATCATGAATGCCTAATTTTCCTAAAGATTTTCACTAAATCAAAAACTTTGTTAGTAGTCTTGCGAAGCCTTTGCTTGCATGATTATTAACAATGAAGTGCTAGTGGTGATCACTTGGAGCCCTTGCTCAATTGATCATCACGAAAGCTTGATTTTCAAAATTAAACAAGATAAAAAAACAAAAACCTGTTTCAGAAAGAAGAACTACGTAGCTTTGAATTCTCCATCGCACCGGGAGATACGTAGGAGCGGGTCACATCCCGTCAAGCATAACAAATAAAAATCATTTTCACAATAAGTTTTCAACAATTATTTTCAAAAGAACAAGAACTACGTCGCCTTTGATTCTCCACCCGGAGATACGTAGGAGCAGGGCCACGCCCCTGTCAAGCGCAAAAATAAATAATTTCTAAATAAAAAATACAAACACATCTCTTTCAAAAATCAAAAATCTTATTTTCAAAGTAGGGGATTAAGTCGGTCGTACGGCCGGGTTAATCATTGTTTTAGGATAAGTGAACTGTGGTCCTTCAGAGCCCCAGCGCTCCTTCAGCCCCCAGCGGCCCTTCAGACCCCCAGTGGTCCTTTAACACAGATCACACAATCCTAAAACCCCTATATTAAAAAACACCAAACACACGAACATTTTCTACACAAGAACTACGTAGCTTTGAGTTCTCCATCGCACCGGGAGATACGTAGGAGCGGGCCATGTCCCGTCAAGCACTTTTTTCTAAAAACCCTTTTTCCCTTTCTCTCCAAAAATAAAAAATCTATTAAGTTCTTTAATTCATTGTCAATAAGAAGTACAGAGGCAAAGTTGAATATTTTCAGGTCAACATATAAAAACCACACATTTAATTAAAGGTTCCCTCTCAGTAGAGAGGACGTGTGAGGTGCTAATACCTTCCCCGCGCGTAACCGACCCCCGAACCCTATTCTCTAGTTTCGCAAGACCAATCGCTTTCCAAAAAAGGTTTTCCTAATATTTTCCTTAATAAATATTGGTGGCGGCTTCATTGTCTTAAGAAAAGTTGTGAACGAGGAAGGTTCTCCCTCGGGGACTTTTTCGGGCGCAACACTCCCCTACCTCTGTGGCTTGTGGAAAATCGATAACTCTGCTCCAGATTTCACCTGATGTCAACAAAGGCGGTGGTCCATCTGTTTCAACTGCCCCTTTCTTGAAGGCCTTCTTATTCTTTCTAAATTTATGATCTTGCGGTAAGAATCTGCGATGCGAGTCAAACCAAGAACTCTTGCCCCCCGTACTTTAGCGTAAACGCCTTTGTGTGTTCCATACAGTGGGGACATGCCAATTTACCGTGAGTCCCCCAACCAGACAACATACCATAAGCAGGAAAGTCGTTAATTGTCCACATCAATGCCGCTCTCATCATAAAATTTTTCTTTCGTGCTGCATCATATGTCAAAACACCCCCCCACAATCTCTTAATATCATCAATCAGAGGTTCCAAAAAGATATCAATGTTAGCTTTTGGATTGGATGGACCAGGTATCAGACAAGTCAAAAACATATACGGTTTAGTCATGCACATCTTAGGAGGAAGATTGTAAGGGGTAACAATGACTGGCCAACAAGAGTAGGGTGACGCCGATGCTTGGATATATGGAGTAAACCCATCAGAGCACAAGCCAAGCCGAACATTCCGTGGGTCTGAGGCAAAATCTGAATGCACTTGATCAAAGTGCTTCCACGCTTCACCGTCGGATGGGTGGCGTAAAATGTCATCTGAGGTACGCCTATTGTCATAATGCCAAGTCATTTTCTGCGCAATTTCGGTCGATGCAAACATTCTTTGCAACCTTGGAACTATAGGCAAATAGAACATCGACTTTACAGGGATAGGTTTATAATTACGTTTTGCCCCTTTACGATCATGATACCTTGGCTTTCCACAGAATTTGCATTCAAGTAGCTCACCATCATTTTTACCAAATTCGTTGTTGTAAAACAACATGTGCCCTTTCTCACAACAATCAATCTTCTTAAATTTCAATCCCAGCTTCGAAACTAACTTCTTTGCTTCATAATAACTTTTTGGCAAATTATCCTTATTAGGTGTCGCTTCCAACATCATTTCAGTCACATAGTCTAAACCCACCTCAGAAATATTACTCATGGACTTGAGAGCTAAAAGTTTCACACACATAGATAATTTTGACTGTGGCGAGCCTTCAAACAACGGTTTGTTTGAATCTCTTAACAAATTATAAAATTTTTGGGCTTCTTCATTTGGAAGTTCATCATGATCGTCATATTGAGGCTCATCAAATGGCACATTCACCCTGAGACCATCACAAATCATGTTTTCCATCGACTCAAAAATTTCATTACGTGGAACACCAACACCAGAACTGCTTGAAGCCCCTACCTCAAAATTTTGACGTCGTTGTTCTCCATGGTCCACCCAAATCCAATAATTAGGCCTAAACCCCCATTGATACAAGTGCTCCCTGATTTCATTATCGGTCCTAATAGGTACACCGTCGCATTTTAAGCATGGACATCTAACCCCCTTTTCCCGTTTAGCCAATTCATGTCGCCACGCTACCACAAGAAACTGTTCAACCCCAATTACAAAAGATTCCTTCAAACCCGCTCTTCTCGGATATAACCGATCATACACCCATTCACGACTAAATTCATACAAATTCATCTACACACATTTAAAAAAACGTGTTAACATTACCAATAATCTATCAAGTTAGTGGCATCGATATGATCTCAGTGGAGATGATTCCGAGCCGAGTATGGGGGTCAAGGACAGCACAAAACCCTTTTCCATCCAAGTAGTGAAGGAAGTTATTTCGTATAACTCCCAACCTTACTGTTGTTAGTATCGCCTCGCATTATCTCAATGGAGATGATTTCGAGCAAAATATGGGGGTGAGGGACGGCATCACCTCACCATTTTCCATCAACAACACACAGTCATCTAACCTAGGGTTCATGAAAACAACAATTAATTTATTTTGGAAACTAACCGTTATGAGATTGAGGTCCGGTGCGGTACGTGGTTCGGTGACGGTGCGCACTCCGGTGCAGTTGTGAGACTTCAAACACCAACAATTTCAATCCTAAACAAGTTCAACTTCAATTTCAATAACTAACTTCAATTTCAACTATTAATTTCAACAACAACTTCAATATCAACTTCAATTTCAACTATTAATTTCAATTTCAAGCAAAAAACATAAATCAATTCACTATTAATTTCAGTTTCAATAAAACAACTTATTCAATTTCAACAAACAATTTTTATCCTACACAATTTCTATAAATCCTAAACTTAATCCTAAAACCTAAAACACAATTTCAATTTCTACCCAATTTCAATTTCTAATCCTAAACACAATTTCACTAAAACAATATCAAAAATTAATTTTACAATATCACAAAACTAAATTCACTAAAATTACCAAACAACAATATCACAAAATTTATTTTACAAATCCTAACAAAATAATATCAAATAAAATCAGTTGGTAAAAAAAAAAATTAAAATCAGTAAAAAAAAACCTCCAAAGTAGAGCTCCGGTGGTGAGGAGGGCGAGCTCCGGTGGTGGTGGGGAGGGCGAGCTCCGGTGGTGGAGAAAACGGAGAGCTCCGGTGAGAGAAGTGTTCGCGTAGAGAGGAGAAAGAGCGACGTCGCGTAGGAGAGAGAGAGAGAGGAGCGACGGTTGAGCGGCGGTGTGGTGGTGGTCGTGCGGTGGTGCGGTGGTCGTGGTGTGGTGAGCGGCGGTGCGGTGGGGTTGGGGGGTCGTGAGAGAAGAGTGAGGGAGTGAGAGGAAACAGAAGAGGAATGGAAACAGAAGAGGAAACAGAGAGAGGAAAAGGGATCTGATTCTAATTTTAATTGGGGTTAGCGACGGAATTTGCGAGGGACTATTCCCTCGCTAATCCCTTCACGCTAACCAAGGTGGAACGGTCAAAAAACATTAGCGAGGGACTACTAATTCCGTCGCTAATCGCTTCGGTTTCCGTGCGGTTCAGATTTCAGTTTCCCTCCAAACAATTAGCGACGGACAGTTCCGTCGCTAATGCACTAACTTCCGTCGCTAATTTTCAAAAATCCGAAAACCCTTATTCCCTCGCAAATTCCCTCGTTAATGTCAATTTTAGCGAGGGAAACACATTCCGTCGCTAATGGCCGTCGCAAATAACGTTTTTTTTTGTAGTGTACGTAAACATTCTTATCATCTTTAAAATCATAAAAATCGATTTCTTCATGCATAAACATACATCAAAATTGAATATCATGTCAATCAGAAAAGGAAGAATCGATTGTCAGGTCATGTAGTTTCATTGTATAAATCGATTTTCAAGCCATACATTTTCAAACAAAGAATCGATTCACACACTTTTAAACTAAGCTGAGAATCGATTCCTACATGTCTCAGGCAAGCTGAGAATCGATTCATACAAGTTTTAACTTAGTAAAGAATCGATTCCTAGCCCTCTGTGGATCTCAAGAATCGATTGTCCCTATTTTCCAAACAAAGTCAAAATCGATTCTTCACTTAAATGAATCGATTCATAGATCAAATGCTTTCAACAAAGAATCGATTCCTACATTATTTTCAACGTAAACTTGATTTTCTCATAACCTATAAATAGGCACCTCATTACGTTCATTTCTTACACAACCCATTTCACGAATCAAAGAACATTTTGAGAAAAACTCTTCACGCTTTTACTTCTGCTCGTCACGCACCGTTGGTCCGTCTGAGCTGATATTTCGCTAAGAGTTAGTTGGGGTTGCATTCTTCAAGTTGTATTATCTGCCTACTCTAGAGGTATTTCTGTCTTTACGTTTGTTACTGTTTAATTATTGTGTTTTGTACTAGGGAGTGGGGTATCTCTCTAGGGTAGCTGTTTGTACTAGGAAGTGGGGTATCTTTCTGGGGCAGCTGGTTGTAACAGGGGGGTATCTCTTGTTATTGTATTGTTAGATTTGAGGACTCTTTATAGGTGGGGTATCCTAGTAGAAGAGTGCCTGAGTCTGTAAAGGTTTTCCAAGGCACCTGTAAGCCTTGTTGTTTGGTTAGTGGAAAATCTCACAAGGGTGTGAGGACTGGACGTAGGTCACTAGGAGGTGACCGAACCAAGATAAATCTATGCGTGCTTTACTGCTTTCCTGCTTTACTGTTTTACCGCTTTATTGATTTATCTTCTAATTCCTCCGCTTCCACTTAACCTGCGCAAAAATTGATCTAAGTCACTGAAAAGGGGAAAACGTTTTCAAAAGTTTTTAAATCTCAATTCACCCCCCTCTTGAGACTCAAGCCACTTGGGAACACTTAATGTTGAAAGCACGCAATCGATTATGAGCCTATTTTGTTTTAAGCACACTAACGATTGTCACACTTGGTTTTGGAAGCAAACAATCGATTATTCACTTATGAAATTGTTTTTATTTAAAGCACAAAATCGATTGTCAAGCTATGTGTTTACAAGCAAACAATCGATTATCCACTTATTACATCAGTGTTAGAAATTGTCCCAACGGTCATATTTTTTCTAAATCTATAAATAGGGACTTAGGGCTGCACAAAATACACAACTCTAGAAATCACAAAGTTACTCGCAAAATCCTATTGCACCGTCACATTTTGTTCTTCACGTTTTTCATCATTTTGAGCTGATCTCTCTCAAGGGTTAGATTGGATTGGGAATCTTCAAGTTGTTGTATTCACCTTCATAGAGATATTTCTTATTTTCTTGTAATCTGTTTAAAGTTGTTATTGGGTTTATACTAGAGAGTGGGGAATCTCTCTACGGTTTTTGGTTGTAATAAGGGCGGGGTATCTCTTGTTTGTAATAGATCTTGAGGGCTCTTGCACTAGGTGGGGTATCCTAGGTGAAGAGTGCCTGAGTCTGTAAGGGTTTTAAATCCCCTGGTTTAAGCTTTGTTTTGATAGTGGAAAATCTCACAAGGGAGGTGACTGAACCAGTATAAACTCCTGTGTTATTTACTGTTTTTGTTCCTATTTCGTTCGTTCCATAAACTTGTGCGAAAATGAAAGGAGAAGATCAACACAAGAGAAGAAGTTAGGTTTTGGGTGTGAGGGTTCTCCTCCTTCTCTTCTTCTCGCCGTCGATTTCTCTCTCTCTCTCTCAACTCACTCTTCTTTCTTTTCTTTCTTTCCTTCTCTTCTCTCGACTCTCCCTTCTCTTCTCTCACTTTCATTCTTTTCTTTTCTTTTCTTTTTATGTTATTAATAAGATAATTTATGTGGGTAAAATGACCCTTATACCCTCATTCTATTCTAAATCTCTAAACAAACCCCACATTAATAGATATTGAATTTAACAATCAATAAATATCTCCTAAAATTTATACTTATGCACCCAACTAATGAAATAACCAAATTCAAACCTCAATCCATGTAATTAAATTGTTCAAACAACAAAGTAATTAAAATAATTACTTTGGGACGTTACACCCAACAACTCCGGCATCAGCAGCAGCAACAGCCTTAACAACCCCAACAGCAGCAGCAGTTCAACACAGAGCCCAACGTTGATTTTAATATGTGGTTTGATGCAGACCCCAGCAGCAGCGATGCTACTATGACGACTAGCAGTTTTAGTCATGTTTTGTTAGATATTTTAATTTGCATTTGTTGGATATTTCAAGTTACGGTTTGTTACGGATATTTTAATAGTATTTTGTTGGATGGATATTATGAAATTTTATTGAAACATTATTCAATTCTCGTTTAAAAATATAAATATTTATATTATAAAAATAATAATAATTAAATAATATTTATTTTTTGAATTAAATAAACAAATTAAAAAAACCTGCTTTTAAAGAAAACCAAGTTACAGGCGGATTTTACAAAATTTCTGACGGATTTATAATTTTTTTTAAAAAATAATAATTAATTTCCAGCGGATTTTAAAAATATTACTGGCGGATTATGGTAGCTTTTCCGACGGATTTTCAAACTAGTTTCCGGCAGATTTTCCGCCGGTACTTTTCGGCGGGATAATCCACCGGAAAGCGTTACCTCCGAGCGATTTTCCGGCAAAAAAAATCCGCCAGAAAAGCCACATTTCCGTCGGATTTTGGGCTTTTCGACGAATTTTTTCCGCCGTCCGTCGGAATACGCGAATTTCTTGTAGTGAGTGTCCAAAAATATAAAATCTTTTAAAGATTTCAGCCACTTTCAGTTTCACACGTATGTAGATATTTTCCCAGTCCCATTATTTCCTTTGGGTTGTAATAATGTCTTCTACATGGGTTTTGGTCTAGTCCCCCAATGTCTTTTTTATATTTCTGTTTCTTATCAATAAATTGTAGGGGGGGCACTCATTTTCCTTCTAGATGTTTTTTCCCTAAAGATGGTTTTGCATCGGAAGGTTTTAACGAGCCTCCATAACAACCCTCTTTTTATTAAAAAGAAATTGGCAATTTGCCACACTCACTTTGGAGTTTAGACTATAGAGAGGCTTGTTGGTTAATGAATATTAGTAAAGTAAAGGAGAGAGCAATATATAAAACAAAAGTTGTCCAAACCGATATAAAAGATTGTCGTTTGTCGTCTATATCTCTATGACCCCTTTCAGATATATCCAATTGTGGTTCACTTTTTTATTGCTCTACCAAATTACTATGTATAAAAGTAACGGTTATGTTGTTGTGAAATTATGATGAGAAAATGATCCAATTAGTGGGTAAAGCCCTTGAAAGCGGTGTCTAGATACGCATATACTTTAGGCATATTTTTTGGTTTGTATACTTACATATGCCAAATGAAGATATCGAATTCAATCTGGATAACCACACAAAAATATCTAGTCTAACAACATTAATTTTGTCAATTATTCTAAATATTATGAACTATATATTTTATGTATGTGTCGGTTTCTGTGACACCAATGGAATTAATTAATTAATAAGTAACTATATATAAAGCTAAAGGCTTTGTTTGGTTCCCAAAAGAAAGTGATTGGTAATAAAGATAAGGGAAAGAAAAGTGATAGGAAAGAAAGAGAGTGAAAAATGAGATGAAAGTGAAAAAAAAATGAGAGGAAAGGAATATATATATATATATATATATATATATATATATATATATAATGGCAAAAATATTCTTATATAATTATAATTAAATATAGATATAAAACTATATACAGCCATTGATATAGGTTAATGCAAAAATTTCATAAAACAAAACGGTATCTTACCACTTGGACAACATATGATAATACTTTTGAATTACTACTCAATGAAAAGTTGCATGACACCAACTGTGACCGCAACCAGTGTTAAGCTTTAATAGCTCTGTAGAAGTACTAGTATATTACAGTGATATTGTGAACCCCACCCACCATCCCTTGACAGTTGACATGTATAAAAAACTATACTATAAGAAAAAGAGAGAGGGGTGCCATAATAATTGAAAATGGAAAATGTGTATTTCAAAAAGGAGTTATACAATATAGTAATATATTTACCAATAGATATTTGGAGTAACAACAAACAGAAATTGGTGCTTCTCGTCCACACAGACTTTCTAACTTGCGCCAATTTGGTCAGGTTTCTACTTAAGTAGTATCATTAACATTAGGCTTTTTTTTTTCATACCCCTATTTTAGATTTCATATCCCCATATTTCGATTTAACCCCAAAATATCTCTTCATTTTCACCAAATTAGTTTCACCAGGGCTCAAATATTTTACTATCCCAGGAAACATTTTTTCGTTATTTTTCTGGAATCAGCTTAACAACATAAATCCGAAAATATAAAATTGTGTTCCGGATTTATCTAAAATGGATAACTCCAAAATTTTAATTTTTTTTCCTATTCCAGCATTACCCTATAAGACATAAATCTGGAAAAAAAAAATTCCGTTCCGGATTTATGGCTTATCGGGTAATTTGGGAATTTTTTTATGTTTATATTTAACTTATTTATTTTATAAATGAAATAGATATGGCTACCACCGATGGTAACCTTCCATTTACTATGGATTTATCGACACATCCAAGTTCGAAGTTTTGGCCACGTTACAATTCATATCTCCTCTACCAAGTCTAGGAATAGTGCTTAGGAAAAACTTTTGAAGCACCACTACTTGGACTTTATTTTGGGGTGAAGTAAAAGTGGGGCCATGATGGATGAGGTTGATGAAATAGTATATGGTGATGTTGTTGGCTTTGGTGGCTTTTCTCAGTGTTTTGTTGTTTTTTATGCTTTTCAAAATCAATATAACCTGTTCTCAATTTATCCAAAAAAGATTATTTTAAAATTTTAAATACCTTACTTCAAAAAACTTATCTCCAAAAAAATAGTATAGTAATTCAATCCTATTATTTGATTCTAAAAATAGTTTTAGCACAGCATTAAATAAAGTCAGTAAAGAAAAGAATAAAGCATAATAAATGTGTTAAGCGGTTCTCTTATGATGGGGAAAGAGCCTAACTTTCTCAGCCACCGCAAATGGGCTTTTAACCATAGATTTAATAATTTTATATTCAATAGTTCTGATTTTGAAGGGGCAATCTGTTTGCAACCTATTTCACACTTTTTAAGCCACACAACATATAATTGTTATAAGGTCCTTCTAGGGTAAACCAAATTAAATTTTTTTTCCTTTTTTTTTGTTAAAACAAAATTGTTTGTTTTCTTTTGAACGTGTGACTTCCAACATGGATCTAGCTTTTACCCTTTTTTTTCACATGCTGTTTGTTATTTTTTTTTTTGGAATTGGATTATTTTATAATTATAGTGGTTTATTATTATTTTTTGTTTTTGACTAGAAACAGATAACTTGTTTAGCACATATGATTTTAAGCTGAAAAGATGAATTAAATGTAAATCAAAATTGTATACCTTTCTTGACAAAAAATGTAAATCAAAATTGTATTAAAAAACTATAAACAATTTTTTTTTATAATATGCTAAAATTAAGTAATCGGAGTAACGTTGTTTTTTTGTTGTGGGAAACGTTAGCTGCTTTAGCTTTAGAAAAGAGCACTGAGGTTACCCATTGATGCATGATGCATCTTGGTCGGAGAGAGAGAGTCAATAAATCAGAAAATACAATTAATTAAGACTGGGGTACAAATATACAAATATATAAATATTGAGCAAACGAGTATGATGCCTGTACCAGCTTGCTCAATAAGTTTTTGAAGTTAGCTATTTAAATTTTTAAAATAATCTTTTTTGGACAAATTGAGACCGGTTATATTGATATTGAAAAGCATAAAAAACAACAAAGTGCTGAGAAAAGCCACCAACGCCAACAACATCACCATATTATTCCATCAACCTCATGGCCTCACTTTACTCTACCCCAAACTAAAGTCCAAGTAGTGGTGCTTCAAAAGTTTTTCCCAAGCACAATTCCTAGACTTGGCAGAGGAGATATTAATTGTAACGTGGCCAAAACTTCGAACTTGGACTATTGGCCCCTGGTAGTCTATATAAATATTTTATATAAAATGTACTTCTCAATGTGTCCGTATATTCAATAAAATTATCTCTCAGTGCTTGTATTGTCTGTGCATCGAAACCTAGAAACCTAGCCGCGCCAAACCCTTTAACAAGCAGCTTTTGAAATCTGATTCTCCCAGCGAGAGCAACACTCAGATTCTGGTAGAGCTGATGGTAAACCATCATCGAGATAAATCTTCTTGAGACCCTACAGTTTTCAATATCCCAGAAAACAACAAAGTTTTCCAGGAAAATTTCTCCTTGGGGTGGTGGTCTTCGTGAAGGCACCGGGAGCGATAGCTTGGGTGACGGCGTTAGCGGAAGTGACAGCATGAATGACGACGACAGTTCAAGTGACAACGAGGGACGAGCTGACAGAGGTAATAGATGCAACTCCGGTGGTGGAGATGACTCCGGTGGTGGAAGGGACTCATATGGTGGAGGTGTCGTGTACAAAGGACGAAACGATACAGACTTTGAGCGTTGGAAAGTGGAGGATGCTATATGCGGGTCTTCAGGAACATATCTAGTCGGTGAGGATCTATTAGTGAGGCTGGAGCTCCTCATAAAAGATTAGTGTTGTTGTTGTTGGGTAGGAAAAATTTGAGAGAGGCGATTAGATCTCCTACCCCTCCTTATTCGCGAGCGATTTTTCCAGCCAACTAAACATTTTTTTCTTCTTTCTCTTTTTTTCTTACTTCTTCTTCTTCTTCTATTGCACCAATATATAATGGATTCTCTGTGTGTAAAAACAGATTTGATGATGAAATAGATTTTCTGTTGCAAGATTCATTTAATGAAAATAGACTTATATTTTGGTAAATAGAAAGCGCCTCTGAAAATTAAGGCATAAAAAACACTGTAGCCCAAATAAAAAATTTATTTACCAAAATAACACCCTTTTTAGATTATTTACCAAACTAGCACACATCCAAAAATTAGGCCAGAAAAGTCGCCCCCAAGGGAAACGACTTCTAGACTGCATTTTTGCAAATTTTTTTAATTTTACAGTGCAGAAGTCACCCCTTGTGGGAGAGACTTCTGAACAGTGTTTTTTAATTTTTTTTCTACATTATATTAATTTAAATTAAGTTATATTAATTTAATTAATTTAGAAAATTAATATTATAATTATAAATTAATTATAAATATTATAGTGATAAAAAAAGTATCGGCAACATCAAGACCATTGAAAAAAACACAAAAAAACCGTTAGACACAAACAAAACAGCGCACTATGCATAGTGTTTTTATATATCTAATTTTTTATTTAAAAAAAATATCTACACGGTATAAAACTACCGTGTTGACTTATAAAAAGATCTTGACCGTTTATTAGTGTCGGCAACAGTGACAGATTCGAGCGTACCAGAGTGGACACCAAACAGTTCCACTTGGTGGTGGCCAGTCTGGTCATGCCTAGTTCCACATGGTGGTGGCCAATTCTACATGGTAGCACCAGCCTGCTCCTGAAGCCTCTGAAGATATGCAACTAATTCGAGCGTACCAGAGTGGACACCAAACGGATTATAGAACATGTTGTCGTCGTCGCTAGCCGTTTAATGCGAAAATTACGACAGAAAATAAAAAACAAGTCAAACGTCATCAAAAAATTATAACAACACCACTAAAAATCTAATAAAATTGAAAGAAGACTATACAAAATTTTAATAGCAATGGTTTCGAGACAATCGGAGAAGATTTTCTGAAAACCGATATTTAGTCTACAACCCTAAAACTGAGTTAAGGCCTTATATACCACACTAAATTATAATGCTAAAATTGAAACTCTTACAGCTGAAATGAAGGGAACTAGGATCCATTTCACCCTAGCTCAGTTTAGTAGTATCAGTCATCTATCATGTGATGGTGAGAAATTAATCCAAATGTGCCCTCCAGATTCTTGGACTGAGTTAAACCTTGGAGATGCATGTGTCTCAGTCTGTCACGCGTTGGCGGATGTTGGAAAACGGCCTATCTTAGCCAACTCCCTCACAACCCAAATTAGGCTTCTCCACTACACCATTGCCCGGATCATCCTTCCTAAACATTCAAACATCGCTCAGGTAACCTATAATGAAGTGACATTACTTTGGGGTATTAAACATCGAAAAAGCATAAACTGGGCACATCTAGTTGTAAGCCACGTGCTGAAATATAGAAACACACAAGCCAAATCCCTCCCATATTGTGTCCTCATCACAAATATCCTTTGCCACTTCACAATTTCATTTTTAGGTGAGAAAATTATAAAGGGAAATGCAGCCTATCACATGTTTGGCATCTCTACCATAAACCAAATGCATTTAATTCAGGATGGCGACAACTAGCATCATGCCACCATTGGTCATGCCTCCACCCAAGAATATGATCCAAACAATGTGGATCCAATGTCACCTGGCCCTAACCCTAACCCCACTACACCTGAGGTTGCACACCCTAACACTAACCATGCTGCTGATGCCACCTCCTCTACTTCCATTGATCATATCCTGGCTGCACTTATCATTTTTCAAACTAAGCAGCGTGAAATGTATGAAGCAAACCGACAGGAAATCATCACCTCCAGGGAAATCCACAGTCGGGAAATTGATGCCTTAAACCCTCGGTTGGCAGATTTTGAGATTCGTTTTGGTTCCTACTTCACTGCATCTTCAGCTCCTCAGAACCTTGACGATATTGCGGGACATCAAGAAAATGATGCTACCTAGTACAATCAGCCACCATATCTTTCTATGCAGCTTAATTATTTCTTTCTTGTGTTTTGGATATTTGCTGGTTTGGATATCTATAGCACCTCTAATGCAATTTCCTCTTATTACATCAGTGTTAGAAATTGTCCCAACGGTCATATTTTTTCTAACTCTATAAATAGGGACTTAGGGCTGCACAAAATACACAACTCTAGAAATCACAAAGTTACTCACAAAATCCTATTGCACCGTCACATTTTGTTCTTCACGTTTTTCATCATTTTGAGCTGTTCACTCTCAAGGGTTAGATTGGGTTGGGAATCTTCAAGTTGTTGTATTCACCTTCATAGAGGTATTTCTTATTTTATTGTAATATGTTTAAAGTTGTTATTGGGTTTATACTAGAGAGTGGGGAATCTCTCTAGGGTTTTTGGTTGTAACAAGGGTGGGGTATCTATTGTTTGTAATTGATCTTGAGGGCTGTTGCACTAGGTGGGGTATCCTAGGTGAAGAGTGCCTGAGTCTGTAAGGGTTTTAAAGCCCCTGGTTTAAGCTTTGTTTTGATAGTGGAAAATCTCACAAGGGTTGTGAGGACTGGACGTAGGTCACTGGGAGGTGACTGAACCAGTATAAATCTCCTGTGTTATTTACTGTTTTTATTCCTATTTCGTTCGTTCCATAAACTTGTGCGAAAATGAAAGGAGAAGATCAACACAAGAGAAGAAGTTAGGTTTTGGGTGTGAGGGTTCTCCTCCTTCTCTTCTTCTCGCCGTCGACTTCTCTCTCTCTTTCTCTCTCTCTCTCTCTCTCTCAACTCACTCTTCTTTCTTTTCTTTCTTTCCTTCTCTTCTCTCGACCCTCCCTTCTCTTCTCTCACTTTCATTCTTTTCTTTTCTTTTCTTTTTATGTTATTAATAAGATAATCTATGTGGGTAAAATGACCCTTATACCCTCATTCTATTCTAAATCTCTAAACAAACCCCACATTAATAGATATTGAAATTAACAATCAATAAATATCTCCTAAAATTTATACTTATGCACCCAACTAATGAAATAACCAAATTCAAACCTCAATCCATGTAATTAAATTGTTCAAACAACAAAGTAATTAAAATAATTACTTTGGGACGTTACACCCAACAACTCCGGCAGCAGCAGTAGCAACAGCCCTAGCAACCCCAACAGCAGCAGCAGCAGTTCAACACAGAGCCCAACGTTGACTTTAATATGTGGTTTGATGCAGACCCCTGCAGCGGCGAGGCTACTATGACGACTAGTAGTTTTAGTCATGTTTTGTTAGATATTTTAATTTGCATTTTTTGGATATTTCAAGTTACAATTTGTTACGGATATTTTAATAGTACTTTGTTGGATGGATATTATGAAATTTTATTGAAACAATATTCAATTCTCGTTTAAAAATATAAATATTTAAATTATAAAAATAATAATAATTAAATAATATTTATTTTTTGAATTAAATAAACAAATTAAAAAACCTGTTTTTAAAGAAAACCAAATTACAGGCAGATTTTACAAAATTTCCGACGGATTTATAATTTTTTTTAAAAAATAAAAATTAATTTCCAACGGATTTTAAAAATATTACCGGCGGATTATGGTAGCTTTTCCGGCGGATTTTATGCTGGTAATTTCCAGCGGATTCTCGAAATTTACCGACGGATTTTCAAACTAGTTTCCGGCAGATTTTCCGCCGGCACTTTCCGGCGGAATAATCCACCGGAAAGCGTTACCTCCGAGCTATTTTCCGGCGAAAAAAATCCGCCAGAAAAGCCACATTTCCGGCGGATTTTGGGTTTTTCGGCGAATTTTTTCCGCCGTCCGTCGGAAATACGCGAATTTCTTGTAGTGAGTGTCCAAAAATATAACATCTTTTAAAGATTTCAGTCACTTTCAGTTTCACACGTATGTAGATATTTTCCCAGTCCCATTATTTCCTTCGGGTTGTAATAATGTCTTCTACATGGGTTTTGGTCTAGTCCCCCAATGTCTTTTGTATCTTTTCTGTTTGTTATCAATAAATTGTAGATGGGGCACTCATTTTCCTTCTAGATGTTTTTTCCTTAAAGAGGATTTTGCATTGGAAGGTTTTGACGAGGCTCCATAACAACCCTCTTTTTATTAAAAAAAAAATTGGCAATTTGCCACAGTCACTTTAGAGTTTAGACTATAGAGAGGCTTGTTCGTTAATGAATATTAGTAAAGTAAAGGAGACAGTAATATATAAAACAAAAGTTGTCCAAACCGGTATAGAAGATTGTCGTTTGTTGTCTATATCTCAATGACCCCTTTCAGATATATCCAATTGTGGTTCACTTTTTTATTGCTCTACCAAATTACTATGTATAAAAGTAACGGTTGTGTTGTTGTGAAATTATGATGAGAAAATGATCCAATTAGTGGGTAAAGCCCTTGAAGATATACGCATATACTTTTTTAGGCATATTTTTTGGTTTGTAAACATACATATGCCAAATGAAGATATCGAATTCAATCTGGATAACCACACAAAAATATCTAGTCTAACAACATTAATTTTGTCAATTATTCTAAATCTTATGAACTATATATTTTATGTATGTGTCCGTGTCTGTGACACCAATGGAATTAATTAATTAATAAGTAACTATATATAAAGCTAAAGGCTTTGTTTGGTTCCCAAAAGAAAGTGATTGGTAAAAAAGATAAGGGAAAGAAAAGTGATAGAAATGAAAGAGAGTGAAAAATGAGATGAAAGTGAAAAAAAAGAGTGAGAGGAAAGGAATATATATATATATATATATATATATATATATATATATATATAATGGCAAAAATATTCTTATATAATTATAATTAAATATAGATATAAAACTATATACAGCCATTGATATAGATTAATGCAAAAATTTCATAAAACAAAACGGTATCTTACCACTTGGACAACATATGATAATACTTTTGAATTACTACTCAATGAAAAGTTGCATGACACCAACTGTGACCGCAACCAGTTGTATTAAACAATTTTTTTTATAATATGCTAAAATTAAGTAATCGGAGTAACGTTTTTTTGTTGTGGGAAACGTTAGCTGCTTTAGCTTTAGAAAAGAGCACTGAGGTTACCCATTGATGCATGATGCATCTTGGTCGGAGAGAGAGAGTCAATAAATCAGAAAATACAATTAATTAAGACTGGGGTACAAATATACAAATATATAAATATTGAGCAAACGAGTATGATGCCTGTACCAGCTTGCTCAATAAGTTTTTGAAGTTAGCTATTTAAATTTTTAAAGTAATCTTTTTTGGACAAATTGAGACTGGTTATATTGATATTGAAAAGCATAAATACAACAAAGTGCTGAGAAAAGCCACCAACGCCAACAACATCACCATCTACTATTCCATCAACCTCATCCATCATGGCCTCACTTTACTCTACCCCAAACTAAAGTCCAAGTAGTGGTGCTTCAAAAGTTTTTCCCAAGCACAATTCCTAGACTTGGCAGATGAGATATTAATTGTAACGTGGCCAAAACTTCGAACTTGGACCATTGGCCCCTGGTAGTCTATATAAATATTTTATATAAAATGTACTTCTCAATGTGTCTGTATATTCAATAAAATTATCTCTCAGTGCTTGTATTGTCTACGCATCGAAACCTAGAAACCTAGCCGCGACAAACCCTTTAACAAGCAGCTTTTGAAATCTGATTCTCCTAGCGAGAGCAGCACTCAGATTCTGGTAGAGCTGATGGTAAACCATCATCGAGATAAATCTTCTTGAGACCCTACAGTTTTCAATATCCCAGAAAACAACAAAGTTTTCCAGGAAAATTTCTCTTTGGGGTGGTGGTCTTCGTGAAGGCACCGGGAGCGATAGCTAGGGTGACGGCGTTAGCGGAAGTGACAGCATGGATGACGACGACAGTTCAAGTGACAACGAGGGACGAGCTGACAGAGGTAATAGATGCAACTCCGGTGGTGGAGATGACTCCGGTGGTGGAGGGGACTCATATGGTGGAGGTTTCGTGTACAAAGGACGAAACGATACAAAGTTTGAGCGTTGGAAAGTGGAGGATGCTATATGCGGGTCTTCAGGAACATATCTAGTCGGTGAGGATCTATTAGTGAGGCTGGAGCTCCTCATAAAAGATTAGTGTTGTTGTTGTTGGGTAGGAAAATTTTGAGAGAGGCGATTAGATCTCCTACCCCTCCTTATTCCCAGCGATTTTTCCAGCCAACTAAACATTTTTTTCTTCTTCCTCTTTTTTTCTTACTTCTTCCTCTTCTTCTATTGCACCAATATATAATGGATTCTCTGTGTGTAAAAACAGATTTGATGATAAAATAGATTTTCTGTTGCAAGATTCATTTAATGAAAATAGACTTATATTTTGGTAAATAGAAAGCGCCTCTGAAAATTAAGGCATAAAAAGCACTGTAGCCCAAATAAAAAATTTATTTACCAAAATAACACCCTTTTTAGATTATTTACCAAACTATCACACATTCAAAAATTAGGCCAGAAAAGTCGCCCCCAAGGGAAACAACTTCTAGACTGCATTTTTGCAAATTTTTTTAATTTTACAGTGCAGAAGTCACCCATTGTGGGAGAGACTTCTGAACAGTGTTTTTTAATTTTTTTCTACTTTATATTAATTTAAATTAAGTTATATTAATTAATTTAATTAATTTAGAAAATTAATATTTATAATTCTAAATTAATTATAAATATTATGGTGATAAAAAAAGTATCGGCAACATCAAGACCATTGAAAAAAACACAAAAAAATCGTTAGACACAAACAAAACACTGTGCACTATGCACAGTGTTTTTATATATCTAATTTTTTATTTTAAAAAAATATCTACACGGTATAAAACTACCGTGTTGACTTATAAAAAGATCTTGACCGTTTATTAGTGTCGGCAACAGTGACGGATTCGAGCGTACCAGGGTGGACACCAAACAGTTCCACTTGGTGGTGGCCAGTCTGGTCATGGCCAGTTCCACATGGTGGTAGCCAATTCTACATGGTAGCACCAGCCTGCTCCTGAAGCCTCTGAAGATATGAAACTGATTCGAGCGTACCAGAGTGGACACCAAACAAATTATAGAACATATTGTCGTCGTCGCTAGCCGTTTAATGCGAAAATTACGACAGAAAATAAAAAACAAGTCAAACGTCATCAAAAAATTATAACAACACCACTAAAAATCTAATAAAATTGAAAGAAGACTATAAAAATTTTTAATAGCAATGGTTTCGACACAATCAGAGAAGATTTTCTGAAAACCGATATTTAGTCTAGAACCCTAAAACTGAGTTAAGGCCTTATATACCACACTAAATTATAATGCTAAAACTGAAACTCTTACAGCTGAATTGAAGGGAACTAGGATCCATCTCACCCTAGCTCAGTTTAGTAGTATCAGTCATCTACCATGTGATGGTGAGAAATTAATCCAAATGTGCCCTCCAGATTCTTGGACTGAGTTAAACCTTGGAGATGCATGTGTCTCAGTCTGTCACGCGTTGGCGGATGTTGGAAAACGGCCTATCTTAGCCAACTCCCTCACAACCCAAATTAGGCTTCTCCACTACACCATTGCCCGGATCATCCTTCCTAAAGTTTCAAACATCGCTCAGGTAACCTATAATGAAGTGACATTACTTTGGGGTATTAAACATCGAAAAAGCATAAACTGGGCACATCTAGTTGTAAGCCACGTGCTGAAATATAGAAACACACAAGCCAAATCCCTCCCATATTGTGTCCTCATCACAAATATCCTTTGCCACTTCACAATTTCATTTTTAGGTGAGAAAATTATAAAGGGAAATGCAGCCTATCACATGTTTGGCATCTCTACCATAAGCCAAATGCATTTAATTCAGGATGGCGACAACTAGCATCATGCCACCATTGGTCATGCCTCCACCCAAGAATATGATCCAAACAATGTGGATCCAATGTCACCTGGCCCTAACCCTAACCCCACTACACCTGAGGTTGCACACCCTAACACTAACCATGCTGCTGCTGCCACCTCCTCTACTTCCATTGATCATATCCTGGCTGCACTTAACATTTTTCAAACTGAGCAGCGTGAAATGTATGAAGCAAACCGACAGGAAATCATCACCTCCAGGGAAATCCACAGTCGGGAAATTGATGCCTTAAACCCTCGGTTGACAGATTTTGAGATTCGTTTTGGTTCCTACTTCACTGCATCTTCAGCTCCTCAGAACCTTGACGATGTTGCGGGACATCTAGAAAATGATGCTACCTAGTACAATCAGCCACCATATCTTTCTATGCAGCTTAATTATTTCTTTCTTGTGTTTTGGATATTTGCTGGTTTGGATATCTATAGCACCTCTAATGCAATTTCCTCTTATTACATCAGTGTTAGAAATTGTCCCAACGGTCATATTTTTTCTAAATCTATAAATAGGGACTTAGGGCTGCACAAAATACACAACTCTAGAAATCACAAAGTTACTCGCAAAATCCTATTGCACCGTCACATTTTGTTCTTCACGTTTTTCATCATTTTGAGCTGATCTCTCTCAAGGGTTAGATTGGGTTGGGAATCTTCAAGTTGTTGTATTCACCTTCATAGAGGTATTTCTTATTTTATTGTAATCTGTTTAAAGTTGTTATTAGGTTTATACTAGAGAGTGGGGAATCTCTCTAGGATTTTTGGTTGTAACAATGGTGGGGTATCTCTTGTTTGTAATAGATCTTGAGGGCTCTTGCACCTGGTGGGGTATCCTAGGTGAAGAGTGCTTGAGTCTGTAAGGGTTTTAAAGCCCCTGGTTTAAGCTTTGTTTTGATAGTGGAAAATCTCACAAGGGTTGTGAGGACTGGACGTAGGTCACTAGGAGGTGACTGAACCAGTATAAATCTCCTGTGTTATTTACTGTTTTTGTTCCTATTTCGTTCGTTCCATAAACTTGTGCGAAAATGAAAGGAGAAGATCAACACAAGAGAAGAAGTTAGGTTTTGGGTGTGAGGGTTCTCCTCCTTCTCTTCTTCTCGCCGTCGACTTCTCTCTCTCTTTCTCTCTCTCTCTCTCAACTCACTCTTCTTTCTTTTCTTTCTTTCCTTCTCTTCTCTCGAACCTCCCTTCTCTTCTCTCACTTTCATTCTTTTCTTTTCTTTTCTTTTTATGTTATTAATAAGATAATCTATGTGGGTAAAATGACCCTTATACCCTCATTCTATTCGAAATCTCTAAACAAACCCCACATTAATAGATATTGAAATTAACAATCAATAAATATCTCCTAATATTTATACTTATGCACCCAACTAATGAAATAACCAAATTCAAACCTCAAACCATGTAATTAAATTGTTCAAACAACAAAGTAATTAAAATAATTACTTTGGGACGTTACACCCAACAACTCCGGCAGCAGCAGTAGCAACAACCCTAGCAACCCCAACAACAGCAGCAGCTGTTCAACACAGAGCCCAACGTTGATTTTAATATGTGGTTTGATGCAGACCCCAGCAGCAGCGAGGCTACTATGACGACTAGCAGTTTTAGTCATATTTTGTTAGATATTTTAATTTGCATTTGTTGGATATTTCAAGTTACAATTTGTTACGGATATTTTAATAGTACTTTGTTGGATGGATATTATGAAATTTTATTGAAACATTATTCAATTCTTGTTTAAAAATATTAATATTTAAATTATAAAAATAATAATATTTAAATAATATTTATTTTTTGAATTAAATAAACAAATTAAAAAAACCTGTTTTTAAAGAAAACCAAATTACAGGCGGATTTTACAAAATTTCCGACTGATTTATAATTTTTTTTAAAAAATAATAATTAATTTCCAGCGGATTTTAAAAATATTACCGGTGGATTATGGTAGCTTTTCCGGCGAATTTTATGCTGGTAATTTCCAGAGGATTCTCGAAATTTACCGACGGAATTTCAAACTAGTTTCCGGCAGATTTTCCGCCAGTACTTTCCGGCGGGATAATCCACCGGAAAGCGTTACCTCCGAGCGATTTTCCGGCGAAAAAAATCCGCCAGAAAAGCCACATTTCCGGCGGATTTTGGGTTTTTCGGCGAATTTTTTCCGCCGTCCGTCGGAAATACGCGAATTTCTTGTAGTGAGTGTCCAAAAATATAAAATCTTTTAAAGATTTCAGTCACTTTCAGTTTCACACGTATGTAGATATTTCCCCTGTCCCATTATTTCCTTCGGGTTGTAATAATGTCTTCTACATGAGTTTTGGTCTAGTCCACCCATGTCTTTTGTATCTTTTCTGTTTCTTATCAATAAGTTGTAGGGGGGGCACTCATTTTCCTTCTAGATGTTTTTTCCCTAAAGAGGGTTTTGTATCGGAAGGTTTTAACGAGCCTCCATAACAACCATCTTTTTATTAAAAAAAAATTGGCAATTTGCCACACTCACTTTAGAGTTTAGACTATAGAGAGGCTTGTTCGTTAATGAATATTAGTAAAGTAAAGGAGAGGGCAATATATAAACCAAAAGTTGTCCAAACCGGTATAGAAGATTGTCGTTTGTCGTCTATATCTCAATGACCCCTTTCAGATATATCCAATTGTGGTTCACTTTTTTATTGCTCTACCAAATTACTATGTATAAAAGTAACGGTTGTGTTGTTGTGAAATTATGATGAGAAAATGATCCAATTAGTGGGTAAAGCCAAGGTTTTAAAAACCGGACCGGCCGGTTCAACCGGTTGAACCGGGAACCGGTCCCCTGGCCGGTTGATTCAACCCCATTTGAACCGCAGGCCAAAGAACCGCCCAGAACCGGGGAAGAACCGGATAGAACCACCAAGAACCGCTTTGAACCGGGATAGAACCGGGAACCGAACCGGGTTGAAGCGCCCGAAATGCAATTTTTTATTTTTAAATTTACTTTTTTCTCCAAAATTTAATATTTTTTATTTAATAAATTACTTATCCGGTTCAACCATGGTTGAACCGATTGAACCATGAACCGGAGGTCTCGCCGGTTGGATCTCCGGTCCGGTTTTTTCTCCGGTCCGGTTTTAAAAACATTGGGTAAAGCCCTTGAAAGCGGTGTCTAGATACGCTTATGCTTTTTTAGGCATATTTTTTGGTTTGTAAACATACATATGCCAAATGAAGATATCGAATTCAATCTGGATAACCACACAAAAATATCTAGTCTAACAACATTAATTTTGTCAATTATTCTAAATCTTATGAACTATATATTTTATGTATGTGTCAGTGTCTGTGACACCAATGGAATTAATCAATCTACCGTAGATTTATACAAATTCACCACATATGATTTTACCAATACGCTCATTCTATCTAAAAGACACCTCAAATTTTTGAGGGTAAAAATGTCATTACCCTTTATTTCTTCTTTTTTTTTCTCTTTATTCTTACACTCTCTTTCTTACTTTTCACTTTTCTCTTACACTCTATTTCTTCCTTTTTTCTCTTTCTTCTTACACTCTCTTTCCTCATTTTCACTTTTCTTTTACACTCTATTTCTTCTTTTTTTTTTCTTTTTACTTTACTTTTCCTATAAATAATTATTCTCTTTCTCTTATCACTTCACTTTAATTCTTTTAACTAAATTTCTCAATTTATACAAACACTACTTTAATTAAAAATTTTGAAGACTACTACTATAAACCTACTATCTAAAAAACAAGAAGACTTAATGACTATTTAAATTAGTAATTAGTCTTTAAAACAAATATCTCTTATTGAAACTACGAGATAATTGCACTGATAAAGAAAAAACACGGGATAACTACAGTGATATATAAAACACGGGATTAATATTTGCCAATGATATTTATAATTTTTTTTGACAATTTATAATTAATATTTATCATTGATAATTATAATTTTGGAAAACTACTATAAAACTACTATCTAAAAAAATACGCGATAACTGCAATAATCTACTATAATCTACTAATCAACTCAAATAATCTAATATAAAAATACGGGATAACTGCAATAATCTACTAATCAACTCAAATAATCAATTGAAACTATGAGATAACTGCAATGATATATAAAAACACACGGGATAACTACACAAATATATAAAAGACAAAGGATTAATATTTGTCATTAATAATTAAAATTTTGGAAGACTACTATAAACCTACTATCTAAAAAACAATAATATTTAATGACTATTTAAACTACTGATTAATATTTAAAATAAATATTTCTTATTGATAATCTACTATCTCTCTTTTACTATTTACTATAATCTATTAATCAACTAAAATAATTAATTGAAACTACGAGATAACTGCACTGATATATAAAAAAAACACGAGATTAATATTTGTCATTGATAATTAAATTTTTTGAAACCTACTACTACAAACCTACTATCTAAAAAATAAGCAGGCTTAATGACTATTTAAATTACTAATTAATATTTAAAACAATTATTTCTTATTGATAATCTACTATCTAACAAATTTACTATCTACTATAATCTACTATCAACTAAAAGATTCAATTGAAACTACCAGATAACTGCACGGATATATAAAAAACACAGGGATAACTGCAGTGATATATAAAAAAATACGGGATTAATATTTGCCATTGATAATTATAGTTTTTGAAAACTACTATCTAAAAAAACAAGAAGACTTAATGACTATTTAAACTGATTAATATTTAAAACACACGCGACAAATATTTGTCACTAATACCTAAAAAAGAACAAATAATTGTTACTGATATATAAAAAACACGGGATAAATATTTGTTATTGATAATCTACTATCTATCTTTCACTATCTACAGTAATCTACTAATCAACTCAAATAATCAATTGAAACTATGAGATAACCGCACTGATACATAAAAAAACACTGGACAACTGCACTGATATATAAAAAAATACGGGGATAATTGCAATGATATATATAAAAACACGGGAGAGTTGCACTGATATATAAAAAAACATGGGATAACAACACTGATATATAAAAAAACACTGCACTGATATATAAAAACACACGGGATAAAGGCACATATTGTCTTTAAATGATACTTTTACATTTTTAAAAAACACTGCACTGATTTATAAAAAAACACTGCACTGATTTATTTTCACGGGGTAATGTTCAGACTATTTAAATACTGTCTAAATTCATTCCTAAAAAGAACACGACAACACCTGTCCGTATGCAAGTCATCCTCTATATTTTACAATTGATTTTAGATTAATGAGATTTCAAACTAATGTTTCTATTTAAAGTAATCGTATGACGTAACTCGATCGGCCCGTGCGGATGCACGGGTATAGTACTAGTTAATAAGTAACTATATATAAAGCTAAAGGCTTTGTTTGGTTCCCAAAAGAAAGTGATTGGTAAAAAAGATAAGGGAAAGAAAAGTGATAGGAAAGAAAGAGAGTGAAAAATGAGAGGAAAGTGAAATAAAAAAGTGAGAGGAAAGGAATATATATATATATAATAACAAAAATATTCTTATATAATTATAATTAAATATAGATTTAAAACTATATACAGCCATTGATAAAGATTAATGCAAAAATTTCATAAAACAAAACGGTATATTACCACTTGGACAACATATGATAATACTTTTGAATTACTACTCAATGAAAAGTTGCATGACACCAACTGTGACCGCATCCAGTGTTAAGCTTTAATAGCTCTGTAGGAGTACTAGTATATTACAGTGATATTGTGAACCCCACCCACCATCCCTTGACAGTTGACATGTATAAAAAACTATACTATAAATAAGAAAAGGAGAGAGTGGTGCCATAATAATTGAAAATGGAAAATGTGTATTTCAAAAAGGAGTTATACAATATAGTAGTATATTTACCAATAGATATTTGGAGTAACAACAAACAGAAATTGGTGCTTCTCGTCCACACACACTTTCTAATTTGAGCCAATTTGGGTAGGTTTCTACTTAAGTAGTATCATTAAAACTAGGCTTTTTTTTTTTCATACCCCTCTTTTAGATTTCATATCCCCATATTTCGATTTAACCCCAAAATATCTCTTCATTTTCACCAAAGTTTCACCAAGGCTCCAAAACTTTACTATTCCTAGGAAACATTTTTTCGTTATTTTTCCGGAATCAGCTTAACAACATAAATCCGAAAATATAAAATTGTGTTCCGGATTTATCTAAAATGGATGATTCCAAAATTTTAATTTTTTTCCTATTCCAGCATTACCCTATAAGACATAAATTCGGAAAATTTATTTTTTTTCCGTTCCGGATTTATGGGTTATTGGGTAATTCGGGAACTTTTTTTTATGTTTATATTTAACTTATTTATTTTATAAATGAAATAGATATGGCTACCACCGATGGTAACCTTCCCTTTACTATGGATTTATCGACACATCCACGACTACAGAGGTACATATCTCCCTAAACCTCTTGTTTACGATTATTTAAAAGTTATTAATCTTTTTGTAGATTTTTGCTACCCATGAGGATCTCGCAACTGCAGAAAACGCTCATTTAATTTGTAGATTATAGCAAAAACGTAACTGCAGAAAATTTTGAGAAAAATAAGCCTTCGTATTAGGAGTATATTTATATTTGACTATAGTTAACTTGGCTAGTTAGTATTAACTTGTATAGTTAGTTAGTATATAAAATTCTGTTAGAATAGCTATTGTATATAAGCTCAGATCTAACTAACTCTGTGTAGATTCATTCATTCATTCAATACAAAGATGCATTTCATTTCTTGCTTGTGTTACACCAAGATGGTATCAGAGCTCTATTGAGTTCTGATCCATCGCTATTCCTCTTTGAATCCCTAATTTCTTGCGATTCCCTTCCAAATTTCATCTATTCTTTGATCGATCTTCACCAATCTCCCTTCGGTTTCATCAATTTTTTCTGGAATCGAATTTCTCTTGGAACGCGATGGCTCAGGACTACTCTGATTTCGCTACAAACAATGGAAATCCATTTTATCTTCATCCTAGTGAAACTCCAGCTATCAGTCTCGTCACTCCCGTTCTTGAAGGCACCAAGAACTTTCAACCATGGAAACGATCGATGCGTATGAGTCTGATTTCGAAGAACAAGATTATGTTCGTTGATGGAACTTTCAAGGCTCCTGCAAAGACCGATTCGATGTATAACCAGTGGACCAGATGTAATAGCATGGTACTCTCGTGGATCCAGCGCTCGGTGTCTGCGAACGTTCAGAAATCGATCGCCTATTTTGATAGAGCTTACGATGCTTGGAAGGATCTCAACGATCGTTTTGACCAAGGTGATATATTCAGAATTGCAGATCTGCAAGAAGACATCTGCAAGTTATCGCAAGGTAATCTCACCGTTTCTGAATTTTATACCGAATTGAAATCACTATGGGATGAGTTAGACAATTTTAGGCCTCTACCTACTTGTACATGTGCAATTCCATGCTCTTGCAATGCTTTGCAATCAACACGAACGTATAGGGATCAAGATTACACTATTAGGTTTTTGAAGGGACTTAATGAACAATTTTCACATGTCAGATCTCAGATTATGATGATAGATCCTCTACCTAGTGTTGTTAAGGCTTTTTCCATGGTTATACAACAAGAACGACAATTAGAATCACCTATTGCTGCTGATTTGGATAATGGTAAAGGTTCTGCTACAAATGCTTCACAAGCCAATGCTGCTAATGCTTATAATAATTCTGGTTTTCAATTTCAAAACCGTAGAGGTGGTTACACTGCTGGCAGGTCGCGTGGTAGAGGTGGAAGGTCTCAATCTGGAAATAGAGTTTGCACACATTGTGGAAAGACTAACCACACTATTGATTCCTGCTTCTTTTTACATGGTTTTCCTCCTGGATATCAAACCAAAAACAATTCCAATGGTTCTGGAAATTCTGTTCATGCTGCTACAGCTTCAAATAACTCTGCTGGGACTGATTCAAATGTTGAGGAACAGAAAACTCCTGCACCAGAAGCTAAAGCCTCCATGTCTCTGACAGCTGAGCAATATCAAGGTCTCCTCGAGTTGCTTCAAGCTTCAAAGTTGCAAGCTCATTCTGGATCCCATTCTGCCAACACTGCACTTGTTCCTTATCATTCTGCACATACGGTGACTGCTTTCAATGCCCAGCCTTCTGATAAATCTGGTATAACATACATCTATAATGCTGAATTAGATATGTGGATTGTAGATACAGGAGCCACAGACCACATAACACACAATTTATCTCTTTTAACCAATTGTTTTTCAATCAAACCAATCCACATTAGTTTACCAAATAACACCACTGCTATTGCTACACTAGCAGGCAGTATCTATTTTTCAAATGGTTTATGTCTGCATAATGTTTTGTATGTTCCAAATTTTCATGCCAATTTGATGTCCGGTCCTCAACTTGCTAAGTCAAGTAAATGTACTGCTTTTTTTGATGACTCTGCTTTGTCCATTATGCAGGCGGGTACAAGGAAGATTATTGGTATAGCTAGCCTGATTCGTGGTCTCTACAGGATAAGCCTTTCCATAGCTAAGTATCATACTTCATCTGTTTGTAAACCAACATCACATACTACCACTTCCACACACAATTTAGTTCCTCTAGATACTAGCACTGTTTCTACACCTACACCACACATAGCCACGGTTTCTACACCTAATACTAGCACTTATGATGCTTCATCATATGTAACAAACACTAATACTATACCATGTAATGTTGCTTCATTAAATAAAATTTCTGGTTGTTCTGGATCTGGTAGTTCTGATTTTTCTGCTTCATTTTTATGGCATATGAGGTTAGGGCATATCCCTTTAAATAGACATGAATGTATGTCCCAACAATACCCTTTCATTCCTTTCCACAACTCCAAAACACCTTGTGATATATGCCACCTTGCCAAACAAAAGAAACTCCCTCATCCTCATAGCCAAACTAAAACAACAAAACCCTTTGAAATTCTTCATGCTGACATTTGGGGCCCGTACTCTCATACCTCCATCTTAGGTCACAAATACTTCCTAACCCTCGTAGATGACTTTAGCCGATTCACTTGGGTCATTCTCATGAAAACAAAAGCTGAGACACGCACACATCTCACCAATTTTACCTCCTACATTGAAACACAGTTTGATACTAAGCTTAAATGCCTTAGAAGTGATAATGGCCCTGAGTTCTTGATGAATGATTTCTTTTCATCAAAGGGAATCATTCATCAACGATCTTGTGTTGAAACTCCCCAACAAAACGGTACCGTTGAACGCAAACACCAACACATCCTAAATGTTGCTCGTGCTCTCTCATTTCAATCCAATTTACCTCTTAAATTTTGGAACTTTGCCATACAACATTCAGTTCACTTGATAAACCGTATTCCTACCCCTCTATTACAAAACAATTCCCCTTACCAAATTCTTCACAACCAACCTCCAACCCTAATGCACCTCAAAGTCTTTGGATGCCTATCCTACGCATCCACACTACATGCAAATAGAACAAAGTTTGACCACCGTGCAAGGAAAACTGCCTTTCTCGGTTATACCGATGGTATGAAGGGTTTTCTTCTTTATGATTTGAACTCTCATCAACTCCTTACCTCTAGGAATGTCATATTCTATGAGACACGCTTCCCCTTTCATACCACAACTTCTCCTTCTCAACCACTTGACCCTTCCTTGGATACATCACCCTTACCACCTTTCTTTGACACACCAGACCCACCTTTGCCTATGGATACTACCACTAATAACTTACCCAATTCCCCTTTACCAACCTCCCCATTACCAAGCCCAGTCACTTTACCAAATTCCCCTGAACCCGTACCTTTATTATCTTCACCTGATTCACCCACCCCTGCTGCCACTCCTCCCATTAGACACTCCACTAGACCTAAATCTAAACCCAAATACCTGGAAGATTACCATTGCAATCTGTCTAGCTCTACTAATAATGTTTCAGGTATCTCCAACTCTCCTCTTTATCCTTTATCCTCTGTTTTATCTTACAAAAATTGTTCTTCATCTTATCAAAATTTCTGTTCCACTGTCACTGTGCATTCTGAACCCACCACCTTTCACCAAGCCTCTAAACATGAGTGCTGGCAGAAAGCTATGCAGGATGAGCTTAAGGCTCTTGAATTGAACAACACTTGGTCCCTTGTTGATTTGCCAAGTGGCAAGACACCCATTGGTTGCAAATGGGTATATAAAATTAAGTACAATGCTGATGGAACCATTGAGAGGTACAAGGCTCGCCTCGTTGCTAAAGGTTACACTCAAATGGAGGGTGTAGATTACTTTGACACTTTTAGTCCGGTTGCCAAACTCACTACTGTGAGGATTTTACTTGCTTTGGCTGCTATTAATGGTTGGTTCTTGGAACAACTGGATGTAAATAATGCCTTTTTACATGGTGATCTTCATGAAGAGGTGTATATGTCTCTTCCACAAGGATTTTCTGCTGCTGCCACTCATTTATCTACCCCTGTTTGTAGACTACACAAGTCCCTCTATGGCCTTAAACAAGCAAGTCGGCAGTGGAATCAAAAACTTACTGCCACACTGATTTCCATTGGCTTTGTTCAGTCACAAGCTGACCATTCCTTGTTTACCAAGACCTCTGATCTTTTGATTACTGTTTTGCTTGTATATGTTGATGATGTTGTACTTGCAGGGAACTCAATGGATGACATTAAATCTGTCAAACAGCTACTGCACAACAAATTTAGGATCAAAGATCTTGGTCCTCTTAGATTCTTTCTTGGTTTGGAGGTTGCTAGGTCCAATCAAGGCATCATTCTTAATCAACGAAAGTACACTCTTGATCTTCTTCAAGATAGTGGTTCCCTAGCCACTAAGCCTGTCTCTACTCCAAGTGATCCTTCTGTCAAGCTCAATTGTGAGGACTCTCCTGCCTATCCTGATGAATCTTCATACCGTAGGCTCATTGGACGTCTTTTGTATCTCACAACCACTCGGCCAGACATTTCTCATGCTGTCCAGCAACTCAGCCAGTTTGTTGCTCACCCTCTGCAATCCCATTACAAGGCTGCCACTCGTGTTCTACGCTACCTCAAGGCTGCTCCGGCAAAAGGGTTGTTTTTCTCTGCTTCAAACACTGCTAAACTGACTGGCTTTGCAGATTCTGATTGGGCATGTTGCCCCGATACCCGTAAGTCCATCACTGGATACTGTGTCTTCCTTGGCAGCTCCCTTGTATCGTGGAAGTCCAAAAAGCAACAAACGGTTTCTCGTTCTTCTTCGGAGGCTGAGTACCGTGCCTTGGCTACTCTCTCATGTGAAATCCAATGGCTTCACTATCTCTTGGCTGATCTTCAATGCAAACCTGCTACTGCCACTGCTGTTTTCTGTGACAATAAATCAGCAATATATCTTGCTCATAATCCCTCATTTCATGAACGGACTAAGCATATTGAGATCGATTGTCACGTTGTTCGTGAGAAGATTCAACAAGGCACCATTCATCTCCTTCCGGTTCCATCTTCCTCTCAATTGGCAGACGTATTTACCAAACCTCTACATGCTCCAGCTTTCACTGATTTGATTACCAAGTTGGGCCTATGTGACATCCATAGTCCAACTTGAGGGGGGATATTAGGAGTATATTTATATTTGACTATAGTTAACTTGGCTAGTTAGTATTAACTTGTATAGTTAGTTAGTATATAAAATTCTGTTAGAATAGCTATTGTATATAAGCTCAGATCTAACTAACTCTGTGTAGATTCATTCATTCATTCAATACAAAGATGCATTTCATTTCTTGCTTGTGTTACACCAAGACTTCGTAAACTCGTTGATTTAGGATTAACAATTGAAAACGTTTATCTGATTAAAAATGCTAACACTCATAGTTTAATTATTTTTCATCATAAAAGAAATCACATCGATCCTTTCAACAACCGTTATACATGATTTTTCTAAAAATTGTTACCTTTATATATAATTATCGCGATGACCAAACTCCATAAAACCATCTCACCAATGGGAGTCAATCTCTTATGCATTTACAAATACAAAAATACAATTAAACTTTCAATTTGAAATATCTTTACATTATCGGAATTATAATTACGATTACACCTTGACTACTCATATACTGATTATTAATTATCTATCTTCAATGCTCCTTGCTCGTTAACTGTAAAAAAACATGAATTGAAAGAATGAGATAAACATCTCAGCGAGTGTTCCCGACACACACGCACTCGACGTCAAGCAGACAGTCATGCAAAAACAATTTTTCATGCGGCATGCGAAATCAGCGGATACAGGACTATGCAATTAGCACGCCAAAAAAAACATCAACATCAACAAAAACAACAACAACAACAACAAATTGATTCAATCAACACAGACATGAGGCCAGACCAAACTCCATCGTGCCTACCTAAAGCAGGGGATCACACACAATCTTCAACAGACACAACTCACTACAAACACAGTCAAACAATGATGTCGACAACAACAACAACAACAACAACAACAACAACAACAACAACAACAACAACAACAACAACAACAACAACAACAACAACAACAACAACAACAACAACAACAACAACAACAACAACAACAACAACAACGAGGGATAAGGTACTTCAACAACAAACAGACCGGGATACCATGCCCGAACGGGATATCTTGCCCGATAGCGCCCTACTAACATCTAACGACGACAACGACAACAGCAGGACCGAGATACCATGCTCGAACGCAAGGTTGTTAAAACCGGACCGGACCAGTCGGTTGAACCGGGCGGACCGGGAATCGGAAGGGTGTGCGGTTCATTTTAAGCTCAAAAGCGCTTTGGGCAAAAATTTCCACTAGAACCGGAAAACCGGTAAAAAACCGCTATAACCAGACAGAACCGGATGCAAAGCGGTTTTTAGCGGTTCAGAGAAAAAAATGTTTGAATTGTGTTTTACCATTAAAAGTGGGGTTAGGCAGAGGACCCCCACCTGACTTTTGAGCCACCCAACACTAACCAGTTAAAGTTAGCATGGTAAACAGACCCTTTGGTAGTTAAAAAGCCTACCCTCTCAAGTTATATTTATAAGGGTTTTTTTTGTACCCCCATGCCTTCAACTTATACCCCCACGCTGGGTGTGAAATGACGAAAATACTCTTAAAATGTTTACAAAAGTCTAAAATATTTACCGTTTTTCACATACATCCGTTGGAGACAAAGAGATACTTTCGTTTTTCACCCCCACGGAATTACCTACTTCCGTTTTTCAGCGCATCAGATTTACATACTTCCGTTTTTCACATACATCACGCTAACTGAAGTAAGTAGTTCCGTTTTTCTCTCTGCGGAAATACCTACTTCCATTTTTCACTTTATTTGCATGTGAAAGTACCTTACTTCCGTTTTTGTTTTTCAATTGATTTCTTTTAATTTTTTTATTTTTTGCAGTGGCTCGTACTAGAGTGGGTAGTCGAATCTGTAACACCCCATTTTCATTTAAGTGCTTATTTAATTATTTGTGTGATTCATTTGATTAGATTTATTTGGTAGATTTAATTAAATAGAGATTAAGTGGTAAAATAATAATAGAATTAATTATTATTACATGATTAGTATGGGTTGGTCCATAGAGGGGTTAGAAAATAATTAAGTGAGGTGGATAAGCCCACCATGGTATTCAAATTAGTTAGTAAGAAGAAAAAGCCCAAAGGAGTGGTAAGTCATGAAAAGGGTTTAGTGATTAGGGTTTCATTGAAGATTAGCGCATTTTTAGAAAAAAAAGAAAAGAAGAGAAACCACTTGGAGAGTGAGGGAGCGGCTAAGCTAGTGGAAAAGAAAGGAGAAGAGGCGTGAACCAAGAACAAGAGAGAGAGAAGGAAAAAGCTAGGGCTCCAAGGTTATAAGGCTAAAGGGATTTCAAATTCTTCTAAAAGGTAAGGGTGGGATTTAATTCAATATAAGGGTTTATGAGAGATCTACATGTGGGGTTTTAGGGTGACTTGATCACCATATTGTTGTCTTGAAAAATCGCATGCCCTATGATTGTGTGCCTTGTTGAGTAATTTGATGTATGCTTGATTTCCTCACATTCCTATGCCTAAATGATATGTTGTTATGCTCATAATAATAATTGTTGTCATATGATGATTTGTTGTTGAGAATTTATGATTTTGCATGTCAGGTGTTTGAGCAAATGCATAAGTATGTGGTGTTGAAATTGTTGTTTAGGAATTGATCATGATGAGTTCTACTTGTTTATGGTCTTTGTCCATTTCTGGACACTGTTTCGGTTTTTCTGAAACTGGTACTGTTTGGTTGATCAAAAAATTATGTGGCTGTTTGTTTTTGAAAATAGACTTAAAGCTGGTCGTTTTGGCACTGGTTTCGCTCAATTTGGAGTTGTGTAGCTCAAGTTATGAGTCACCTAAGTTAGGTCAAATTTCTGAAATCAAACTGTGAGTAGGTTCGGTTTTTGTAGGCTTTGTGTTATCAATTGAACTCCGTTTTGAACGATTCTTGTTTCATTGGAAAGTAGACTTAATTCTATACGAAATAGGCACTGGTTTCACGAAATTTCATTAAGAAATGAGAAAGAAAATTTGGTTGCAAGCTGGGTAGAGAGTTCTGTCCGATTTTGGTACCACAGTGTAGTGTTTTGAAAAACTGTACCAACTGGATACTTATTTTGAAAAATAAAAATCATATCCAGAAACTACACTCAGTGGGCTTTCCAATGAGTGGTCTTTTGTTGAAATCCGATGTCGTTTGCTATTTTAATTAATTCGCCGAAGTAGGTGTACTGCTGTAGGGATTCAGCACTTGTGCTGTGTTGCCATTCTGTGTTGTGTTGCTGTCTTCGGATCCCTACCCATGGGCGCCAAGCCCTATTCTGTTCCTCTTGGTGTTTTGGTCCGTGCCTTTTCTGGATGCCTTGCCTAATCATATTGAGTCATTCCATTCTTGCTCCTGTGCGAATTGTTCACTTTTGCGAAAATTTGGTTGGATCCCCTTCGCTGGGCGCCATTTTCAGGATGTCTTAGTTTTCTCCTAAACTGTTTTCGAAATAACTTTTGACTCGGGAGTCCGATTGAAGCGTTTCAAAATGTTTTGGAAAGCTTATCCAGGTGCCTAACTGGATACTCTAATTTTAAGGCATTCCGAACTATTTTTCTAACATTGTTCCCTGGAGTTGTTTTGGTGTCCGGGATGCCCTTGAGGCGTCTCCGGTGTCCTTTTCAAAAAGTAGTCGTCAACCCTAAATGTTTTGGAAAAGTGTTGTGGTTGAGAGCTGTTAATTGTTGAAGATGTTGTGTTGTTTGTGTTGTCGTGGGTACCGCCGAATGGCCCACACCTTTGAGCTGTTTTGTTGGGACGGCCGTTGGCCAGCGTTGTTCGATGTCGTAGGTCTATGGCCAGCGTTGTCTATATTTAGGCCCTTCGGCCAGTGATGTGATTTAGGCCTATGGCCAGTGACGTTGATGTGTGATTGTTTGACTGTTGTGCATACATCATTGAGTCGCATGCATACCATGAACATTAGGCCTTGTGCCAGCGACGAGAAAATTAGGCCTTTGGCCAGCGACGATATTTTAGGCCCTTGTGCCAGTGACAAAAATTAGTCCTTTGGCCAGTGACGTAGGTTGGTACCACATGCATGTGCATTGCCTGAGTCTCATATCGCATTCATATTGCACGACTGATTAAATGAAGTTGTTTGGCCATTGTGATGTGTTGTTAAGTGATGTGTTGTTGTGAAGGTGACGTGTTAATGTATACTTAGCTGTTATTAACTGTTGAGAGTGATGTTGCTTGCTGTGATTAATTGATGTCTTGAGCCTTGTATGTGGTCCTTCATACACTTCTTATATTGTATGGAATCTCACCCCTTTTCGTGGTTGTTACTTTATAGGTGAGCCCGAGTGAAGATTGTAGTCTTCCTTTTGCCTGGTGTCGTCTGCTCTGATAGGTAGCACTTGGGGAAGGGTCGATTACTGTTTTTAATTAAGTTTCGGTTGATGTTGAATCTTTTAGTAGTTGGTGCACTTTGCACTTTGTCGGTTGTTGATGTTTTTAACGATGTTGAATAGTTCTGCTGCATGTTTTGAGAAAACTACGAGGTTTTGTTTTACGTTGAAATATGCGACACTCTTTTGGCGCGAAAAACTCTGATAAATTACGAATAAACGATGGGTGAAAAAAGGGTGTTACAGAATCCCCCGTGATTCACCAGGATTGATATTGCGAGGGGAGTCTTCGTCACGGCCGGGTCTTGGTGTACTGGAGGAAACTCCGGTGAGTACACGCACTCACATTAGAGAGGCTGGACATGCGTCTAACTGACATAGACGCATGCAGAGACGACAGGTGTACCAGGAGGATGAGGTACACGAGGAGCAGTACCAGCCGGAGCCAGAGCATTACTAGGAGCAGTACCAGCATTACCAGGAGGAGTACCAGGAGCTGGAGTAACAGCAGCATTACCAGGAGCCGGAGTACCAGTACCAGGAGCTTCAGTACCAGGAGGATCAGTACCAGGAGCAGCAGTACCAGCATGATATGGAGGTTGATGATGATCACGCTCGCATAGGATCTATGGATGGTTCTTTGCTCACTGCATTTGATATGCTAATGTAGCATCTAAGATTCTCGGAGGCCAGGTATATATAATTTAATAATTTAATATATTTATTTACATAGTCTTGTTATATAAATTTATACATAAATATTTTAAGTAAGCTTTTATTTTTTTAATTCAGTTTCGGGATAAATTGAAAGTATCTGCACATGGCAACAAAATCAATCAGAAATTGGTCCCTTTCTCACAGAATCATGAGTTTTATGAGTATATTAGGCAGTCTGGATTAGCCCCCATTGTGTTTTCAGCTCACACTACTGTGGATCATGAGCTGCTATCTGTCTTTGTAGAGAGATGGCACCTAGAGACATCGTCATTTCATCTACCATTTGGTGAAATGACGATTACTTTGGATGATGTGTCGTGTCTCCTACATCTACTGTTGGCTGGCAGACATTTGAGATCTCCTTCTCAGTCTATTACTATTGATGATGCCATCCAGCTGGCTATGCGCCATCTGGGGGTTACTTTTGATTGAGGCGACACAAGAGACACTGGCCAGCAAGGGGCCATATTTCCGCTTTGATTGGCTACTGGAGATAGCTAGGCGTGACGTAGGAGAGGAGGACAAGACTTGTGCTGTCAGGGCATTTATCTTGGTTATTTTGGGGTGGAGCATTTTTTGTAGTAAGACTGGCAACAGAGTTGAGGTAAAGTGGTTGCTATTACTGGAGGACGTGCTGGAGGACGTCACCACAGTCGGCAGATGGGCATGGGGTCCAGCAGCATTAGCTTTCTTATATGACTAGCTGAACTTTTCCTGCCTATAGGAGACCAGTCAGTTAGGGGGGTATGCGACGCTGTTCATGGTAAGTTTATTTTTTAATTTTGAACGAGTTTGTTTTAATGTTATATATTTTATTTTTAACGATAATGTTTATTTGTGAATTTCAGTCGTGGATATTTGAGTACTTCCCTCGGCTCACGAGGTTGCTTGATTTGGTAGTGGGACGTGATTGATTTTTTCGTTGGGTATTGTACGATATTTAAACTTCTTTATTTCTTATTAGTATTGTTTTTTATTATATTTTCACGTTATTATTTTCGGTGCAATCTATTAGACTATTTAAATTAAAATTTTATTTTCATTGCTGCAAACATACAAACCAACTTAAAAAGTAAAACACAAACAACAACAAAAACATAAACAACAACAACAAAGACATTACTATACTACTCTTGGTCCTCCATTATAACAACGTCATAAAATCTCCTTGACGCTCCGTTGATGCTCCACGTACAGCTCCAACGGCATACGACTCTGAAGAATGTCGTCATGGATGTTCAACATGCTTCGTACATCGTCATCAGTCCTGATCCTCATAGACGAGAAGTAAATGCGGCCATCGTCTCTGCGCCCCGGTTTGCAAAAACCGATACTAGTGACCCCGCGGTCATCACCAATCACTTGAACTTTGATCTCCACTTTATCCTTCAAACCGTCAAAGGTGATGTCGTCGCGGAGCCTGCATAAATAGGCTTTGGACATGAGAAGAAGACACCATCTTCTCTTATGGTGAATAGCAGTAAGCCTGTTCTCATTTGAATACTGAGTTAAACAAATATCCATTTTGGAGTGAAATGTTGGTGTGAAAAGAATGAAGATGGGGGTGGGTATTTATAGTAATCGTCAATGATTATCCACCGTTGATATTGTCGGTGCAATCTAGACCGTTAAAAATATATCCGTTGGGGCACAGTTATCAAGACGAACAAAAGTGGGCCGTTGATCAAATCTGGCAGTGGAATCGTGTCTGTTAAATTTAAATAAAAATGGATTTACCTATAACCTAGATAAATCTGTTTTGATAACTAACAAAACGAATTTACCTATAACCTAGATAAATTTGTTTCGATAATTAACAAAACGGATTTACCTTATGATCAAGTAAATTAGTTAGCAGCACGTAACAAAGACAGATTTATATATAAAAAAGGTAATTCCGTTTTGGAAAAATTACAAAACGGATTTATAAATTTTTCAATATATTCGTTGGCAAAATTTTGGAGGAAACGGATTTACATAACCAAACTTAAATCCGTTTTGTTATTTTTTTCAAAACGGATTTATTTGTGGTTTATATAAATCCGTTAGTAACAATTTTATCAGGGGTATTTTTGGAATAAAATTTTTTGTAGGGGTATAACTTGAAAAGGTGGGGGTACCAAAAAAAACCCTATTTATAATAATAAGCACTTGTCCTTTTCTCTGTATATTTGCCCGATGTGGGACTAAAACTCGCTGTAGTAATAGTTCTCATGCCTCATATAGATTCAGTAATTTGCTCCAGTTAGTTTTTTTTTTCTTGAACAATCTCCTTATCCTTCGCATTATAATTATAATTCTTATACATACTGTTGTTCCTCAATTTTTAAATACATGTGTGTATAGCATTTCCACACACGACATTGGCCAAAAAAATTTAATATAACACAGAGCTTGAAATTGGATATAATTATTGATTTGTAATTCTGTTACTTTTACATTTACTTTACTTAGTTACTGGAAAAAAATATGTACCTGTTGTTTAAAATTTGGGTTTTGAAAAACTAGGTCAAAATGACCATTTGAAAGAAAAAAAACAGAATCTGTTTCTAGGTTAGTTAGAAAAACTGTTTAGAATATTAATGGGTTGTTAGTGTAACTAACCCAGATTAACAACCAAATCAGAAGCTATAAATATATACATGTATGTTCACAGAAATACAATGAATGAAAGAACTGTGTGAATATGAAAACAAAAATTAGAAAGAAGTAAGAAAGCTACTGACTTTTTTTGTTTTCTTCCTTGCAATCCGACATCCTCGTCTACTTCTCACTCATCGTTCCCTTCTGCACTTAAAACTGAAACCGTAGCTGCACCCTTCACGAACGCCAACTACCACTTCCCACCTTCATCTTCTTGCGAAGATAGAGAGAGAGAAGACAGAGAAAAGAAAGAACAACGAAGATAGAGAGAGAGAGAGAGAGAGAGAGAGAGAGAGAGAAAGAAGAATTACGTTCTGAGGCGCACAAGGAATTAGGGTTCAGTGTATACCCTCTCTGCGTTTTCAAGCTGGACCGGGTCAAGGCCCATTCAGCAGTAAGTATACAGTACCTCTCAAGAAAAGATTGGGTCAGTTTTTCTGTTTTACAATCTGGGCCTATTATTTTTTCTATCTACACCACCACAATTCATAGAATACACCAACAAATTGTTATCTTAGAGCATAGTTACGTTCTTGGGGAATCAAGAAAAATCTGAGAAACACAAGAGTGTGTGAGGTGTGTGATTTTTGTGAGTTTTAGTCAGAGTGACAGATTCTTGGGTTAAAGGGACACAGTGTGTGAAACAGTTTTAGACCTTAACCATGGCAGGAAATTTACCCACAAACATACCTAAACTAGATAGCAAAAGCTATGACAGATGGTGTATTCAAATGGAGGCAATCTTAGGCTTCCAAGACCTCCTTGAAATTGTGTGTAACATCCGCAAAATAATTAATAGAATTATTTGGATGTTAGCCCAATTGAATTATTTTAGTACTTGACTGGTAAATTTATTGAGTGCTAAAATTATTTATTGGTTGTCATCGGATCGTTAATCGGATAATACGGGTCAAGGAAGTTTTGGAATCGAAATAAGAGATTTCGATCAATATGGTAATTGGACCACGTTACCACTTATATATTAATAAATATATATGTGTGTGTGTGTGTGTGTGTGTGTGTGTGTGTGTGTGTGTGTGTGTGTGTGTGTGAGAATTAAAAAGAAAGAAAAGAAAGAAAGGTACGCGAGAGAGAGAAGAGAAACAGAGGGAAGAAAGGAGAAAAGAAAGAAGAGGAAAGAAGAAGAAAGAAGAAGAGAAGGAAGAAGAAGGGTGAGGCCAACTCACCAAAAATCAAGCATCATCATCACCTCACCTCCATGGATGCTTCCCATAAGCTTGGTAAGCTTCTCATCCATTTTCCCCTATTTTGAGCAATTCGAATTTTAAGAGAAAAATGCGATGTTTGAGGTTTGTATCTCAAATGGAAGATTATGGTATTGATTAGTTCTCCTTAAGGGTTAGATTGTTGATTGGGTAACTCAAATCGCTAAAGTTTTCGTTAATTTTAGAGAATCAAGATTTTGGGATTATGGGTGAATAGTGATTCAAGAGGTTAGGGATGATGAACAGTGATTCTTAACGATTGATTATTTATGAATGATTAGGAACGAAGCTAAGGAGGATTGAACGCGAATTGGAGCTCGAATCGAAGTTTGAAGCGGATTGGTGATTAGGGTTCGAACGGCGGGATTTCGAGAAATTCGGTATTTTGGCCAAAGAGATGTCTCGGGATCGAGCGGAAAGATTGGAAGCGGATTTGGGCGTCGTCGGAGCGTGGAAGTTTATGCGGGGATTGTTCGTGTTGTTATGTGGAGATTTTGAAGTCTCGGTGATTTCGGGCCGGTATCGGCTCTCGCTTCAAGGGTGAGTTTTACTCACGCTTAGGATGTTTTCGTTTTACAATGAATTTCACGTGATTTGATTTCGAAAGATTTTGACTTAAAAACCGTTATTTCGGAATATGTCGTATTTTGGAAAAATCCGTTTTGATTGGATTGATTGATTGTGTGGTTTGTATTGGGTCTATTGTATTGGTTGTCAAATCTGTTTTCGATCGGAACGAGAATCGGAATTGAGCGGAATAGCGGTTTTCGCGCGAAACCGCCAAAATTCTGCAGCATCAGGTCTCCATCGCGTCGCGACCTCCCTCCTTCGCGTCGCGACCATGCTTCAATTTGCAACGAAAGTGTTTCTGACTGTTTTCGCGTCACGACGGTTTGCAGATTTTCAACAGTTTTTCACTGATTTTGTTTTCGCGATATCTTTTGATCCGGGAACCCGATTGAGGTGTTCTAAGATGCGTTGGAAAGCTTATTCAGATGCCTAACTGAATATTCTATTTTTAAGGTAAAACTGAACTATTTTGGAGTTGTAAATTGTGTTCGAAAAGCGGTAAATTAGTACCCGAGAGAGAACTTAATCTTTTTCTTAATCGAAACTGAATGTTCGAGTATTGGTATGAATGTAAACGGACCTTGAGTTCATATGATTGTAGATATATGTTTATATATCGAGTTGGATGACGACCCATTGTTCGACATACTAGGCGGGGCAGTCATGATCCCCCACCCTAGGCTCCGTGTCAATAGGAGAATGTACTATTGGTAAGGGGGTTCACCGGGATTAGCACTGGATTGCAGTCGGTGTTATGTCATGAGTTTGTTGTACGTACACCGGGGTTAGCACTTTATTGCAGTCGGTGTCGTACTGTGCGATACACCGGGGTTAGCACTTTATTGCAGTCGGTGCCGCACTTTGTTTGTTCACGTTCACCGGGGTTAGCACTTTATTGCAGTCGGTGTCGTGTTAATTTAAAAAGGATTATTAATTGAGCCGAGAGAGTTAGTAGGGGTCTCGGTAGAACTCACTGAGATTGTATCTCACTGTTTAAATGTTGTTGTTTTACAGAGACACAGGGGCAGCGGAAATCCAAGAGGCACGAGTAGGTTGGGCTCGGGCGACTATTGATGACTTAGCATTTATGCTTAAGTTATTTGTTATTTCCTTTGCTGTCTATGTATCGCAACACCATGACTTTAGTATTATGTTTTCTTCCGCTTTCTTGTATGATGTTGAATACTTTAGTAGCTGACAGTGTATGGTCTGAGTACCGTATGGTCTTGTTTGTAAATAAGATTGTTTTATTTTTAATCAGCGAAAAATTCATAGTGGTATTCAGTGTCTGAGCAGGAAATAATATCTCTGATGTGTTATTAATGTGCACTTGGGTATTTTTAATAAATAGAAATACCGGGGTGTTACAGTTGGTATCCGAGCAGTTCGACCTAGTCGGACTTAGTTTAGGGTTGAGTCGATTCCTTGTTTGTCCTGGTTGTGATTACACTTGTGATGCTAAGAGACATTGAGCCTGATCAACTTAATACTTAGTGCATCATACGCGGAATTATGGTAGGATGATCAAGACGCAGTCCTCGACCAAGACCGGAGTCTCCAACCGGTGCATCCTCAGGAAAGGTGGCATGACGGTGGGAGAATACACCGCTAAGATGAAGGATCAAGAGAAGATCTGTGATTACATTGCTAGACTTAGAGTTATCATTAATGCAGTGGGATTGAATGGTGAACAACTCACAAATCAGCACATGTGGTTATTTGTTCAAGTTTAATGGAGCCCCAATCTCATGGAGCTCCAAGAAACAGAGTGTAGTGGCACTATCTAGTTGTGAGGCTGAATATGTAGCAGGCTCAGCTGCTGCTTGCCAAGCTATCTGGCTTGATTCTCTAATGGAATAACTACTGCTAAGGGGAAAACAATCAATCAGGCTACTGATTGATAACAAGTATACACAATCGCAACAAGTAATATAATGATAAGTAAAGATCTTTCCCACGGAGATTGTTGAGTTTACTTCTATATTTAAATTAGTAATTTAGCTAGTGAGAAAAACAAGTAACAAATACAAGTTGTCAACAAGTAATGTCATTGTGATTAACATAAATGTAAATAAACAAGTACGAAAGTTCAAGAGTTGATAAAGTGAGTTGGATTGCTCTTTGCTAAGTAATTTCTCAGTAGTGAAGCGCTTTAGCGTTAGACGCTGTAGCGTTAAGCGCTGTAGCGGTATGGCAGCGTGCTTTTCAGTCACTGTCGCCAGGGTTATGTTACAAGACTCCTATGTCTAGGCTCTAAATAAGTTTTACCCCTGTATAATAAAGAACTTACAGCTTTTACCTTATGAACTATTGCTCCCCTATGTCTAGAGTTAAGCACAAATTGTCTAAATGTCTTTAAACAACCTTTCATTCAAATCAACCCTTGAGTTCTATTCATAGACCATGTCTGTACCTACGAATCTACTTATTTCAGTTGGCCATTCCCAAAACAAGTTTGAAAGCATTAAAGAACAAGGGTTGAAACACAAAACATCATAACGTTATATTGCTAATACTAAAGAGTCATTACAAAGCTTAAAACAATCCAACTACCAAGTGTTTAGCTCATGATGAGCATCATCAACATAATACAAACCAAAAAGCTCATATTACCGAAAATGAAAAGAAGAAGCAAGGTTGCAAAAGATGCACGTAGTGGCCTCCTTCTCATGTGACGGGTTGCTGACGCTACAACATCGCTTCACAGCGCTGGAAATGATAATCTTCTCTTGGAAAAACAAAATCTTAAAGTGGAGGATCAATGGAGGAGAAGGGTGTCACATTTTCCTCTCCAAAAACTCTCCTTATTCTGAATTCTAAGTTGTGAGGAAGATGAAGTTGTGAGATAGATATTATCCACATCTCATAAAGTAGATATTTACAAAAAGGTGACAATGACATCTTTCAATAAGAATGTTCCAAGTGTCCTATTTGTCATTAAAAAGCTTCCACAAATTCTGAACAGCAAGGGATAAGTATGATGACTCATCAAATAGTAGTAGGCTCCAAAAGTGTCCAGCTAGCTGTCCCACCGACATATAGCGCTATAGCGCTTACCGCTGCCTAGCGTCTACCGCTGCAGCACTCAAGCAAAACATCAATATATTCACAAAGGCACCAAATGTGTCAAATGATAACAAATTAGCTCATAAGCCTTCTTTCCTCTAAATAACTAATATTTACTTAATAAAGCACGAATATTACTTGAGAACTTGTGTTGATTTAAGTGATAAGAGCATAAATAACACATCTAAATATGAGTTATCACACCCCCAAACTTAAACCATTGCTTGTCCTCAAGTAATGACGCTTGACAAAGAACAAACAACACAACAACAATGAAACAATTACATAGATTAACTGCACAAACAAGACAACAACAATATCTTTTTCTAAAAAAAAATTATTATTATTACTTCAGAACTCGCATTTGTTTAAGTCTAGAAAGCATAAATAACTCTTATAGATAAGAGTTATCACACACACCCAAACTTAAACAATTGCTTGTCCTCAACGAATGACACTTTATAAAGACAAACAAACAAACTTAAAATAGAACAATAACAGCATAGAAAGACAAGGTCAGTTGCATCCCTAAATCAAATAATTTTTTAAAAATGTTCTTAGTGGGCCAAACTTTCAGATTCACATCCAACACACACACACGCCATTGCTTTTCACAACATATAAAATTATTACTGCTCAATTGTGAGTGTGTGACTACTAGGCTTAGTTTAGGAGAGTAGACTAACAACTTCACAAAAGACTTGAGGGGCTTCAAAGCACAACAAAGGGCTTGATTAGGCATTTAAGATCTTTGGCTAGTGCACTAACTATTGATTTGGTGATTTCTCAGCGCTATAGCGTTAGATGCTATAACATTGGTTACTTGATGAACATATTCAGCTGCAATGCCCTCGTTACTGAACTGCTTATTTGCATTTCTATCTTTTTTTTTATTTTTTTCTTTTCTTCTCTTTTTCTTCTTTTTTTATATGCATTTTTGGAACAGTTCAGCATTTGTTTCAGGCAATTGCAGTTTTTTACATGACCATTTGTACACTTTGGGTCCTATTGCACTGACCATCCTATAATCTTCATACCTAGCCTTAATATAACCGATGCAACCCCAAACTTAGCTTCAAATGCTACTCTCAATTTTTAGTAAAAACTTGACTAAACCTTATCATTTTTAGCTAATTAGATTCCTTGCTAAGCCTAGAGTTTTGTGTAGAAGCAGCAATAAGACTAGTCATTGTTCAAACATGGCTACTCTACTCAAAACACATAATCATCATTAAATTTAGCCCAGGAAGAAACATATTCTATTATTGAAAAACTAGGAATTGCAACTGATCATGCTTTTTCTTCAACAAACATAACATTAAATACATAACATTAACATTTCACATATAACATTAAACACATTTAAGGTCCTCCCCCCAACTTAAGAAAAATCAGTGTCTCCACTTCTCATGCAGTTCTAATGGGAGAGGCCTATGACTAAAACTCAACAGAATTAAAAACAACAGAAATAAAAACTTTAAACATATTGTTATATACAAGAACAGACGCTATAGCGCCTAACAGGTTTATTGAAAATAGACAAACAACATTTTTTTTATTATTTTTTTTAAAGAAGGGTTAGAGTACTGTTTTCTAACCCAGATTTGAGCCTATTGCTTGCTCTGGTGGGCACTGTGGTGGCTCTGCTACTGGATTTTTTTCTTTCCTGCCGCTATATCGCTAGGCGTTGTAGCCTTATTCTGGGGATCCTCTGCTTCTTTGTAAGCTTTCACCTCAGCCAGCTTTTCTGCTGCTTCCCTCTCTGCTGAAAGATCAGGAGTATTCTCCTCAGATGCAACTTTTTGCGGGGACTAGGCTTTAGGCGCTGTAGCATCAGCCGCTATAGTGCTAACTGGCACTTCTTCTTGTGGAGGGTCATCTGCCAACTTGGTCCCAGGGTTTCTCCTTTGGTGGCTTCTTTTCCCACTTCACAAAATTCACTCCTGCACAAAAGAAAAATTAAAAACACAAAATTGTTAGTTTAAGAACCTTGGGTTGCCTCCCAAGAGCGCTTGCTTTAAAAGTCTTCAGCCAGACTAAGTCTTGTTGGTAGGTATCTTTGACTAATGGCGGCTCTAGTGTAGGAGAGGGGACCCAATCATTTGTTACAACATAATTAGGTTCCTCCACAACAGATTTAGGCACCCTTGACCTCTTTTTGGCCACCATTTTTGTTCTTACAGCTTTCTTTGGTGCTACAGCAGATGTTGCAGCACTGCCTTCTGATACTGATGTTGTAGCGCCACTTGTGACAGCATTCATTCTCTGCACTTTAGTTTCCAATAGCATTGGTGGTTGCTCTGTGGAAGACTGAGCTTTTGGTGGATTTTGTTCTTTTGTGAGGTTGAGATGATTTTTGTTTTGGTGAGGGAAGTTTCTGGAAGATAGGAACTTGTGTGGAGGGGGTTGTTTTGGAAGTGAAGAAGGTATTTGAATAAGGTTTGATGGTTTGGCTTGAGGTAAGGATAGATTTATGGCTGGAACTGTGAGAATTTGGAGGTGTTATAGATGGAGGGGATGGTTCTTTGGTTGGTGATGGTTTAGGTGAAGGTGTGGTGGAAAGGTTTTGGGTGGGTGGTGTGATTTGATACTTCCCTCTTCTTTCTTATTATGCTCTCCTTCATCTTTCTCATCATCTTCCTTTTAACCACGTTCTCAACACCTCAGCTACGAGTGCTATAGCACATGGTGCTACAGCATCAGAATTCCGCATAATTGACAGCACATACATACCACAAGTCTTCTTATTCATACCTGCAATAGTAAAAACAAAAACACATAGAAAACATAATTAGTCTTAAAAATCTGGGTTGCCTCCCAGTAGCGCTTTGTTTAAGAGTCCTTAGCTAGACTTGACATTCAAAACCCAAGTTAGGGTGGATAATAGGACAAGATGAAAATATCATCCTTTCGCTTTCTCCTTTCCCCTATTTTATGGCCTACGAATTTGGGGAGGTTTTGGAGGTGATTTGGCGAAATCGTGAATTATGTGATCAAATTGATGATTGAATCATGCTTAGGAACGAAGCTAGGAGCGGATTGAACGCGATTGGAAGCTCGGAACGAAGTTAGGAGCGGTTCGGTGTTGTTTGGGTTCGATTCGGTGATTTTGACATATCGGTGATTTCGGCTCGGCAACGACTCTCGCTTCAAGGGTGAGTTTTACTCACGTTTAGGTTTATTCCGTTTTGAAATGAATTGTGTGATTTGTTTTCGACTATAAGCTTTTGGGATAGGAGTTCCCCGTCTTTTGAAAAAATTGAAGCTCATTTTGCGGAGGGATATTTTCGTCAATTACCAAGGGTTGAGTCTCAATTGTCACATGACTCTTTTCATACCTTACCCTTGGTTTTTCTTTCTTGTCACTGTTTTTGAAGTTTTCTTTTTCTACAACTACAAAAAAAATTGTTTTTTTCCACTATTTCCAAATGACCATATTCAAGCTCATACTCTACATTCTCTTTTTCTTCCTCTTGCTCAACCAATTCAGTAGATTCAATGGATTGAGCAAAAATTTCTTTAAAATCAGAGTTACCCAAATGATAACAATCATCTTCAAACTCTACACTTTTTTCTTTCTTTTGCTCAACCACCTCTTCAACACAACTCTTTTCTTCTAGCTCAACCACTTCTTCAACACAACTCTCTTCTTTTAGATGCTCCATTATAGTCTTAAAGTGAGCCTCTATATTCTTACATGAAGCTTCAAAATTGTCATTATCCACTTTGCTATCTTCAAGGAATTGAGCTAAGAGTTCTTTTAGATTAGAGTTGTCCTCATGTGATCCTTCGGTTTGAGCTTGAGAATATGAATCTTGCTCATGCACAACATTTTCCATGCCATAATCCAAATTTTGGGATGTCATGGGTATGAAATTTGTCTCATAACAGCCCCTTTCATATTCACTCCCATGGAAATCATAGTTGACAAATTGTTGTTGAGCATTCCTTGCTTGCATGGAGTAAAAATTCCAACGGTCCATGGCATAAAGTGGAATATTATTTTCAACTAAACACAAATAACAACAAAGAGAAACACACTACACAAAACACAATACAAAATAAAAAAATTTGCTGGAAAAACAGAACACACTAAGCAAAATAATCTAAACTCACTAAACTTACTAACTAAACAATAGAAACTAACTTTCACAATCCCCGGCAACGGCGCCAAAAACTTGTTGTGCGAAAAGGTGATGTGCAAGTATACACAATCGCAACAAGTAATATAATGATAAGTAAAGATCGTTCCCACGGAGATTGTTGAGTTTACTTCTATATTTAAATTAGTAATTTAACTAGTGAGAAAAACAAGTAACAAATACAAGTTGTCAACAAGTAATGTCATTGTGATTAACATAAATGTAAATAAACAAGTAAAGAAAGTTCAAGAGTTGATAAAGTGAGTTGGATTGTTCTTTGCTAAGTAATTTCTCAATAGTGAAGCGCTTTAGCGTTAGACGCTGTAGCGTTAAGCGCTGTAGCGGTATGGCAGCGTGCCTTTCAGTCACTGTCGCCAGGGTTATGTTACAAGACTCCTATGTCTAGGCTCTAAATAAGTTTTACCCCTGTATAATAAAGAACTTACAACTTTTACCTTATGAACTATTGCCCCCCTATGTTTAGAGTTAAGCACAAATTGTCTAAATGTCTTTAAACAGCCTTTCATTCATATACACCATTGAGTTCTATTCGTAGACCGTTTGTACCTACGAATCTACTTATTTCAGTTGGCCATTCCCAAAACAAGTTTGAAAGCATTAAAGAACAAGGGTTGAAACACAAAACATCATACTGTTATATTGCTAATACTAAAGAGTCATTACAAAGCTTAAAACAATCCAACTACCAAGTGTTTAACTCATGATGAGCATCATCAACATAATACAAACCAAAAAGCTCATATTACCGAAAATGAAAAGAAGAAGCAAGGTGCAAAAGATGCACGTAGTGGCCTCCTTCTCATGTGACGGGTTGCTGACACTACAACATCGCTTCACAGCGCTGGAAATGATAATCTTCTCTTGGAAAAACAAAATCTTAAAGTGGAGGATCAATGGAGGAGAAGGGTGTCACGTTTTCCTCTCCAAAAACTCTCCTTATTCTGAATTCTAAGTTGTGAGGAAGATGAAGTTGTGAGAGAGATATTATCCACATCTCATAAAGTAGATATTTACAAAAAGGTGACAATGACATCTTTCAATAAGAATGCTCCAAGTGTCCTATTTGTCATTAAAAAGCTTCCACAAATTCTGAACAGCAAGGGAGAAGTATGATGACTCATCAAATAGTAGTATGCTCCAAAAGTGTCCAGCTAGCTGTCCCACCGACATATAGCGCTATAGCGCTTACCGCTGCATAGCGTCTACCGCTGCAGCATTCAAGCAAAACATCAATATATTCACAAAGGCACCAAATGTGTCAAATGATAACAAATTAGCTCCTAACCCTTCTTTCCTCTAAATAACTAATATTTACTTAATAAAGCACGAATATTACTTGAGAACTTGTGTTGATTTAAGTGATAAGAGCATAAATAACACATCTAAATATGAGTTATCAATGGCCAACTGTCCCTAGGTGAGTGACTCTTCAAACCTATATTTTATGGTAGGCGCCGAAATTTGTGACTTGCATGTGCCTTCATGACTAAGCATGACGTCATCAGCTGAGTGTTTGAGCATCTTGATGTTCTAGGATTTCTTCAAGCATTGTAGTCTGTTTTGAGTGCAAGTGCATTGTTGAGTTGCTAATGCAAATTCAAGTTCTTTGAAGGAATTTGCTCACAGATTTGACATCATTATTTGGTAATGCTACTGCCTCTACCCATTTGGACACATAATCCACACAGCTACTAAGATATATAATTTGCCAAAAGAGGTTGGAAAAGGTCCCACGAAATCCGTTCCCCATACATAGACATGATATACCATCTTTTAAGAAAACAAGTCGAAATCCGGTTTTCGGTCTGGTTCCCGTTTTTCGGCAGTTTTCTGTATGATTCTGGGTTTTTGGCCGGTTCAACTCCCAGTTCTGATACTGGCCAGTTTTCAAATCCAACAGGACCAGACAAGGGTCCGATTCCCGATTCAATCGGTCGAATCAAGATATTTAAAATTATTATTTCCGGCGGATTTATTTTAAATAAAAAAAATATATTATTTTTTTTTAAAAAAAAAACCGCCGGAAATTTAAAAAAACCGCCGAAAATGTCGCCGGAACATTTCCGGCGGATTTTTTTAAATTTCCGGCGGATTTTTTTTTTAAAAAAACTTTTCCGGTGGATTTATTATAAATAAAAAAAATTATTATTATTATTATTATTATTATTATTATTATTATTATTATTATTATTATTATTATTATTTTTTTAAAAAAACCGCCGGAAAGATCCTGCAGCAGCAATATTTAAATATGCATTATACGAAACAATATTTAACATTTTAGTGAAAATGAATGTCTGCAAAAACACTCATCAGTATCAATAATATCACAAGCACCTTTCAAGCAAAGCACGTTGAAATAAGTGTCAATAAACTTATAAGTGGACAACCATGCTTAGATGCTCTATCATCCATTACACATAAGTACATATCTAAAATATATGGAGAAAAATGAACAAAAAACCAACATAAAGATAGTCAGAAAAGAATATTTGGATTCCAAAAGGCATTAGCTGCAAAAATCATTTGACAGTGACACTGTTATTTGACAGTGACACTGTTATTTATCCAGAAGCAATAATATTAAATCAAACTAGGATAAAAGAGAACACAAGAAAATAACAAGACAACAACAAAGAACCTGCAACAACAATAATACTAAATCAAACTAGGATTAGAGAGAACACAAAAAAATAATAAGACAACAGCAAAGAACCTGCAGCAGCAATATTTCTAAAGCAAACTAGGTTCAAGCTTGTAGGTATATCTTGGTTCAATAAAAGATCCTGCAGCAGCAAGACCTAACATTTTCATCTACGAAAGAACAAAATCAATGTAGCAAAACAAGATTCACAATCTTTAAGCTGGGAAACACGAACAAAAACTTGGGATTCCCAATCTCACAGAGCTTGTATTCTTTTTAAATAATCATCCGAGCAAGATTTGATTAACATGAGTTACACATAAATAATTGGTACACATTGCATAAAAGGAGAGGAATCGAAATAGAAAACTTACACGAACCTTACTGGAGATCGAGGTTGTAGAGGGCGACAGAGAGCGATGTCGTAGCGAAAGATGGAGAGCAGGTCGAACAGAGCGAGGGAGAGCAGGACGACCATCGATGGAGAATACGTTGCAGAGAGAGCGAGGTCGCATAGAGAGAGCGAGGTCGCATAGAGAGAGCGAGGAGTTCTGTCGCAAGCGGTGGAGAGAGTAGGTTGTAGGGAGAGCGGTGAAGGAAACCAATTTTGAACAAAAACAAAAAGGGTTTTGAGTCTGAGAGGGAACAAAAAGGCTCCACCAAAAAAATGAGAGATATTAGAGGGGGTTTTAAAACCCCTTTAGATCGAATGAAAATTTTTGTAGGCAGTGTCATTTTATAATTATTTTGGGGAGGTTTTAAAAACCTCTGCAAAATAACCCCTCAATATGATTGTTTTTTTTAGTGTAAAAACAAGCGCTGACAGCTGGCAGAAGAGATCTATGTCTAAAGAGGCAAAGCCATAAAGGGAACCACAGTACCAGCTCTAACAACTGTTCTTAAAGTTTCCAACTTCAAATAGAGGGATATATGATTTGTCTTAGTGAACAAAGAAGATCTGATTTAAGTGATTATGTTTTTCTTTAAGGAAAAATAAACTAATATAAGGAATATAAGGAATAAAAAGAAGAACTGATTACAACTACATGAAATGAAAAGAGAATTCATACAATTCGAACAATGATAAAATATGCAAAATAATTTTCTAGAGTGGTCTCTATCACAAACTAACAAAAGCTGTGATATAGCTGTCGCATAGCCCAGCTGTGATATATAGTCCAACTGTGTAAGGCTAAAAAGTTGAAATTCTGCCTTTTTTCATATATTAATAATAGAGCCTATCAGTTACCTTTGATGCATGAAATGCAAAATTCAAATATTAGGACAAAGATACAAAATATCAAATTTTTATTAATAAAATCTATTAATTAGACATAGTATAATTTTAATTTTTAAACATATTCGCTCCAGCAACAAATATTTGCTATGCAAACTCCCACTTCTATTGCTAAAGTATAGATGAAAAAAAATTGCAATTGCAAAGTCATATATTGTACGAACAACATTTCAATGTGTTTGCATAAAATTTGCACTAATTCTATATCTGTTCCGTAGGTGATCATTTTTACTAAACCCATTTACTAAAGCAACACAATTAAGGATGTCAACGGGGCGGGGCGGGCACGGGTATCTCACTACCCGAACCCGTCCCGTTTATTATAAATGGGCCCCGGACCCGCCCCAGACCCGCATGGGTACCCGCTTAGCGGGTCTTAAACGGGTACTTGTAAATTAATAAAAAAAAAAACTTTTAAAAATAAAATTTGAAATACCATAGAAAATTAATTTTTTCAACACTATTTTTTTGATTCAATTATATAAAAAATTACGCATTTCGTTATGCATTTATCTTATTAACTATTTATTAACATATAATTGTTAATGAATGGAGATAAAAAACTAGAATTATGATAATAGAAACCTGAAAAATAACAACTAAACATTATCCAAAATATTAGGATAAAAGATACAACAGAATGTGAATAAACATCCACTTAAACAACAACAACAATAGAATGTGAATAAACATCCACTTAAACAACAACAATAGATGATAAATAAACATCCACTTAAACAACTATATTTACTAACGGATACGGGTACCCGCGGGTACGGGTACCCCGCTACCCGGACCCGCCCCGTTTATTGACGGGCAGTCAAAGTATCTGTTTATTTGGCCCGCGGGTACCCGTTTGACTACCCGCCCCAGACCCTTGGCGGGTTTTACCCGCGGGTCCGAGTTTTTTTGCCACCCCTAAACACAACTGAATGTCTCATACATATATCTTATCTATTCTGATTAGTGTTTACAAAATGAATCATTCATGTCACTTTTATTTTTTACTTGCCAACTTTATATTCAAAAAATATAAACCCTATGGCCACTTACACTCCACTATCTCAAAGTTGCCTTTCACTCTTGGTAGGGGTTGCCCGGTTGATAACAATAACCAGAAATAGGCAAACTATGTTACGACACTAATTGATTGGTTAAATATTATTGCTAACTATTAATGTCATATTGTCATGTTTTGAAGGGGATACAATGTTGTCTGGGGTAAGATTCAGACTAATTAAATTCATCAGTAATATGTTCACGGGGTAAGGTTCAGACTAATTAAATCGTTTACTTTAAATTTGTCTTTATTTTCACTAATTAGTTTTGGACTAATTAAATTCTGTCTGAGTCCATTCATAGAAAGAACACCATAGTATCCGTGCACGGGTATACTGCTAGTAATAAATAAATTGATGCCAATAATCCGCCTACAAAATTACCAGACTGCCCTCCAATCATTTTTTGCGTTTGTGATCCATTTTTCAAAAGTTGGAGCCAAATTTCAAATTTCAAAAACAATATTCCTTTATTTCTTCCACTCCATCACTTTTGTTTCCACGCTCTCTCTCCACAGGTTTACTCTTTTTTTCTTTTTCTCCATTCTCTATCCACATTGCAGTGCCCATTACTTTTCCATTGCTTCTCTCTCCTTCTCATTGCTGAAATTTAAATATAAATACTTTATCACGTTAATATCAATTTATCCAATACCTTTCGAGTCATAACCCATCCTTCCTCGCCGTTGAACCTGACCAAATCCGCTACCTCCACACCACCCACACTCCCGACTTCCTCTGCCTCGCTGAAACCTCCGGAATCTGGCCTGAACTCCGTAGCTTCTCCGATTCCTCCCTCTCCATCACCAACACACCCTCCTCCTGGAAAGGAACCTGCCAAACCTCTCACGATTTCCCTCTTTCCTTCTCTTATAAGAAAGGAAAAGTTAAACCCGCTTCTTCTTTCGACGATTCCCTGTGATCTCCCTCTCTCTTAAAGTAATGGCGGTCAATTAGGAAGGAACCAAAAGCCTTGGTCAAGAGTCATGTCAGTTCCGAATGAGGAAAGCTTGTCACCACATTCAGAGATTTCATCTCATTTTTTCAGGGATCTCCTCGATTCCATTATAGTTGATGTGTATCTAGCTCAAACTCAAGTAAACCAAGCAAAGACAACAGAATGAGGATTTTGAAGTAAGTTTCTTCATTTTTTCTTCCATTTTGCTCCATCATTATTCATCATTCATTCTCCCCTTTTCTACAGCTGTTACCTACCACATAGAAACGAAAATGAACCCCCCCCTCTCATGAAGCAACTCACAATAAACCAAATCTTTGACATCAAAAGAGAACTTCAGGTTAGTCTTTTGCTCCTTCACTCTTCTTCTATATTCACTCTCACAAAAAAGTTGACTTCGATTTCAGCTTAGGAAAATGGAGCACTGCTTTCATGTTGCTTGCTTTTTGTCCTATACCACTGTTTTTCCTTTATTTTTTGAGAAGCTTCGATTTCAGCTTCAGAATGGAACACTACTTTCATGTTGTTTGCTTTTTATCACAACACTGATTTACCTTTATTCATTGCCTCCAATGTTGCTAGCTTTTTGTACCTTCATGTTGGATTTAGCAGCTGTTTCTTGCAGGAAGACAATATCTGTTTTTCCTTGCCTTTTGGACCTCAAGTGTTATCGCTACCTTAGTTAGAATGACTACTTGTTTAACAAAGAAATAATATTTATCTTCAATGTGCAGTTATTTGCTAATTTACTGTCTTCATTTCTAAATGCATAAATTATGCAGCTTTTTTAAAACCATTAACCATTGATGTTCTGTTCACAGGTTTATCATCTGATGGTGCTTTAGTGGATTTGAAAGCTTCTCCTGAATTCAAAGTAAGATTTTTCTTTTGCTTTGAAGTGTATAGAAAGACTCTCCATTTGGTTTCTCATTTTTTTTCATTTGCTTTACTCATGACTTACAATTACAATGTTTTAGTTCTTCAGATACAAAAACATTTTTCTATTAGCATTTCAAGTCATATTGAATTGCTAAAAGCCCCAAACTTACATAGTTCTACCTAAGCCTATCATGGTTTTCTTTGTTGATATTTACTTCGTGTCCATAAAATGGAGTTTGTTAGTTTATTTATTTTTGTTGAGTACACTGCAAAAAGTCTCGTTGAGTGGGTCTCTGTTAGTGTCTTAGTTCAATTTCAACTTGCCTAAAGTAAGTTATTTTAAATATTTTCTATTTTTTCAGTTGTACTTGGTAGATGACCCTTTAATAGGGTGGCCCTACACCGATGAATTATATTTATCCTATTCAAAATCGAATAATATAAATATAATTCATTCTACAAACATTTCAACACTATTTTTTTTAAACAAAGTATTCTTCACTGCGAGAGTGAGTAGATTAATCTTTCGAGTTATTAGAAATCAATTTAAAATGTTAACCTCTTCCAAAAAATGTTATTTCATACATTTTTTTTAGTTACACATTTTTTCTATTTTAGAGTTGGCAGTCGTATTGTCAAACCCATCAATTTTTTTATTGATTATTTTTTTATTTTTAAATTTTTTTTGTTACCATGTCTTTGGTGGGTAGATTTCATCGGCTTTGCCGATGACTAATCTACGTCGGGGAACCTGGCTGGTCATGAGTACCAGACTTTTTCGGTCCGTGCGGTTCTACCCTCCGAATAGAGTTTTTGCCACACCCAAGTAAAATGCAATTTTGACACTAACTCCACGTTGTCCAGCCTAGTAAACCATAAGTATCTCTAATATTACACGAAGGCGCATTAGGGAGGAAAGCAATAGGGGGTGTGTATTGTTGCCAATCACTACAAAAAAAACATTAATTAGCGACGGATTTTAGCGACGGATTGGAAATCCGTCGCTAAAATCAAAATTAGCGACGGAAATGCACAATATTAGCGACGGATTGAAAATAAGGTATTTAGCGACGGAAATTGGCTAAATTAGCGACGGAATTAACATGGCGCGAAAATTGAAAAAAAAAATTGAATTAGCGACGGAAATCCGTCGCTAAATCCGTCGCTAATCTTTGGAAAATTGTGCCACTGACCGTTGCAGTTGATTTGACACGTGACCAGAGTTAGCGAGGGAAATCCGTCGCTAAATCCGTCGCTAACTGTTAATTTTTTTTTTATAAACCCGAATTCTTTCTTTCCTCTTTCATTTCTTCCTCTTCCTCTTTCATTTCTTCCTCTTCTCCGTTTTTTCCTCTTCCTCTTTCATTTCTTCCTCTTCCTCTTTCATTTCTTCTTACCACCACCACCATCATCTTCTCCCTTCAACACCACACCACCACCACCACCACCACCACACCATCCTCTTTCATTTCTTTCTCTTCCTCTTTCATTTCTTTTCCTTCTCCATTTTCCTCTTCCTCTTTCATTTCTTCTTACCACCACCATCATCATATTTTCCCTTCAACACCACACCACCACCACCACACCACCCTCTTTCATTTCTTCCTCTTCCTCTTTCATTTCTTTTCCTTCTCCATTTTCCTCTTCCTCTTTCATTTCTTCTTACCACCACCATCATCATCTTCTCCCTTCAACACCACACCACCACCATCACCACCACACCATCCTCTTTCATTTCTTTTCCTTCTCCATTTTCCTCTTCCTCTTTCATTTTTTCTTACCACCACCACCACCACCATTATCTTCTCCCTTCAATACCACACCACCACCACACCATTTTTTTCTTCCCTTATCTCCCCAACCCTTAATCTCTCCCTCTCTCTATCTGAGAATAGTTTTTTTTTTTAAAAAAATGAGGTTAGCGACGGATTTTAGCGACGGAAATCCGTCGCTAACTTTGGTCAGTGTCAGTGTCAAATCAACTGCAACGGTCAGTGGCACAGTGTTTTTAGCGACGGATTTTAGCGACGGATTTTCCGTCGCTAATTTTAGCGTCGGATTTTATTCCCTCGCTAACCATTAGCGACCAGCTTTTTAGCGACGGAATTGGTCCGTCGCTAATTCCGTCGCTAACAGTCATTAGCGAGGGAAAAACAGGCATTAGCGAGGGAAAAATCCGTCGCTAATACGCTGTTTTTTTGTAGTGAATTTTAGTCCAACAAAGGCTTTGTGTTAACAAAATATAAGCCTATTTTCATTCAAATTTCCGTTAAATGAATCTTGCAACAACAAATCTATTTCATCATCAAATCTGTTTTTACACACAAATAATCCATTATATATTGGTGTAGTAGAAGAGGAAGAAGTAAGAAAAAAAGAGGAAGAAGAAAAAAAATGTTTAGTTAGCTGAAAAAATTGCTAGGAATAAGAAGGGGTAGGAGATCTAATCGCCTCTCTCAAAATTGTCCTACCCAACAAAAACAACACTCATCTTTTATGAGGACCTCCAGCCTCACTAACAGACCCTCACCGACTAGATATGTTCCTGAAGACCCGCACATAGCATCCTCCACTTTCCAACGCTCACGGTCTGTATCGTTTCGTCCTTTGTACATGACACCTCCACCATCTGAGTCCCCTCCACCACCGGAGTTATCTTCACCACCGGAGTTGCATTTATTACCTTCGTCAGCTCGTCTCTCGTTGTCACTTGAACTGTCGCCGTCATCCACGCTGTCACTTCTGCTAACGCCGTCACCCATGCTATCGCTCCCGGTGCCTTCACGAAGACCACCACCCCAAGGAGGAATTTTCCTGGAAAACTTAGTTGTTTTCTGGGATATGGAGAACTGCAGGGTCTCCAGAAGATTTATCCCGATGATGGTTTACCATCAGCTCTACCAGAATCTGAGTGCTGCTCTCGCTGGGAGAATCAGATTTCAAAAGCTGCTTGTTAAAGGGTTTAGCGCGGCTGGGTTTCTAGGTTTCGATGCGCAGACAATACAAGCACTGAGAGATAATTTTATTGAATATACAGACACCTTGAGAAGTACGTTTTATATAAAATATTTATATTTTATAGTATTTTATAATAATCTTTGATTTTCATCCCTAACTTATTATATTTGTGTGATCTTTCTTTTTTTTCTTAAGAGGAAGATACTGATCCTGTGGGTTTGATTATAATAAGTGGTGATATAGACTACCAGGGGCCAATGGTCCAAGTTCGAAGTTTTGGCCACATTACAATTAATATCTCCTCTGCCAAGTCTAGGAATTGTGCTTAGGAAAAACTTTTGAAGCACCACTACTTGGACTTTATTTTGGGCTGAAGTAAAAGTGAGGCCATGATGGATGAGGTTGATGGAATAGTAGATGGTGATGTTGTTGGCTTTGGTGGCTTTTCTCGGTACTTTATTGTTTTTTATGCTTTTAAATATCAATATAACATGTTCTCAATTTATCCAAAAAAAATTATTTTAAAATTTTAAATAGCTTACTTCAAAAATTTTAAATATCAATATAACCTTTTCTCGGTGCATAAATTTTTTTGAAGTAAGCTATTTAAAATTTTAAAATAATCTTTTTTCGACAAATTGAGAACCAGTTGATATTGAAAATCATAAAAAAACAACAAATTACTTAGAAAAGCCATCAACGCCAACAACATCACGATCTACTATTCCATCAACCTCATCCATCATGACCTCACTTTACTCCACCCCAAAATAAAGTCCAAGTAGTGGTGCTTCAAAAGTTGTTCCCAAGCACAATTGCTAGATTTGGCAGAGGAGATATTAATTGTAACGTGGCCAAAACTTCGAACTTGGACCATTGGCCCCTGGTAATCTATATCAGCACTTATTATAATCAAACCCACAGGATCAGTATATTTCTCTTAAAAAAAAAGAAGAATCACACAAATATATTAAGTTAGGGATGAAAATCAATGATTATTACAAAATCCTGTAAAATATAAATATAAATATTTTATATAAAATGTACTTCTCAAGGTGTCTGTATATTCAATAAAATTATCTCTCAGTGCTTGTATTGTTTGCGCATCGAAACCTAGAAACCCAATCGCGCCAATCTCTTTAAAAAGCAGCTTTTGAAATCTGATTCTACCAGCGAGAGCAGCACTCAGATTCTGGTAGAGCTGATGGTAAACCATCATCGGGATAAATCTTCTGGAGACCCTACAGTTCTCCATATCACAGAAAACAGCTAAGTTTTCTAGGAAAATTTCTCCTTGGGGTGGTGGTCTTCGTAAAGGCACCGGGAGCGAAAGCATGGGTGACGGCGTTAGCGGAAGTGACAGCGTGGATGACGGCGACAGTTCAAGCGACAACGAGGGACGTGCTGACTGGGGTAATAGATGCAACTCTGGTGGTGGAGATGTCTCCGGTGGTGGAGGGGACTCAAATGGTGGAGGTGCCGTGTTCAAAGGACGAAACGATACAGACGGTGAGCGTTGGAAAGTGGAGGATGCAATGTGCGGGTCTTCAGGAACATATCTAGTTGGTGAGGATCTATTAGTGAGGCTGGAGCTCCTCATAAAAGATGAGTGTTGTTGTTGGGTAGGAAAATTTTGAGAGAGACGATTAGATCTCCTACCCCTCCTTATTCCCAGCGATTTTTCCAGCCAACTAAACATTTTTTTCTTCTTCCTCTTTTTTTACTTCTTCCTGTTCTTCTATTGCACCAATATATAATGGATTCTGTGTGTAAAATAGATTTGATGATGAAATAGATTTTCTGTTGCAAGATTCGTTTAATGGAAATTTGAATGAAAATAGACTTATATTTTGGTAGCACAGAAAGCCTTTGTTGGACTAAAATTGGCAAAAATACACACCCCCTGTTGCTTTCCTCTCTAATGCACACATTGTGTGTAATTTGGAGATACTTATGGCTTACTGGGCTGGGCAACGTGGAGTTAGTGTCAAAATTACGCTCTACTTGCACGCATTGCTTTGGCCAAATAATGGAAAGGACAGTTATGAAAAAGTACAGAGGTACGTGATGTGATTAATGTAGAAGAACTTAAGAATAGTTTATTAAGTTTTAGTAATTTATGTGATCATTGAAATAGGGTAATCTTTAATCTTGGTTCATGCATCATTGAGAACAATATTTGTAAGGCATGTTAGATAGGAAACAGAGTAAACATGTCATTCATTTACCTTGAGACTCATGTTGGCTTTTACTTGTTTTGATGAAATATTCTCTTCATGGTATCGGATATGATTTTTTTTTTGGTTTTGATGATTATTTATTTTTATAAATGTGCAATTGTTCGTTTTGCAAACTATGTCTCACAGTCACCCATTTGATCATGCCAAAAAGGGGGAGAAATATATATAGGATTGATATAGAATTGTCATTTTGCATCTAATCATTGAGATAGGGGGAGCATCTTGCATCTAATCATTGAGATAGGGGGAGCATCAGTGAGGGGGAGTCTTGTCGCATATCATGCATTATTTTGTTTGATGAACTATCCTTCCACCCAAAGATGAGTAAAGTTTTGTCATCATCAAAAAGGGGGAGAATGTGGTTATATTGCCTTTGCAGGTTAGGTTTTGATGATGATGCGTTCGAAGTCAAAATGACAAGCAGGTTAGGTTTTGATGATGTGTTCAAAGCGGAAAATGGCAAAGCGGAAATCCAAGGCAAACAAGACTCAAGTAGTAAAGGTAGTCTTTAGGGTTTGGGTCGTGTCTTAAGATATTTTGTAAGCCGCTTCTGAGGGTCAGCTCATCTCACAGTTTCATAGCCTTCACAGTTTTCAAAATGTATGACTTCTTTCCTAAAGCCAAAGCCAAGAATCGATTTCCAACCTTGTGCAAAGGATAGAAATCGATTCATGACTCATTTTCCAAAGCAAATAATCGATTCCCAAACTATTTTAAAAGCTAAGAATCGATTCCTATTATTCTTCTAAGATCAAAATCGATTTCCTACTCTGTCTTTAAAGTAACAAATCGATTTCCTACTCTGTCTTTAAAGTAACAAATCAATTTCCTTCCTCTTTTCAAAGCCATAAATCGATTTGCCTCTTACTTTAATCAAGTAATGAATCGATTCATAAACTATACTACTTCAAGCTAAGAATCGATTCTTCTCCTTATGCATCTAAGCATAAAATCGATTTCCTTCCTTTTAAAAGCCATCAATCGATCACACACTCTCTGTGATCCCATTCAAACAGTCATATTTCTCTTAAGTCTATAAATAGGGACTTAGTGTTTCTCAGAAAAACACAACCCCTTCTTACGCTTAAGCTGAAACGCAAAACTCAAAAACCCTAGCACACACACTTTCGTTCTTCACATTTTTCATCTGTCAGAGCTGATTTCTCTCAATGGTTTGAGTTGGGTTGGTGATCTTCAAGTTGTGTAATCTGCCTTCATAAGAGGTATTTTTGTTGTTAATTTGTAATTCGTTTTTACACTGTATTTGGTACTAGAGAGTGGGGTATCTCTCTAGGGTTGCTATTTGTACTAAGGAGTGGGGTATCTCTCTAGGGTTGTTGATTGTAACAAGGGTGGGGTATCTCTTGTTGCTGTTGTTGTGGTAGATTTGAGGGCTCTTCATAGGTGGGGTATCCTAGGAGAAGAGTGCCTGAGTCTGTAAAGGTTTCCAAAGCACCTGTAAGTTTTGTTGTGTTAGTGGAAAATCTCACAAGGGTGTGAGGACTGGACGTAGGTCACTAGGAGGTGACCGAACCAGTATAAAAATCTCTGTGTTCTTTACTGCTTTATTTTCGGTTTTTGCTTATCGTTAATTCGTTTCATTAACCTGCGTGAAAAGTCAATCAAGTCGTTAAAGGGGACTTAATTTTTAAAATCTCAATTCGATGCCACTTGGTAACAAATGGTATCAGAGCTAGACTCTTGTATAAAGGGCCTAGCAGCTTCAAGAGAAATGGCTTTAGGTTGGTCTACGCAAGAGGATGCATCTCTTACCCGTCCTCTGGGATTCAACGGGGAAGACTATGCGTATTGGAAAGAAAGAATGAGAATATTAATAGAAAGGGTAGATATAGATATATGAGATGCTGTGGAAAATGGACCTTTTGTTCCCACACACATGGAAAATGGCGCACTCACAGTGAAAGAAAGAAATGAATGGACGGATAATGATAAAAGGAAAGTTCAACACAATTTATGTGCCAAGAACATTATCAGTTCTCAAATCCATCCGATGATAGTGATGATTCAGAAAATATGGATGATGAAGACGATGAGAATATAGGGACCATCCGTAGTAAATAAACGTTACTAAAAAAAATTAGATTTAAAATTGTAAATATAAAGGGTAAATTCATGAAAATATAGGGACCATATAATAAATATTGTATACTTGGCAAATTACATGTTATGAAGGTCGAAGGTTAACAATCCTACTCATTTGCTTAAAAAAAAAAAACAATCCTACTCATGAAAAATTTTAATCATTATATCAATGGTTATGAAAACACTTTTCTATCGTGAGAAAGTTTTTCTCCCCTCCTATTTTAAATGCAACCCAATTATGGTGGTAGTTGTAGGATTTATTGTCTTTCTTTGTCAATCACTTCACTGATTGTGTAGTCTTGTTTGCTTGTGTGGTGTTGATTAGACAGTTTAATCAGGAGCATTCATAGCATAGTACTTGTGCGATGATGCTTGTTTTATCTTATGGTATGATCATTTTATCCTATACAACTATTGTACCAATAAATAAATAAAACTACCTTCCATAAGATAAAATGAATTAAAACGAATTCAATTAGTCTGCACATGTTTATACAATGTTTTGGGTGTAAATACTAGGGGTGTTCAAAACTGAACCAAACTAATAGAAAATCGCAAACCGAACCAACCCAAACCGAAAACCGTAAAAATCTGCAATGTATCGGTTTTGTTTTCTCACCAACCGAGTGGTTCGGTTCGGTTTGCAGTTTGAATTTGAGCAGCCGAACCAAGCCAAACCGAACCGCTAAAATACAATAGAGTATATATTTATTATTCAGCCCAATTACTCACGGCCGTAAGAAGAAGCCCAATTACTCACTCACGCAGAGAACTGAGAATGAGAAGCCCAATTAAATATTAATTCCATAACCTATTCTCTTATCTCTTCCTCTCACACTCACTCACTCAGCCTATTCTCTAAAATTAGAAAACCCAAAAAACTAAACCCTAATACCCAATCACTCAGGCGCCGCTGCACTGCAACTGATGAACTCACAGCGCCGCTGCAACTGAAGAACTCACAGGCACAGCTCCAATTTCTGTCGCATCAGATCGTTCTGGAAGGTTTCGTTTTAATCTTCTTCCGCCATTTCGTTTTAATTTCGTTTAATTTCGTTTTTTGGTTTTTACGTTCTTCTTCTGCCATTTCGTTTTTCGTTTTTCGTACCCTATCACTCAGACTCACTCACAGGCGCCGCTGCAACTGAAGAACTCACAGGCACAGATCCAATTTCCGACGCATCAGATCCTTCTGGTAGGTTTCGTTTTAATCTTCTTCCGGTATGTAAAGGTGCTTTTGACTCTGGTTTTTGTTGTTGATGTGCTTAATGTTGACATGGAGGCCTGTCCTAATATTATTTTTCTTTAAATCAAATTGCTATTAGTTGTGAATGAACTTGTGTAAACTTTACCTTCATTTCCATGCTTTTATGTGGGTGGATTTCTTGTGAAGCTGTGGTATTGTGTGATAGTCCAGTGTCCCTTAGCCATTTTGAGATATAACCCGTTTCTTCCTCATTAACCTAACTCAATTCCTTAGAATTATATGATTGCATTTGAGCACATTCTATTTCTTCTCAGGTTCAAAATGATCATTATGATGAATTTTTCCGCAGGTATATAATGGCAACATCAATACAATTGATGGTTGTGCAACATTTTTCCGCAGGGACAGATTTTCACATGTAAAAAAATGAGGTTGGAATTTGGTTTTATGTGTGTGAAAGTACTTTTCTTATTGCGCAAAAGATTGCATGTTACTTTTGCTTTCTGAAAGGTATCTTACCATGTTTTCATATGTTCTTAGGATAATGTTGCACGAATAGTGGTTTTAGAAGCTACAGTTAACAATCAGCCTGTTGATAATCTTGGGAAAAGACAACTTTTGTGTGTGGTAAGTAAACTCTTTTATCCTGCTTTTATTTGTTTCTCTTTGTTGGTCTTGTGTGCTCATTAATGTTATGTTTATGCAGATATAGATATAGATAATGGAATCAAGCTAATTAATTGAAGAGGATGCAGATTGCTTTGCAAGGACGGCATATTTGATTATGTTATGTTTGATTTAGTTGAATCTGATTATGTAATGTTTGATTTTGGTGAATGTATTTGATTTAATTGTTGGCAGAACCTTATGTTTGGAGAACCTTATGCTTGTTTAATTGTTGGCAAAACCTTATGTTTGGAATTTTGGAGTTCAATGTACTTGGATTTAATTGTTATTTTGGCAGCTTTATGAATTGTTTTAGATTGGCAAATTTTTATTTTAAATGGGCAGATTTATAAATTATTTTGTTTCGTCAAAAACCGAAACAATCGAACCAAACCAAACCATATTGGTTTGGTTTGGTTCGGTTTGTTTTTTTAGAATCCAATCGAACCAAACCAAACCGCATCTATATTTACCTTGCGGTTCGGCTCATTTTTTTGCTCAAAACCGAACCAATCCGCACCACGAACACCCCTAGTAAATACAAGGCAGGAGCAAAATAATTTAGACTTTTTTTTACCCCTTCGTAGATCTTGTACCCCATAGTACGTTTTAACTCCAAAATATCCCTCACATTTTTATCAAAATCTCACCAGAGCTCCAAATTTTTACTCTTCTCGAAATTACTTCTCAAAAAGGTATTTTCGAAAACATTTACCTCGTTATTTTTCCGGAGACACGTATATAGGATAATTTCGGAACATTAAAAATGTGCTCCAGATTTATCCAAGTTTGATGATTCCAAATATTTTATTTCGGAAAATTTAAATTTTTTTGCCTTCCGAAATTATCCCTTTAGATGTAATTTCGGAATTTTTTTACCTTCCGGAATTATGTCTTATGTAGGTAATTCCGGAATAGTTTTTTTTAATGTTTATAATTAACATTTAATTTATTTATTTTATAGATATGGCTATAGCTGATGGCAACCTTTCCTTTACTCTGGATTTATCAGACGAATTTACCACTACATAGGTACATATCTCCCTAAAGCTCTTATTGTTTATAATTATTTATAAGTTTTTAATTATGTTTATGATTATTTTGTAGATTTTTGCAACTCGTGATAATCTCGTACGTTGGGCTAGAGACATCGAGAAAGCTAACAGAGTGGTTAGGGAAGAAGAATAACATAGTTTTGGGTTGCGAGAGACATGGTAGTATGTCAGAGTAGACATTGGGTGTTCTAGAGCGAGGTCTTCAAATAAGTGTGGTTGTCCTTTTAGGCTTAAAGCTACACCAATGAATCCTCCTGATTGGGATTGGAAAGTCAGAGATACGTGTGGAATACACAATCATAAGCCTCATAAAACATGTCTCGGGCTTGCAATACTTGGGCTGTTTAATAAGGAGGAGAAGTCTTTGATTGAAGATCATTCGAAGTTGAATGTTAAAGCGCAGAATAGTCTGGTTGTGTAACACCCTAGTAATTCTAACCAGTAGAAATACTAAGATGCACAACTAAGCATACATCAGAGAAAAATTTCTTGTTTCAGATATCGAACATAACTAAAAAGTACTCATAACCTAGAGTTCAATATCCAAATACAAAGAAATAGCGGAAACAATTTTACAACTTTTACTGATACAAGTTAAACAATCGGAAATACAAAGACTTTGAGGGAAATGACATCAATAATGAAAACCGAGTCTCAACTATATATTTTTTTTAATTTTATTATATAATACGAAATTTAATTATTTAAAATGAAAAAAATGTAAAATAATCTTTTTGGTGAATTAAAATATGTAATATATTTATTTTGGTAAAAAAGTTGATAAAAATCATTTTTAATTTATCAATTAATAATAAATAGTTTAATTACTTAACTAAAATTACATCATTATTTAATGTAATAGAGACTAAAATTGGACACTTAAATTAATATAGAGGATTACAATAGTTTGCAATTAAATTGACATGCAAAGATTTATACTCCTACATGGTGCTTAGTCCGACATCGTGTTGGTCGATCGACGATTACGACGTGGACGGTGTTGAGCTGAGATTTGTTCGCCATTGGAGGCAAGGGCGGGTGGTTATATAGTTGTGAGTATATAATGAAGCAAGGTTTTGGATCGGCCATGCAGCAAACCGGTGTGACTCGGCCGGTTTTTGGAAAAACCGGTGACTCGGCTCGAACCGGACCGGGTTGTGCATTTCGTTTTTTTTTTTATTTATCAAATCTTTGAACTGTAATTGGGAGGGGCTGTGCGAACGCAGGCCCCCACTAGTGATTTCCATCTAGGTAAGTATGTTTTCCATTGACATATGCGTTGCTTTTATATCTCATTCTCCTCCCTGTTCCGTTCATTCTATGCGATGTGGGACTATTTGTAAACTACTTAAAACAAAAGAGACTCAAAACCCTCAAAAAAATGCCATTAGTGGGGTTTGAACCCCTGACCTGTTGAAAGCAAATAGGCATGGCAACATAACCCGAACCCGCGAGTATCCACCCGACCCCTCCCCGAGTTTGACGGGGAAAACCCGCTTTGACTGGGGACGGGGTTGGGTTCGGGGATGTCGGTACCCACCCCGTACCCTCCCCGAACCCGCTCGACAAAACATAAATTAATTATTTTATTTTATTATATGCATATTTACTCATTCATTTTGTTTCAAAATTTTGTTTATTTTTAATTTTGATCTATTTCCTATAGAAAAATTTATTTTAATACTTTTAACTTTATTTTATCATTGTATAATTATTATTATTTTATTTTATTAATTATTATAAATATACTTTTTGTATTTTTCCTATAAATTGTGGCGGAAACGGGTACCCGCGGGGAACCCGTCCCCGTTTGGGACGGGGTTGGGGGATGCAAAACCCGACCCCGATAGAGGTAGGGGCGGGGGCGGGGAATGCCAAACCCGGCCCAGACCCGCCCCGTTGCCATGCCTAAAAGCAAATGCTGAGCGCTACCATGAGGCTACCAATCTTATTGAGGATATTATTTATTTCAAATATATATAATTGGTACCTCTTTTCCTAAAAGTCAAGTACACTCATCATCATGGCATTAGCTTGTAATATTAATATTATGTTTCAACAAACTTATTTAATATTAAGTATTTTTTTAAAGATTTATTTAATATTAAGTTGTTAACTTATGAAATTTGTTCTAAATATTTATTGAAGCATGATATGAACTTTTAAAATTTATTTAATATATACCAAGCAAATAAAAATAAAATAGGCATGGTGTGTAATTTTAGCAAATTAAGTTTTACAAGTATGAAATATATAGGTCCTGAAAATTTGGGAATTTTTTATATTTTAGTAGATATAAAATAAACATAGTTATTAATTTTACAGGGACGAAATTTATATTTTATACTATATAGGTATTGAAAATTCTCGAAATAGAGACCGGGTCCGACCATTGACCCAGTAACCCAGTACCTTCACCGAGTCGGTCACCGGTCTGAGTTTTAAAACATCGACTATAGGTACAAAGGATTGAATTGGACTTATAGTCCACGTGAAGGATACACTCACAGAGCTTAAAAACATGTTTACTCAAAATCAAGAGCACACCTCTGAATGTGGTGACAAGTTTTCCGCATTTAGAACTGACATGACTCTTGAGCAAGGCTTTTGGATCTTAATTGACCGTCATTACTAGTGAAAGTCAGAAGCAAGCACAAAAGCTGATGAACAAACAATAAAGGTAAATACATTAGTAACACAAGAAAACAATAGTGATATCTGCAGGAAAAATAACATCAATATCTGAATGATCTGATGGGGAATCAACACATAAACGTAATAAACTAATAATAGAGCAATATGCAGCGAAAATAAATTCCCCAAACTTGCAAGAACCTATGAGGAGCAACAACGAATACGTGGCGGCAAATAAAACGCAATAAAAACGTCCAATTGAACACCGATATTTTTAACGTGGAAAACTCCTCAAAGAAAAGGGTAAAAACCACGGGTCGTCAATACCAAAGAAATAGCCCCACTATAATCAAATAAGGGTACAAGAGAGTATCAACAAAGTGCAGAAATAGTGCCAACAATCAGCCAATACAATAAAGCACAAAAGCTAACAAATTGAGAACAAGAAGATGAAAATACCCAAAACTACAGTTTCAGTGCGAAGACGGTTTCTTTCTCCTCGGACCTCGTTTCGACAATCCGAACGGTGAAAGTGTAGAACTATGACTAGTGAACCTTCTGTCCAAAAACGAAGACGATTAACGGTTAACGAATCCGCAATTGCAGTTTTACGGTGACAGGTTTGAGAAAAACGGGAATTGCTCTCTCTCTTCTTTTCTCTCTTTTGGTGGCTCTCTCTATTCCGAAAATCTCTCTTTTCATCAACCCTAATTTAACCCTCTCCACTTATAATAAGTGAGAAACATAATAGGCTAAAATATTTGGGCCTTTATCCACATAGGAAAGGAGCCCAATACCCAACATATCTCCCCCTCACAACTCTGTGGAGGCGATCGCCAAACCGGTGATATCACAGCAAATTTGAAACTTCCCTCTTGGCAAAGCTTTAGTCATCATATCTGAACCATTATCATCTGTATGAACTTTAGCTAACTCCAACAACTTAGCATCCAAAACATCACGTATCCAATGATACCTCACATCAATGTGTTTGGACCTATTATGAAAAGTCGGATTCTTACCAAGATGAATAGCACTTTGACTATCAACAAATAAGAAATATTTGTCCTGAACATAACCAAGCTCCTGCAAGAATTTCTTCAACCATATCAACTCTTTGCATGCTTCGTTAATGGCAATGAACTCTGCCTCAGTAGTAGATAATGCTACACACTTTTGCAACCTAGACTGCCAAGCCACAGCTCCCCCTGCAAACTTAATCATATACCCCAAAGTGGACTTCCTGGAATCAATATCTCCAGCCATGTCTGAGTCGGAGTATCCCACTAAAGTGGGTTTGTCACCTCCAAAACAAAGTCTCATACAAGTAGTACCACGAAGATACCTTAAAATCCATTTCACAACATTTCAATGCTCTCTACCTGGATTTGACAAAAATCTACTGACTGTACCAACAACATGCGCAATATCTGGTCTTGTACACACCATTGCATACATCAAACTACCCACAGCAGACACATAAGGAACTCGTTCCATATCAATTTTATCATCTTCATTTGAAGGACTTTGTTTGGAACTCAACTTAAAATGAGTAGCAAGAGGAGTGCTTACCGCCTTAGAGTTTTCCTTCTGAAATCTCTGCAGCACTCTTTCAATATAATGCTCTTGTGATAGCCAAGGTTTCTTCTCCTTTCTGTCACGCATGATTCTTATACCAAGAATCAGTTTAGCTGCTCCCATGTCTTTCATGGCAAAAGACTCGCCCAACTGCTTCTTCAACCTGTCAATCTTGGAAATATTTTTCCCTACAATAAGCATGTCATCAACATATAACAACAGGATAATGAAATCATCATTAGAAAAATTTCTAACAAAGACACAATGATCAGAAGTAGTCTTTTTATTTCCTTGGTCACACATAACTGACTCAAACTTCTTGTACCATTGTCTTAGAGCCTACTTCAAACCATATAGACTCTTTCTTAGTCTACACACATAGTCTTCCTTGCCTTCAACAAGAAAACCATCAGGTTGTTTCATGTAGATCTCTTCCTCCAAGTCACCATGAAGGAAAGCTGTTTTTACATCCATTTGCTCTACCTCTAAATCTAGAGTAGCCGCCAAACTCAACACGGTTCTAATCGATGACATCTTTACCACAGGCGAGAAAATTTCATTAAAATCAACACCCTTTCTTTGACGGAAACCCTCCACCACTAATCTGGCTTTATACCTTGGAGACTTAGATTTACTCTCATGTTTCACTCTATAAATCCACCTGTTTTCCAAAGTCCTTTTACCTTTTGGCAACTTCACCAAATCATAAGTGTGATTATCATGCAATGACTTCATCTCATCATGCATTGCATCCAGCCACTTTTGACTTTCTTCACTTTCTATGGCCTCTTGGAAATACTCAGGTTCCCCTTGATCGGTCACTGTCACATACTCATTAGAATTATACCTTGTAGATGGTTGTCTTCCCCTACTAGACCTTCTGAGTTGCGCTTGAGATGACTCAGAAGCCTCACCAGGATTCTCATCTTCTGACATCTCATTCTCCTCATCATCATTAACTGGAATATGTATCCCATCTTCAAGTTGTTGATCATCAACATGTGGCTCACCATTTTGAACATTACCATCAACACTATCCAAATTCTGAATAGGCAACCGAACTAGATCAACATCTGACAAGTTGTCATCTTTCTTGGGTGTAGTCTTCTCCACCTTATCAATGTCCTCAATAGTTTGGTCTTCCATGAAAACAACATCACAACTTCTGAGAAGTTTTTTCCCTATAGGATCATACAACCTATAACCAAATTCATCTTGACCATAACCAATGAAAATACATTACTTTGACTTTGCATCCAACTTGGATCTTTCATCCTTTGGAACATGCACAAAGGCCTTACAACCAAAGACTCTCAAATGATCATAATTGACCTTCTTCCCAAACCAAACTTTATCTGGAACATCACTATTCAAAGCAACAGCGGGACTGAGATTAATAACATGCACTGCCGTGTATAGTGCCTCACCCCAGTAGTGTTTGGGCAACTTAGCTTCCGAGAGCATACACATCACTCTCTCAACTAGTGTTCGATTCATCCTCTCTGCTAAACCATTTAGTTGAGGATTTTTATGAGGAGTCTTTTCATGTGCAATACCCTGCTGCTTACAATAATCATCAAAGGATCCACAATACTCACCATTGTTGTCGGTACGAACACGTTTCAACTTCTTACCTGTTTGCCTCTCAACCAGAGTATGGAATTGTTTGAACTTCTCCAACACTTGGTCTTTTGTCTTCAAGGCATAAACCCATAATTTCCTGGAACAATAGTTAATAAAAGTAACAAAATAAAGTGCACCACTAAAAGATTTTACCTTTAGAGGGCCGCAAACGTCAGAATGCACCATTTCAAGTAGCTCTGACTTCCTAGAGGGAGGATGCTTTTTGAATGACACTCTAGTTTGTTTACCAGCCATGCAATGTGAACATTTTTCCAAATCTGCATTCTTCAAACCTACAAGCACATCCTTTTTGGCTAAGACATTTAACCCCTTTTCACTGATATGACCAAGTCTTCGGTGCCACAAGATGCTTCCATATGCACAACATTCACGCTGTCTATAGAAACCATAGCTTTTGTCCAATACAGTTTAGAAATTTTCTTCCCTCTAGCTAAAACCAAGTTACCTTTGCTGAGTTTCCCCTTTCCACCACCAAAGTGATTATCATAACCACAATCATCAAGCATAGACACAAGTCAAATTATTAAAGCGAACATCGGGAGCATGTTTGAATCCTTTAAGTAACAACCGCATTCCCATGTTGGTTTGCAAACAAACATCACCAACACCAATTACCTTAGATACACCATCATTACTCATCCTCAACACTCCAAAGTCACATGGAGTATAAGATGTGAAGAACTCCTTCTTAGGTGTAACGTGCAATGTAGCACCAGTATCAACTATCCCCATGCTCTCATCTGACAAAAGATTAATTGTCTCATGATCACGGAGAATAATAAGGTCATCACCAATAGTAGCAGTAACACGATCATCATAATCATCATTATCCATTTGTTTCTACTTACCTTTCTTGTCTTTATTCTCCCTCTTCCTCTGAAAACAATTCTTTTGTATGAGCCCTTTTCTGTGACAATAATTGCATTCCACATTTTCAAACCGAGACTTGGACTTGCTTCTGCTTTTCTCTCTACCACCCTTTGTTTCCTTTCTCTGTGTACTTCCCCCTATTTTCAGTGACAAGTACCTCGGATTGAGATGAAGAACCCTGTTCCTTCCTTCTCATCTCTTCATTAAGTACACCACCCTTAGCCATTTCCAAAGAAAGAATACCATTAGGATCAGAACTCGTTATAGAAACCCGAAATGTCTCCCAGGAATCTGGTAAAGATAATAATAGAAATATTCCCAAAAGCTCATCATCAAATTTGATACTCATTCCTGACATTTGATCAAGAAGCCCTTGAAAATCACTCAAGTGATCCGAAATAGAAGTCCCCTCCTTATACTTCAAACTTATGAAGCTATTCGACAAGAACTTATTCCCTGATTTAGAGGCATTTGTTTCATTAGCAATATGGTTATAAACATTATCTTCTACATATTGGCGAATGAAACCACACACCTGTTGATGTTCAAAATCCCATTCTTTGGTAGATGTCGAATCCGGCTTTTTACTACCAAATATAGGAAGGTGCATTTTCTTCACAAACAATAAATCTTTCATCTTGCCCTTCCACAAATGATAATTTGTATCGTTCAAAGAAACCATCTTTATATTCATATTTGCTCCCATTAATCAAGCAAGTAAAATAGCCCCTAACCAAGAGCTCTGATGCCACTCTGATGGGGAATCAACACATAAACGTAATAACAGAGCAATATGCAGTGGAAATAAATTCCCCAAACTTGCAAGAACCTATGAGGAGCAACAATGAATACGTGGCGGCAAATAAAACGCAGCAAAAACGTCCAATTGAACACCGATATTTTTAACGTGGAAAACCCCTCAAAGAAAAGGGTAAAAACCACGGGTCGTCCAGACCAAAGAAATAGCTCCACTATAATCAAATAAGGGTACAAAAGAGTCTCAACAAAGTGCACAAATAGTGCCAACAACCAGCCAATACAATAAAGCACAAAAGCTTACAAATTGAGAACAAGAAGATGAAAATACACAAAACTACAGCTTCAGTGCGATGACGGTTTCCCTCTCCTCGTACCTCGTTTCGACAATCCAGACGGTGAAAGTGTAGAACTATGTCTCGCGAACCTGCTGTCCAAAAACGAAGACGATCTAACGGTTAACGAATCCGCAATCGCAGTTTTACGGTGACAGGTTTGAGAAAAACCGGAATTGCTCTCTCTATTCCGAAAATCTCCCTTTTCATCAACCCTAATTTAACCCTCTCCACTTATAATAAGTGAGAAACATAATGGGCTAAAATATTTGGGCCTTTATCCACATAGGAAGGGAGCCCAATACCCAACATGATCTGCACCTATTGGGCAGAGCTAATTTCATTCTGAACTTTTAAAATATTCCAAGATGTCGCGATTAAAAAAAAGCAAAGAACATTGAGCAGCACATTTGTATGGGCATACACAACACAAAAATATAAACTTCATTCTGTAAAGCTTACCTAACAGAGATCTAAGAACAATGAAGAGAGCATAACTGCTTAAAAATACAAAAAGAACAATGACGTGCGTATATGTGCACTTAACCACAGTGATGATAGAAGCTTAAGTGGTTCACCACTATGGATGGTTAATGTTTAAGTGCACATAGTGGTCTTAAACTTCTATCATCATTAGGGTTAAGTGCACATATACACAACAGATGGTGAAGCAACATTTATATCAACATTGACAAGAATATATAGTATAAGTGTATAACCATAAGCCAGGAACAAATTCATCATATACAATACATATTGTTGGTCTCGATTTTCACCCGGTTCTCTACATTTTGTTTCCTTCTTGATTATGTATTGTAGACTAAAAATGAATTTCTATCAATTTCTATTTTTATTTCATCTTTTCATCTTTGATTTTAAGAGTGCAAGTGTTATTATTTTCACTTGGTTCACTATTTCCAAAGGTTTGTATAAGAAACAGTAGAAAGTATTGGTTTTTTTAATAAAAACCTAAAAATAACCTCAGGAGTTGGCAACAGCTATATCATACACCAGATAGTCGTTGCCCCAGCAGTTCTCATAAACATTAATCTGTTTATACAGTTATTACAACTTACAAGGGTCTGTTTTGAAACAGAAAATCTGTTACAGTTAGTTACACACTGTAACTAACCATAACAACCCACTGAGGGGTATTTCAATGTATATATATAAACATACAACCTGTACAGAAATGTCACAGTATCAATAAAGTTCTTTACATTGTTTTTCTTCTAAAAATTCTTCTGTGCTTTTCTCTTGTGCAAGAATTCTTTCTGAGTTTTTTTCATCTGTATTTCCTTGTTGTGTGTAGAGGGTACCTCGCAAGAAAGGGAACAAACAGGTTAAGAGTTTGCTCCTATACAGTAAAAGAAAAGAGAGAAATAATAGAGGCAAAAAGGGAAAACAGGGTTATTACCTCAAATCACAGGTTCTGAGTGTGATTTCACAAGGGGTGAAATCTCTTAGTGTGTTCAGAAGTTCAGTTGAGTACATGCAATCAGAATATTAAAAAAGAAATTAGGGTTTGAGAGATAAAGTGTAAAACAAAGTGTAATAGCAAAGATTGTGCTATTCGTACCTTCGTTGTTACATCCGCAACAAAACCTCAGATACTGTGAACCTGAAACATCAAACAAACAGAGATTAGGGTTTCAGCAACAGTAACTGTATCAAGCAAGAAAGAAAGATTTCAAGCATCAGTTCAGTGATTTACCTTCGTGGTGGCGACCGGTGGAAAACCCAAGAAGAAGGAAGCCATCGAAGCAGAAATACGAAATTAGGGTTTCGTGAAAACCCCTAATCTCGTGTACAACACCAACTGGTTGTTCAGTAAACAACCACAGCGCAACATCTACAAAGTGATTGAAGCGTTTGCAAGCTTCAATCACACAGAATCAAGAGAACCAGAACCAGAGCAGAAGAGAAGAAGAAGAGGAACAGTACAGAACCAAGAAGAGAGAAGCGTGAGTCTTGAAATTCTGAGCAGCTAGGCTTTCAAGCAGCTTTTATACTACGGGTCAGAAGGATCCGCGTGCTGCTCCAACAGGAACGGGTTCGGGCGCGCAAAACCCATCTTAGCAATTTTTTGTTTGAAAGGCAGGTAAGTGAAGGTTGGGCTGGGCCAGCAATTGGGCTTTGTGATATTTGCACCCCAGCTTGTTCTACATACACCCGTGCAGAGAAACAAAAGAAAAAAAAGGTCAAAATCAACATGGTATCAATGAGCTGGTAACAATCTAGGGAAAACAGGAAAATTTCTATCTCTATATCTTCTTTACAGGTTTCTTTTAAGGTTCTTTAAGGTCCCTTTACCTGCACAATCTGATTGTGCAGTTCTGGTTTCTAATAATTTGTGTTTTAAGGTGTTTGCAGTTCTAAAAAGATGTCTAGTACTGGGACAGGTCTAAGCACACAAATCCCAAAGCTTGATGGGAAAAACTGGGATAGATGGAGCCTTCAAATGAAGGCCTATTTTGGCTGCCATGGTGTTATCAGAATTGTTAGGAATGGTTTTGTACCATTGGGCGAAGAACCAATTATTGCTGAAACTAATCTTTTCAATGAAAACGAACAAAATGATTACAAGGCAATTTATCTCATACACCAGGGGTGTGATGAGACAAACTTTGACAGAATCAGAAACTATGAGTCTTCTAAGGCTGCCTGGGATGCCTTAGAGAGGCATTACACTGGTGCAACCCCTATCAAGGAAGAAAAGTTACAGGCCATAAGAAGGAAATATGAGATGCTAACTATTGTCATACCCCAATTTTGTCCGCCTTCTTCTAGTCACTTGTTTTACTTAATTTGTATTTTGAGTAGTTAGAATAGCGTCCTTTTTTAATTTAAGCCAATTTCAATTATCCGTTCAATTAAGCCGAAATACCGTTACTTAAGCTAGGCATGCGTGCGAATGATCGATCTTTTCGCGCATTCTTCAGTTTAATCTTGATATTTGGGCCTAGTTGAACCTAAGCGGGCTTATTTAAGTCGCTTTTCTCACTATTGGGCTTATCATTTTGAGTCGGGCCCACGAACGTGGTTCCTAGTTAATTTTTAGTGTTAGCGGGCCTATTTGTTCTATTTGAGCCTCGTTCTAGCGCATTTGTCTAGTTGAGCCCGATTTCGCTTTTGTATTTGGTTCAACTTCTTTTATTTTTATTTTGTCTATTTAATTTGTTTTGAGTCTAAAAATGTCAAAAAATTCTATTTATTGTTTGTTTACAATTTAATAGTGTCTAAGATGTCCAAAAGTCCAAAAATACAAAAAATGATAATACTAAAAATACCAAAAAATACAAATCCGAAAATAATAATCCAAAAAAAAATTACAAAAAAAAACGTAAAAATCAAAAGGAGGGCGCAGCAAACCCTGGCTGTTTCTCTTGCTCACCAAACACCCACATTCTCCAGTCCAAGCCCATAATCTGCAAAATAGGAAACAAAATTAGAAAAAAAACCTAATTTGCACCTATAAATCAAACAGCCACACAGGGGGAAAGAGGCACACACTGAGATACACAGGCAGAGAGAATTACACAAAAAATTCAGAGAAAATTCGCACAGAAAATACAGAGATTTAGAAATCACTTAAGAAAAGGATTAGGGCTTCACATCGAAACCCTAACAACCAAAACACTGAATTAGAAGTTCTGAAGAGGAGAAAAGGATTCAATCAGCAATCATAGCAGTAGCAGTAGAGCAAAGGGTAGAGATTAACAACAACAAAAAATCAATTTTCTTTGAGGAAGCCAGGTTGGTATCTCAGTTACTAGTTTTCCTTTTAAGTATCAAGAGCATGTGAATATTTTTGTTGTTTAGAACTCGAAATACTAGCATACTTTTTTACCAAGCATCTGATTGATTAGATTCCAAATTATTAGTATTTCTTTTTGTATATCTATCCATGACTAAAAAGGGGAGGATCTGAAACATGTCATAACAAATGGAACTAGCTAAAAAAAAATTCGCGTAGAATCTGATTGTTGAAATTAACTTAGGATGTAGAGTTTGTTTGAAAAAACTAGGAACAGATCAAGTAAAAATTAACGAAGGACAGAAACGAATCAGTCAAAAAAAAAGGGGAAACATATAAAGAAGCCAGAACCGAAGCTTACCCTCATAGCCTCGACCACCGCGGACGGTGGTCGTTCTCCCAATCACCACCGTACAACCACTGTCCCTCTTCACCGCCACCACCATACGAACCGAAGCCAGCAGCCACCCATCACGAAACCGACCCAGTGACCGAGCTCCTCCACCTGAAACCACCATCGTGAGCCACCCCTGGAACCCCTTCAAACTTAGATCGAACAACATAGCCACCACCGTCAGACCCCCTTCCCCATCGCGAATCAAACCCAAATCGTCACCGTCACCGCCGCCGTAGGCGCGCGTCCGAACACAACCATCACCAACCAACCCCTTCGCGAAACCAGCCTGGATCGAGAAAAAGGGAGACCATACCGTTGAGAGGGAAGCCGTTTCGGTGTGGGAGAAGGAGGGAAGAACGGAGGAGAAGAGAGAAAGTGGATCGGTGAAGGAGACGTGAGGTCATGGAGGAGAGGGGAGTGGCGCGGGGGAGAAGGCGAAACTGAAGGTTAGGGGAGAGTGGGATGCAGCGCAGCAAGGAGAAGAGAGAACGGAAATGGGGTTGAGAGAGGAGGGGCCGGTTCGCAGGGAGAGAGAAGAAACAGGATTAGGGTTAGAAAAGGGGGGGGGGGAGTGCGGCGCCGCGCTGAGGAAGGAGAGGATTGAAATGTTTTTTTAGGTTTTTAATTTAGGGTTTCCTTTTTATACCTCTTCCCAATTCCCATTTTATTTTATTTTAATTTTATTTTTAATATTCAGATTACTCTCTACACCTCTCATTTTCCATTACGCACCTCCCTCTACTTTGGCCCAGATTTCGCAGCAATACAAGTTGGGCTGCTGGGTGTTATTCGACCCCCTTCTAATAACACCCTATTTTACCATTTCACCCCCTTTCTCGTTTTTTTTTAATTTAATTTAATCTTCTTCAAGACAAAATAATTTCTCATAAATCAAAAACTTTGTTAATAATCTTGTGAAGCCTTTGCTTGCATGATTATTAGCAACGAGGTACTAGTGGTGGTCACTTGGAGCCTTTGCTCAATTGATCATCATGAATATCTGAATTTTCCTAAAAAATTTTCACTAAATAAAAAACTTTGTTAATAGTCTTGTGAAGCCTTTGCTTACATGATTATTAACAATGAGGTACTAGTGGTGATCACTTGGAGCCTTTGCTCAATTGATCACCATGAATGCCCAATTTTCATAATTAAACAAGATAAAAATAAAAAAACAAAAAAACGTTTTCCAAACACGAAGAACTACGTAGCTTTGAATTCTCCATCGCACCGGGAGATACGTAGGAGCGGGTCACATCCCGTCAAGCATAACAAATAAAAATCATTTTCACAATAAGTTTTCAACAATTATTTTCAAAAGAACCAAGAACTACGTCGCCTTTGATTCTCCACCCGGAGATACGTAGGAGCAGGGCCACGCCCCTGTCAAGCGCAAAAACAAATAATTTCTAAATAAAAAATACAAACACATCTCTTTCAAAAATCAAAAATCTTGTTTTCAAAGTAGGGGATTAAGTCGGTCGTACGGCCGGGTTAATCATTGTTTTAGGATAAGTGAACTGTGGTCCTTCAGAGCCCCAGCGCTCCTTCAGCCCCCAGCGGCCCTTCAGACCCCCAGTGGTCCTTCAACACAGATCACACAATCCTAAAACCCCTATATTAAAAAACACCAAACACACAAACATTTTCTACACACAAGAACTACGTAGCTTTGAATTCTCCATCGCACCGGGAGATACGTAGGAGCGGGCCATGTCCCGTCAAGCACTTCTTTCTAAAAACCCTTTTTTCTTCCTTTCTCGCCAAAAATAAAAATTTTTATTAAGTTCTTTAATTCATTTTTCAATAAGAAATAAAGAGGCAAATTAGGTATTTTTCAAATCAACACTTAACACCACACATTTAATTAAAGGTTCCCTCTCAGTAGAGAGGACGCGTGAGGTGCTAATACCTTCCCCGCGCGTAACCGACCCCCGAACCCAAAACTCTCAGTTTTCAAAGGCCAATCGCTTTCCAAAAAAGGTTTTCCTAATATTTTCCTTAATAAATATTGGTGGCGGCTTCATTGTCTTAGGAAAAGTTGTGAACGAGGAAGGTTCTCCCCCGGGGACTTTTTCGGGCGCAACAGCTGGCGACTTCACTGGGGACACTAAAAATTTTTTTTAAAAGTGGGTCAAGCCTAACTAATTAAATGTGTGGTTTATATGATTGATTTGAATATCTTGCTTCTTCTTCCTTTTTCATAAGCATGTTACGTCCATGTGCATTCTTCTTCTATGTTTGTTTTTGCAATAGATAATTACTTTTTTGCTTAGTTCTCTCATGCATTTCTTCCCCTTTCTTATCATGTCCCCTTCTTCTCTGCTCCCTTTCCTATGGTAAGCACATGCATACTTCCCCTTTCTTATCATGTCCCCTTCTCCTTTGCTCCCTTTCTTGAGGTAAGTAGTGCATTGTTATTGGCACCCTAGATTAGTTTATATTGGATCAATATTTAACCCTAGGATAAACAACATGCTATTTGTCTGGACTGCTCTGGATTTTTTTTTTCATTTGCAGGTGGGGAAGGGTAGTTATTCCTAGGTGTTGTGCCCTCGACACACACTTCACATCCTATACTTGTGAGCATTGAGTGGGGCCTAAAACCCAAGGTCTGAACAAAAACCTAGGAGAGTGGGAACGATTAGTGACTGCCATTCGTAGACCTTTGTCTGTATGGCTCTCATGAAAGTTCCGCCCAAGAGTGCGCTTTGTCATGATGCCTCACACTCGGTAGCTTTCTACGATTGTGGGTGCCATCATGAGAGAGACTTTAGCTCTTGGTTGCCATTGTAAGGAAGTGATTAGAACCTACATGGGAGGATTACCCCTTCCGTCGACTTTAGACCCTAGGATTCCCACCCTTTGTAGGACACGGGGGCACGCCTTTGTTTGTTGCATTAGTTTAGGCATTCCTTTTTCTTAAACTCTATTTCAAAATCGTAGAAAATAATATCCTTATTTTCTTACCCTCTTTTTATGTAAATGACACATCATTTCGCATCCACATCATTTCGCATCCACATCATTTCGCATTCACATCGTTTCGCACCATTGCATTTGCATCTAACAAAAGTTCGAAAAAAAAAAAAACATTCATCTTGCATTCACTTTCATTACATAAAGATAAAACAAAAAAACAATTATCATCTGCATAGCATAAGCATTTCATTTATAATCTTGCAAAAAATCCTCGTCAAGTTCATCCAAGATGAGACATTCATGCATAAGCATTATTTCAAAAAAGACACAGTAGAACTACGTAAGCTTTGATTCCTCATTACAATGGGGATACGTAGGAGCGGGTCATACCCCGTCAGGCACATTTTTCTAAAACCTTTTTTCCAATAAATCATTTGCATCTCCAAATAATTTTCAAAATCATGTTCCAAAACTAAAAAAACAAAAAAAGAAAATCATTGTGAGTATCATGCATTTCATTGCACAAAAAAAAATGAAAACAAGAAAGCATCTCATTCATAATCATGAATAAAAATCATCATCAAATTTATTCAAAATGTAGCATTCATGCATCATTTCATTAGTTCAAATACATCATTCCTCCATACATGCATCTCTCAAAAAAGGAAGGGGCGTTGGCATTTCATACTTTGCCTTGCCTCTAAAAAATCAGCATTTAGACAAAAGCATCATTCCTGCATCTTTCATCATTCAAAAGAAAAAGGGGGCATTGGTATTTCGTACCTTGTCTCGCCTCTAAAAAATAAATAAAAAAAATCAAAGTCAAAAATCATTTTGAAAAAAAGGGGCATCATTCTTACATCATTCGCATTGGCATTCCATGTTTTGTCTTGCATTAAAAATAACAAAATTATTTAGAATAAGCCACGCTCTTCGAGTGGTCATTCTCCACGCATTTGCATCATACTTGCATATCATAATTTGTTCATTCATTCATTACATAAAATAAGAGTTGTGATGAGAAGCGAGACGTTCTTGCGAAACAATCATCCTTTTTGAAAAAGTTTATCCTTACTTGGTTGCAAACTCAAGGTGTTCCAAGGCACTCAGTTTTTCAAAAGCCCTGCATCCCATCCATTCCATGACAAAAGACTGAAATAGTGTATCAAAGAAAAAACAAATTTTTAACTGATGTTAACTCTCTGTGAAGCATTCTTCTAATGAGCGTGCATGCTATGAGTACATTCTCTTGTTTGAGTCCGTTGGTTTTCCTCCCTTACCACAGTTTCCCGTCCAAGTCTAGTCCCGCCCCGTCCACCCATAAAGTGCATATTCTCCCCATCAGTGCGCATTTGACTTTTGGTTCAAGTCCTCCATGCTGGGGCAAGTCTGTGATCATTAATTCCCCTTGATTAATATCATATTCCTTCAGTGCAAGTCTCTCAAAAAAATAATAATAATATAATAAACAAGAAAACAAGCTCGCTAGGTTGAAAACCCGCAAAGGGCGGCCTAGGCAAAAAGGAGCGCCCGGTGGACTGAAAACTCACAAAGAGCGGTCCAGGCAAAAATTAGGGCACAAAAAAAGAAAAAAGAGCAAACACATGAAGATAGATAAATTATTGTTCTAAAGTTAAGTCTTATAGAAATAAGCAATCGGGATTTGAAATGAAGTTTGGCCATCTCCTCAAAAACCCCAAAATCCCAGAAAGTCCCTTTCCTACCCACCTTGAGCCAAGGAAAACCAAAATCCAAAGATCACCCTAGGCAAGGATCACCCCAAATAAAAAAAATAGTGCATCACTTTTTATCAGCTCACCCGAGTCAAAGAAGGAAAAGAATCATAAAACAAAAAAAAAAGAAGAAAAAAAAAAGGGAAAAAGAGAAAATAAAAAAAAAAGGGGGATTTAAAAATGAAAATCCCAAAACAAAAGAAAATACAAAAGAAATGTGAGTGGTGAGCTGGTACATGTTACCACAAAATACAAGAGATCCTTGTCTAAATAAACCTTCAAACACTTCATCATTCCAACACCTGATTCCATAAACCTTCAAACACTTCCTTTGGCCTCAACATCAAACCCCTTAGTCATTCTACCATGAGACACGAATTTGCTTTAACAGAGCCCAAACAAGCCCAAATAACCATCTTCCTCATAGACCATTAACCGTCAATCAACGCCGAACAAAACTCATCCTCCCATTAGTCTCAAACACTTCATTAAGCCTAACCCTCCTTCCTCCACAAAACACCACAATCCCGAAAAGTCCATTCCGATCAAAGACCGGTTGCTTTTGTTCACTCAAATTCTAATCTTAGGACAAACAAGTTTATCTATGTACAATGTGTTTGCTCAAAAGAAAAACAAACGATCAGAAAAAAGAAAGCTGATCAAGAAAGAATAAACCCTCAGAAAAAAGAGAACTGAGGAAACAAAAACGAACAGTCAGAAAAAAGAAAGCTGACAAAATAAAAAAGAGGGACTTGCACTCCAAAACACATTCAAGATGCATTAAAACAAGGTTTAGTGATCACCAGGTAAGGATTCTTTCGCACCAAAAGTCAAGACATCAGTAGAGAACCAAAGATTTGCACTGAGAATACCACTCAGACCCAAAAGTTGGGGCATTCTCTTCACCACCCACACACCCTAGTCTTGGGAAAGTCTGTTCAATGCCCATCCCATGTCACTCCAGTTGTCAATGTCATTCCAAAGTGGGGCGAGTGCATTCCCATTCCTTCACCTCATTCGCTTCCATAAAAACCTCACCGGGGCAATCTCTCAACTCACTATCCTAAACAAGACCTTGTCATTCTGATTGGGGCAACTTTGTCTTCGTTATGACTGGGGCAACATCAAATTCTGTGGGTTGAAGCAAAACCCCTTTCATTCCAGCTTTCATCCCAAGAGCCGAAGCATTCCCAATTCATCATCTTCTACACCCCTAGTTGTTGTCACCACTAGACAGAGGCAAACTATTCACTCATCAAAGACCTGAATTGGGGCAATCTTGTATCTCTTGATCCCTCCCAAGCTTCGGCAATAGCCATGTCGGTCATTCCTTCACTTGCCATAAATGTCCATGTCCTAAACCAATTCCAAGTTAACCGACTCATTCATTCACATTTGCACTCTTATGCATGCTTACTAGACAATGCTTCAAAAAGAGAGAACACAAGTTGTTTACGTGATATCTAAAATTCAGTCATCATGGAAAGAAGGAGAACACAAGTGAGGTTGTTTGTAAATAAAAGCCTTGAGAACACCAGAGTTTGAATCAAATTCAATTTTTCAATAGACTGGTCAATAATCATCCCAAGTCCTTGCATTCAAAGTCTCGCATCTTATCATCACAAAAATGTTTACCTCATGCATCTAGGCATTATAGCATATGCATCAAAGCATTACATTTGCATCTTCACATTTTGTGCATTCATCACATAGTAAAAAGAGAAAGCGTTCCACATCAGTTGCACCATATTAATACTTGCATTTCATAGAAGAAAATAGTAAAGAAGAAAAAGCAGAAATCTTTTCATTGCATTGGCATCATATTAATGTTCGCACTTCATAAAAAAGGGAAAAGAACAAAATCATTGCATGTCATTCATCATTAGAGCATTACATTTTGCATCAAATATTTCATAGAAAAAGCAAAGAAAGCAAAAAGAAAACAAAGAAAAGAAACCACAAAAGCAACACAAAAACATTCCCTGTCATCCAGCATTCCATATCATTCATCATTTCACAATCATTCCTTTGTCATTCAATCATCAAACATTAAAGTAGTGCATATGCATCATATTAACGTTAGCATTTCCATAAAAGAAAAAAAGAACAAGAATCATTGCATCAAACATCAGAGCATTGCATCATATTAATGTTTGCATTTCATAAAAGAAGCAAAAAGAAACAAACAGAAGTTAGAACAGGAGCATTTCATTCATCAAAACATCAATCACCGCATACATTTGCATTCAAACATCAAAACAATACAGTTGCGTCACAACATACTTGCATCTCATAGAAGAAAAGAAAGCTAAAGCATCCCATGCCATTCATCATTTCATGTTATTCATCAGCAATATTCACATTTCATAGAAAAAAGGAAAAGAAGAAAGAGTTTTCCATTGCATGTCATCTGCCATTTCATTACATATCATCAAACACCAAAATGTTGCATTCGCATACCTGCGCTTCATAAAAAGAGCAAAAGAAAAGAAGAGGAGAAAAGCAAAAGAACAAATAAAGTCAGACATTGCATTCATCAAGCATATAAGAACAGTAGAAAATCATGCATTCATAAGCAAAAGAAAAAGAAAATCATGCATTGCGTACAGACAAGAGAAGAAAAGGAAAATCATTGCATTCATCAAACATATAAGAACAGTAGAAGATCATGCATTCATCCGACATAGACAAACGAAATAAGAAACTCATCATTCATCATAAGAAAAAAAGAAAACAGCAATCATGGCATTTGCATTGCATGCATTTGTTCATTTTCAGCTACAGGTACAAAGAGAGGATGAGCACTTCGGTGTTAGCCCTCGCCCCCAGATTCCAGAAAATGTTCCCCCAAATTTGGGAGTTCAGAAAGAAAAAAGAAAAGAGAGAAAAGAAAAGAGAGCGCTCAAGCGTGCATTGCAGTTTGGAGTTCAAATCCGCTCTCGTCAGAGTTCAACGCTCCCTTCTGTCCAGGTCTCACGTCGTGTACGAGCAACGCGATGGACCGCAGCCCCATGTGAGGTTCAACGGAATAGTTGTATCAGCCTAAGATACAGTGGACGCCGTGCATTGATCAGTATATCAGTTCCGGAGCTGATAACGATCCCCCCGGTCGCTCGAAAAGGCCAACAGGAAGCGTGCTCCTCAAAGCCACGTGCAAACTCGGATTCACCAAGAGTCCGTTTAAGGATTACAGGTTTTAGGCAGCCTGGGCAATTTACCGCTTTCTGCACGCCAAGTGCCCGTTTTACCTTTTCTGTCTGCGCGCAAGTGCCCATTTTACCTCTTCTGTCTGCACGCAAGTGCCCATTTTACCTTTTCTGTCCGCACGTCAGTGTTCATTTACTGTTTTCGCATCGACACGAAAGTGTCCACCTTTCCAAAAATAAAAATAAAAATAAAAAAAAAGAAATTCAGGTTTCTCTAAGTAGACAAAATTGGTATAATTTCTGAATTCTTTATTCCTATTTTATCTTCGAAATATGTCTCGGCCAATTCATATTTCTGGATAAAATCCGAATAAAGAGGGGCAGCTGTCATACCCCAATTTTGTCCGCCTTCTTCTAGTCACTTGTTTTACTTAATTTGTATTTTGAGTAGTTAGAATAGCGTCCTTTTTTAATTTAAGCCAATTTCAATTATCCGTTCAATTAAGCCGAAATACCATTACTTAAGCTAGGCATGCGTGCGAATGATCGATCTTTTCGCGCATTCTTCAGTTTAATCTTGATATTTGGGCCTAGTTGAACCTAAGCGGGCTTATTTAAGTCGCTTTTCTCACTATTGGGCTTATCATTTTGAGTCGGGCCCACGAACGTGGTTCCTAGTTAATTTTTAGTGTTAGCGGGCCTATTTGTTCTATTTGAGCCTCGTTCTAGCGCATTTGTCTAGTTGAGCCCGATTTCGCTTTTGTATTTGGTTCAACTTCTTTTATTTTTATTTTGTCTATTTAATTTGTTTTGAGTCTAAAAATGTCAAAAAATTCTATTTATTGTTTGTTTACAATTTAATAGTGTCTAAGATGTCCAAAAGTCCAAAAATACAAAAAATGATAATACTAAAAATACCAAAAAATACAAATCCGAAAATAATAATCCAAAAAAAAATTACAAAAAAAAACGTAAAAATCAAAAGGAGGGCGCAGCAAACCCTGGCTGTTTCTCTTGCTCACCAAACACCCACATTCTCCAGTCCAAGCCCATAATCTGCAAAATAGGAAACAAAATTAGAAAAAAAACCTAATTTGCACCTATAAATCAAACAGCCACACAGGGGGAAAGAGGCACACACTGAGATACACAGGCAGAGAGAATTACACAAAAAATTCAGAGAAAATTCGCACAGAAAATACAGAGATTTAGAAATCACTTAAGAAAAGGATTAGGGCTTCACATCGAAACCCTAACAACCAAAACACTGAATTAGAAGTTCTGAAGAGGAGAAAAGGATTCAATCAGCAATCATAGCAGTAGCAGTAGAGCAAAGGGTAGAGATTAACAACAACAAAAAATCAATTTTCTTTGAGGAAGCCAGGTTGGTATCTCAGTTACTAGTTTTCCTTTTAAGTATCAAGAGCATGTGAATATTTTTGTTGTTTAGAACTCGAAATACTAGCATACTTTTTTACCAAGCATCTGATTGATTAGATTCCAAATTATTAGTATTTCTTTTTGTATATCTATCCATGACTAAAAAGGGGAGGATCTGAAACATGTCATAACAAATGGAACTAGCTAAAAAAAAAATTCGCGTAGAATCTGATTGTTGAAAAAACTAGGAACAGATCAAGTAAAAATTAACGAAGGACAGAAACGAATCAGTCAAAAAAAAAGGGGAAACATATAAAGAAGCCAGAACCGAAGCTTACCCTCATAGCCTCGACCACCGCGGACGGTGGTCGTTCTCCCAATCACCACCGTACAACCACTGTCCCTCTTCACCGCCACCACCATACGAACCGAAGCCAGCAGCCACCCATCACGAAACCGACCCAGTGACCGAGCTCCTCCACCTGAAACCACCATCGTGAGCCACCCCTGGAACCCCTTCAAACTTAGATCGAACAACATAGCCACCACCGTCAGACCCCCTTCCCCATCGCGAATCAAACCCAAATCGTCACCGTCACCGCCGCCGTAGGCGCGCGTCCGAACACAACCATCACCAACCAACCCCTTCGCGAAACCAGCCTGGATCGAGAAAAAGGGAGACCATACCGTTGAGAGGGAAGCCGTTTCGGTGTGGGAGAAGGAGGGAAGAACGGAGGAGAAGAGAGAAAGTGGATCGGTGAAGGAGACGTGAGGTCATGGAGGAGAGGGGAGTGGTGCGGGGGAGAAGGCGAAACTGAAGGTTAGGGGAGAGTGGGATGCAGCGCAGCAAGGAGAAGAGAGAACGGAAATGGGGTTGAGAGAGGAGGGGCCGGTTCGCAGGGAGAGAGAAGAAACAGGATTAGGGTTAGAAAAGGGGGGGGGGGGGGGGGGAGTGCGGCGCCGCGCTGAGGAAGGAGAGGATTGAAATGTTTTTTTAGGTTTTTAATTTAGGGTTTCCTTCTTATACCTCTTCCCAATTCCCATTTTATTTTATTTTAATTTTATTTTTAATATTCAGATTACTCTCTACACCTCTCATTTTCCATTACGCACCTCCCTCTACTTTGGCCCAGATTTCGCAGCAATACAAGTTGGGCTGCTGGGTGTTATTCGACCCCCTTCTAATAACACCCTATTTTACCATTTCACCCCCTTTCTCGTTTTTTTTAATTTAATTTAATCTTCTTCAAGACAAAATAATTCCTCATAAATCAAAAACTTTGTTAATAATCTTGTGAAGCCTTTGCTTGCATGATTATTAGCAACGAGGTACTAGTGGTGGTCACTTGGAGCCTTTGCTCAATTGATCATCATGAATATCTGAATTTTCCTAAAAAATTTTCACTAAATAAAAAACTTTGTTAATAGTCTTGTGAAGCCTTTGCTTACATGATTATTAACAATGAGGTACTAGTGGTGATCACTTGGAGCCTTTGCTCAATTGATCACCATGAATGCCCAATTTTCATAATTAAACAAGATAAAAATAAAAAAACAAAAAAACGTTTTCCAAACACGAAGAACTACGTAGCTTTGAATTCTCCATCGCACCGGGAGATACGTAGGAGCGGGTCACATCCCGTCAAGCATAACAAATAAAAATCATTTTCACAATAAGTTTTCAACAATTATTTTCAAAAGAACCAAGAACTACGTCGCCTTTGATTCTCCACCCGGAGATACGTAGGAGCAGGGCCACGCCCCTGTCAAGCGCAAAAACAAATAATTTCTAAATAAAAAATACAAACACATCACTTTCAAAAATCAAAAATCTTGTTTTCAAAGTAGGGGATTAAGTCGGTCGTACGGCCGGGTTAATCATTGTTTTAGGATAAGTGAACTGTGGTCCTTCAGAGCCCCAGCGCTCCTTCAGCCCCCAGCGGCCCTTCAGACCCCCAGTGGTCCTTCAACACAGATCACACAATCCTAAAACCCCTTTATTAAAAAACACCAAACACACAAACATTTTCTACACACAAGAACTACGTAGCTTTGAATTCTCCATCGCACCGGGAGATACGTAGGAGCGGGCCATGTCCCGTCAAGCACTTCTTTCTAAAAACCCTTTTTTCTTCCTTTCTCGCCAAAAATAAAAATTTTTATTAAGTTCTTTAATTCATTTTTCAATAAGAAATAAAGAGGCAAATTAGGTATTTTTCAAATCAACACTTAACACCACACATTTAATTAAAGGTTCCCTCTCAGTAGAGAGGACGCGTGAGGTGCTAATACCTTCCCCGCGCGTAACCGACCCCCGAACCCAAAACTCTCAGTTTTCAAAGGCCAATCGCTTTCCAAAAAAGGTTTTCCTAATATTTTCCTTAATAAATATTGGTGGCGGCTTCATTGTCTTAGGAAAAGTTGTGAACGAGGAAGGTTCTCCCCCGGGGACTTTTTCGGGCGCAACAACTATGAAGGAAGGGGAATGTATTTCTGACTTCTTTACAAGGTTAAAGAAAATCACTAATACTATGGCAATGTATGGGGAAACTCTTACAGAAAAGGTGATCTGTAAGAAAGTCCTAAGGTCCCTGACTAAGAAGTTTGGCTGGGTAGTCAACAGTATTGAAGATACAACTCTACCAGATGACTTTAAAGTGGAAGAGCTCCAAGCAAAGCTTGAAGCAAAGGAATTAAGGATCAATCTGCTAGAAGGTGAAGAAGAAGAAGAAGACCAAGCACTATTCACCAAAACTAAGGGTAAGAAAGAAGCCAATGACAACAGCCAATCAGGTAAGCCTAATTGGTCCAAAGGTAAGTCAGGTAAATCTAACTCTAAATCTGATGTCACAAAGAAATGTAGTAATATATCTAAAAAGAAAGACAAATCTAAAGTGCAATGCTACAGATGTGACAAATATGGGCATTATGCTACTGAATGCCCTTCTAGGAAGGACTCTAAGTCCAAAGAAACTAAAACTGAAGCCAATATGGCTAAAGGAGATTCTGATTCAGAATCTGAACAAGTAAGTTTCAGTATGATAATTGATGAGTTTGGTGAAACAGAACCTAGGGAGGATTCTGTAGTAACAAACCTAGACTTAGAGGTAAGCAGTGATTGTGTTGTCCTATGAGTCACTACAAGTGATGGAAAGACCATCACTGAAATTTGGTATCTAGATTCAGGGTGTTCCAATCACATGACTGGAAACAAAGAGTGGTTGGTTTACTTTGACCCTAGTAGAAAAACTACTATAAAATGTGCTAGCAATAAGGCTATAACAGCTGAGGGAATAGGAAACATAAAGTTTACAAAAGAAAATGGACAAGTAATTTTAATAAAAGATGTGTTCTATGTCCCTGGAATCAGCTGTAACCTTATTAGTCTAGGACAGCTTATAGAGAAAGGCTTTTCAGTAATAATGAAGGACTTAAACCTAAAATTGTATGATGTTAAGACACATTAGTTTTAACAACACCTTTAGCCACCAACAGAACTTTCAAAACCAGCATCAGTGTCACAGAGACAGACTGTCTAAGTGCCACAGCTAACTTTGAAAGTATGTTATGGCATAAAAGGTTTGGGCATTTGAACTTCAAAGGCCTAAGTGACCTAAGTACTAAAGGGTTAGTAGAGGGGTTACCTAAAATTGAAGTTACTAAAGAGACATGCACTACTTGCCTAGTGGGTAAGTAACCTAGAAAGAAATTCAATAAGGAAATGAAACACTGTTCTAAGGATATTTTGCATGTTGTATATTCTGACCTATGTGGACCACTTGATATTCCCTCTATTAGAGGAAATAAATACTTTATGACTTTTGTAGATGAATTTTCCAGAAAAATCTGGCTATATCTACTCAAGACTAAGGGAGAAGCCTATGGTATTTTTAAGGAGTTTAAGGCAATGGCAGAAACTCAATGTGGTAAGAAACTTAAGGTTTTGAGGACTGATGGTGGTGGTGAGTATACCTCAAAAGAGTTTGAGGAATGCTGCACCACTCAAGGTATAATCCATGAAGTAACATCACCCTATACTCCTCAACATAATGGTATTGCAGAAAGGAGAAATAGGACTATACTTGACATGGCTAGGTGCATGATCAAGTCAAAAGGGCTACCTAAAAGGCTATGGGCAGAAGCTATTGATACAGCTGTCTATATCCTAAATAGGTGCTCCACTAAAGGTTTAGAAGACAAAGTACCAGAACATGTCTGGTGTGGTGATATGCCTAAGGTTTCTCACCTAAGGGTATTTGGCTCACTTGCATATAGCCATATACCTGATGGTAAGAGAAAAAAGTTAGAGGATAAGAGCAGACCCTTAATCCTTGTTGGGTATCACCCTACAGGTGCTTATAGGCTGCTGGATCCTAAGAATGACAAAATTGAGATATCTAGGGATGTGGTTGTGCTTGAGGACAAGCAATGGGATTGGGACAAAGCTGAACTAGTGAGTTCAGTGGAATCTACAATCCTAGAGGAGGTCCTAAACACTGAACCTAATCCTATAGATGACAGTTCTGATGAAGAAGGTGCTATCCTACCTAATGAGGAACAGAATTCCCAATGAGAGGAGGAGGACAATGCTGAAACAGATCCTGTACCTGTTGTGCAGGTCATACCTAGGACACAAAGGCTAAGACAGAGGCTTGCAGACTATGATATTGCCATAGATAGTGAAGTGAATGAGCATGGTGACCTCATCCACTTTGCTATGATGGCTGATACTGAACCAGTGGACTTTAAGGAGGCCTTAAAGGACAAAAACTGGAAAAATGCTATGATAGAGGAGCCGGCCTCTATTGAGAAAAACAAGACCTGGACTATGACAGCTCTGCCTAAAGGAAAGAAGGCAATAAGTGTCAAATGGGTCTTTAAGCTCAAACTGGATCCCAATGGCAAAATAGTTAAGCACAAAGCAAGGCTTGTTGACAGAGGGTTCCAGCAAAGGCAAGGAATAGACTATGAAGAAGTATTCTCACCTGTGGCCAGGCATGAGACCATCAGGTTGGTCACTGCCTTGGCCTGCAACAAGGGTTGGGACTTGCATCATTTAGATGTCAAGTCTGCATTTTTGAATTGACCCTTGGAAGAGACAGTGTTCATCTCACAACCTCCTGGTTTTGAGATGAAAGGAAAGGAAAACCTAGTGTGCCACTTGCATAAGGCACTTTATGGGCTGAAACAGGCCCCAAGAGCCTGGAATAAGCGTATTGACACATTCTTTGTGGTCAATGGCTTCACAAAATGCACCAATGAGTTTGGTGTTTTTGTGAAGGGTACTATAGAATCTGATTTATTACTAGTTTGCTTATATGTTGATGATCTACTGGTGACAAGTAATAACTCTAAGGAAATCAGCAACTTCAAAGACACCATGAAGGCAGAATTTGAAATGACTGATTTAGGGAGGCTATCCTACTTCCTAGGATTGGAATTCCTATAGGTTCCAGAAGGCATTATCCTGCACCAACAGAAATATGCCAAAGAGTTGCTGATCAGATTCAACATGGCAGAATGCAATTCTGCCCTTAACCCTGCTGAAGGTATTCTATGCAAAAAAGAAGGTGAAAAGGGAGATCATGTAGACCCTACTCACTATAGACAAATCATTGGCTCACTAAGATATCTATGCCATACAAGACCAGATATTCGCTTTGCAACTGGAATGGTCAGCAGATTTATGAATGACCCTTGGCAGCTTCACCTAAATGCTGCAAAGAGGATTCTAAGATATATACAGGGGACTCTTAACTATGGGGTATTTTTCCCTAAAGGCAGAAACTCAGATGACACTACCTTAGTTGCCTACTCAGACTCTGACTGGTGTGGAGACCAACTGGACAGAAGAAGCACCTCTGGGTACTTGTTCAAAATTCTTGGGGCTCCTATCTGTTGGAGTTCAAAAAAGCAGAAGATTGTGGCTCTAAGCTCCTCTGAGGCAGAGTATGTGGCTGCCTGCAGTGCTGCCACTCAGGCAGCATGGTTAGAAGCTCTCCTAAAGGAACTACAGGTGAATCTAAGTCAAACTACTACCCTATGGATTGACAAGTCTGCACTCTGCCTTGCTAAGAACCCAGTGGGACATGGCAGGACAAAGCACATAGAAACAAGGTTTCACTATCTTAGGGATCAAGTCTCTAAAGGTAATTTGAAGGTGGATTACAGCTCCACTAAAAAACAACTGGCTGACATATTCACCAAACCTCTAAAAGGTGAAGTGTTTACTAGGATGAGGAGGGAAATTGGCCTGGTTGCCTTCAAGTCCTAATGAAAGCAACCATTCCCTAAAGCTATTCCTAAGGGCTTGTTTTAGGAGACTGTTTTAATTGCTACACCAGGGGCATGTCCTGGAATTCCTATTTCCCCTTGTCCTAGAATTTCAAACCTATGTGTTTTTTAGGTTTTGTATTAAGGGAGGCTATTGGTTTTTTAATAAAAACCTAAAAATAACCTCAAGAGTTGGCAACGGCTATATCATACACCAGATAGCCGTTGCCCCAGCAGTTCTCATAAACAGTAATCTGTTTATACAGTTATTACAACTTACAAGGGTCTGTTTTGAAACAGAAAATCTGTTACAGTTAGTTACACACTGTAACTAACCATAACAACCCACTGAGGGGTATTTCAATGTTTATATATAAACATACAACCTGTACAGAAATATCACAGTATCAATAAAGTTCTTTACATTGTTTTTCTTCTAAAAATTCTTCTGTGCTTTTCTCTTGTGCAAGAATTCTTTGAGTTTTTTTCATCTTTATTTCCTTGTTGTGTGTAGAGGGCACCTCGCAAGAAAGGGAACAAACAGGTTAAGAGTTTGCTCCTATAGAATAAAGAAAAGAGAGAAATAATAGAGAGAAATAATAGAGAAATAATAGAGGGAAAACAGGGGTATTACCTCAAATCACAGGTTCTGAGTGTGATTTCACAAGGGGTGAAATCTCTTAGTGTGTTCAGAAGTTCAGTTGAGTACATGCAATCAGAATATTAAAGAATAAATTAGGGTTTGAGAGATAAAGTGTAAAACAAAGTGTAATAGCAAAGATTGTGCTATTCGTACCTTCTTTGTTACATCTGCAACAAAACCTCAGATGCTGTGAACCTGAAACATCAAACAAACAGATTAGGGTTTCAGCAACAGCAACTGTATCAAGCAAGAAAGAAAGATTTCAAGCATCAGTTCAGTGATTTACCTTCGTGGTGGTGACCGGTGGAAAACCCAAGAAGAAGGAAGCCATCGAAGTAGAAATACGAAATTAGGGTTTCGTGAAAACCCCTAATCTCGTGTACAACACCAACTGGTTGTTCAGTAAACAACCACAGCGCAACATCTACGAAGTGATTGAAGCGTTTGCAAGCTTCATTCACACAGAATCAAGAGAACCAGAACTAGAGCAGAAGAGAAGAAGAAGAGGAACAGTACAGAACAAAGAAGAGAGAAGTGTGAGTCTTGAAATTCTGAGGAGCTAGGGTTTCAAGCAGCTTTTATACTACGGGTCAGAAGGATCCGCGTGCTGCTCCAACAGGAACGGGTTCGGACGCGCAAAACCCATCTTAGCAATTTTTTGTTTGAGAGCCAGGTAAGTGAAGGTTGGGCTGGGCCAGCAATTGGGCTTTGTGATATTTGCACCCCAGCTTGTTCTACATACATCCGTGCAGAGAAACAAAAAAAAAGGTCAAAAATCAACAGAAAGAACATTTTATTATTTTCACCATCTCCTACGTAAATCTTTGGAAACAAGAAACCAAGCGAAACAATGTGGTCAATTATTAATAATTAAAAGTGGACTCAAGAAATGAAAAATAGAATACATATATTTTCTCAAACTAAACTTCCCTTAAATTCCCATATTTTGCAACACTTCTTATCTCCATTTCAACATGATAAAGAAAAAAAAGAATGAACAATTTTATCATTCAGGAAATGGAGCAATATGTTCTATATGTCATTTATACAGATATTTTTTACTGCCAATACATAAAAGAACATATCCTCCACATTCTGGAATTTCTCTGATCTCCAACTCAAGATTACAGTCACAAATTGAGATTTAGAGAACAATCAGGCCTAACTGAACACTAAAAATTTTAACATAAAATTGAAGAATTGAACAGTCATCCAACTACCAGAACGAGTTTTGAAAAATCAGATGGTAACTAAACATTCAGTAACTACGCAGAAACACATCAAGGGTAAATGAATAATGGAAAAAAGAACCGTAGAAAAATCAAAGAAGTGAAGTTCGAACCTTTAAGAGAGAGAGAGAGAGAGAAATCGCAGGAAATCGTCGAAAGAAGAAGCGGGTTTAACAGTGAATTTGTGATACAGTGTTTTAGTGCGAATTTTCGAAAATAAAAATTAGAGTCCACTTTTAGAATTTTCGGTTAGAATGCTGGGGTAAAATTTTCGGTTAGATGCTGGGGTATAATTTTCGAAAATAAAAAATTATTGGTTTTTTTTTGGTACCAAAATTATTATTGGGTTAAAAAGAATAAAAAGGGCCCTATGCTTTTGCACCCCCACCTAGACCCATATCTCCACTTTTCCAAACTTCCCATTTTGCCTTTCAAAAATTTTATTTTATTTTCTAAAAAATGTAACACCCTAATATTTCTATCAAATAGAAATGCTAAGATGCACGAAATGGCATACATCAGAGTAATATTTCCTGTTTGGATATTGAACACAACTAAATTTTTTCTCGATGATTAACACCAACAGTCTTACATTCCATTACTTAAATAAAAACCATATAGGTTCCATGTCTGTCAATAACCTTATAACCTAGTGTTCAATACCATCACAAGAAAAAGCAGAAACGATTACATAACTTAAAACAAATTCAAGTCACACTATCGATTACAAGGACAACAAGGGAATTCAATTTCAAAGGTAAAAGAACCAAGTCTTCTAATTTCTCCTCAAGCACGTCACCTATTCGTGCTTTTTTGCTTTCTTCTTTTCCTGTTTCTCTGAAAAACAACAACATATAATGGGTGAGATAAACATTATCTCAGTGAATCCTACCGTAACCCTTCACAATAACTCTCGGTCCATTTATTTCTTTTTCGTTTCTTTAATCGTAGTCCATATAGGGCCTACGTGCATATGTCTTTTCCTTTCATGCCATAGCACATCTTCGGTAATGACCACGCCTTTACCGTCAAACCTCTCCACTAACTTACGCTAGCTTCAAACCTCTGAGGCCTAGGTTCTGGGGCTCATGACTTCCCCTCCCCTAGTGTACTAATCTACTGGGTCGTCACCCATCCTCTGATATAATATATATATATATATATATATATATATATATATATATATATATATATATATCTTAACCTTGACCATTACCTTTAAACAATTAATTGAACATTTAGTTCCATGACCTTTATACATGACCCATGTCCACTCGCGTGCACTACTATTCGGTTTTTGAAACATTTATAGATTTGAAGATAATTTCCAAAACCATCTTTGAACATGTCAAAAACAATGTCTTAAATGTGAAAATTCATCACAAAGGGTTGGAAAAGAGATTAGAAGAGGTTTGGAATCAAAAGGAGCGACGAAACGATAATTCGGTGTCCGGTGACAGAAGCTCACGCACGGTCCGTGTGCCCTAGGTTCACGACCCGTGCGCACTGAAACTTCTTTTAAAATCATTTGCGAACATGGCGCACGATCCGTGTGCCCTAGGCGCACGATTCGTGCGCCTCTGTCTGTGCACCATTTCATTCCGCTTTTGACTCTTAAAACTTTTCAAAACAACATTACACCTCAAAACCGGTCACATAACAATGATTTTAGAAAACTAGAAACGATCCTCAGCGTGAGTAGAACTCACCGTTTCGACGAACTCGCGAGAGATTACGTCTTCACACGAAACGACCGAACCGTAACCTCTCGAACGATCCCCGTAATCACGAACTCGCACCGAACTTGTCTAACACTCGAAACTGAACTTCTACCACTTCCAAGTTCGACACTCAACCTCTTGGAGCTACTGAAATCACTTCCAAATTCAACTTAAACACAATGTGGCTTTACCAATTTGATGAAACTCACTTCTAAGCCTTCCAATGGTACATGCAATGCTCAAGGTGTTTCAAAGCTCCATTTCTTCCCTTTGAGCTTCCAAAATTGGAAAATGGTAGATGAACAAAGAGGGTGAATCAGATGATGAAATTGGTATCAAATGAAAGAGAAAAGAAAATGGGGGAAGATTGGTACCAATTTTGCTTGCATGCACCAAGTATGATGGAGAATCTCTCTTATTCTCTCTCTTCTCCCTTTCGCCCTCCTCTCTCCCTCAATATAAGCTTTCTGAAATTTTTCTGGTTTCTGAGTTGAATGAAGTTGGTTCGGCTGGATAAGGCTTTAAGGGGATAGGAAATGACCAAAATGCCCTCCACTTAACCCTTCACCTTAATGTACCCTTAAATAACAACTAACTCATAATTAACTTCTAAAAATTGTGATTGTGGTTTTATGGAGTTAAGGAGTATGTTTTGGTGTTGAGTAATTTGGGTTAGGGTTAGAAAGATATGGAAATGACCAAAATACCCTTGGTCCCCTAATCCTCACATAATTCTATTTCTACCTCAAAACGACCACGTAATTCATACTATTAGCAACTAATTGTTGCTTTCATGCTTTTAACATGTCCATGACTTAAATTATTATTTTATCGAATAACAATTCGCTAGTCAATTTCTCAAAATGAAATTGATCGAAATTAGGGATGTTACAATCACCCCAACTTTTAGAATTTTGTCCTCAAAATTGAACAAAACATACCTCATACGAATATCTATCCCGCATGTCGTCCTCCAATTCCCATGTAGCTTCCTGGATCGTAAATCCATCCCAAACCACTTTGACAATGGGAATTGTCCTCATCTGAAGCGTCTTCTCGCCATGTTCTATGATGTAACTAGGATGAGGTTGAAAGGACAAATCCGGCCTAAGGTCAATCGCCTCGAAACTCAACGGCTGACTTAGATCGGAAATGTATTTCCTTAGCTGAGACACATGGAATACATCATGAAGATTGGACAAAGCTGGAGATAAGGCAATACGGTAAGCTACTAGCCCAATTTGCTCGATAATTTGGAAGGGTCCAATATACCGAGGGCTGAGTTTCTTCGCCCGTAATGCTCTACCTGTACCAATTGTTGGAGAAACTCTCAAAAACACATGATCACCGGACTCAAACTCCAGTGGCCTTCTTCTCTTATCCGCATAACTTTTCTGCCTACACTGGGTAGCCTTCATTCTTTCTCTGATTTGCCGAATATTTTCGGTTGTCTCACGAACCAAATCGGGCCCTAACAGTCGATCTTCACTGACATCCCACCAACACAGTGGTGTTCTGCACTTCCTCTCATGCAGGGCTTCAAATGGAGCCATTCCGATACTGGAATGATAGCTATTGTTATAAGCAAACTCCACCAATGGAAGGTGATCCTCCCGTTTTCTTCCGTTATCAAGCACACAAGCCCGAAGCATATCTTCTAAAGTCTGAATAGTACTCTCCGTCTGACCATCTGTCTGCGGATGATAAGCAGTAGTAACGAACACTTTTGTTCCCAAGGCTTGGTTTAAAGCTTTCCAAAATCGAGAAGTTAACTTTGGATCGCGATCTGACATAATACTTGTAGGAACTCCATGCAACCTTACTATACTCTTCAGATATTCTTCTGCTAACTGGGAAACCTTGTTGTTTGAACGAACAGGAATAAAATGAGCTGATTTGGTTAGACGATCCACAACAACCCAGATGGAATCGTTACCGGCTTGGGACCTTGGCAATCCCATGACAAAGTCCATAGAAACATCTTTCCATTTCCATACTGGCACGTTCAACGGCTGCAACTGACCAGCAGGCTACTGGTGCTCTGCCTTGACCTTTTGACAAGTTAGGCATCGAGACACAAGTTCTGCAATCTCTACTTTCATTCCTGGCCACCAGTACATCAATTTCAAATCCCGATACATCTTGGTAGATCCAGGGTGAATGGAATAATGACTCCGATGTGCTTCCTCCAACACTTGCCTTTTCACGTCATCATCCTTCGACACACAAATTCTACCGTCGAAGCAAATAATTTCGTCACTATCTTCGGTAAAATCTGGTAACCCTCTTTGAGCTTGCAACTCCTCATCAATTTCTTGAGCTGAGCGAATCAGATTTCTCAATAAACTCAAAATCTGGATATGACTCAACACTAACTAGTTCTTCCTTTGCTTCACATTCAACTTTAAGTCTCTAAAAGACTCTAGCAGCTTCATCTCATGCATCATTAATTCTGACCTGTGAATAGATTTCCTACTCAACGCATCTGCTACAACATTGGCCTTCCCGGGATGATACTTCAACTCGAAGTCATAATCCTTCAGAAACTCAACCCATCATCTCTGCCTATTGTTCAGCTCCTTTCGGTCGAACACATACTTAAGGCTCTTGTGATCACTAAAGACTTCGAAATGAGAACCGTATAGGTAATGTCTCCAAATCTTTAGAGCATACACAATTGCTGCTAACTCTAAGTCATGAGTTGGGTAATTCTCTTCATGAGGCTTCAACTGTCTGGAGGCATAGGCAACCACTTGTTGATTCTGCATTAAGACACACCCTAAACTCTTCCCAGAGGCATCACTGTAAATTTGGAATCCCAGTGACGGATCTGGAAGAATTAGGATCGGAGCAGATGTCAACCTACTTTTCAATCCTCGAAAACTTTCCTCACATTCGGAACTCCATTCAAACGGTTGACCCTTGCAAGTTAACTGAGTAAGTGGAAGAACTAACCGTGAGAATCCTTCAATAAACCTTCGATAGTAACCAGCTAGACCTAAGAAACTTCTTTTTTCGGTCACAGACGTTGGTTGTTTGCAATTCAACACTGCTTCTACCTTACTAGGATCCACTGCGACTCCCAACTAAGATATCACATGACCCATAAACTTTACTTCAGGCATCCAGAAATCAGACTTTGAGGGCTTTGCATACAACTTCTTCTCTCGGAGTACATTCAGAACAATTCGGAGATGCTAGACATGCTCCTCTATGGTCTTCGAGTACACCAAGATATCATCGATGAATACCACTACACACTAATCCAGGCACGGGTGGAAAACTCTGTTCATATAATCCATGAATACCGCGGGAGAATTAGTTAGACCGAAGGGCATCACTACAAACTCGTAATGTCCATACCAAGTACGGAAAGCTGTCTTCGGAATATCTAAGGCTCTCATTTTTATCTGATGATAACCTGACCTCAGATCAATTTTTGAAAACACTGCAGCACCTCGAAGTTGATCGAGCAAATCGTCTATCCTTGGTAGAAGGTACTTATTCTTGACAGTTACCTTGTTCAATTGGCGGTAATCAATACACAATCGCATGCTCCCGTCCTTCTTCTTGACAAGCAATACCGGAGCAACCCATGGCGAAGCACTAGGCCTGACAAACTTCTTTGATATCAACTCTTCTAGTTGAGACTTTAATTCCTTTAATTCTAAAGGAGACATTCTATATGGAGCAATAGAGATTGGCCCTGTGCCTGGAACCAACTCTATTGAGAATTCCACCTCACGGTCTGGAGGCAAGGAGGAAAGTTCATCCGGAAAAACATCCAGAAATTCATCAACAACTTGTACAGAGGACAATCTAAACCAGTTTTCAGTCGATGCAGACAACATAATAACATAAGCTTCCGCACCTTGAAATAGAGATTGATTTGCCGACGTGAAAGAGATAGTTGCTTCAGAATTTGACCTTGGTAGTTCAACTGATTCCAAGGCAAAACTGACAGTCCGATTAAAACAGTTGATGGTGACATGATTTGCTGTCATCCAGTTCATACACAAAACGATGTCCATACCTCTCATAGGTAAACAAATAAAGTATATGACAAAGTTTTTGTCTCCTATGACCAGAAGACAACTCTGACATAAGGACTGGGTCTGGGCGCGACCCTTGGCAGCAGTTAAAATAGTTATTGGTTCGGATAGCGAAGATAAGGCTAATCCCAACCGGTTAAAACATGCTTGAGAAATAAAACAATGAGTAGCACCTGAATCATATAATATACTGACGGAGTTATTGAAAAGAGATCCTGTACCCCTCAGTAGATTATCTAAAGACTTGACTTTCTCAGCATCCAAAGTGTAGATTCTTCCTTGAGTAGTTCCTGCACGATCATCCTCACGCTTCTTCCTTGCAGGGCATTGGGTAGCATAATGGCCCTCTTTCTTGCAGTAGTAACAGGTATTGGCTCCAACTTGGCATTCACCACGATGAGGCCTACCACATTTTGAACAATTACTGAACTTTGAGGAATCTGTTGACTGAGCTTGCTTTCCTTTGTTGAAGTTACCCTTTGACTTTGCCTGTGGGGTTGATGATTCAGCCACCTTCTTCTTTCCTTTCCAATACTCTCTTCTTTCTTCTTGCAATCTGTTGAGATCGGCTTTGGCAACATAGGCTTGTTGAACCAAAGCAGCATAGTTGGTCATAGCATAAGAGCTAAGACCTTGGGCAATATCAGTACGGAGGCCTGCCCTATACATCTGCATCTTCCATTCATCATTCAGAGCATACCTTGCTAACTGGTAGAATTGAGACAACTTCTCAAACTTGGCGGTGAATTCACCCACCGTCATATCACCTTGCCTGAGATTGACAAATTCTGTCTGCTTACTTAGCGTCACCACCGGAGGAAAGAAATGTCCAATAAACAATTCCCTGAAGTTAAACCAGGTTATAGAAGTTTCCTGATTCACCATCAGTTCATGAGCATTGGTCCACCAGGTTTGTGCTTCCTCTTCTAGCATATGAGCTGCAAAGAGTACCTTTTCTTCTTCGCTACATTGCAGAGTCCTGAAAATTTTCTCCATAGAGTCCAACCTGTAATGAGATACCATCACATCCGGTCCTCCCTTAAAACTTGGGGGATTCATCTTCTGAAAACATAAATAAGCTCTATTCGGATCTTCCGGAGGAGGCTGTTGAACATTAGGCTGCTGATGCATTTGCATCATATCTTGCATCATCTTTTGTTGATTCTCAATCACATTCTGCATCCACTCCTGATGAGGGTCAATGGGTGGGTTTCTCCTACCTCTTCCAGCCATAATTGTGCGAAATATGCACAAAGTATTAAGTTGATCAGGCTCAATGTCTAATAGCATACTAAGAAGAATCAGACTTAGAAGATGTAACAGACTCTTAACCTCTAATTCCGACTAGGTCGAACCGCTCTGATACCAAAATGTAACACCCTAATATTTCTATCAAATAGAAATGCTAAGATGCACGAAATGGCATACGTCTGAGTAATATTTCCTGTTTGGATATTGAACACAACTAAATTTTTCTCGATGATTAACACCAACAGTCTTACATTCCATTACTTAAATAAAAACCATATAGGTTCCATGTCTGTCAATAACCTTATAACTTAGTGTTCAATACCATCACAAGAAAAAGCGGAAACGATTACATAACTTAAAACAAATTCAAGTCACACTATCGGGTTACAAGGACAACAAGGGAATTCAATTTCAAAGGTAAAAGAACCAAGTCTTCTAACTTCTCCTCAAGCACGTCACCTATTCGTGCTTTTTCGCTTTCTTCTTTCCCTGTTTCTCTGACAAACAACAACATATAATGGGTATGATAAACATTATCTCAGTGAGTCCTACCGTAACCCCTCACAATAACTCTCGGTCCATTTGTTTCTTTTTCCTTTCTTTAATCGTAGTCCATATAGGGCCTACGTGCATATGTCTTTAATCGTAGTCCATATAGCGCCTACGTGCATATGACCACGCCTTTACCGTCTAACCTCTCCACTAACTTACGCTAGCTTCAAACCTCTGAGGCCTAGGTTCTGGGGTTCATGACTTCCCCTCCCCTAGTGTATTAATCTACTGGGTCGTCACCCATCCTCTGATATAATATATATATCTTAACCTTGAAAGAACATTTAGTTCCATTACCTTTAAATAATTAATTGAACATTTAGTTCCATGACCTTTATACATGACCCGTGTCCACTCGCGTGCACTACTATTCGGTTTTTGAAACATTTATAGATTTGAAGATAATTTCCAAAACCATATTTGAACATGTCAAAAACAATGTCTTAAAAGTGAAAATCCATCACAAAGGGTTGGAAAAGAGATTAGAAGAGGTTTGGAATCAAAAGGAGCGACGAAACGAGAATTCGGTGTCCGGTGACAGAAGCTCACGCACGGTCCGTGTACCCTAGGCGCAAGAACCGTGCGCACTGAACCTTCTTTTAAAATCATTTGCGAACATGGCGCACGATCTGTGTGCCCTAGGCGCACGATTCGTGCGCTTCTGTCTGTGCACCATTTCATTCGAAAGTTGCAGTGGATCCTAGTAGCGGTTCCGTTCGAGTCCAATCAGTTTTCTGATCAAAATCCAACAAAAACACAGACAATATCAAGCAATATTCCAGTCAATCCAGTCCATACAATCACATATAAAATTCGATAAAATCGTAAAACATTATTTTTCCGAAAACGGTTTTCGACTCTTAAAACTTTTCGAAACGGCATTACACCTCAAAACGCGAGAAATTACGTCTTCACACGAAACGACCGAACCGTAACCTCTCGAACGATCCCCGTAATCACGAACTCGCACCGAACTTGTCCGACACTCGAAACTGAACTTCTACCACTTCCAAATTCGACACTCAACCTCTTGGAGCTACTGAAATCACTTCCAAATTCAACTTAAACACAATGTGGCTTTACCAAACTGATGAAAATCACTTCTAAGGCTTCCAATGGTACATGCAGTGCTTCAAGGTGTTTCAAAGCTCCATTTCTTCCCTTTGAGCTTCCAAAATTCGAAAATGGTAGATGAACAAAGAGGGTGAATCAGATGATGAAATTGGTATCAAATGAAAGAGAAAAGAAAATGGGGAAGATTGGTACCAATTTTGCTTGCATGCACCAAGTATGATGGAGAATCTCACTTCTGGGTAAGGCTTTAAGTGGATGGGAAATGACCAAAATGCCCTCCACTTAACCCTTCACCTTGATCTACCCTTAAATAACCACAAACTCATAATTAACTTCTAAAAATTATGATTGTGGTTTTATGGAGTTAAGGAGTATGTTTTGGTGTTGAGTAATTTGGGTTAGGGTTAGAAAGATATGGAAATGACCAAAATACCCTTGGTCCCCTAATCCTCACATAATTCTATTTCTACCTCAAAACGACCACGTAATTCGTACTATTAGCAACTAATTGTTGCTTTCATGCTTTTAACATGTCCATGACTTGAATTATTATTTTATCGAATTACAATTCGCTAGTTAATTTCTCAAAACGAAATTGATCGAAATTAGGGATGTTACAATAAAAAAACTCTCCAAACTCACCCCCTCTAAATTCCACTTTTTTACATATTGGAATTTTTTCCGGTATATTAAGTGAACCGGAAAAGTAATCAAATGAAATTTTCGTTATATTATGATTGTAAAAGATGTACCAGTGTTGAATGATTCTGTTTAAATTATATCGATAGTTTCCTAGAATAGTTGTTTTTGTTGCTGTCATGGTTTGTTTGGTACCTTTTATGGTGTTTTGTTGCATGTAGTGTTACTGTTCAGTTGAAACATTGTTGGTTGGCACTTCTTCTTGGATTTGGGATCAGTTACCTCTCTTCTAGGTGTTGGAATCTTTGTCTTTTCCTTCATCATGGGAGACAGTCCTAAAGAAACAAAGTCTGAGAAGAAAAGTTTGATCTCGTTCGCCTTTTCTGGCACTCCTACAATTACTTTAGAGAAGTTGAATGGAAAAAATTATTTGGATTGGCGTAATGCAGTAGAGATATGGTTTTTGGGTCAAGGGTTGTCAGATCATCTTGTGAAGAAGGCGGACGACATTACTGCTTCTGAAAGAGAAGAATGGAAAAAGGTTGACTATAAACTCTTGGCATTATTGTTACAATCTGTTGAAGCCAAGTTGATGGTACACTTTCGTCTGTATCGAACATTTCATGAGATTTGGAAGAAGGCGCAGACAGTTTATGCTAATGATATACAACGATTGTATTAGACAATCCACAGGCTGGCAACACTGGAAATGTCTGACCTTGATTTTCCTTCCTATCTGAACAAGGCACAATCTATCTGTGAGGAACCTAAGTTAATGTTGTTAAATGTGGCTGTGAAGAAGATAATAGAGAAACTAGATAATATGCTTATGGTGTTTGTTATCCATGGACTACACAAAGACTTTGAATCTGTTCGGAACCAAACATTGACTAATTCCGACTTCCCCACCTTGGAGGTGTTATTTGATCGTTTGCTTTGAGTTCCTTCTCCAGATGCAAGTAGTGGTACTAATGCTCCGACGTCTCCAGCAGAGTCTTCAATTCTGTATTCTAATGTTGCTGACCGTGGAGGTCAAGGTCGACGCTGTGGTCGTAGAAGTGCTGGTCGTGGCAGAGGTGGTAGAGAAAACCTTCATTGCTCTTATTGTAAGCCAGATGGACATACTCAAGAACATTGTTACTTCCTTCATGGATTTCCGGACAAAACAGCTAACATGGCTCAATCTTTGGTGCCCGAGGGTGATAGTCTTTTCTCTGCCAGTGAATAGAAGGAGTTCCTTCAGTTCAAGGCAGCAAAACAAGCAGTGTCCTCTTCAACGGCATCCTCTTCGGATACTGCAGCTTCAGCTACTATAGCTCACATTGGTAATTCCACCGTTTGCCTTTCTGAATCCGAGTCTACTAAACCTTGGATTTTATATTCTGGTCCATCTGATCACATATATGGTAATCCTTCGCTCCTCTCTGAATTATCTCCCCCTAAAACACCTCACACCATTACTTACGCTGATGGGTCTAAGTCACATGCAACTGGTGTTGGTCAGGTTTTGGCTCTCTCAATGTTACCTTTAAACTCAACGTTATTTTTACCCGGTTGTCCCTTTGATTTAGTTTCAGTTTGCAAACTTATTGATGATAATTTTAATTGTGAAGTAACCTTTAATTCTGATGGTGTTCGTATACAGGATCAGAGTGCTGAGCAGACAATTGGAAGTGTATCTAGGTCACAAGGTCTTTTCTATCTCAATTCAGCTCCATCCACTATATGTGCTGTGTCAGTGTCTCCAGAAACCCTTCACCGTCGTCTTGGTTATCCGAGTCTGGACAAGTACAAGTGCATGGTCCCTCACCTTTCACACCTACAGTCCCTGGATTGTGAGTCATGTCAACTTGGCAAACATGTTAGAGTCTCTTTTCCTATTAGTGTCCACAGTGGAGCTACTTCTCCTTTTGACATTGTTCATTCTGATGTTTGGGGTCCTAGCCGTGTTCCTACTATTTTAGGTTATAAGTACTATGTTACTTTGATTGATGATTTTTCAAGGTGTTCTTGTTTATTTTTGATAAAAGATCGCTCTAAGTTAGTTAGTGCTCTTCAAACATTGCATTCTGAAATAAAAAAATCAGTTTGGAAAGACAATTCGAGTTTTGCGCAGTGATAATGCAAAAGAATATTTTTCTACGCCGTTTAACTCTTTTAGGACTTCCCACGACATTATAACCAATCTATTTGTCCTCATACGCCACAACAAAATGGCGTGGCTGAACGTAAGCATCTGCATATTGTCGAAACAGCCCAGACATTGTTGATCACTACGAAAACGGGATTGGTCGTCATATTATTGTTGCCACAACTGAGTTTAGCCAACATTATTATTATTGATGACGACCCCAGAAGCATCTTCGACGTCATCTTCTTTGACATGCTCAATGCTTTCATCAACAAATACCACCATTTGAAACCCAGGCTTCACAGAAAGAATGACAGTGACAATAACAGGGCCAGCTGCCATGACTCTCCCTGCAACAACTCCTTCATATAGTTGTCCTGTGACACTAGATAGGTAAATAACTAAATTTGAAAAATCAGGATTTGTGATGAAGCAATTACCCTCTAGATTGATCATTTGGACGGGCCCTTGGATAAGTAAATTCTGGCCATGTGGCATAGAGTTACGAAGGGTAATGTTTGACAAAGGACCCGAACCGTTTAGAACTGTGAGGTCAGCATTATACTGTCGAGCTAGGGTGATTAGGCTTTCGGGGATATTATTCTCATCGAAGGTGTGATGGATCTCACAGAACTGTATCTTGAGGGTTTTTTCTCAGATTCTGGAGAAGGAGAGGTTGAATGTTTTTTCTATTGCTTAGGGATTTCAATGAGAATGTGTGAAGTTATCATTATACATGAGTATTTATAGCATGAGTCTCAAACTTATTTTACCTATTTGACTTGACTCCACATTAACTCTCTACCACACTTTTTATTCGAATTAAATGATGAGAGCGGAAAGATACATGATTAAAAAAATGGCTGAAACAATGTATTTTTTTTAATCCAAGCCTTTAGTTAAAAAATATATTTGAAGATAAAGTAAATCAGGAAACATAATATAGCTAATTTTTCAAATAAAGAAAATGAGGAAATAAGCGAGGTTTAAAATGAATATTTAAAGTTGACTTTGAAATTTAAGCATTTGAAAAGAAATTTAAAAAAAATATAATTCTCAATCTAATAATTGTCCTTTAATGTCATTGTTTAGTACATACATGTACTATAAATTACGAAATTGTTAAAAGTTTGTTAATTTTAATTTTACCAGTTTATTTTTCCACCAACAATTATAACTCAATTAAATTTAATTTTCCTGTTATTAAGATAGTTCCACTAACTACTAATTATGACATTTATTGACTCTCCGCCTTTGCTATTATATGCTTTAAAAATAGTTTTTAAGTGGTAATTGGGTTCTTATTGTTGGACTATATGATAACCTTAGGGGGGTGAATAAGGTTATATGCTAAACTTGAATTCTTTTTCGATTTTCAGACAATGCCAGTTTAAATTAAATGCGGAAAAGAATTTAAACTGTATGCACTATCCTAAACACGCTATAGGTATGACAGATCTAGATACGGTGATATATTATGCTAACTATGCGATGCTTGGTTTTAACACTAAGCAGATATTTGCATGCAGCGTAATATAACAATAGACGTATATAAATGACAGATAAAATAAAAGAGTAGGGAAAGAGGTACACCGTAATTTTTACGAGGTTCGGGATAAAAGCCCTACGTCCTCGGCCTCCGGCTTTGCAACCTTTGGACTTGATGACAACCACTATATGAGAAGAACCTTTGTACCCCGATTTCTTTAAGAAGTCACCCTTTCCAAGCTTGTTGAATCTCATGAATTTTTTGAAATTCTTGGCAAACATAGCCATGTCTTCATCATCGGTTTCTTCATCAGACTCAACCTTTTTCCTTGCTACCTTAGGAGTTTTAGCAGCAAGAGCAAGAGACTTCTTTTCTTTGACCACTTCTTTGTCTTGAACCTTCTTAGCAGCCAACACCACCTCAAATGCAAGAAGTGATCCAATCAAGTCTTCTTTAGGCAAAGTGCCAATATCTTTGGCTTCAGTGATTGCACAAGTTTTAGGAAAGAGCTCACTAGTCAAGGATGCAAGAATCACTAGTGGAAAAAATGGATTCTGCATCAGCAATTAATATCGGTTCAAAAACTAACTGATGTTGAAAATAAGGCGGTGGCATTTTTGAAATTATCATGAAAGTTTTCGCATCGGTTGAGGCTCTAACCGATGTAGAATTGCACACCTATGGCAAGATTACATATTTAATATCAGGTCCAATGGCAACGGATGCGGAAAACCCAAAATTAACATCAGCTCTCTAATTGAACTGATGCGGAAAATCCCAATTTTTTTAGCGCTTCACCCTAAACACGATCGTTTCAAAGATCAGAATCAAGCAACCCACATCCTTTCATTCATTCCTCTCCCTTCGTTCCAAAGATCAGAATCAAGCAACCCACATCCTCAGCATCAACGGCGCCGTTCTCTCCCTCTCACTCTGCGTCTCACCCTCTCACCCTAAACCCCAAACGTTGTCCACGCCGCTCTCTCTGCGTTGTCCACGCCGTTGCTGCGCCGACACTGTCTCTGGAAACCCACATCGTTCTGTAAAGGGGAAGGGCTCGATCTGAGCATAGGCGTAGGTCTCGGTCTAGGTCAAGGGGAAGGGCTCGATCTGAGCATAGATCAAGGTCAAGGGCTCGATCTGAGCATAGATCAAGGTCACGTTCCCGTTCACGCTCAAAAAGGTAAGTCTCGGAAAGATCCATTAGATTTGCTATTTATTATTACTTATTCTCTAGCATAAAAATTAAAATTCATCTATAAAAAAAGTAACATCCGTTTGTTGGTAAACTAATTTTATTTACTTACAGCAAGAGGACTAGTGGTTTTGATATGGCTCCCCCTGCGTCTGCGATGCTGGCTGGTGCTTCTGCTGTTGCAGGTACACTTTGTCATGTGTATGTTACAATTGTTTATTATCTTACCTACTTTTTTTTTTCTTTGCTGGTCCTAGTATGGAAAATTCATATCAAATTGCATTTGGTAAGCTAACTTCAATTACTATCTGAGGATATAATTCTTGAAGACTGGTTTCCATGGTGTGTTGATTTTGTCTTTCAAGTTTCAATTTACTCAGTGATATAATTCTGAAACTAAAAGATGCTTTGTTTTTTTGTCTTGTGTTTGGTGTTTGTTTCTTTTGTTTCTATGTCTTGTTTTATGTTCAAAGAAGGCAATGTTGGGCTACTAGCCCCACTGTGCTGACAATGGGTGTGAGCCGACAATCTGTAGCTTTTATGTCCACGAAGGAATCAATGCACCTGTTTTTGGTGGGTCTTGTGCGTCTTCAACTGGAAACTATTACCTTCTTTGGTAGACTTATAAATATTATTTCTAAAGCTTGTTTTCAAATTATAATGTTATTCTAATCTTATTGATGAAAATATGGTATGGCAATCAGGTAAATTTATGCTTAAGCTCATTTAGTTGTGGCTGGAGCCATTTGGTATATGTAATAGGATAGCAAAAGATGAAAGTAATGGGTTTGTTCTGAGATGGCAATATACCTTTGTTTGCAGGTCAGATCACTGCGGCAACTCCTGCTATTCCTGGAATGTTTCCAAATATGTTTCCATTAGCTACAAGTCAGGTATTTTTATTTTTATTCCTTATTCCTAATTCCTAACTGGTTACACATGATGGCGTTTTTATCCATATCATCACGGTTATACACATGACAGTGTTTTTATCAATTTCGCTATATTTTTTTTGTCTTTTGAGTTGCAGCCTTTCAATGCGCTCCCTGTCATGCCAGTTCAGGCTATGACACAACAGGTAAAAGAGGATTTTCAGTGAGATGAGGTTTACCTTCTTTCCCTTTTATCATTACTTTCCCTAATTTTGGCCCTTCTTTGATGTGCCAAATATACAGGCCACACGTCAAGCTAGGTGGGTGTATGTTGGTGGCCTCCCTCCTATAGCCAATGAGCAGGTAATATAAAGTAGTAGTTCAGGATTATCTTTCCCAATGATATTAGCTAGGTTAGTATGATAATATCTGCTAAGTTGTCCACACACCCAAGTAGTTTCCATGTTTCATAAGTGATGAATCTTTTTAGATTTTGCTATGCATTAAGTGATGAAGCTTTGCTATGCCTTCGTGGAGATGAGGTCTGTTGAGGAAGCTAGCAATGCAATGGCTTTGGATGGGATTATTTTTGAGGTATTTATTTTTCTTACTGTAACTGAAGCTTGTTTCTTTTTTGTTATGTGAGAATACGAGTACATACATTAGTGGTGATACGAATTTCATTTTTAATTCAGGGTGCACCTGTTAAGGTCAGGAGGCCTACTGATTATAATCCTGCTCTAGCTGCTACACTAGGGCCAAGCCAACCTAACCCAAACCTTAATCTGGGTGCTGTGGGTCTAACACCTGGGTCTGCTGGTGGACTTGATGGCCCTGATCGGATTTTTGTGGGCGGAGTTCCTTACTACTTCACCGAAACACAGATTAGAGAGCTTTTAGAGACTTTTGGTCCACTTCGGGGTTTTGATCTAGTGAAAGATAGAGAAACAGGGAATTCAAAGGGGTATGCATTTTGTGTTTACCAAGATCTTGCAGTTACAGGTGGTGTTTCTTGTGAAAGGACCATTTTACTTAGTCTGCATCAGCCGCACAGAAGAGCTTTAAGAGTCATTAAGAGGGCAGTTGGAACTTATTTATTGCCAGGTATAATTGAGTTGGATGCCGGTATACTATACCCAAAGCTTGCTTGTTAGGTTTTACTATCTCTTCCATTCATTCCTATCATTACAGTTACAGAGTTGTATTGTATGTTTCAGATTGAGATATATGAAGATAAAGATAATGCAAGGAAAGATGAAATTGCTGACTTGGAGGTCAAACTGCTACTGGAATTAATGTTTTTAGTGCCTTCTATGATAGACTCAAAGTGGTTCTATTTTCTCTCGTATTTTTCAATTTTAATTCTTTTTATTAGTTTAGCTTAAAGAGATGTAGCACCAAAGTTGTTGTGTGTTTTTAAGCTAGTAGTAGTACATGTTTGTGTTTGGGAGTAGAGGCAACATTGAGATTTTAGGATTAATAATTGGATATTGTGATGTTAGCTGAGTTCACTCAATTGTGTGTGTAACAGATTGTTTATGGTTATTTGGAGAGCCAATAGAGTATTCTGCATACCTTGATATTTTTGCTGAAACAGATAAGATTCCACGCAAAATGAAAATGACCAGGTGGGTTGTGTTCTTTGTTGATCTGATTTGTTGATCATTTGGAATTAATGGGCTTCCTGGTTTTATATGGTATTTATATAGGCTTCTAATTTTCTGTTCAATTTCTACAGGCAGTACAAGGAATACTTGCAGAATCTTGTGCCACACAGCAGTGCTTATGCAATTAATTATGTGGATTCTTGACATTTTGTATTTGATGAGGCCTGTCAATACTAACAAGGTCAGTTCATGTTGCAGAAAGTCCCTCCCTGGTCAGTTCATGCAGGGGCTTGGTGTTGTTTGCAACAAGGAAGAAGGCTTTGTTGAAGATGGTTTTGTTGAGAGTTTCTAGCAAATGGAATTTGAAGGTTGGAGTATGGAGTCACACCATCTATTTGCATTTTTTATTGTGCTTTGTTATGTTATGCAGATGTTTTATTAAATTTTAGCTTGTTACTTATTGCTACTTAAAACATTTACTTACCAATTGTGCGACTGTGCCACTCTTCTGTTCTGTGAATGAATTTATTGTTTGTTTAATATATTTCCAGCTGGGATGCCTTTCTGTGGAACTATAAACTTTAATAGAATGCAAGTAGTTTATCAGCACTATACAAGCTCATCTCCACTTAGTTTGAAGCAGTTGTGTTCTCCACTTTATTCATGAGTGTATGTCTGATTTAATTCACTAGTTAGGAGTAAAATAATGTAAGCTAAGGGATATGGAGTAGGGGTGTCAAAATGGATGGATTGGATGGATTTGGATTTGGATTATAGTGGATGGATTGAAGACAATCCATTTATCCATTTATATCCACTAAAATTGTGCCAAAAAAATCCAATCCAATCCATCCGTTTACAAAAAAATTCATCCAATCCATCCATTTGCAATATTTTTATGGATGGATATCCAATCCATCCACTAATATGTTTATAATATAAACAAATCTTTTGATAAAAAAATCTTTTAAGTCAAAAAAAAGTTTAATATTTTTTTTTTGTAGAAATTGAATTTATTATTATTTTTTGACAAAATTGAATTTTTTAGATTTATATATATATCTATATATATAACTATATGTATATAATATTGTTAATATATATATATATATATATAATATAATATATAAATATGTATTTATATATGTGGTGGTGGTGGGGGTGGCCGGCGGCGGAGCTCCGGCGGCCGGCGCGGCGGCCGGCGGCGGAGCTCCGGCGGCCGGTACGGCGGCCGGCGGCGGAGCTCCGGTGGCCGGCGGTGGTTCCGGTGGCGGCGCTCCGGCGGCCGGCGGTGGTCCGGCGGCGGTGGACGGTGGCTGGAGGTGGCTCGCGGTGGCCCTCCGGTGGTTATATTATATATATATATATATATTATATTATATTAATTTTTGAATGAGTTTTGGTAAAAAAAAATTATTTATAGAATGAATTTTTTTAAAAAAAGTTTCTGGAAAAAAAATATATTTTAAAAAATGTTTTTTGGTAAAAAAAGTATTTTTATAATTATGCAATAGATTTATTTAAAAAAATTAATTATCCAATGGATTTTAATTTTGTAGTTATTGTAATCCAATGGATTTAGAAAATATAATGGATGGATCACAACCATCCACAAAATCAAACGGATGGATTCAATCCAATCCATTAATATTTTTTTTTTTTGTAGTGGATGGATTGGATGGATTTTGCTATGGATGGACCGGATATCCGGTGGACAAATGGACTATTTTGACACCCCTAATATGGAATACTCATGGAATCTGGTGTTTTTTTTTGTCAAGCGTGTTTTGTTGTAGTTTGGCTGGGATTCATATGTTCAGGTTACTATTTGTTAAAAAAATTTAAAAACAAAGTTATTTTTTTTATGTTATCTTCTGTTTGTAGACATAATTGTAGCATGAGTTAGCAAAAATATATATATTCTGTTTATGGTATATAACAAAGCAAAACTGGTGAGTAATTTATAAATAAATGAATATACGTACAAATTGTGAATTTTTTTTTTTTAAAAAAAAGTTAGTTTTAACATCGGTTTCCATCAGGACCTGATGCGAAAAGTACTTTTCGCATCAGGTGGTTCTGAAAATCCGATGCCAAAAAGGTGCTAAAATCTAATTAAAAAGGACTTTTGGCATCGGGTGGTAATACAACTGATGCGAAAAATACTTTTCGCATCAGGTCCGTACCTGATGCAAAAGGTGCGTACTTTTAACATCACCTGAATCTATAACGGACACGGAACTGATGCGAAAAGTCATTTTTAACCGATGCGAAAAGCCTAAATTGTAGTAGTGAATCTTCCCATTCAGATCTTTTGTTAAATACTTCTTCCCCAGTGCCCTCAAGTTGTTCACTATCAAATTCAGTCTCTGGTGCATAGCTGCAACAGATTCACCTTCCTTCATTTTGAAGGCTTCATACTCAGAAGTGAGAATTCTAATTTTTGTATCCTTCACTTGGCTTGTACCGACATGTGTTGCTTCCAAACAATCCCCGATTTCTTTTGCTGTCTAACACTCTTTTACCCATCCATATTCTTCTTCACATAGAGATAAGTGAAGAATGTTCATTGCTTTGGCATTTTGAGAGATTTTGTCTAACTCGGACTTTCTCAGCTCACTCAGGTCAATGGTATAGATATCTTCAACACAAACTTCCTCTGCTTTGCCAGTAGGTTGAATTTTAGTAGTATCTCCGTCAACAGCACCACCGGGTTTTGTAATTTTGATCTTCATAGGAATCAGTGGTCCATCAACAATGATCCTCCATAGGGTGAAGTCTATAGCCCGCACATGACATTTCATTCGACTACTCCAATAGTCATAGTTAGTCCCATCAAACAGGGGTGGCCTATTGAAGGACATCCCCTCTTTCATAAAAGAACCCATGATCAAATATAAATAAAATAAAATTGCGAGATGTTAAGCTCTATATGCAACTTCTAGCTCTGATACCAATTTTTGGACTATATGATAAGCTTAGAGGGGGGGGGGGGTGAATAAGGTTATATGCTAAACTTGAATTCTTTTTCGATTTTCAGACAATGCCAGTTTAAATAAAATTCAGAAAATAGAATTTAAACTATATGCACTATCCTAAGCACGCTATAGGTATGACGGATCTAGATACGATGATATATTATGCTAACAATGCGATGATTGGTTTTAACACTAAGCATATATTTGCATGCAGCGTAATATAACAATAGACGTATATAAATGACAGATAAAATAAAAGAGTAGGGAAAGAGGTACACCGTAATTTTTACGAGGTTCGGGATAAAAACCCTACGTCCTCGGCCTCCGGCTTTGCAACCTTTGGACTTGATGACAACCACTATATGAGAAGAACCTCTTCAATGTTTACAAGCAAGCAACTTCCCTATAGCTAATCCCAAATTGAGAACCCGAGCTCCCCGCTAAGGATTTCGCTAACACTTCAATCTTCCCGAATGAACGACCCATGAATACTTCCCAGGATTTCACAACCACTTCAATCTCCCCGATTGAACGACCCAAGAACACTTCCCAGGATTTCGCAATAACCAACCAATATAGATGAATACAATAGAGATCTATGAACCAATCACTCCAGCAGCATAACAATATAGTAGAGAGAGATGATTGATTTAGATTTGAAGAACTTTGAAATAAAGATTTTACAATGAAAGCTCTTTTTTTTTTCTTTTTCTCTTTTTTCAGATCTGAATTTGTACGTAGAAGAGAAGTGTAGTGGTGTGTTTGATTTTGGGATCCAAGGTCCCTATTTATAGAAAATGTAAAAAATTGACCGTTGAACTAAAACACTTGATGTTGCAATCGATTATGTGCTCTGATAGTTGTAGATGGCATAATTGATTTTTTGGTTAAAAAAGGAAATGAATTGTAATCGATTCTTTGCTTAATAAAAGGAGTGTGTAATCGATTTTTTGCTCTGAAAATGTTAAGCTCATAATCGATTCCTTGCCTGAATAACATAGGATGATAATCGATTGTTTCAAGTAAGGAAGGCAATGAATCGATTTCATACTCCAATGTATTTAGCATATAATCGATTGTTTCAAATAAGGAAGGCAATGAATCGATTTCATACTCCAATGTATTTAGCATATGATCCATTATATACTCCAATGAATTGAGCATATAACCGATTTATACTCCAATGAGACAATGTATAAATCGATTCTTTTGCTTAAAAATATTTTCCCATGTTACGTGCCTTTCTCATGCATGCATGCATTTGAATCAAATATTTTCCTAGGCTTTAACACAACAATTATATTTTTTAAAACATCATCTCTCTTCTAGTAAATGTCATATAACTGAAGGGATAGGATCTTACATTGTGTCCTATCAAAAGCAGATAAACAATTAGGTCTTGGACTTCAGTGTTGCTTCTTCTGCAAGCCATTGCACTTTAAGAATCCTGCTCTTTGATTTAGTCCCTGTACTTTCATACAACTGCAACCATTAGTAGACAAGATGTAACTTTTTATCATACAAAACAAAGAGTGTTTGTCCTTGGTTCAACACTTATCACATCCTAAGGTCTCTAGTTTGAGACTTGGGTGTCGCAAAAATTCTATTGAGAGGAGAGTAACACATGGGTTGGCAAAGCCAGGACATGTCGTTAGCCAGCACAACTAAACTAGAGGTATACAACGCCTGTTATACTGAACTTTCTACACAAGTTATAGAGCGGTGTAGTTTCCAAGGGTGTGGGAAGTTGGGCTTTTAACAACGATTCGTTTAACAAAACATGTAATAAGTTCTTTTTAAACGCTTAAAATCCAGATTTTGCTGGATTAGATCCTTTCGATATTCTTCCCCAGCACGATAAACGCCTAGTTCTGATTCTAAAGGATAATATGGTCAGTCTAGAATAGGGTTGATATTTGACTCCTCTGAGGTCATCCTTACAGGTGTTTCATCGAAGACGAACACAAGAAGTAGGATTTGTGATGAAGAAGTTTTGAGACACGAATTTGTATACTTTCGTATCTTTGCATGGTTTTTATTATCCATTGACAGATGGAGGGGATATAAGGAATTGAGCATCCAGATCTCCAGACATTGTTAGAATCTATACGAGAATGTAAGTTTAAATAGTAACAGTGTTAAGCAACATACATTCAATACCTAATCCGCCATCCATCGGTCTATGGAAAATAAAATCTATGCCAAAATTGAAAGTATACAAATTCTTGTTTTTAAACATTTTCAATCTCATTCCTACTTCAGGGTTTCGTTATTGGAAACAGGAGAGAGGATCAACTCGGAGGAGTTAGGAAACCGCACCAATTAGATTCGGTTTTTTTGGTGGTATCATCAAACCTCTAAGCATATTGGGTTTATTGGTCGGGGTCACTCTAATCCTATTTATTGGCCAGGTTGAAAAATTTTGCCGCCCTCAATTGCACAGGCAGCTTAGGAAGAACAGGCTCACAAGAAGCCTTAGGCTACGTAAGCATGACATGGGCATAACCTTTGTTCCACATAGGACAATCTTCAATAAATAAAATGCGACATCGGCCATTATTGTCCAACACAGAAGTAATGATCTACTAGGAATCTAAACACTTCTCGAGCAAACGAACTAAAAGGCACTTTAGACATAATATCACTACAATTGCGGTTGTAATCAAAGTTAAAACATAAAACGAATAAACCCAACATAAAACATATAAAGGTCCATAAATCATTAAACATATATAGAGATTGTCTTAAAGCCTAAAATGAATTAACAAATCTTCCCTATCACGGGTTTCTTGTCTATCATAGTCAATGCCTTTGTCTTTCCTTGGGGAAATGACGACACATCGGCTCATGTAATGACCATTCCTAACTTAGGTTATACCTTTGTCAAGAATGTAAATGGATACTCTGTTTTCATCTCTACCAGTGCTAAATGATCATGTCTAGTCTCAGTTATTGAACATAGTTCCTTTCTCTTGTATTTGGTTAGTAAGTAAATTTACTGCTCACGTAATGTGGCAGCAGTCCAGGAACTACAGGTCCTTGTGGAAATCCGCTTTCTGGCAAACCCTATTCATGGATTGCCTTCTTTCTTTCCACTCTTTGTAGAGCCATTGGAAAGATCCAAAATGATGGCTACTATAAAAATCTCCAAGGTCCCATTTGGTTCTCACAACTCTGGGCTTTGTTGTACTTTCCTCACTTCATTTCCCTAAATTGAAAACTCAGGTTTGTCCCTGCTGATCCTGGAGTCTTAAGGGTTGACTTGTAGACCACTAAGGGTGATGATACAGAACCCTTTGTTGTAATTGAAACACTATTCAATGTCACGTTGATTGCCTCTGATTCGTGCTAGTCATTGTTATTGGCCCAGTAGTGGTAACAACATTTATTTGAAAAAGGGGTCTGAAGAGAACTTAAACATTTGTTACTCACTAGGCAACTAGCTAGTATTAGTGTGGTTTGTCATAGAGTCTGGATTGGCTATGAATAATACTTTGTAAAGCCTGGAGAGGCAAAATATAAGAATACTCAATTTTTGCGGAATACGTATTTAAAGGTTAAGGCAAAATGACTCTGAAGGAGTGGACTAGACTAGCAGCAAGTTGTGATGAACTAGGATACACATAGTTGCGTATTATTCTCCTACCCAAATAACATGCTTTACTATGTGTTTTTCGTTTTCCCTTTAAAGCAATGGTAAGTAGATTGTATGGTCTACTTGGGTTTTATATTTTGTACCCCCCTCTTTATACCCCATACCCCCATAATTTAGTTTAACCCAAAAATACCCCTCTCATTTTTACCGAAATTTGATCAGACCCCACAAAAAATTGAGCTTCCCAGAATTATCTCATTTAAAGGTAATTCCGGAAATTTTATTCGCGTTTTTTTCCGGAGATACTGTATTTCCGGAACAGTTATTTGCTTCTGGAAACATCAGTTTTTTAGTATTTCCGGGAATTTTTTTTCTTTTTAGTTTCCGGAAACATCGTATTTCCGGAAAGTTTATTTTTTTACCTTCCGGAAATACCATTTTTTACGTGTTTCCGGAAGTTTTAAAATGTCTCTTCCGGAATTACGTGTATTTTTGGTAATTCCGGAACTTGTTTTTAAATTTGGTTTTTACTTTTTCGTTATTTTACAGATATGGCTACGGCTGACGGCAGACTTCTGTTTACTATAGATTCATCGGACGAGTTTACTACCTCAGAGGTACATATCTTCCTAAAGCGGTTTTTGTTTATTATTTTTATAAGTTATTAATTTAGTTTACTATTATTTTGTAGCTTTTTCCTACTCGGGATAATCTTGTACGTTGGGCTAGAGATATCGGGAAAGCCAACAGAGTCATTGTTATTATTATTCGATCCGAGTCCACGGAGAATGGTAAAGGGAAGAAGAATAAGATCGTTTTGGGTTGTGAGAGACATGGGAGATATACTGCAGTAGATGTTGGTTGTCCTTTTAGATTGAAAGCTAAACCACTCAGTCCTCCTAATTTTGATTGGAAGGTTAAAGTTATGTGTGGAAGTCACAATCATGAGCCTCATAAGACTTGGCTTGGAGCATCAATCTTTGGTAAGTTTAACAAGGAGGAGCGGTCAGTTGTTGAGGAGCATTTGTTGTTGGGACTGAAAGCAAAAAAAAGTCTAGAGGTAATAAAGAAGAGATTTGCCAACAACTTGAGTAAGATCTCTCAGTTGTATAGTACTCGCAGCAAACTCCGATCGGGCTGGAGAGATAGTCAGACTGAGATGCAGGAGCTTATGAGACTGATCGAGTCTGAGCGTTACTTGTGTTGGACCAGACGGTTTGAAGGAACTGATATTGTTGAGGAGATCATGTGGACACACCCTGAAACAAGCCTCACTTGAATGTGATATAAGCTATACAATAGAGGAGATTTGGAGGTGATGGGCTGTGATGTCTCTTGAGGAGAGATTTGTCTTTAAGAGAGGTCTTGATGATTATGTCTTCCCAAGCACTACATCCTTGGTTCCACCTAAGCACAAAGTCAAGACTAGGGGTGCACCAAAGAAGAAGAAGAAGAAAGAGTATGATGTGAAGAGAGATCCTTCTTCTTGGGAGCACATGGATTCCTCTTTGAGCTCAGTTAAGCAACACTCCCAGAAGTCATCAAAGAAACTTCCCCAGCGGTCCTCACAGCAAGTCTCCCAGAGGACATCTCATGAGCGGGCACAGCATGAGATCCATCTTGTAAGTCACCTTCCAGAGCATATGCATAGGCACATTGATGACATTATCAATGTGAATGGGGATGGAAACTGTGGCTATAGATGCATTGCTGCCTCACTTGACTACTCGGAGCACAGATGACAACTAGTTCGCAATCATTTGATTGAGGAGATGGACACAAATTGTTTTCTATACTCACAGGTGATAGGTGACGACTACAACACAGTTAGGGCCTCATTAGATGCTCTCCCACAAGCAATTCAACCTCTTGAGAAGTGGATGTCGATGCCTGACGTGGGACATGTTATAGCAACTAGATATCAGATTGCCCTTGTTATGTTATCACCTTCAGATGGTGGGTCATGGACATTTTTCCCTTTCAGAGGAGAATATGTTTCTAGTCAGAGTCAATTGTTCTGTGTGGGGTTGATCAGGGGGAATCATTGGATTCGGGTTATGTTGAACGGTACTAGTCCATTACTTCTTATTCATCCTACTCGGAGTGCATATGCTTCATCTAAAGCCAGATCGTGGTTATATCCATATTTTGGACATCTACAGTTATGGTCTTCTTTTGTTCCAAAGCATGTTACACCGACCGGCCCAGTTGATTACATAAACATTACCTGATTATATTATATTATATTTTATTCCACGAGTTTATATTATATTATATTTGTGGATATCTTGTACTGTAGGAAACTTATATTGCAGTCTCAAGAAATAAGTGTAAGCTCTTCCGAGGGTCAGCTCATCTCTCAAAGTCTCACGTCTTCACTAGCTTTTTCAAAATGCATGCATGCACACGTAAACATAAAAAGCATTTTGTGAAACTATAAAATCGATTCATATCATTTTATCTAAACATCAAAATCGATTTCCCACTTCAATTTAAAGGGCATAATCGATTTTCCATATAGTATAATAAATCATAAAATCGATTTGCATCTTATTTTCAAACAAGATATAATCGATTTGCTCCTACACTTTAATCAGGCAAAGAATCGATTCTTCCTTTAATTTACTCAAGAATAAAATCGTTTTCCTTCCTGCTCTTAAGCTATAAATCGATTGACATCTATTTTCAAACAAACATACAATCGATTTTCATCCTAGATCTACTTAGGCGTGAAATCGATTCTCACTTTTAGTTTATTCAGGCAAACAATCGATTGTGTCATTTCCATATTTGTTTCAACGGTAATATTTTTCTCATAGCCTATAAATAGAGGCTTCATACTCTTCAATTCTCCCAACCCATTTTCACGATTCAAAGCATATTTTAGAAAAACTCTTCACACTTTCATTTCCGATCTTCTCGCACCGTTGGTCCGTCAGAGCTGATCTCTCGCAAGAGATAGTCGGGGTTGGAATCTTCAAGTTGTATTATCTACCTACGTAAGAGGTATTTCAGTCTTTAAGTTTGTAATTGTTTATTTGTTGTATGTTGTACTAGGGAGTGGGGTATCTCTCTAGGGTAGCTGTTTGTATTAGGAAGTGGGGTATCTTTCTGGGGCAGCTGGTTGTAACAAGGGTGGGGTATCTCTTGTTATTGTTGTAATAGATTTGAGGGCTGTTCATAGGTGGGGTATCCTAGGAGAAGAGTGCCTGAGTCTGTAAAGGTTTCCAAGGCACCCGTAAGCCTTGTTGTGTTAGTGGAAAATCTCACAAGGGTGTGAGGACTGGACGTAGGTCACTGGGAGGTGACCGAACCAGGATAATCTCTGTGTGCTTTATTGCTTTATCTTCTAATTCCACCGCTTCCACTTAACCTGCGCGAAAATTAATCTAAGTCATTGAAAAGGGGAAAAAGTTTTCAAAAGTTTTTAAATCTCAATTCACCCCCCCTCCTTAGGCTGAAGCCACTTGGCAACAATATTATATTCCACGAGTTTATTATTTGACGGTCTGGATTTTACCGACACTTTTTAACGGTGTTGATCTTGCCGACACTTTCAACTGTCTAGATTTTGCCGACGACTTTTCATCAACGCTGGAAATCCTCTTTAGGGTTTCAGATTTTCCCTATAAATAGACCCATTATGTTTCACTTCTTTCACACACAACACAAGAAAATGGACACATGGAATACACAATAATCTCGTGATTCCGCACTCACCACCCTTCACCATCAAGGCACAATCACCAACAGAGAAGATGGTGTCTATTTCTGGTGTCCAAATCCTATTTTATGTAGACTTAGAGACGACATCACCTTTGCTGCTCTCAAAGATAAACTACAGAGTAAGGTGCAAGTGGAGGGTGACGAGCGAGAAGTCACTCGTATCATTTATCGCAACCCTAGTATGGGCGATAATAATCGTGTTCGCTGGTCCACAATGGATTTGAAGAACGACGATGACGTGCGAGCCATGATGAACAGTTATGACATGTTTAGACTTCAGAGTCCTTTAGAGTTGTACGTCGAAACCACAAGGAGCGTCGCTGAGATTCTTCGCCGTTTAACTCCACCATCTCAGTAGTTTTAGACCTTGTTTTTGTTTTGTTTGTTGTTGTAATCTGTTATTTTCAGTCAATGTAGACGGTGTTTTTAATTAATAAAATAAATGTTTAATTTCTTATTTTTGAATTCCGGAAACACCATAATACGGGATAAATCCGGAACTCAATTTATTGGGATTTCTCGTAATACCCTAAAATGAGATAAATTCGGAATTAAAATATTTTGGATTTCTGGAATTACCTCAATTTAGTGTAATTCCGGAAGGTATATTGTGTTCCGGAATTACACTAAAATGAGGTAATTCTGGAAATCCAAAATATTTTAATTCCGGATTTATCTCATTTTAGGGTATTTCCGGAAATCCCAATAAATTGAGTTCCGGATTTATACCTATGGACGTACTTCCGGAAAAAATTTTTGAAGTCAGGGATAATATCGTCTGTTTTGTCAATTTGGGGGGTATGGGGTATAATGGGGGGGGGGGGGGTACAAAATATAAAACCCGGCCTACTTTCAATGTTGTTTTTGCCTTTGTTCTTGTGCGAGTTGTTTGAAAGTCTTGTCGACACAATTCAAAGCCCCATCTTGTGTAATGTCATTTCTAATTCCAACCCCCTCACTTTTAGTAACTGTATTATTTTTAAATAAATTATTAAGACACATTCATTTTTCACATTCAAAACCATTTATTCCACGAATGACAAAATAAAAAAATAAAAATAATCATTAGAAAAATAATAAATAAGGAAATTAAGTCAGCTATTAATTATATTTTTGAGGCATATGTGTCTAACATCTCAAAAGTCTATTGAATCCGTACTTCAAAAGTAGCAAATGTAAATTTAATAATACAATGGAAGGTGATATTTAAGTCGGTTGTGCTGCCAAATTAGTCTGTGCTCCTTTTTGATAGGGTCTGGTTTATTTGGGTTAGTGAAAATATTTAGCTATAATTGGTATTTGTAGTTTGTAAAATCTCATATATATCCTTATTGGTTCAACTGGATAGCTCAATAAAAAGGAAGAAATATTACTTAAGGAATGAGAAATTGGCTAATAGAACTTAGCGACAGTGTTTGATAAAAATATAAAAGATTATTTTGTACCATTAATCGACGAGGGTGTGGTGAGTTGAATTAGGATGCAACTAGTAATAAATTATTAATAGAAATGAAGAACAAACTAGAAATAAGGATAAGTGATATGTGAATAGGGGAATATTCTGAGGAAAAGTGAAATAAAAAGGAAGAAAAGATAAATAAAAAAAGTAACCAAATACTTCAATAAAAAATAAATAGCGAGAAAGTCGATTTTATTAATACATTATTAAAAGTCATAAAACATGACAAGAGAAACAGTCAACGCTCTCTTATTGCTAATAACTTCCAACACCAAAAGGAAAGCGGGCATTGGTCGTCATATTATTGTTGCCACAGCAGGGTTTAGCCAACATGATTATTATTGATGACGACCCCAGAAGCATCTTCGACGTCATCTTCTTTGACATGCTCAATGCTTTCATCAACAAAAACCACCCTTCGAAACCCAGGCTTCACAAAAAGAATGACAGTGACAATAACAGGGCCAGCTGCCATGACTCTCCCTGCAACAACTCCTCCATATAGTTGTCCTGTGACACCAGGTAGGTAAATAACTAAATTGGAAAAATCAGGATTTGTGATGAAGCAATTACCCTCTAGATTGATCATTTGGACGGGCCCTTGGATAAGTAAATTCTGAGCATGTGGCATTGAGTTACGAAGGGTAATGTTTGACACAGGACCCGAACCGTTTAGAACTGTGAGGTCGGCATTATACTGTAGAGCTAGGGTGATTAGGCTTTCGAGGATATTATTCCCCGCAGCAATGGTAATGATGTGGAATGCCATCGAAGGTGTGATGGATCTCACAGAAGTGTATCTTGAGGGTTTTTTCTCAGATTTTGGAGAAGGAGAGGTTGAATGTTTTCTCTATTGCTTATGGATTTCAATGAGAATGTGTGAAGTTATCATTATACATGAGTATTTATAGCACGAGTCTCAAACTTATTTTACCTTTTTCACTTGACTCCACATTAACTCTCTACCACACTTTTATAACTCTCTACCACACTCTCTACCACATGATTAAAAAATTGGTTGAAACAATGTATTTTTTTTAATCCAAGCTTTTAGTTAAAAATATATATTTCAAGATAAAGTAAATCAGGAAACATAATATAGCTAATTTTTCAAATAGAGAAAATGAGGAAATAAGCGAGGTTTAAAATGAATATTTAAAGTTGACTTTGAAATTTAAGCATTTGAAAAGAAATTTAAAAAAATATAATTGTCAATCGAATAATTGTCCTTTAATGTCATTGTTTAGTACATACATGTACTATAAATTATGAAATTGTTAAAAGTTTGGCAATTTCAATTTTACCAATTTATTTTTCTATCAACAATTATAACTCAATTAAATTTGAATTTACTGTTATTAAGATAGTTCCACTAACTACTAATTATGACATTTATTGACTCTCTGCCTTTGCTATTATATTCTTTAAAAATAATTTTTAAGCGGTAACTAGGTTCTTATCACATTCTAAGGTCTCTAGTTTGAGATTTGGGTGTCGCAAAAATTCTATTGAGAGGAGAGTAACACCTGGGTTGGCAAAGCCAGGACATGTCGTTAGCCAGCACTACTAAAATAGAGGTATACAACGCCTGTTAAACTGAACTTTCTACCCAAGTTATAGAGCAGTGTTGTTTCCAAGGGTGTGGGAAGTTGGACTTTTAACGTCGATTCGTTTAATAAAACATGTAATAAGATATTTTTAAACTCTTAAAACCTAGATTTTGCTGGATTAGATCCTTTCGATATTCTACCCCAGCACGATAAACGCCTAGAATAGGGTAGATCTTTAACTTCTATGAGGTCATCCCTATAGGTGTTTCGTTGAAAACCAACCCAAGAAGTAGGATTTGTGATGAAGAAGTTCTGAGAGACGGATTTGTATACGTTCGTATTTTTGCATGGTTTTTATTATCCATTTACAGATGGAGGGGATATAAGGAGTTGAGCGTCCAGATCTCCAGACATTGTTAAAATCTATACAAGAATGTATGTATAGATAGTAACAGTGTCAAACAACATACATTCTGTAACATCCCCAAAATAATAAAGTAATTATTTTGAAGTTAAACCTATTTAATTCTTGATTGGTATATAATTATAAATTGTAGAAGTTGATTATTGGGTGCTAAACTAAAATATGGTTTTAAGTGGGATTTGTTGAGGAATTAGGAATAGAATAAGGGCATAAAGGACTTTTCCCAACATGAGAATATTTAAGTTGGTTTTATAAAACAAAAAGAAAACAAATAAAGTGAAAAAGAGAGGGATAGTCGAGAGAGAAGAAAGAAAGGAAAGAAAAGAAAAGAAAAGAGAAGAGAAGAAAAGAGAGAAGAAGAGAGGGAGAAGGGCGAAGGGGAACAAGAGAAGAGAGAGTGTGAGATTTTCATGTTTTGTTCTCCTTCTTTGCTCCATTAGAATCACTTCCTCATCCTCTTCATTTTGACACCAAAAACATCACCAACAACTCACTCTCCCCCAATCTACCATTTTTAATTTTCAAAGGAAAAAGGAGAGTTTTGGAGCTTTCATCTTCTTATAGGTATTTTGGAAGTTTGGGAAACTCAAATAAGAGTTTGATTGCTAGCTTGAAGTGAGGTAATCAAGAATCAAAAGTTAGGGTTTTTGGAAGCTCAAAAATTGGGGTTTTGATTGTTGAAGCTCAAATTGGAGTTTAGGAAGGGTGATTAGAGGTTCATTTTGATTAGGGATGGTGGAGAAGTACTTATTAGAGGTTCAAAGCTTGGGAATCAAGTTTGGGGTTTTGGAATTGAGTCTTGAAGCTTTGGGTTTCACTTTGGGGATTTGGAGCTTGATGTTGGTGCCTTAGGTTCGAATTGATGCTCAAAGCTAGGATTTCTCGCGTGTTCGTGTGTTGGAGTCGACGAGCTAGGTGAGTTCTTCGAGTTAATTGAGGTTTCGATTAATGTGTTGTGTATTGGTTTGATGTTATTCATGGTTATGTGAAAATGAGTTTGAATTGACTAAGTTATAATTATGTTTGATGAGATTGGTATGTTGAGTGATTGTTCGGTTTGATGTGTAATTTTATAGCGTTTTGGTGAAAAACCATTAAACCGACAATTGACGGATTTTGATGTGGTTTGATTGCCAAGTGTATGTTTGATTGATTGATTGATGATTTGATGTTGATTATTGTTGATTGGATATGTTTTTGATGTTGTTTTGGACTGTGGTTAAGTTAGAAATTGAGTGGAACGAGTATTGGAATTGATCGGAATAGCGGAACACACGAAATCAGGACAATTTCCAAGTGCTGTCAATGAGAAAATGAGGAAATAAGCGAGGTTTAAAATGAATATTTAAAGTTGACTTTGAAATTTAAGAATCTGAAAAGAAACTTAAAAAACATATAATTGTCAATCGAATAATTGTCCTTTAATGTCATTATTTAGTATATACATGTACTATAAATTACGAAATTGTTAAAAGTTTGGCAATTTTAATTTTACCAATTTATTTTTCCATCAACAATTATAACTCAATTAAATTTAAATTTAATGTTATTAAGATAGTTCCATTAACTACTAATTATGACATTTGTTGACCTTCTTTGCCTTTGCTATTATATTCTACAAAAATAATTTTTAAGCAGTAATTGGGTTCTTATCACATCCTAAGGTCTCTAGTTTGAGACTTGGGTGTCGCAAAAATTCTATTGAGAGGAGAGTACCACATGGGTTGGCAAAGCCAGGACATGTCGTTAGACAGCACTACTAATAAAGAGGTATACAACGCCTGTTAAACTGAACTTTCTACATAAGTTTTAGAGCGGTTGTCGTGACCAGGGTCCCGACGCAGATGGCCCAAAAATTGATATTTCAGGAGTCGGTTATGCATAGGGAAGGGCGAAAACTTAATTCCACTACACCCCTAGTACATCTGTCTTAAAACAGTTACCCTAAATTTGATTGTGCAAATATAAATTACGAATTTATTTGTTTTACCCAAAAATAAAATAGTAGAAAAAATAAGGACTAATTTAGAAAAGTTTAATTTTGACTTGACGGGGAAGCCTGTTCCTAGGTATCCTCTGGTGCAATGAGGAATTCAAAAGTCACGTAGTTCTTTCTGAAAATTTTTGTTGGTTGGTTGATTTTATTTTTGAAGAGGTTTAAGACCAAAGCCATACAGCTAAAGTCTCTTAAACCAGGATTGACAAGATGTACATCTCAGTCAAACCCATTTTTATTAGTTTTTAGGAAAATAGGTGTTAAAAGAAAAAAGCTAATTATTTATTGGAAAAATATTAATTTGGCTTGACGGGGAAGCCCCGCTCCTACGTATCTCCGTGTGCGGAGAATCAAAGGCTACGTAGTTCTTCTAGAAAATGTTTGTGTGTTGATTGGTTTTAATTTTTTTAAAAGGGTTTAAGATCAAAGCCGTACAGCAAAAGTCTCTTAAACCGGGATTGACGAGATGTACATCTTAGTCAAACCCATTTTTTTTATTATTTATGAGGAAAGAATAAAGAGAAAAATACTTTGAAGTGAATTGACAATTATTTTTCGTTTTTAGAAATAGATAGTAAATGAGAATAACAAATAATAAAAAAACTTAATAAAGGGGTGGTGTAGAATGAAGGGGGGGGGTGAATAGCTAAAGCACCATCTGTTTGGGACTGAATGCTAGCCCACGAAACCAATTAAAAAAACGTGCGCATAATTAAAAATGGGGTGGTGCGATTTGCTAGAGGGGAGCTATATTTTAAAAAAGGGGGGTGCGGACAGCAGCCTGGTGTATTTTTTTGGTTCATAAGTCCGTGACTTATGGGCTTTTCTAAAGAGGGGGGGGGGGATATAATTAGCAATCTGATTTATTTTTTTTATGAACAAAAAGAAGAAGAAAGACAAGGGGTATAAAAGGGGATTAACTTAAACTTTAGAAACCCTAAATCCCTCTTTCCTTTTTCAGCGCCGCTTCCCCACATGACAGAGAGAGAAAAATTTTCCTTCACTGTGAGGGAGAGAGCTTCACGAGGGTGAGAGGGAGAAGGAGTTCGAGGGGGAAGAAGGAAATTGGGATGCGAGTGCGATGGTGTTATGGCTACGTCGGAAAGGTTCGCGACGGTGATGAGTCTCCGGCCGGCCGTTCCATGGCTGGCGACGGAAGTGCTGGGCGCGATGGATGGGAGGGGGAGCTGAGCACATGGTCTAGGCTCAAAGTGTGCCGTTGACGGCGACAGTGAGGGAACTGCGGCAGAAAGCAAACGACGAGGGGGCCTCTAGCGGCGGCGACGCGAACACGACAGCTTGGGTGCATTTACACAACTTTGACGCGTTTTCACAGTGGACTAACAGCGACGTAGCCAGAGAAGGCGACTGGAGGAGGCTTTCGGTGGCATAGGAGCGGACGGACACCGTCTACGGTGGCCGGAGCTAATAGGTATTACTATTATTTTTTTATTATTTTCACAGATCTGCCCTCTTTTTCTATTATTTTTAATTGATTTTTTTCGTCAGTGAACCTAACTAAACACCATATTTCAAGCTTAACTTCTCTCAGAACAGAACCTTGCTTTCAACTCTTGCTTTCATTTTTTTGATTTTTTTCATCATCGAACCTAGTTTAAATATAAAGCTAATTTCCTTCCCCCTTTTTCTTTTTTTATGCATATATACATGAAGAGAACTGATTCTGAAAATAATAATAATAACAAACAAAAAAAAACTAATTTGTTTCTAATACTAATACTAATATATTTACAGTAAAACAAACTGACTATTACTAATAAAACGTCTACCGAACTTGCTACTACTAATAAAGAAGACTAAAAAAAACCTCACTTGACGAAACCCCTTTTTTTTAGCCTCAGAGATTTCTCCTTCAGTTTGCTGCTACTGCTCCTCGTTTCTTTGATTTAGTGTGAATTTCTGTGCATCCGTCTTACAATATACGAATTTTCTGTCTGAATTTTCCCCCCTAAATTGGATTTCGGATTAGCATTTTATAGTAATTTTTTGGAATCCAAAAATTAATTTTTTGATCCTCTATTATTACTGATTAATGCATTGTCTCCTAGACAGCTAGTGATTTGTGTGTAGCTGACTCAGGGCCTGTGTGTAGCTGACTCAGCCTTGAATTGTTTCCATTTCAGGTTCCTAGGGCAGCTGGTGAAAGCTTGCTCTAAAAGCTTAGGAGCAGCAGCGGAGGCGCACGGCTGCTGGCAGGGATTAGGGTTTTTTGGGCCTTTCTCTCTTTTTTTTACGGTTAGGTGTAATTTTTTTGGGGACCATTTAAGGCCTTTTTATTTTTGTAACTTTGGCACATGTTTGGGCCAAGTGTAACTAGACATTTTGTAAAAAAATTTCTCCACACACCTCCTATTTTATTATTACTATTATTATTACTAAAGGAAAGGGAATTAAGAAGAAACGCAACAAAATATGTCGGACTAAACACGATGAAACGCTGAAACAACGACGCGACGAATACGCGCACAAACCAAATATTTTGTCAAAGAGATTTATTTCAATATTATTTTTCAAGTAAAAGGAAAAGTAAATAAGTGATGAAATAAAAAAAAACACCGGTTAAAATTGGGTGTTCACAGTTGCCCCTCTGTGCTTACTTTCTTATGAGATAATAGATAAAACCATATTTTCTTGCATTATCAAAGTAAGGAGTAAGTGCCGACATGAACCTCAATTTGATTCGGTGGAATATGCACAACTGTCTTTTGACTGTTAAAGTTAAGTATAAACAATGCCGGAGCTGAATTGATAGCACAAATTTCCAAGACAATTGAAAACACAAAAATTAAAGACAATGCCAGGGCGAGACCGATAGCATGAAAATTTGAAAACAATGCCAGGCAGAGACCGATAGCAGAAAATTAAAGACAATGCCAGGGCGAGACCGATAGAACAAAATTAACGACAATGCCAGGGCGAGACCGATGCCATGAAAATTAAAGACGAATGCCAGGGCGAGACCGATAGCACAAAAATTAAAGACAATGCCAGGGCGAGACCGATAGCAAAAAATTTAAAAACAATGCCAGGGCGAGACCGATAGCAGAAAATTAAAGACAATGCCAGGGCGAGACCGATAGCACAAAATTAAAGACAATGCCAGGGCAAGACCGATAGCATGAAAATTAAAGACAATGCCAGGGCGAGACCGATAGCAGGAAAAATTAAAGACAATGCCAGGCCGAGACCGATAGCACAAAATTAAAGACGAATGCCAGGGCGAGACCGATAGCACAAAATTTAAAAACAATGCCAGGGCGAGACCGATAGCAGGAAAATTAAAGACAATGCCAGGGTGAGACCGATAGCACGAAAATTAAAGACAATGCCAGGGCGAGACCGATAGCATGAAAATTAAAGACAATGCCAGGGCGAGACCGATAGCACAAAATTAAAGATAATGCCAGGGCGAGACCGACAGCATGAAAATTAAAGACAATGCCAGGGCGAGACCGATAGCACAAAATTAAAGACAATGCCAGGGCGAGACTGATAGCATGGAAATTAAAGACAATGCCAGGCCGAGACCGATAGCACAAAATTAAAGACACATGCCAGGGCGAGACCGATAGCACAAAATTAAAGACAAATGCCAGGGCGAGATCGATAGCACAAAAGTAAAGACAATGCCAGGGCGAGACCGATAGCATGAAAATTAAAGACAATGCCAGGGCGAGACCGATAGCATGAAAATTAAAAAACAATGCCAGGGCGAGACCGATAGCAGAAAATTAAAGACAATGCCAAGGTGAGACCGATAGCACAAAATTAAGGACAATGGCAGGGCGAGACCGATAGCACAAAAATTAAAGACAATGCCAGGGCGAGACCGATAGCACAATATTTAAAAACAATGACAGGGCGAGACCGATAGCAGAAAATTAAAGACAATGACAGGGCGAGGCCGATAGCACAAAATTAAAGACAAGGCCAGGGCGAGACCGATAGCATGAAAATTAAAGACAATGCCAGGGCGAGACCGATAGCAGGAAAAATTAAAGACAATGCCAGGGAGAGACTGATAGCACAAAATTAAAGACGAATGCCAGGGCGAGACCGATAGCACAAAATTTAAAAACAATGCCAGGGCGAGACCGATAGTAGGAAAATTAAAGACAATGCCACGGCGAGACCGATGGCACAAAAATTAAAGACAATGCCAGGGCGAGATCGATAGCATGAAAATTAAAGACAATGCCAGGGCGAGACCGATAGCACAAAATTAAAGACAATGCCAGGGCGAGACCAATACCATTGTTGCGAACCAAGGATCTTTGACCAATCAAACTCTCGTCTATTTGTCTTCAGCTCTTCCTTGTAACCGCAACCCCCCTTTCATAGCATCAATCCCTCAATTTATCTGATTGGAAGCCCTCCCCTTAAATCTTATTAGGGACAACCTCGAGACTTCCAGCTTTCGTGCTCTCTTTGCGAGACGTGTGGGTCTACACTCCCCCGTCAGCTGAGTTTTTTTTTTTCAATTATTAATGTATTACCGGCGCGTTCGTCTTGAAGTTTGCCGGACTTAAGCCATTTTACTCGAGACATAAAATTAAATGAGTAAATCATGAATGAAAGAACAGCAGGAATAGGCTAGATGAATAGGTCATGAATGCATGAAAAAAATGAAAAATAGCAAATGCATGAACATAGTGGTATTGACTAGGAAGAAAAAGTACAGATAGGAAAGAAGGTCACAAGTAGGAAATTTCACACAAACTTTGCCCTGTTATGACTAGGTCAATCCCCTACCGGCCGATCCTCTTGAGAACCCTTAATGCGACTATTAGAGTGGAATCCGATTCTGACTTCTTTTCATGCCGTTATATTGCCCCAGTGTAGGCGCGCTCGTGAGTCCTTTGAGTCTGCCATGTTTTGCCCTTTTTCTTTTCTTTGCCTTAAATTTTGCCTAGACCGCCCTTTTGGGTTTTCAATGTAGCAGGCTTTTGCTTGACCCTAACTTTTGCCCAGACCGCCCTTTTGGGTTTTCGATCTACCGGGCCCTTATTATCCCTAATTTTTTCCGTGACTGCCCTTTCAGGTTTTCAATCTTGAGGGATTTTTTTTAGGCATAAAATTTCTTGACAGCGTCTGAATTTATTGGCTTTGGAAGTTCACGTCCTTCCTTGTCGAGCAGGACTAGGGCTCCACCCGGAAATGCATGCTTGACCATGTCTGGGCCATCGTAGTTGGGTGCCACTTACCACGAGCGTCTTTTTGGTGTGGCAGTAATCTCTTCAAAACCAGGTCTCCAGGTTGAAACTCTCTTGGACGGACTTTCTTGTTGAAGGCTCTGGCCATTCTGTAACACCCCAGTATTTTTATTTATTAAAAATACCCAAGTGCACATTAATAACACATCAGAGATATTATTTCCTGCTCAGACACTGAATACCACTATGAATTTTTCGCTGAATAAAAACAAAACAGTCTTATTTACAAACAAGACCATACGATACTCAGACCATAAACGGTCAGCAACTATAGTATTTAGCATCATACAAGAAAGCGGAAGAAAGACATAACACTAAAGTCATAGTGTTATTCAAAACGCGATCAATATTCGTTGGCTTCGATCCTAAACATGTTTCAATCACCAATTTCATCACACAATTCTTGATTTCAATAATTTCCCCATTAAAACATTCAATTTTCGTAGGTCAAGATGAGGGGGAAAAATGGATGAAAGCTTACCAAGTTCTTGGGCTTTGATGATGGAGAGGAGATGATGATGATGATGATGATGATGAAATTTGGAGGGATGGGTTGGTGATCTTCTTCTTCTTCTCCTCTTTCTCTTCTTCCTTTCTTCTTCTCTTTTCTCCTCTTCTCCTCTCTTCTTCGTTTCCTTTCTTTCTTCTCTTTCTTTCTTCTATTCTTTTCTTTCTTTTATTTCAATTAAGTGGTAAAATGGTCAAATGACCATATTTCCCTTAATCTCTTATTTCTTTCCCAAATCACCCTTATTCCGCTTTAACGGATTAGCGTTCCTGAGACAACCAAATAATTAAATTTAGCACTAGATAAGTACACTAATCAAGTACCGAAATAATTCATTCGGGTCTTTCTCCAAATGATCCGATTAATTATTTTGAGGGTGTTACATTCTCCCCAACTTGAAAGAATTTTGTCCTCAAAATTTTAACACAACGTACCTCATGAAAACAAATACAGATAGCGAGTCCGCATATCATCCTGCAACTCCCAAACCACTTTGACAATGGGAATTGTCTTCGTCCTCAGCATCCCCTCGCCACGTTCCATGATGTAATTTGGATGAGGTTGGAAGGACAAGTCCGGTCGAAGATCAATCGTTTCAAAATCTAACGGTTGGCTTGGATCAGGAATGTACTTCCGTAATTGAGACACATGGAATACGTCATGAAGATTTGACAATGGTGGAGGCAAAGTAATACGGTATGCTAGGGGCCCAAGTCGCTCGATAATTTGGAAGGGTCCAATATACTGAGGACTGAGTTTCTTCTCCCGTAATGCCCTACCTGTACCAATTGTCGGGGATAATCTCAAAAACACATGATCACCCGACTCAAATTCTAACAGCCTTCTTCTTTTATCAGCATAGCTCTTTTTCCTACTCTGGGCAGCTTTCATTCTTTCTCCGATTTGCCGGATCTTCTCAGTAGTTTCAGGAATAATCTCAGGCCCTAATAATCTGTTCTCGCCGACTTCCCACCAACACAATGGAGTTCTACATTTCCTTCCATACAACGCTTCAAATGGTGCCATTCCTACGCTGGAATGATAGTTGTTGTTATAAGCGAATTCCACCAATGGAAGGTGATCCTCCCACTTCTTTCCGTTATCGAGCACAGAAGCCCGAAGCATATCTTCTAGAGTTTGGATAGTTCTCTCTGTCTGACCATCCGTCTGTGGGTGATAGGCGGTACTAGTAAACACCTTAGTCCCCAATGCTTCATTCAAAGCTTTTCAAAATCGAGAAGTGAATTTCGGATCTCGATCCGACACTATACTGGTAGGAACCCCATGTAACCTCACTATGCTTCTCAGATATTCCTCGGCCAACTTAGATATTTTACTAGTCGAACGAACAGGAATAAAATGAGCTGATTTAGTTAACCGATCCACAACTACCCAAATGGATTCGTTACCGGCTTGAGACCTTGGCAACGCCATAACAAAATCCATGGAAATGTCTTCCCATTTCCACACTGGCACGTCTAGTGGCCTTAACAGACCAGCAGGCTTCTGATGTTCTATCTTAACTCTTTGACAAGTTAAGCATTGCGATACGAATTCAGCAATTTCTAACTTCATTCCTTGCCACCAGTACATCTGCTTCAAATCTCTATACATCTTGGTGGATCCAGGATGTACAGAAAATAAACTTCGGTGTGCTTCCCTTTCCTGGGTCATGCTTGGGACCCATCTGAGAGCTAGATGGCCCAGTGTTCCTCTTATTCTGATGGAACGCCTTTCTGCTTGCATACAATCTTGCCAAATCACTTTCAGCAAAATATAGGCTTGTTGTACCATGGCTGCGTAGTTGCTCCTCGGAAAAGAACTTAGGCTTTGTGCAATATCCTCTCTCAGCCCGTACTTGTACCTGTCAGTTTTCCATGGGTCGTTGGGAGCATATCTAGCTAAACCGAAGAATTGATACAACTCTTCAAATTTAGCCGTGTATTGGCCCACGGTCAAACCTCCCTGTGTGAGAGCCTAAAACTCATTCTCTTTATCAAACCTCATAGCAGTGGGAAAGAATTGATCCATGGTCTCCATCATGGCTCTAGCATTCATCCACCAATTATTGGCCTCTCCCTTCAGCATATGGGATGCCAATCCCAGTTTATCTTCATCTGTCAGTTGCATTGTGAGAAAAATCTTTTTAGTGTCATCCAGCCAATGTTGTGCTTTCATGACATCATGCCCACCTCTGAACTCGGAGGGTTTCATCTTCAAGAATTCCGTTAAGACCCTTTTTGGGTTCATTTGTGGCTCATGAGATTGTTGCTGCTGAGCATTTTGCCGCTGTGTCAGTTGTTGCTGATGCATAAGCATCATATCCTGCATCATTTTCTGTTGGTTCTCAATCACATTTTACATCCAGTCAAGATGTGGATCAGCAGGGGGAGGAACTTCTCTACCTCTTCTGGCCATGATTCTGCGAAATATGCACAAATTATTAAGTTGATCAAGCTCAATGTCTAATAGCATACTAAGAAAATCACGACTGAAGAAAGTAAAAGACTCTAATAGCTAAGTCCGACTAGGCCGAACCGCTCTGATACCAACTGTAACACCCCGGTAGTTTTATTTATTAAAAATACCCAAGTGCACATTAATAACACATCAGAGATATTATTTTCTGCTCAGACACTGAATAGCACTATGAATTTTTCGCTGAATAAAAACAAAACAGTCTTATTTACAAACAAGACCATACGGTACTCAGACCATAAACTGTCAGCAACTATATTATTCAGCATCATACAAGAAAGCAGAAGAAAGACATAACACTAAAGTCATAGTGTCGTAGTACATAGGCAACAAAAGGAAATATAAACTTAAGCATAAAGCTAAGTCATCAGCAACCGGTCCGAGCTCAACCTACTCGTGCCTCTGCGGTCCTCTCTTTCCCTGTTTCTCTGTAAAACAACAACATACAAACAATGAGATACAATATCAGTGAGTTCTACCGAGACCCCTACTAACACTATCGGTTAACTTATGAAACTTGTTTAACTCAACATGGCACCGGCTGCGCGAACGCTACTCCGATGAACCGCACTATTTTTCACATAGCATTCCACCGACTGCGCGAACGCTACTCCCGGGGAACCTGCTATAACTCAGTAAGACACCGACTCTGCGAACGCTACTCCCGGTGAACCGCACAACAAACTTTCTAACATAACACCGACTGTGAGAATGCTACTCCCGGCGAACCCCCTTACCAATAGCATTTTTCCTAATGGCACGGAGCTTAGGGTAAAGGATCATGACTGCCCTGCCTAGTATGTTAACCCCATGGGTCGTCACCCAAACTCGATATAATATACACATATATCCACTATCGTATGAACCCATAGTTCATTTGCATTATACTTTTCCACGTAGGACTCATAGTCCGCTTTGTTATCAATAAAACATATCCGCACACGCGTACTATTATTCGGTTTTTCGAAACAATTTCAACTTCAAAAACAGTCATTTTACCATTTAAATTGTATATTCAGTTAAGCCTCTGAATAATCTTTCCAACGCATCTTAGAACACCTCAATCGGGTTCCCGGATCAAAAGTTATTGCGAAAACAAAATCAGTGTACAGTTGGTGAAAAACTGCAAAGCGTCGCGACACGAATAGATTCCGTCGCGACGCAAACATTGACAGAAACAAAACTGTAACTATTTCTAGAAGGGTTCGCGACGTGATGGATGCGCCTCGCGTCGCGATGGGTGCTGAGAAAGTGCAGATTTTGCGGTTTCTCGTGAAATCCGCTATTCCGCTCAATTCCGATTCTTGTTCCGATTGAAAACAGTCCAAACAACCAGAAAAACAGATTCAATCAATATCACACAATCAATCAAATCAATCAAAAACTCAATCTAAACGAATTTTATCAAAATACGACATATTTCGAAATAACGGTTTTTGACCCAAAATTTCTCGAACTCAATCACCAGAAATTCCATTTCAACACGACACAATCCTAAACGTGAGTAAAACTCACCCTTGAAGCGAGAGTCTACACCAAGCCGAAATCACCGAGACTTCAAAATCTCCTAACGGAACCCTTTATCACCAATCCGCTTTAAACTTCGATTCGAGCTTCAAGCTTCGATTCGGGTTTCAAAACGCGATCAATCTTCCATTACTTCGATCCTAAACATGTTTCAATCACCAATTTCATCACACATTTCTTGATTTCAATAATTTCCCCATTAAAACCCTCAATTTTCGTAGGTCAAGATGAGGGGGAAAAATGGATGAAAGCTTACCAAGTTCTTGGGCTTTGATGATGGAGAGTAGATGATGATGATGATGAAATTTGGAGGGATGGGTTGGTGATCTTCTTCTTCTTCTCCTCTTTCTCTTCTTCCTTTCTTCTTCTCTTTTCTCCTCTTCTCCTCTCTTCTTCGTTTCCTTTCTTTCTTCTCTTTCTTTCTTTTATTCTTTTCTTTCTTTTATTTCAATTAAGGGGTAATATGGTCAAATGACCATATTGCCCTTAATCTCTTATTTCTTTCCCAAATCACCCTTATTCCGCTTTAACGGATTAGCGTTCCTGAGACAACCAAATAATTAACTTTAGCACTAGATAAGTACACTAATCAAGTACTAAAATAATTCATTCGGGTCTTTCTCCAAATAATCTGATTAATTATTTTGAGGGTCTTACACATTCAACTTTGGTATAACTGCCCGTGACAAATAGCTGCCAATCTCTTTTCCTCGATCATATTCAGCTGTTCAAATCGTGTTTTTACCCATTCAGACTCTTCCAGATCAGCCTCCATTAAAACTCTCAGGGATGGTATTTCAACTTCAACGGGGGACACAGCTTCCATTCCATACACCAACGAAAATGGCATTGCTCCAATGCTGGATCGTACGTTAGTGCGATAAGCGTGTAGGGCATAGGGTAACATCGCATGCCAATCTTTGTAGTTAATCACCATTTCGGCAATGATTTTCTTGATGTTCTTATTTGCTGCTTCCACTGCACCATTCATTTGGGGTCTATATGGAGTTGAATTGTGGTGCTTGATCTTGAAGTTTTCGCATAGCCTTTGTATCTCAGTGCCATTGAGGTTAGGAGAATTGTTCGTGATTATCCTTTCAGGAATCCCATATCGGCAGATGATGTCCTTCTTCAGGAACTTGGCAAACACCTTGTGGGAGATGCTGGCATATGATGATGCTTCTACCCACTTTGTGAAATAGTCAATTGCTACCAATATGAACCGATGCCCATTGGATGCCTTCGGATTAATCGGTCCAATCACGTCAATCCCCCACATGGAAAATGGCCATGGGCTCGTTAGGTTATGTAGAGGAGATGGAGGTGCATTGATCCCGTCGCGTACAACTGGCACTTGAGGCACTTTCTTACATGTACTATGCAATCTGTTTCCATGGTTGTCCAATAAAAACCACTTCTCATGACTTTGCGGGCCATCATATGCCTGTTTGCATGTGTTCCACAGATTCCTTCATGTACCTCGATCATGATTTTTCGAGCCTCTTGAGCAACTACGCATCTCAACAAAGTACCATCTTGGCTTCGCTTGTAAAGTATCTCACCACTCAAAAAGAAATTCATTGCTAGCCTTCTAATTGTTTTCTTGTTTACTTCACTTGCCCCTGTTGGGTACTCCCCCTGTTGGATGTACCGCTTTATATCACAGAACCATGGTTCACTATCTGGCTCTTCTTCTTCCACATTAGCGCAGTGACCTGGTTCATCCTTGACTTCTATACAGATGGGTTGGAGCTCAGCATTGACGTTCAGTTTAAACATCGTCGCCAAGGTGGCTAAAGCATCGGAAAATTGGTTCTTATCTCGCGCCAAATGGGTGAATGTTACTTCTTCAAAATTTTCCACCAATTGGGTTAAGTGTTTCTGATAAGGTACTAACTTTGAGTCCTTGGTTTGCCATTCGCCCTTTACCTGGTAAATGATGAGTGTCGAATCTCCAAACACATCTAGTCTTTTGACACCGAGGTCGATTGCAACCTGTAGTCCATTTGCACATGCCTCATACTTGGCGATGTTGTTGGTGCATTCGAAACTCAACTTGATGGCCACGGGGTATTGCTTACGCTCTGGTGAAATTACTACTGCTCCAACACCATTTCCATACATGTTGACTGCTCCGGCGAAGTACATTCTCCATGCCTCTTTTGTTCCTTTATCTTCATTAGTTGCCATTACTCCTCTTTCTATATCATCCAAACTAGAAGATTTCCCTTCTGCGAGAGGGTTATCGGCCAGATAGTCGGCGATGGTACTTTTCTTGATAGACTTTTGCGACACGTACTTGATGTCGTATTCCGATAAGATCACTTGCCATTTCGAAACCCTTAAGGAAACGTGGGGGCTTTCAAAAATGTACTTTAGCGGATCAAATCGTGAAATCAAACAAGTAGTGTAGTACAACATGTATTGGCGAAGTCTTTTGGAGGTCCAGACTAGGGCACAACACGTCCTTTCAATTGCCATGTAGCGGGTTTCGCAATCATTGAATTTTTTACTCAAATAGTAGATGACCTGCTCTTTCCCTGACGTGTCATGCTGCCCCAGCATTGCCCCTATGGATGATGGCAACACAGTCAAGTACAAAATCAATGGTCTCCCTGGTGTTGGGGGCGCCAAAACAGGAGGGTTTGATAAATAATCCTTTATCCTATCAAAAGCTTCTTGACATTTATCATCCCATTTACCTGGTTGTTTCTTTCTCAATAACTTGAATATCGGTTCGCATGTACTAGTCAAGTTGGCAATGAATCTTGCATTGTAATTGAGCCTCCCCAAAAACTTCTTACTTCACGTTCACTTTTGGGGGTAGGCATCTCTTGAATAGGCTTTATCTTCTCAGGATCCACCCTCATACCATCCCTGCTTACAATGAATCCGAGCAACTTCCCCGAGGATGCCCCAAAGACACACTTATTGGGGTTCAACCACACTTTATATTTCCTGTGCCTTTCAAATAACTTCTGCAGTACTGCCACATGACTTTCTTGCTCTTGAGATTTTTCCACCATGTCATCCACATACACCTCGATCTCTTTATGCATCAAATCGTGGAAAAGTGCGACCATGGCACGCTGGTAAGTTGCCCCAGCGTTTTTCAAACCGAAAGGCATCACCCTATAACAGAAGGTTCCCCATGGGGTAATGAATGTCGTCTTTTCTTTATCTTCGTCATTCATGAGAATTTGGTTGTATCCAGAGTAACCATCCATGAAGGAAAACCTGTGGTTCTTGGCAGTATTGTCAACAAGCAAGTCAATATGTGGAAGAGGAAAGTCATCTTTTGGACTGGCCTGGTTGAGATCTCGGTAATCCACACACATCCTAACTTTCCCATCCTTCTTGGGCACTGGGACAATGTTGGCCACCCATTCTGGATGTACTGAGACCTCTAAAAATCTCGCCTCCCATTGCTTAGTCACTTCCTCCATTATTTTCAAAGACATATCCGGATGCATCTTCCTCAACTTTTGTTTCTTTGGCTTTACATCCGGAAAAAGAGGAATATTATGTGCTGCTATTTTTGGGTCAATCCCGGGTATATCTTTGTAGGATCATGCGAAAACATCAAGATATTCTTTAAACAAGGTAATCATCTCCTCCCGTTGAGGGTTGTTGACCAACTTCAACTCCTTCTTATCCTCTTCAGTCCCCATATTATTGATTTCTACTGTGTCATCGTTCAAACCAAACTCCTTTTCAGTGTGCCCCAGCAGCTTAGAGAGCCTATCAATTGCTTCATTATCTTCTTCCGACTCAACATAGTCTCCACCAAAAGTCGTGAGGGGATCAGATGATAGGTTCTCGACGTTCTCATAATGAGGCAAAACTTTAGCGAAATTGGGATCCCTGGAAAGTAGTTAACGAGGTTGGAGGGGGATAACCACAATAAATAACGATAGAAAATGAAAATAAAAGGGATAAACAAAATGAATGTGAGATAGAATGCGAGAATACAGAACGTAACAACACAAATGGATAGAAATGCATGTAAATTCATTTAATTCTTGTGTCAAGCAAAATAGCAAAAGTCTTATAGCCTTAATCGGCTAAAACAACAAAATAAAAGACAATTACATGAATGTAACAACATCAACAACTGGTTCAGCTTGCCAATTGCTCAGTGACTCTTGATTGTTGCAAGGGAGAATGACGCCACCTGCTCCCGAACTATCTTTGTCCATCATGTTGATTACAAGGCGGTGCATAGTGCCAACTACCTCTTCAGTTGCGAGCACTTCCGCTGGTGCTGGGAAAGTGTCGCTCAGGCGCGGAATCAACTGAATTACCTCCTTACCCATTGTCGGTTTCTTCGACTTCATCTCGAGGCTCCCCTCGTAGCCAATTCCTACGGTGTCTGCTTTTTGCTTCACGGGTATGGGAGTGCAAACTCCCTGTAGGTGACGACCCAAACCTTTTCCTTCTTCATAGCCATTTTTTGCCATTATTCGGGCCACTACTTGATTTATACTACGCCTTGATGAGGCTCCTTCGGTAACCCCGGGTTTATCCACCTCGATACTGTGGCACATATTTGTTACTTATTCTTCAGCGTTTTCCACATAGGGTAGAGACATAGGTTTTGAGACCACCATCTCCTCCTCTCCATGGATTGTGATGATGTTTCTATTTTCAACAAATTTGACCCTCTGGTGGAGAGTCGACGGTACTTCCCCAGCTTCGTGAATCCATGGTCGTCCTAATAACATGGTGTATGCCGAATCGATAACCATGACTTGGAACAGCACCCGGAAGACACTCGGGCCAATCTCCAATGATAGCACTACTTCACCCAGGACACTTCTTTTAGATCCATCGAAAGCTCGAACCATTAAGGTTTGTGGGGTTAAATCTCTTTCCCCCAATCCTAATGCTGTTAAGGTGGTCATAGGCAGGACATTAAGGGCTGATCCACCATCGATTAGTACTTTGGCTATCACGAGTTCTCGACACTTCAAAGTGATGTGCAGGGCTCGATGCTCTCCCCTGGCTTGAGGGTGTACCTCACTTTCAGCAAATGTAATCAGGTTAACTCGTTGCATTGGATCCACCATGTTGACCACCGTTTGGGGAGTCACATCAGGTTTCACGAAAGCTTCTTCCAATGTCCTCAACAAAGCTTTCCTATGTATCTCGGAGGAGAGGATGAGAGAAAGCAACGAGATCCGAGCTGGAGTCTTTTTTAGTTGCTCAGTCACATCATACTCACTCTGCTTCATGATTTTTAGGAACTCTTCTTCCGATGGCTCTTCAGCCTCTTTCTCTTTCTTTTTCTTTTCGGACTCTTCCGGACCGAAATATCGCCCACTCCGGGTTATTCCGCTAACACTCGCAAGGTTGTCCACAGACTCCTCAACTCCTTCGTTCTTGCTTATTTCACTCTTGGTGGTGCCTCCCACAACTTCGACTCGGGTCTCATAGTTCCAGAGAATTGCATGAGTATCCTTGCAAGCAAAGGCTGTGGGCTTCTTTATAGTTACTACAACCTTCTCAGGTGCTGCAGGTTGGTTGAGCGGTGGAACTTTAAGCACAAAACGTTCCACAACATCAATCTCCTCCTGAAACATAGACCTCCTATCTTGCACAACTCCTAGGGACATTAGGCTTTGAACTCAAGCTTTGAAGTCCCAACAATCTTCAATATCGTGGCCTACATAATCATGGTGGTATGCACACTCTTTCTCTTCATTGTACATGGCATATTTTACGACCTCCTTTGTTGGTGCCAACATTTCATAGCCATCCCGTCGTAACCCTTCCCATATTTCTATCATAGGGGTCCGAAGTTTCAAGACCTTCTTGATAGGCTTTTGGTCTTCTTCCACCATACTCACCGCCCTATTTCCATCGTGATTATGGAGAGGGTTGCTATTGATATTTGGTCCCGTCTCTTCCTAGATGTCGAGCTTCCCATGAGCAATCAATCTTCTTACGGCCGTCTTGAAGGCCTGGCCATCCTCAATTGAATGTCCCGCTGTTGTACCCTAATTTTGTCTAGATCTTTCAAATAAAGAGAAAACAATACCAAATTTTTGGTGTTGTGAAGACCTAGTTTTTATCAGTAATTTTTGTTGTTTCAGTTTGTGAAAAATCCCAAAAAAAATATATCTCGTTGCGCATACGCATTATTTTGAATGCGTACGCGAGTTAATCTTGTACCTTAGAGTATGTATATTTTTCTTATCGCGTGTGTGCCTTATTTCTAATCGTGTGCACAAGTCTTACTCTTGATTGTGCACACGTGTCGCTCATTGTTGTCCGGTCGTTGTCGTGTACGCGTGTTTATTTTAGTATTCGTTGTTTATTGTTTTTCACCGACTATTATTAGTAGTTTCATCCCATATTTTTAGGTTTATCTATTTATCATTCTCATCCTTCACCATTCATTAAATTATTATTTATTTACTCAACATGCGCATACCCCCACTCACTTCCTTTCGTTTTATATATTAACTCTCATCCTCTCATTTTTCTTTAATTAGTTTTTTTTATTATTTATATATTATTAAAAAAACCATCCCAGGCACAATCCCCATTTTTTATTAACCCATGCTTTATTATCACTTTTTTTTCATGCTTGTCCCCCACCAGCTCCAACCTTTTCTACTTTTTCCCATACTTCTCTTTCTCCACGCCTCCTCTGCTAACATATCTCTCTGCACACACTATCCTCCTACCTCAATCTGATCTGAAAAAAGTATGAAATAAGCATTAGAAAACCCTCCAAGCTAGGTAATCTTTAACACTATAAATAGAAGCACTAATTGAGAGAACCAGGGAGGGAGAAAAAAATCAGAAAAATAGGAAACACAAATTAGGGAGAAATCAAAAACAAAAGAGAGAAGAAACACATGAAAACCCACCATAACTTTCAACCTCCATAGCCACTGTTTTCACCTCGCTCCACCGCGAGTCGCCGCGGTCGCTGTCGCGAACCACCGCAAACAACCACCCACACGGCTACCACCTCCCAAACAGCCACCACCATGCTGTCAAACCACCGCCACCTCGCCGGAGAACCGCCGTAGCTGTGCAAGCAACCTCCCCCTCATCTCTGCGCTGGCGGCCTCATGGGTGGTCACCACCATCCCTTCTTCTCCCTTTCTCTAATTCTTTTTCTTCTGTATCTCTCTCTCTTTCTCTTTCCGTTCATTTCCAGCGCCTCTTTACTTTCCACTTTCTTCTGAACGTGTGTGTGTGTGTGTGTGTGTGTGTGTGTGTGTGTGTGTGTGTGTTGGTGTTTAGATTAGGTTAAGTTTGTTTATTTGGTATATGGAGTCTTCTAGGTTTTGGGCCATGGGCCTTTTGTATTTTACTTTGATATTTTCTTTTTTACTTCTTCATTGAGTTCAGCCCATTTATTCCATTTATTTAAAATCACCCCTTAATCAATTCTTATTTAATTGGTCTAAACTCAAAATAAAAAAAATGGATATATTTTTTTTTATATACAATCTTTTACTAAGATTTAGAATCATGTCCCAATTTCCTTTGTTTAATTAATAAAATGGTTAACTAGATGTACATCTTGTTGACTCTGGTTTTAGGATGCCTCCACTGTGACAGTTTGGTATTCTTAAACTTAACAAAATGATTACGTTAACTTTTTTCGAAATCAATATCAATATCATACATTTTCTTTCACAACAATATTCTTCTTATCAAAATCATTTCCCTAAAATCATTCAACTCACAAATAGTTTCTCCCTAGAACTACGTAGCCTTTGATTCTCCACCCAGAGATACGTAGGAGCAGGGCCACGCCCCTGTCAAGCGCTAAAGTAAACATTTTCATTCTATTTTCTTACTAAACCACAAATCTTCAAAATAGGGGATTAAGTCGGTCGTACGACTGGGTTAGTCATCGTTTTAGGATAAGTGAACTGTAGTCTTTCAGAGCCCCAGCGCTCCTTCAGCCCTCAGCGGCCCTTCAGAGCCCCAGCGCTCCTTTAGACCCCCAGTGGTCCTTCAACACAGATCACACAGTCCTAAAACCCCTATATTAAAAAACACCAACCAACAAATATTTTCTAACTAAAGAACTACGTAGCTTTGATTTCTCCATCGCACCTGGAGATACGTAGGAGCGGGGGCACACTCCCGTCAAGCACAAAAAAAAACTAAAATTTTTATTAAGTCTTCTTTCTTTTTAATTCACAATAAAAGGGTAAAATACACATTTTCAAAATTAATATTCTTTCCTACAACTAGTTAGCAGGTAACCTTCATTAGGAAGGATGTCGTGGGGTGCTAATACCTTCCCCACGCGTAACCGACTCCCGAACCCTTATCTGGTCTCAAGGACCCTTATCCATTCCAAAAGGAATTTTCCAATATTTGCCCTTAAACTAAACTTTGGTGGCGGCTTCATTTTTAAACCTTCGAGGAATCCTCACCCGGATTTTTCGGTCGCTACAGCTGGCGACTCCACTGGGGACATTTTGAGAGTCAAGCCTAACCTGGTTAGTTGTGCCAAACCTTTAACTTTTTCGGTATTTATTTCTCTTTCATCTTTTATTCTCGTTGCATGTTATATTTTATATGATATGTGAACCTTAGGATAGAAGACTATATTTCTTTTGCATATGTGTTGTTTGTTTTGCAGCTTCGGGTATACTTGGCATTCTGCTCCTACACACACTTCACATTTTACACATCATCACACACGTGAGAATAGTCTTATACCCGGACTGGAGCATAACCTAAGTTAGAATGAGACTGCGTAGTGATGGCCTACTGGATGTACGTCCTGTTGGGTGGTCACGAAAGTCTCACCTAGAGTTTGGTCCCTTTTGAGAATGCTATCACTTCTAATAGCTCGCCTATTGTCGCGATTAGCATTCTTAACTGGGGTCGTTGGCTCTAGGAGCCTTTTTAGGACATTGTAGAGCTACCCTTTGAAAGGTCCACTCAATAGAAAAAGTCTTAAATCTTTTCTCAAAGGAACCCTTCTAAGACACAAAGGAGCTTCATCCATTTGCATTCAAACAAACACAGATACATTTCCTTGCCATTTTTTTTTGAAAAAAAAAACCCAAAATTATATTTCATTTGTTCTAGCTTTTTTCTTTTCTTGAAACATGTCTCATGCATTCTTATTTTCTTTTGCAAATCAAAAAAAAATCTCTAAACATATCGTTTTCCATACATTTCAATGACCGCCAGGGAATTACAAAACTTTTTAAAAGTGGTGGATGAAAGTAAAAAAATCAATAATTTGAAAGTCAGACCACCAGAATCATGCTTTAATAAAAAGTTCTCGATTCCCTGACGCAATGAATAAAACCATACATTCGCATTTCATCGGCATTCATTTATTCTTTCATTCATATTTTGAAAGGGCAAGTTGGTTCGCCAACGCTCATGCATCTGTTTTCCTTTTTCCAAAAAAAGAAACAAACAAAAATATTATAAATCATGTCGAGCATCCTGCATTCTCTTCTTTCCATACATAAAAAAAAAAAAATCACTGCGAGTATCATGCATTTTATTTCCTCGCACAAAAAAAAAATAGTTTTTAGCCATATAACATTAGCATCTCATTTAGCATGCACCGTCATTCATTCGTAAATCATTCACACAAAAAAAAAACATCATCATATAATGCAGGCATTTCATCATTTGCAACATCATGAATTGCATGTAAAAAAACATAGCATTCATACATCATTTCAGTCATCCTAATAAAAAAAAAGTTGTTGTTTCATCAATCATCCATACGTCATTTCATTCACCATTTCAGCATGCATTATTTCAAATATTATTATTTTTGCATCATTCAAAGATACGTGTTTTTGTTTGCATTTCATTCTGATACATAAATGAGGTTCTACATCAGTCATATGCTGCATTGCCTCCCAAAAAAAATTATTATTTAGAATAACTGGTCTTTCCAAGTGATCATTCATGCGCGCATTTCATGCATTTGCATCTGCATTTTTCATCATGCATATCTATCACCATGTGTTTCTTCATGCATTAGGACACAAGGGCCACGTAATTTATTTATCCTCGTTGCATGAGTATAGTTAATCTTTTAACTAGAAAAAATCTTCATGCATTCATAATAGGAATAAAATCGTTGGTCTTTTCAAGTGATCAGTTCCTCCATGCATTTCATACATTTGAATTTTCATCGTACATATCCATTATCATGTTCTAAAACAAAAAAAAAACAAAAAATATATCATCACTCTTTTCATGCATCATTGAGCATCCAATAAAAATGAGAATGTGTAACTTTGCATCCTTCACAGGTTGCATTTCCTTCAAAGATCATTTAGAATAAATTGGTTTATTTCCAAATGATCGTGCATTCACGTGTTTCATGCATTTTCATTTTCATCACGCATATACATAAAAATTAAAAAAAAAACATGAACATTACTTCTTCAAAAAATTGATGAGAGATGAGACGAAATTGATTATTTTTTTCTTTGAAAAAAAGTTTTAGCTGTACAAAACAAGGTCAAACTCAGTTGCAAACTCAAGGTGTTTTTGAGACACTCAATTTTCAAAAATTTTGCAACTCGTTCACAAATTTTTACCAGCAAAACGATGCATCTCATCAATCCAATGATACATGATCAAAATGGTCCATTTTGTTAACCAATGTGTTATCAAAAATTTCTTCTATCATGTCGCTAACTATCTTAACTCTCTGTGAAGCATTCGTATGGTGAATTTGTACGCAACGTGCATTTACTCTGGTTTGAGTTAGTATCCACATTTTTCCATCCTATCATCATCTTTTGTTCATGTCCAGCCCCACCTCGACCATCCCATAAGGTGCATACTCTCCACACATGTACTCAGTTAACTATTTGGTTTGTCCCAATTATGAAATTCCACAAACTAACACTTTAGGCTCTTATGCTGGGGCAAATTTGTGATCACTTGATATCTTGTCAACATTGTATTCCCTTGGTGCAAGTCCTTTTAAAAAATATATATAAAAAAAAAGCCTGTTAGGTTGAAAACTCGTAAGAGCAGCCCAAGCAAAAATTAAGGCATATAAAAAGAAATAAAGGAAAAGAGCAGATATATAAAAATAAATAAATTTTTGTCCTCGAGTTAATTTTTGAGAAAATAGGCAATCATGATTTGAAATGAAGTTTGGCCATCCTTTCATATCAAAAAAAAAAGAAATACCATTTGCTAACCACTTTGAGGCAAAAAAAAATCTTTCAATCACCCTAGACAAGGATCAATTCCACATCAAAAAATGGTGTGTCACTTTTATCAGCTCACTCAGCTCAAAAAAAAAGAGAAAGAAAAATCACAAAGAAAAAAGAGTGAAATTCACAAGACAAAAAAGTGGACTGAAAAATCCTGAATAAAAAAAAGCAGTAGAACTTGTGAGCTGATACATCATACCATGAAGCGTATAAGAGATCCTTGTCTAAAGAAAAACCTCAAACACTTCTGGGGCCCGATTAATTGACCTCAAACACTTCTTTGGACCTACTCATCCTTTCGTTCATAAATGGTCATTGTCTCAATAAACCCTCAAACACCTCTTTGAGCCTAATTATCCTATACTTCACAAACCCATAACCATTGGCCACGTTACAACCCTAACAAAGTCCATTTTGATCAATGGCTGATTGCTTTCGTTTTCTCAAATATTTAATTTTGGGACAATAAGTTTATTTACTTACAATATATTTGTTCGAAAAAAAATCAAAAAGAAAAGAAAAAAAAAACGGAGAAAAAGAGAAAACTCAAAAGGCTTGCACTCCAAGATTCATTTGAGTCGCACTGATATCAAGACAAGGTTTAGTGATCACCAAGTTGAAATTTTCATTATACCATAATCTCATGACTACCATAGTCCGTGGGAGTCATCTTAAGAAAACCAAAAGTTTATACTAGGACCATCACCTAGGTCTCAAAGTGGGGCAGTCCCTTCACCTTTCATTCTTATTGAACCCAGGGAAATTGTCCAACCTCCATCCCATTCGTATACCATATCCAATCCATACCAAAAACCCATGAACCTAACTCAGTCACCTTTACAACCCCACTAAAGGCAACCATTTGAAATAACTATTCCAAAGTGGGGCAATCCCGTCGCCATTCACTCCACCTAAAAGTAAGGGAAATTCACCCTACACCCGTCTCATCCCCTTGTCATCCATAAGACCATACCGGGGCAATTTCTCAACCCACCATCCTAAATGTCGCCTTTCTCCAACTCTAGTCAAGGCAAACTTGTTCTTGCAAGATTGGGGCAATAGCAAATGTCATGGGTTGAGTTAAAATCTCTTGTTTGCCACCCTTCATTCCAAAGTCATGGTATTCCCAACTCATTGTTTCCTCTACACCCCTTGCTGTTGTCATCACTATACAGGGGTAGGCTATTCGATCACCTTCACCGGTAGTCTAAATCGGGGCAGTTCCACATTTCTTGAGTTGGGAAAAACCTACCTTTCATGACTTTGGGGAAAACCTACCATTCATCCCATCACGTGTCATATCTGTCTTACCAAGTCAACTAATTCATTCATCTGTATTTGCACTACTCTACACGTCTACTAAACAATGCCTCAAAGAGAGAGAACACAAGTTAACAATGTGACGATGAACACTCACTCTGTTAACTTTGTGGACCTAAAATTCAATCAATCATGAGACACCGTAAGGGAAGAACAACGTGAACGAGTCTGTAAATACATTCAAGTATGGTTGCACAACAGTGACTGTAAATAACAACCTTGAGATTGCCAAAGCTTGAATTCAAATCAAATCCAATTTTTTCCAAGGAACGGTTATTGCAAAATATTCACTTTTGTGCCTCTTGCATCAAAAGCCTCATTTCTCATCATTACAAAAATCTTTTTGCATCATCAATAAAATCATAGCTTAAATCATCCCGCCATACAACTATGCATCCAATAAGTGATGATTCCAAAGCATCCACTTCTCAATTTCTCGCAAAAAAAAAACTTTTTCTCATCTCAAAAATCGGAAAAACGCATCATCAATAAATGATACCATACATTTCATTCCACCATGAAAACATGCACCTACCATGACACCTACATCAAAGCATTACGTTTGCATTTGCACGTCATCTGCACTCACATATACATCTTATCAATTTTTTCGATCAGCTTCAGCATCCACAGTTCACGGGCCTTTGTAGTTCATTTGTTTCCACATTGCACATACATGACATTAATTGCATGCATGCAAGCACACACATGATATTTTTTACTTCGATAGACGTGCCTAGCGTCGGTCTCATCGTTGCTAAAAATATTTCTACATCACAAATTATATCATTGTGCCATGCATTCACGTTTCTTCCTTTATCCACCATAGCATTTGCATCATTCGCATTTCATACATTTATCATGTACTAAGAAAAGAAGAAGAAAAAAGAAAAAGAAGAAAAAAAGAAAAAAAAGGCAAATAAGAGAAAAGGTCACTCATTACATTCATTCATTCGACTTAAAATCAGTCATTACAGATGCATACATTACATGCATATGACCCGTTGCTCTCTAATCGACTTCAAGTGTCGATCCTTATCACTTCCACTTCTTAAGTCAATGCGACAAGCGTTGAATCTTATAGCAAATTCTAGATCACAGTGTTAGCACAGAGTCTAGCATAGATCCTTCAAACCAGTTTGGTCCTTCAGTTCAGTTCGAATTAACACGTCAAAACAACGGCTTCGAACTCAACCTTCAGATCTTAACGTCGCCACTAAGCGCGGCGGATCCTTCAGACCCCCAGAGGTCCTTCAGATTAGCTGTGTCTGCCTAAGACATAGTGGACATCCTTCGTGGTTAACATATCAGTTCCGGGTCTGATCTTGACCCTCACGACCGCCCGATGTAGGTCACCCTGAGACTGTTTTATTAGTACCAAAGCTAGTTGCAGTCCATCAGACCATTTTGGTCCATCAGGCCCAGACAGCCCTTCAGACCCACCGGTCCTTCAGTTTAATTCAAATCAATGCGCTAGGCATCGACTGCGAATTAGACCCTCAGATCATTATGCCAACACTTCAAGGCATCGATCCTTCAGACTCCCAGTAGTCCTTTAGAGCCCTAGTGCTCCTTCAGACCCCCAGTGGTCCTTCAGAGCCCTAGTGCTCCTTCAGATCCCCAGTGATCCTCCTTTATAGCTTCCTCATTAATATGCCAAGCGTTAACCATACTTGTAAATTCTCAAAACCCCCAACTTTCCCATAAAACGACAAAATTAGCGTCCGTCTTATCTTTATTTCTATTCCTACGATGAAAATCCTTCAGTTTTTCAACGGAATATAAATAAAGAGGGGCAGCTGTTGTACCCTAATTTTGTCTGGATCTTTCAAATAAAGAGAAAACAATACCAAATTTTTGGTGTTGTGAAGACCTAGTTTTTATCAGTAATTTTTGTTGTTTCAGTTTGTGAAAAATCCCAAAAAAAATATATCTCGTTGCGCATACGCATTATTTTGAATGCGTACGCGAGTTAATCTTGTACCTTAGAGTATGTATATTTTTCTTATCGCGTGTGTGCGTTATTTCTAATCGTGTGCACAAGTCTTACTCTTGATTGGGCACACGTGTCGCTCATTGTTGTCCGGTCGTTGTCGTGTACGCGTGTTTATTTTAGTATTCGTTGTTTATTGTTTTTCACCGACTATTATTAGTAGTTTCATCCCATATTTTTAGGTTTATCTATTTATCATTCTCATCCTTCACCATTCATTAAATTATTATTTATTTACTCAACATGCGCATACCCCCACTCACTTCCTTTCTTTTTATATATTAACTCTCATCCTCTCATTTTTCTTTAATTAGTTTTTTTTATTATTTATATATTATTAAAAAAACCATCCCAGGCACAGTCCCCATTTTTTATTAACCCATGCTTTATTATCACTTTTTTTTAATGCTTGTCCCCCACCAGCTCCGACCTTTTCTACTTTTTACCATACTTCTCTTTCTCCACGCCTCCTCTGCTAACATATCTCTCTGCACACACTATCCTCCTACCTCAATCTGATCTGAAAAAAGTATGAAATAAGCATTAGAAAACCCTCCAAGCTAGGTAATCTTTAACACTATAAATAGAAGCACTAATTGAGAGAACCAGGGAGGGACAAAAAAAATCAGAAAAATAGGAAACACAAATTAGGGAGAAATCAAAAACAAAAGAGAGAAGAAACACATGAAAACCCACCATAACTTTCAACCTCCATAGCCACTGTTTTCACCTCGCTCCACCGCGAGTCGCCGCGGTCGCTGTCGCGAACCACCGCAAACAACCACCCACACGGCTACCACCTCCCAAACAGCCACCACCTCGCCGTCAAACCACCGCCACCTCGCCGGAGAGCCGCCGTAGCTGTGCAAGCAACCTCCCCCTCATCTCTGCGCTGGCGGCCTCATGGGTGGTCACCACCATCCCTTCTTCTCCCTTTCTCTAATTCTTTTTCTTCTGTATCTCTCTCTCTCTTTCTCTTTCCGTTCATTTCCAGCGCCTCTTTACTTTCCACTTTCTTCTGAACGTGTGTGTGTGTGTGTTGGTGTTTAGATTAGGTTAAGTTTGTTTATTTGGTATATGGAGTCTTCTAGGTTTTGGGCCATGGGACTTTTGTATTTTACTTTGATATTTTCTTTTTTACTTCTTCATTGAGTTCAGCCCATTTATTCCATTTATTTAAAATCACCCCTTAATCAATTCTAATTTAATTGGTCTAAACTCAAAATAAAAAAAAATGGATATATTTTTTTTTATATACAATCTTTTACTAAGATTTAGAATCATGTCCCAATTTCCTTTGTTTAATTAATAAAATGGTTAACTAGATGTTATATCTTGTTGACTCTGGTTTTAGGATGCCTCCACTGTGACAGTTTGGTATTCTTAAACTTAACAAAATGATTACGTTAACTTTTTTCGAAATCAATATCAATATCATACATTTTCTTTCACAAACAATATTCTTCTTATCAAAATCATTTCCCTAAAATCATTCAACTCACAAATACTTTCTCCCTAGAACTACGTAGCCTTTGATTCTCCACCCAGAGATACGTAGGGCCACGCCCCTGTCAAGCGCTAAAGTAAACATTTTCATTCTATTTTCTTACTAAACCACAAATCTTCAAAATAGGGGATTAAGTCGGTCGTACGACCGGGTTAGTCATCGTTTTAGGATAAGTGAACTGTGGTCTTTCAGAGCCCCAGCGCTCCTTCAGCCCTCAGCGGCCCTTCAGAGCCCTAGCGCTCCTTCAGACCCCCAGTGGTCCTTCAACACAGATCACACAGTTCTAAAACCCCTATATTAAAAAACACCAACCAACAAATATTTTCTAACTAAAGAACTACGTAGCTTTGATTTCTCCATCGCACCTGGAGATACGTAGGAGCGGGGGCACACTCCCGTCAAGCACAAAAAAAAACTAAAATTTTTATTAAGTCTTCTTTCTTTTTAATTCACAATAAAAGGGTAAAATACACATTTTCAAAATTAATATTCTTTCCTACAACTAGTTAGCAGGTAACCTTCATTAGGAAGGATGTCGTGGGGTGCTAATACCTTCCCCACGCGTAACCGACTCCCGAACCCTTATTTGGTCTCAAGGACCCTTATCCATTCCAAAAGGGATTTTCCAATATTTGCCCTTAAACTAAACTTTGGTGGCGGCTTCATTTTTGAACCTTCGAGGAATCCTCACCCGGATTTTTCGGTCGCTACACCCGCGGCCCCCATGTGGTACTTACAAGCCACGTTTGAATTATACCATGCTGGAAATGGAGGTTCCCAATCCTTCACGGGGATTCCTGCAATCAAACGGGCGTCTGCCAGTCGTTGGAACAGTTCGGTGTTGGTAATGGAGAGTTTAGGGAATGGTGGGAAGTTGACTTGTGTTTGGCGGAAATTCGGACGGGTCTGCTGGTAGTTTGGTCGTGGCTGCGGGTAGGTTCCTGGGATGCTGTTTACGGGAAGTGTTTGTATGGGTGAGGGGTTTGTGTTTGGGTTCATTGTGTAAGGTGTATTCGGGCGGGGTCTATTATAGTATGGCTATTGGGGAGTGATATTTGGTGGTGCTCGGATGAAACTGATTTCTGGATCTTTCTTCTTTTGAGTATAGTTCTTTTTAGATTGCCCGCCGTCTGATTGCTCCAATAGTTCTTTTGAGTATAGTTCTTTTAAAAGTCATCATTATTCTTCTGCAGGATTCCCAATTGTTCACGGGTTGGAGCCATATCCATATTAAACCTGTACTGATTCATGAAGACATCGGCGAGGTCCTTCCAGCAATCAATCTTAGAAGGGTCCATTTGGATATACCATTCCAACGCCTGCCCAGTCAAACTCTCATGAAAAAACTAATGAGGAATTTTTCATCCTTGGACCATATTGACATTTTGGTACAATAGGTCCTCAAATGCAGAAGAGGACTGGTGCTTCCATCATACTTCGTGAAATCAGGCACCATGAAGTCTCGAGGTATGACTACGTCTGTAGTAGGGCAGAGTTCGTCTACCCCCAAGGACCCGAAACCACCGGATCCCTGGATTGCCTTTATCTTTTCCTCCATCTTATCCATCCACGATTGTCTGGCTCTGTCCTGCAGCGTCGCTGCATGCCTTTCACCTTCCCCATTTTCGACGTGGAATAGTCCCCCACCTCTGTCTCCAAGGTATTGGTTTTCAGTCCCAGTAGGTCCCATAGCTTCATAGCCCATTCCGATGGGTATGTCGAGCGCTATGTTATGTGGACCCTCACCTTGGTTCGGGAACCTTCCGCCCTCACCTCCAATTGCTCCTATTACCCTTGTTGTCAACAGAGCAATAGTCTCCCTTACTGCCTGTAGGGTCTCTTCCATCCGTGTCTGGGTCGCGGCCATTTTTCCCATTCTTTCTCTAACTTCGTCCACTTCCTGGGTCAAATTTCTTCCATGCTGTTCCTCTTGTCAGCCATTCTTGCTCTAGATCTGATGAAGTACACTCGAGTTTGATTGGCCTTTTCTTTATTAGCTCGAGCAACGGTTGCTAAGTTCCTGATTAACAAAGAGAGAATTTTTTTTTGTTTTTATGCAAAAAATAACTAAATTACTAGTCAGTTGCCGAGGAATCATCATAGATTGTTCTAAGAATCTGAAGTGAGTATCTTTGGTTTGATAAATAGATCGTAGACATGGAACTTATGGAGAATTAAGCAAACGAATTTCCTCAACAGATAACATTCAAAAAGATGAGTCCCTAAATCCAAAATCCAGAATCCAAAACCATAACAAATTAAACGAGTTCTTCCAAACTACATAACTAAAATTCAATATCAAAAAGGAAAACATTCAAACATCATTCATGACAACATCCTTCATGGCCTGCTTGACCAACTCCTCGAAGTTTTCAACAAGTCTCTTGCAAACATCGATCAACTCGATCGCCTCACGAGGGGTGGTGAGTGGGTTGCCCATAACTTCCGCGTCACGGACTAGTCTAGGGATTCTTCGAACAACTTCCAATTTGTGGGTCCAATACCCAACTTCATACCAGGCCTCTATGCGATTTACCTCTGCCGCTCTAATCAGTCCCAAGAGATGGTTTCTTTCTATGGGCCAGTTACCCAAAGCCCTCAGCTCTTCATTCTTTCTGTCGATAGTGGCCCGATACATGTGGATCGAACTCCTGACCTCCAGGTTGTCATTTATGATCTTTTCTTCATACTGAGCAATTGTTTCTTTCAGCTTCAAATCGAGGCTAAGCAGGCGCTGTTGAGTTTCTGCATGGGCTCCTCCAAAGTTCACCATCTCTCGTTTCAGTCACCATTTTTCCTCCAGCACTTCCTCCTTTAGTTTGAGGAGTTCTGCCATCTCTCTATGTTTCCCCTCAAGGTGCTCCTGGCACTCTCTTATGACTTTGGCGTGAGCACGCTCATTGAACCTTCTATCGGCATCATGCTGGGCCGCTTGCTCATCCATGCGGGCCTTGAGGGTGTTCATTTGATACTCCTTATCCCTAAGGACCAATCTTAGATGCTCATTCCCTTTCATAACTTTGTCATGTTCAGCAATCTGCATTTTTAAGTCCTGATTCACTGAACTTAAATAACTCCTAGTTTTATCTTTAGAGTTCTTCTCAGTGCGGGCCCTTTTGTTGGCCTGCTCAAGTGACTGGGATTTCTCCTTGCACTCCGACTTCAGGGACTCAAGAGCTAAGCGGACCTCTTTGAGTTCGGCTTCCAAGGCACCTTTCTCTCCTTCTGCCCTGGCCAACTTGTCTTTCATTATTTTCATCTCATCACTTTCTTCCAAGACCGTGTCGGTCTCTGGTTGCGGCTTAGCTGCCAAACTCTGAAATGGTAGTTTGATCACCTCCACCCTATCTCGTACACATTCTTTATATGTTCCACTTGCTCCACAACCTTTGTTCCCCAGCTCTTTGCTCCCCATGTAGGTGACTTTTTCCCACGCTGATTTTGTCCAACACAGGCTTGTCCGTCAAAGCAGCCCTAAAGCAAAATAATGACTCTTCAGTAGGCGGGGCCTATCATCAGATAACGCATTTGCCGCAATGCCTGGATTGGGTTGTAATTAATGCATTCTGATGTTCCCACAAGCGGCACATTTGGGAAATCCCCACATTTGAAAACAACATGCTTTACACCCCCCGCTAGTGGAAACCAGCGTACTGCATCTTCCCTGAGCTCAACGAATTTTTGTCTCCATTCCTTGGCACTATAGGTCTGTGAGCCCAACTTTTTCCAATCCGAGATAGGGCACCAATTATTGAAATTTCTTCTAAGTACGTGAGCTGTCAACCAGATATATAGTATTGGCAGGCAACAAATAATCTTCTTTTTTCTCTCTTCATGGCAGAGACTCAGAGTATAGTACACGTCGGCCAAAACTGGGAACGTGGAGTTCTCCCTTCGGCACTTAGGTGCCATAAACACATCAATTTCACCAGGGCCTACAAAGTCTCCACTACTTGGGAATAAGACCCAGTCATAAATTGTAAGGGCCAACACATCTGTGAGGGTCCCTCAGTCTCTGTGCCTCATCAATTTGTGCATTAGCTCTTCCACACGCACCCTTGGTGTCCCTTCAACTGTTTTCTCATCAGGTTTCTTATTATTGATATCGCTTGGAACAACTCCAAGAGCCTTAGCAACAGTTAACTCGGGGATAGCTCCCATAAAAGTGATATGGTTTTCCGTCGTTTAGAGGCTGCCCAATAATCGCCGAAAACTCCTCGAGAGTGGGGGCTAGTTGGAAATTTGAGAAGGTGAAACACCTCAATGGTGAGTCATAGTATTGGGCCATAGCAGAAATAGCATCAGTCTCAACATTTACATCTAATAATTTCAACAGATTCCCATATCTTCCCTTAAGAACATCTTGTGAGTCCTCAGGAAACTTGGTTGCAAAGGCCTTCAGCTTGGCCATCTCTGGCTTTTGGATAATGAACTGAGTGGACTTCCTCGTTTGCAACATTGCTTTCTCATTCATCAATTCCATGTCTCACGATTTCTTTTGACCAAGATACTCACTTTTTCAATTTGAAACTTTAGATCCCTCGACAAACTTTCCTGGATGGATAAACAACAGATATTAGCATACTAAAAGGGAAAAAACGAAAAATGCATGTGAATTTTTTTTATTTTTGGGAAAAGGGTGTGAGTATTTTTCCATGCACAAGAGTTCGCTTATGTTAAAATTTTTTTGAAGAGTAGGGTAAGAGGTGGAGTAACTCCCTTTGTGTCCTAGTTTGGTTGGCCCATGTTATTGGGCGTTGAACCCTATGGATCTACCGTCTTTCTATTGTGAATACTCACTGGGTTGGCCGCTATATCCTATGGAGATTTCAGGTCTCTAGAGTCAAGTACTCTTCTAGAAGGTTAAACACACCAGGACGTACATCCGAAATGTAGATACCCGCAGAGAAGTGTCATACTCTAGATGAAGAATTCATGGTAGACCCCAAGATGTACATCCAAAAAGACTACCACTACACAACCTCGTTCTAACTTAGGTGTTTTTTTTAGGCTCTGGTGTAAGCCCAACTCTCAGCGTGTGCTCACAGTGTATGTGTAGTGTGTGGAGGGAGCATACAAACCTCAAACCCTAAAATAAACAAAGACCAAATAGTGCCTGCAAAATAACCAGAAAAATACAACCAGGCAACAATATTTAATGTCTCCTACCCTAGTGTTTATATAAAACAAATAATAGCATAACTTATAAACATTTTGCACAAACAAATTAAATAGGCTTGACTCTCACCCTACCCCAGTGGAGTCGCCATCTGTCATGACCGGGGTCCCGACGCAGACGGCCCAAATATCGGTATTTCAGGAGTCGCCACCCAATTTATTAAATAGGTAAAATTGAGAAAAATTTACCTTAAAATTATTGGTCTGCGTAAACTAGGTTGGATTTGAGAGTCGGTTATGCATAGGGAAGGGCAAAAACTTAATTCCACTACACCCCTAGTACATCTGTCTTAAGACAGTTACCCTAAATTTGATTGTGCAAATATAAATTACGAATTTATTTGTTTGACCCAAAATAAAATAGTTGAAAAAATAAGGACTAATTTAGAAAAATTTAATTTTGACTTACGGGGAAGTCCCGCTCCTACGTATTCTCTGGTGCAATGAGGAATTCAAAAGTCACGTAGTTCTTTCTGAAAATTTTTGTTGGTTGGTTGATTTTATTTTTGAAGAGGTTTGAGACCAAAGTCGTACAGCTAAAGTCTCTTAAACCGGGATTGACAAGATGTACATCTCAGTCAAACCCATTTTTATTAGTTTTTAGGAAAATAGGTGTTAAACGAAAAAAAAGCTAATTATTTATTGGAAAAAAAATTAATTTGGCTTGACGGGGAAGCCCCGCTCCTACGTATCTCCGTGTGCGGAGAATTAAAGTCTACGTAGTTCTTCTAGAAAATGTTTGTGTGTTGATTGGTTTTAATTTTTTTGAAAGGGTTTAAGATCAAAGCCGTACAACTAAAGTCTCTTAAACCGGGATTGACGAGATGTACATCTTAGTCAAACCCATTTTTTTTGTTTATTATTTATGAGGAAAGAATAAAGAGAAAATACTTTAAAGTGAATTGACAATTATTTTTCTTTTTTAGAAATAGATAGTAAATGAGAATAACAAATAATAAAAAAACTTAATAAAGGGGTGGTGCAGAATGAAGCAGGGGGTGAATAGCTAAAGCACCATCTGTTTGGGACTGAATGCTAGCCCACGAAACCAAATAAAAAAAAAGGGCGCATACTTAAAAATGGGGTGGTGCGATTTGCAAGAGGGGAGGTATTTTAAAAAAGGGGGGTGCAGACAGCAGCCTGGTGTAATTTTTTGGTTCATAAGTTCGTGACTTACGGGCTTTTCTAAAGAGGGGGGGGGGGGGTTTCGTACTAAGTGGGGGGATCTAACTAGCAATCTGATCTATTTTTTTATGAACAAAAAGAAGAAGAAATTAAGACAAGGGGTATAAAAGGGGATTAACCTAAACTTTAGAAACCCTAAATCCCTCTTTCCTTTTTCAGCGCCTCTTCCCCACATGACAGAGAGAGAAAAATTTTCCTTCACTGTGAGGGAGAGAGCTTCACGAGGGTGAGAGGGAGAAGGACTTCTAGGGGGAAGAAGGACATTGGGATGCGAGTGCGATGGTGTTATGGCCACGCCGGGAAGGTTCGCAATGGTGATGAGTCTCCGGCCGGCCGTTCCATGGCTGGCGGCGGAAGTGGTGGGCGCGATGGTGGGGAGGGGGAGCCAAGCACGGTCAAGGCTCAAAGTGCGCCGTTGACGGCGACGGTGAGGGAACCGGGGCAGAAAGCAAACGACGAGGGGGCCTCTAGCGGCGGCGACGCGAACACGACAATTTGGACGCGTTTTCACAGCGGACTAACAGCGACGTCGCCGGAGAAGACAACCGGAGGAGGCTTTCGGTGGCATTGGAGCGGACGGCCACCGTCTACGGTGGCTGGAGCTAACAGGTATTACTATTATTTTTTTATTATTTTCACGGATCTGGCCCTATTTTTTCCTAATCTACCTACTGTCTTTGTTGTTTTGTTTCTTTTTCTTGCTTGTCTTCTAAAACAAATTAATTGATTTTTTTCATCACTGAACCTAACTAAACACCATAGCTTAACTCCTCTTAGAACAGAACCTTGCTTTCAAGTCTTGCTTTTATTTTTTTGATTTTTTTCATCACCGAACCTAGTTTAAATATAAAGCTAATTTTTCGTTCCCCCTTTTTCTTTTTTTATGCATATATACATGAAGAGAACTGATTCTGAAAATAATAATAATAACAAACCAAAAAAAACTAATTTGTTTCTAATACTAATACTAATATATTTACAGTAAAACAAACTGACTATTACTAATAAAACGTCTACCGAACTTGCTACTACTAATAAAGAAGACTAAAAATGAATTTTTGGCACATGTTTGGGCCAAGTGTAACTAGAAATTTTGTAAATAAATTTTCTCCACACACCTATTTTATTATTACTATTATTATTACTAAACGAAAGGGAATTAAGAAGAAACGCAACAAAATATGTCGGACTAAACACGATGAAACGCTAAAACAACGACGCGACGAATACGCGCACAAACCAAATATTTTGTCAGATGGAGGGGATATAAGGAATTGAGCATCCAGATCTCCAGACATTGTTAGAATCTATACGAGAATGTAAGTATAGATAGTAACAGTGTCAAGCAACACACAATCAATACCTAATACCCCATCCATCGGTCTATGGAAAAAAAAATCCATGCCAAAATTGAAAGTATACAAATTCTTGTTTTTAAACATCTACAATCTCGATCCTACTCTAAGGTTTCGTTTTTGGAAACACGAGTGAGGATCAACTATAACACCCTAATATCTCTAACAAGTAGAAATACTAGAACGTACAACTTAGCACACATCAGAGATAAATTTCCCGTTTCAGATATTGAACAAATCTAAAACTTTTGATAAATAACATCCAAGATTCACATATATCTCAAGTACTTCAAATTAAAACATTATTTCAAGTACTCATAACCTTAGGTCTTCTTAAACATGACTTCACCTAATTTTCAATATCCAAAAGCATAGAAATAGCGAAAACGATTTTACAACTTATACATAAGTTCAAGTCATAAAGTCGAGAAACAACGACAACAAGGAAACATAAACATAAGCGTTAACGCTAAGCCTTCATCAACTCCTCGAGTACATCATCTACTCGTGCCTCTTTGCTTTCCTTTTTCCCTGTTACTCTGTAAAAACAAATCATCCCTATCATGGGTTTCTTGTCTATCATAGTCAATTCCTTTGTCTTTCCTTGGGGCAATGACGACACACCGGCTCATGTTATGACCATTCCTAACTTAGGTTATACCTTTGTCAAAGAATGCAAATGGATACTCCTTTTCATCTCTTCCAATGCTAAAAGTTCATCTCTAGTCTCAATTATTGAACATAGTTCCTTTTTCTTACATTTGGTTAGTAAGTATATTTACTGCTCTAGTAATGTGGCAGCAGTCCTGGAGCTACAGGTCCTTGTGGCATTCCCGCTTTCTGGAAAGCCCTATTCATGGATCTCCCTCTTTCTTTCCACTCTTTATAGAGCCATTGGAAAGATTCAAGATGATGGCTACTATAAAAATCTCCAAGGTCCCATTTGGTTCTCACAACTCTGGGCTTTGTTGTACTTTCTCACTACTTTTCCCTAAATTTCAAACTCAGGTCTGTCCCTGCTAATCCTGGAATCTTAAGGGTTGACTCTTAGACCACTAAGGGTGATACAGAACCCTTGGTTGTAATTGAAACACTCTTCAATCTCACCATAATTGCCTTTGATTCGTGCCTAGTCATTGTAATTGGCCCAGTAGTGGTGACAACATTTATTTGAAAAAAGTGGTCTGAAGAGAACTTAAACATTAGTTACTCTCTAGGAAACTAGCTAGTATTAGTGTGGTTTGTGCAAAAGTACTCTGGATTGGCTATGAATAATACTTTGGAAAGCCTGGAGAGGCAGAAGATAAGAACACTAAATTTTTGCGGAATAAATATTTAAAGGTTAAGGCAAATATAACATCCCTAATTTCGGTTAATTTCGTTTTATGAAATTAACTAGCGAATTGTTATTCGATAAAATAATAATTCAAGTCATGGACACGTTAAAAGCATGAAAGCAACATTTAGTTGCTAATAGTATGAATTACGTGGTCGTTTTTAGGTAGAAATAGAATTATGTGAGGATTAGGGGACCAAGGGTATTTTGGTCATTCCCATATCTTTCGAACCCTAACCCAAATTACTCAACACCAAAACATATTCCTTAACTCTATAAGACCACAATCACAATTTTTAGAAGTTAATTATGAGTTAGGGGTTATTTAAGGGTAGATTAAGGTGAAGGGTTAAGTGGAGGGCAATTTGGTCATTTCCCATCCACTTAATGCCTTGCACAGCTGGTAACACAGCCAACAGCTTCATTTTCAGCAAAAATTCAGAAAGCATAGATAGAGAGAGAAGAGAGGGTTACGAGAGGAAGAAGGAGAAGAGGTGAAGGGTGAAACTTGGATTCTTCTTGCATATGAGGTGTCTATAGCTCATTCTCTTCCATTTTTGATTTCCTTTCCAATGATACCATTTATACAAGCTGAATCCTTCTCCTCATCATCTCGCCATTTTTTATCCTTGAAGCTCAAAGTTGAGTTTTCTCCTCCTTGAAGCATTGCATGTACCAAAGGAGCCTTGGGAGTGACTTTAGCAACTTGGTGAAGCTACATTGTGACTAAGGACAGCTTGGGAAAGAAATTCAGTAGCCAAGGAGCTTAGGTTCAGAATAGAAGCTATTGAGTTTCGAAATTTGAAGTGTGGAAAGTTCGGTTTCGAAGTCTAGACATGTTCGGTGCGAGTTCGTGATTACGGGGATCGTTCGAGAGGTTACCGTTCGGTCGTTTCGTGTGAGGACGTGATTTCTCGCGAGTTCGTCGAATCGGTGAGTTCTACTCACGCTTAGGATCATTTTGTATTTCTGAAATGATTGTCATATGATCGGTTTTGAAGTGTGTAACACCCAGTATTTTCTAACACAAAGAAATACCTAAATATAACATTTTGGTTTACATCAGAGTATAAAAATTCTTGTTCAGATATACATCCTTACAAGAAATAGCAGAAACTAAGAAATAACAATATACAAGTTCGAGTCGTAAGACCGAATACAGAGACGACGACAGGAAACATGAACAAATAGAACTGAGTCAATCTTCTCCTTGAGCGTGACAACTGAACAACCCGTTCACTTCCTCGTTCCCTGTTCTCTGTAAAAACAACAACAATGATTGGGTGAGACAACTTGTCTCAGTGAGTTCTACCGTGCCCCCTCACTATCACTCGGTTTGATTATAAACCGATTACCGCATAGTTAAATATATATAACTATTTATCAACATAAATATAGCCCATTACCGACCGTGCAACCGTTCACAATTCTCGGTAATTTAAGTACTATCATTTATATTATTAAGCCTAGTCAATTAATTTATAATCACTAGCTTATTAAGGGAAACGCCGACCGTGCAACAGTTCACTAATCCCGGTGAATCGTGTTCTTAACTTAGCATAAACCGGCCGTGCAACAGTTCACTAATCCCGGTAACCCACGTTTGACCACGCCAAAACGTATACAGGGCCTAGGCAAGGGATCATGACTTCCCTCCCTAGTATGCTACTTGTCGGGTCGTCACCCAACGTGATACATAATAAAATATATATCGTGTCCACATTGGACCGTCTCTTAAGTTCTAGATAATCAACATCTAATGTTGATCATTAACCCGTTTTGATGAATTCAAAGTTAGACATCTGGCATTATAATCATATCACAAATTTGACATATAGTCCAGTTGGTTTAAACAAAACATGAACCCACACACGTTCTAACTTTCGGTTTTTAGAGCAATTGTACTTCCAAAACTCTTTTCTCCAAATCAAGTTGAAAACAATCAAAACAATGAATTTATTCATGTAATATCATTATAGTTGCTTGAGAAGAAGATTGGAAGAGGTTTGGAATCGAAAGGAGCGACGAAAAGAAAGTTCGGAGTCCGATAACAGAAGGGTGCGCACGACCCGTTCCCAGAGGCGCACGGTCCGTGCGTCATACTGCGTTTCTTGCCAACAATCAGAAGGGGGCGCACGACCCGTTCCCAGAGGCGCACGGTCCGTGTGTCCTGTACAGATGTGTATTTCGTTTCGTTTATTTTCGTTTCGTTTTTCCGATCGTATCCAACCCGTAATCCGATCAACATCCAACCTCAAAACAGATCGTATCCAACACGTTTCGTATCCAACCCGTAATCCGACCCATAATCCGATCAACATCCAACCCGTAATCCGATCAACATCCAACCCGTAATCCGATCGTATCCAACACATTTCGTTTCGTTTATTTTCGTTTCGTTTTGATTTACATATATATTATTTCAGTCATATTCCAGTCCCAATTCATTAAATCAAAAATCATATATAATATATATACTTTCATAAAACCGTAAAACGCTATTTTAAGGAAAAACGGTTTGTCGACTCAATACGTGTTTCGAAATCAAGGTTTTCGCCATAGGACCGACAATGAAACAAGTTCAGAATAGTAAAATATCCCTAATCGTGAGTAAAACTCACCGGTTTGACGACTCCCGTAGAAGTCGCTTCTTCGCTCGAACAATCGAACCGTAACCACTCGAACAATCCCCGTAATCGTTCAAACCGCTTCCGACGAAGGCTCCACTCCGCCCAATTCGAATCAGCAACACAAACACTATTCTTGCTACTGAACTCCTCTCCGGTATATGGAATTGTTGTCTCTCGAGACTTTGACGACTCGAACCCCAATTCGAAGAACCGATATTCCCAGCTTTACTTCCGTTTTCCAGTATCAGGGTACAGATTTGCAATGAGTGTATCTAGGTCAATTCGTAACCAAAACCCCTCAAATCAGGCCCATTGCGTAGAGAATTTTGTCTATTTTCTGATGGTGGAAGTTCCAAACGCATGCAACCAGTAATTTGGGAGATATCACAGAAACAAGGGGACTGGTTTAGTATAGTGGCTGATTCTTAACCGAAACTTGTGGACACAATATCTCCCTCATTTCCAAATGGAATCCGATGGTTCTTGTGCCCATATTAAAGAATTTGGTGTCTAGTTTCCAGAGGAACAAAGATCACGTTCATAGGAGTTATGTACAGGGAGATACGATGTAAACATTGAAGATGGCTCATACGGGTTTCACACAGAAATCTTGATGAACTTGTATCTACAGCCCCAACCTTTAAACTCGAATTCAGCAACACAACAACGCTCTAACCACTACCCCAAACGATCTGAGAACCCATGAGGCTAGTGGAAAGCACTTCAGCAACAGATTATGAGCTTCAATCAACCATGTGCAAGCCTCACAACCCTCTTTTGGTCAAGTGGATCTTAACTTGTTAGAAATGGTGATTTGAGTAGGAGAGAATGGTTTGCTGTGTTCTTGGTGTTAGAATGTACAGGAGAGTGAGCTGATTACAATGGTGCAAAGAAGAAGGACATGCATCAAGAATGGAGGAAGCTCCCTCTCCTTCTTCTTCCCTTCTCTCTCACGGCTCACCTCTCTTCTCTCCCCCTATTTTCTGTTTTGCTTCTAAGTTGTTCCAGCTGAAGTGTTAAGTGAAATGGGGAAAGGGGGGTCAGCTGGGTTAGGATATGGGGCTGAGGGTAAGTGGTGGTGAAACGACCAAACTACCCTTGGCCCATTAAGTCATGGTTAGGTGCTGAAAATCTTCAAGAATTTCACGGTCAACCTTTCGGCTAGATTTCTCGACTACTCTTCATTCGAGTTGCGACTAAATATTTCTTTCAAATAATTTAATCGTTCTCATATTCCGTAATTCGAATCATTAAATTTTAGGGTTGTTACAATCACCCCAACTTGAAAGATTTTGTCCTCAAAATCGTTCATAAATCATACACCTCGTTGATACAAGCTTCGCCCGAAAATCAACTACTCCGACCCTATGATGGCAGACACTAGTTGTTATGGACAAACGGAATATCTATAATCTGTTGAGAACACAACTTATAGCTTAGGGCATCTATACATCCTGCACTATCCAAGTTAGGAGCTCAGAAGGTTTCGGCTTAGCCGTGGCATGAGTCAGGAGGGAAGGATGTTTACGAGAGGATTATTTTGAAATCGAACTATGCGGTTTTCGAGAAAGGTTTCTTCTCTTCCCGAGCTACGCTCACATAAGCGCCTGACTCATTTTACTGAAAATCTCGGCTGAAGCAAACAGAGTTATTTTAGAAAAAAGATTGACTCTCAATCCAAGGAATGTAGAAAGCGATTTTCCTTGCAACTTGACCCAAGAAAACTATAAAATAATAGTAAAATATTCATTCGTTAAATCTTTTCCAAAACCTGAAAGTACCATCGTTTCACTTGGATAAAAATTCTTTTCAACGGGGTTTTCAAATAACGATACCTCGATAAATACGACTATCCAAAAACATTAATTCATTCTCAAATTATAAATGACCTTACTCGATGCACGACGTTTCCACAAGGCGGAATTTCATTCTCAAATTATTTTTTTTTTAAAATACAAGTTCGAAAGTGAGAATAAAAGTGTTACTTTGTTGGAATCAACCATTTGTGTGATCAAAATCTCACAAACTTCCATTATCGTGCTTGAGTTTGGCTTCGTTAAGATAAAAATAATTGAGTTTGTTCGAGGAAGGGATCGGGAAGGACATTGAGCCGAAAGGAAGGCGGATATTTGCTTTTAAAAATTTTCTCAAACCGCTATTCTATTCGATCCAATTCATTTCCTTTCAGTTCCTTTCTCGAATTGGTCCAAGATAAAACTTCGAGGTTAAAACAAAGGCTTGTATTTCGTGATGAAAAGTAGGCACGACTCAATTGTCTCAAGAGACTACACAAAGGTTATAGGATTCACTATTAAGGACTCGTGTGTTATACACTCACTGTCCAATCATTTAGCCTCAGACCGACATATGGTTCATCTTCAGACGTCCGTCCATCAAACTGATATATTGGGTAAAAGAAAAATGCACTACGCGTATTCAACTCATCGGATCCCTTAGAAACCGTCTCGTGTGCTGGACTAAATAAGACAACTCTGAATTCAGCTCATACATACTTTATTGACGTCCAACCGATAGATTATTAGAATGGAGAAACTAGCCTTGACCCATCAGATGGATCAAAGTCATAGGAACTTACTGTTAACCCTAACGAATTCAAGATTACGATTGGAGTTTTACCTCAGTAGTGGAAGCTTGAACACTATACAGTCGTAAAATAATTGCCCTCACATGGCTTGATATTTCTCCAACTAACAATCACTTTTACCTGTTACCCAATCTTCCATTACTTCCGAGTAAACGTTTGAGTAACCCACATCTTCGGTTATCTTGGAGACAATTCTAGCATTTCAGGCAGTCGTCGGCACAAACGATGTTTTTGACTAATCCAAAATGCTAATAAGAGTGCGTCTTCGGCCCTTGTAATTCGGTCCATGGAACTCAACCCTACAGCCTGATGCCCTTACACCGGTTATGGCTTTTTCGGAGTTGTCTAAGTCAACGACTTATCAAATTTCAACTGTCTTACTAGACCAACCAGGCTTGAACTTTGGTACCTGTCTGTAACATCCCAGACAGCTTTTTGAACTGTCGACTGCCCCCACAAACCAACACTTGTCTTTCCAGCATGCGTTGTCCTCACTTGCATGCTCTCTAGGAAACTTCTCATAAGGTCACCCATCCCACTACTACTCCAAGTCAAGCACGCTTAACTATGGAGTTCTTATGGAAGGGCTCCCGAAAAGAAGACCCATCTTGTTGGTATAGGTAGTCCAAATCAATTCTTTTAAGCCTTCCTTCAACTGTACAGTCCCATACCTGCACAGCCTCAGGATCCCTCTCATTCCTGTGCGTATTCGTTTCATTCATGTGTCCATTCGCCTAGAAGCTTCCAGGAGCCGCTCTTTGCCATGCCAACTTTTGGACACCGACGATCACTCCCCGCCCTCGTCAGCCACGGATGTCACACTGTCCTTCTTAGATCTTGATCATTCAGATCCTACGGAGATGAGAATTTCGATATTAGAAGTCTTACTGGAACGACATAAGGTTTTCCTTAGAAGGTAAGATTTAGTATCATCCTAGGAAATGATTGGTTTCTCGATTAACTTCAGCGTAGCAATTATTCTCGGATTAGTTACGAAATTGGAATTGCGGTGGCACCAAGGGAATTTTGAAAACAAAAAGTTATTTTGGAAATCAAGCGAGCACACCTTAAGTGTCGTCGTATTGATTCGTGAAGCTGAAGTAAATATCACTAAGCATTTTCTTGGCCCACTTCTTTCCGAGACTCCCGTAACTATCACTATCACTATCTCGCAACCAGGATTATCACTATCACGCCAATCAACCAAGCTTCAGAACGAGTTCTACTCTCATAACAACATCATGTTCGCCCTTTAGGTGACTTTAAGCTCGTCATTCTTCCAACCAGTTAGTTGAGGTCTTATAGTTTAAGATTTCGGAACCACTTCTATTGGTTGAATAGCTATCACTACTAATGAAAATCTCCGGAATTAGGTTTCATGGAAAAACTTACAGTAAACGTCATCCTGAATCGGTATCTAGGAGTCTAAACTGACTGATTGGAAATCCCTTCCAATTTCCCGAACAATAGGGAGGCTCACACTCCGCGAATGCTTTAGAGTTTACTGTTTAGATTAAAACAGAGATACACCTACTGGTAAAATTGGAGACAGGATTCACAACCCATCCAGAGGTGTAGATATTTTCGTTAGCTTTCCAACGCCTCTCGGAACATAAAAATTGGAGTTCCGGAGCAGAAGTTATGAACAAAATGAGTCAGAAGACTAACGAGAATTTCTTACAGACCGTGATTGGGATGCTTCTAGTCAGCGGATTGAAATAAGGTCATTTCTACCGATCCCACATACTAATCCATTTTAAAAGGATTTGATTCATAATTCCGGATCGGAACTTGACCTGATCGGCACATTGCGATTCTGCTAGTCACTACTGACGATGGACTATCTTTACTCCGTTGGCTTTATCACCTGTCACATTGTGACTCAGAAAAAGAAGAATCGGGATTTATGCTTATGATTATTCGAAAGAACTCCCTAATCTGCTACCTAAACTGGAGTGAACTCACACCATAAGGTAAGATTTACGGTGAAACAATATTTCGATAACTGATAGGTTGACTAAATAATGGTCAGGGTTTCGGGTGTTAACTAATCGGATAGATTTTAGGACACTGACGTTACTACTTTCCAATGGCTTCGCTTAGCTTGTATTCTCGGTAAGACCTACGACGTATTACTCTGTGACTTACTAGTCGCAACAAATTCATTGACTGAACCGCCGCCCACTGTTTCCTCAAACCATCGTGGATGCCCATCATTGTTCCCAATTGTCATCTGTAGCCCTCTGCTGCTGCTGCTGCTGCTGAGGAAACGAAAAGGTTGAGAGTCCTATGGTTCAGGGTTTTAGACATTTTCGGGGCTGAGGCAACTAACTGTCATAATTTTCAGGAATTTACATGAAACATTGAGTGGATCCTGACTCAATACGTCACATAATATACTGAAAAGATCTGACATGTAATTGTCTAAGTCCCTAGCTGACTCGACCTAATACACTTGACTTGAAGGTCACTAAGTCCGACAAGGTCGAACCGCTCTGATACCAATTGCAACACCCAGTATTTTCTAACACAAAGAAATACCTAAATATAAAATTTTGGCTTACATCAGAGTATAAAAATTCCTGTTCAGATATACATCCTTACAAGAAATAGCGGAAACTAAGAAATAACAATATACAAGTTCGATTCATAAGACCGAATACAGAGACGACGACAGGAAACATGAACAAATAGAACTGAGTCAATCTTCTCCTCGAGCGTGACAACTGAACATCCCGTTCACTTCCTCGTTCCCTGTTCTCTGTAAAAACAACAATAATGATTGGGTGAGACAATTTGTCTCAGTGAGTTCTACCATGCCCCCTCACTATCACTCGGTTTGATTTTAAACCGATTACTGCATAGTTAAATATATATAACTATTTAGTAGTTCAATTGGTAGTGGGAATGCATTGAGCATGTACTTGAGCCCCAGGGTACATGGTTCGATTCCCACGGAAGGCAAAAACTCCGCAGAGGGGGGTGGAGAAGGTCATGATTGACAGTGCCAATGCCATAAGCCGAAAATGAGTAGGTAAAAGGGTTGGGCTGTTTCAAAATTGTAACAACCCTAAAATTTAATGATTCGAATTACGGAATATGAGAACGATTAAATTATTTGAAAGAAATATTTAGTCGCAACTCGAATGAAGAGTAGTCGAGAAATCTGGCCGAAAGGTTGACCGTGAAATTCTTGAAGATTTTCAGCACCTAACCATGACTTCTTGGGCCAAGGGTAGTTTGGTCTTTTCACCACCACTTACCCTCAGCCCCATATCCTAACCCAGCTGAGCCCCCTTTCCCCATTTCACTTAACACTTCAGCTGGAACAACTTAGAAGCAAAACAGAAAATAGGGGGAGAGAAGAGAGGTGAGCCGTGAGAGAGAAGGGAAAAAGAAGGAGAGGGAGCTTCCTCCATTCTTGATGCATGTCCTTCTTCTTTGCACCATTGTAATCAGCTCACTCTCCTGTACATTCTAACACCAAGAACACAGCAAACCATTCTCTCCACTAGTGGAAAAATGGGATTCAAAGTCGGACCTTTCGGACGTTTAAAGTCGGACATTCACCCGACTTCTATCAAAGCGACTTAGAAAGTATGTTTTTTTAAAGTCGGACCAAAGTCCGACTTAAAAAGTAGGATTTTAAGTCGGATTATTAGTGCGTCCGACTTTAATTATGGCCTGTGGAAAACCTTCAAAGTCGCATATTTAGGACTTTTAAAGTCGGATTGTGGTCCGACTTAAAACTACGTTTTTAAGTCGGAGTATTGGTGAGTCCGACTTTAATTATGATCTGTTTCCTGTGACGCTGACCTCTGTGGAATACCTTTAAAGTCGGGTTTTCCTGAACTCCGACTTTAAAAGTGTTATTTTAAAGTCGGTTGACATAAACGTCCGTCCGACTTTAAATGTGTTTTTTTTTTTGGGTTTGTTTCAATTTTTTGATTCTCCTTATAGATACAAATATAGAGTTAAGCTCTTCAAGATGATTCATACACTTAAATGTATGTTTCAGCACAGCCAAGAGGACTTTTTTTTTTGGGTTTGTTTCAGCACAGCCAAGAGGATTCTACACTTAAATATAGAGTTAAGCTCTTCAATTTCATACCAAAATGTATGTTAATGTACTACACTTTTATCTATGCAAAAAAACAAGGTACACAACTTCTTGATATTCTAATAATATACCAAAATGTACTGTCCGCTAATGTACTACAATTTCACTTAAGTTTTTTTCTTCTTTCTTCCTTTCCAATTGGCATACGCTCCGCATACAACCTTAGAAAGAACTCTGCCCAAACTTGTCTAATGTGCTTCAATTCTTCCAATGTGAACGGACGAGTCGTACTGAATACCTAAAACGATAATCATCATATTTGTCATGAGTTAATCTAATATCTACTTGATAATAATTAATCAGCTTAAAAGTTGAAAAATTCAAGTACCTTTTTCCAATTGTTAGTGATAGTTGTGGAGACGATAGTCATCATATTTATCATCACATAATAGCCACAAGAATATCCATCATTTTGTTTTGCCACCTACAAACGAATATCAAATATCAAAATTGAATACAATTGACTGAATTAAATAAAAGGTATTGTACAATTAGGAAAACTAGAGGTCCACATCAACAAGTTGTTGCAGAGATAATTATTTTTAAATTTATGCTTTTCACTGTAGTGGGAAAATTATAGATGCAAGATGTTGTGATCATTAACTAGCTTAAAGAAATCAATGCATAAAGTGGTGAATTCAAAGTTGAAAGTATATGGCATTGGCATATACCCTAAAACTTAAAACTGAACAACTGGCTATTTTATCAACACATGATGCTAGTGAAAAAAGCCTAAACTAAATGATAGAACTAAATGTAGTGGGAAAATTATAGATGCAAGATGTTATGATCATTAACTAGCTTAAATAAATCAATGCATAAAGTGGTGAATTCAAAGTTGAAGGACCCACTGCTGAGAGCAGCAGTGCACTCACTCTCAGGACTAACTAATTCTGCCAGGTGGTAGAATTACATTGGAGGAGTGTTCTCTCACTCATGCCAGCAGGCTGGAATTGGCATTGGCTTAGGATTGGAAGGAGCAGTAGGACTGCTCTGGTTCTATTGTTACTGTTCCATTGCATTTTCCTTCTATTTCACTTGTAATTCATCATTCCTAGCTTAGAGAGATCCTCCCAGTTGTTGATAATAATACAAGTGACCATTTCCAGCTATACATTCTGTTTTACTCTATTTTTCTAAATTCTGGGTTTGAATCTATCAGCCTAAACTAAATGATAGAACTAAATGTAGTGGGAAAATTATAGATGCAAGATGTTATGATCATTAACTAGCTTAAAGAAATCAATGCATAAAGTGGTGAATTCAAAGTTGAAGGACCCACTGCTGAGAGCAGCAGTGCACTCACTCTCAGGACTAACTAATTCTGCCAGGTGGCAGAATTACATTGGAGGAGTGTTCTCTCACTCATGCGAGCAGGCTGGAATTGGCATTGGCTTAGGATTGGAAGGAGCAGTAGGACTGCTCTGGTTCTATTGTTACTGTTCCATTGCATTTTCCTTCTATTTCACTTGTAATTCATCATTCCTAACTTAGAGAGATCCTCCCAGTTGTTGATAATAATACAAGTGACCATTTCCAGCTATACATTCTGTTTTACTCTGTTTTTCTAAATTCTGGGTTTGAATCTATTAGCATAAACTAAATGATAGAACTAAATGTAGTGGGAAAATTATAGATGCAAGATGTTATGATAAAAAAAACTTACTTTAGGTGTCACCCATTGAGGCTTTGGTTTTTTACGACCTTTCATCCTGTTGTATACATCCAAAGCTCTGTGGTAACAATATAAATAGAAAGTTATAAGTCTAAAGTAAATTAAATCACAGAATTATGACCATTAGAAAAAGAAAAACATACTTCTCAACTATTCCAACTAAGTCCTCATCTGGAGGATTATGAAGCGAACACATCCAAACATCTGTATTAACAGTAGGACAAATTACAAACAACTGCCAATGATTGCTGCAAAATTAGACAACAATAATTAAATCATAATCAAACAAAGAATTGATACACTATACTTTTAGACAATTGATACTTTACTTCATCAAATATGGCGCTAGAAAGCATGTTTTGTCCTGGTCAATTAGCTTTTTCTGAATATATGTTTGGATGGCCTCTACTTTGTGGCCATAACTACCACAAACTTTATATGGATCTAAAAATCCATACACATCACTAATCTCCCTTTCTATACATTGGCAATGTAAATACCTAAAATATTGAAAACAAATTATTCAGTAATTGTACTAGAAAGTATTTAGGAATAAGTTTTACAAATAACTAATATATACTTATGTGCACCATATTCCCAAATGGCTCAACTCAAGATCAGCAACACCTTTAGCCATATCTACAATTTCCTTGGATCCAATGTAGAAATGTTCTTGGGGTTCATGGTCCAAGTCGAACTTAATATTTTCTGTCATGTCATAAGATGCAATATACTACTCTTTCAACCAATCATTCTTGAGCGGCTCCTCCACATGGGATGGTGAACAACTAGCTTTAGAACCAATTGTATTCTTCGTAGAATTCATGGCAGCCAACTTCTCTGAATCAATTTGGTTTAACTCCTCCCTCAACTCTTGCTTCAAATCTTTGTACTTATTTTCCAATTCTTGTTTGAACTCCTCCCACAACTCTTGCCTCATGGCAGCGAATTTCTCAGTAGATGAGGTGGATTTAGTCTTTGAAGCACGTCCAAAGTATACTGCAAGACCCACCCCTCTACCAGCTGCACGCACACGACCAGGATGATCAGGTTTTCCAATGGCTGCAGTTAAGATATCTTGACGTCCATGTGGAACAAAACTTCCATGTGTGGCTTGATCAGCTAGCTCATCCTATAACAAAAACCACATTCACTTTAGGCAATATTCTAAAATGTATTTCGTAAGGCATTCGTGTTTGAATAGAAGTTTTAACTTACAATTTTTGAAGCAACAGAAGCAGACTCATCTGTTGTAAAAGATCCTGATTTTCTTTGATGGGCCAACTTAAATAACTCATGACGTGGAGGAGGTGGAGGCTCTATTACTAAGCCTGGATCACCTGCCTCCTCACGCCTAGCTTCCACATAGTTGTTCTCCCACTTGGCCTTAGCCATATCATAGCCACCACGAGTGGTTGTGTGGTAGAAGTTATTTTTGGACTGAATTTCTTTGGCCCTTTCTCTTTTACTCTGTCACAAATAACAAACCAATATAGGGAAGATGATGAAGATGATGAATTTTTGGAGCTTGGGGTGAGTGATTCTTCCTCTTCTCCTCTTTCTCTTCTTCTTCCTTTCTTTCCTTTCTCTTCTCTTCTTTCTCTCCTTCGATCTCTTCTTCTTTCTTCTTTCTTTCCTTTCTTTTCTTTCTTTCTATCTATTAAGTGGTGATATGGTCAAATGACCATATTGCCCTTAATCTTTTATTTCTTCTCTAAATCACCCTTATTTCGTTTTATCGGTTTAACGTTCCTGAGACAACCAAATAATTAACTTTAGCACTCGATAATTACACAGATCAAGCACTAAAATAATTCATTTGGGTCTTTCTCCAAATAATTCGATTAATTATTTTGAGGATGTTACACAGCTCAAATGCAAAACTAAAATCAACAGAAAGATCTCGAGGACAATAGACATAACAACTTTCTCTTCATTAATTACTCTCTTAGCAAATATTTTAGGTTCAGAAGAATGTGGTTATAAAAAATATAACGAGAAAAAGTATAAAAATTAATTCATGTTTTAAAGGTTCAGCAAAAAAAAATGGTTCTAAAAAATATAAAGACAAGAATTATAAAAAGAAATTGATTTTATAAATACCATAACCAAGAAATGCAAATATAAAGAAAAAAGTATAAAAATAAATTGATTTTTTAAAGTTGTTTAAGTATGATTCTAATAACTGTTGGTGCAAAATGATCAAAACAAAGGTCATAAAAAACAGAGAGTTGGCCGGAGTAATCATCGAAAAAAGGGGGGGCGAGTACTTGCAGAAAATAATCATAAGACAAAATGCAAATATAAGAAAAATGGTATAAAAATAAATTGATTTTTTAATGTGGTGAGTTGCAATTTAGAAATTGCAACCACAAAATTATTTTTGTCACCATATCAGTTATTGAGGAACGAACTTCGTGTAACTGAACGGTTAACATTATTTCTAAATGCTAAAGTACCCCAAAATACATGGTTTAGCATCGAACTTTACTTATTTTATCACAAAAATATATACTTTTTGTTAGAAACCTGTTATTGAGGAGCGATGGCACAACCACCGAAGAGGAGCGGTGGTGCGGTGTGGCGGCGGTTATACAGTGGGTGGTTGAACACGTGATTTTGTTTTATTGGTTTTGGTTTTTAAAGAGTGTATACGTGTCTCATTTAGAATCACTAGATTTATCTACTGGCTGTGATTAAAATAAAAAAGCCACATGGCATTCCAATATGGCTTGCCACATCAGCTAATTAAGCGCCACATCAGATTCTATTTTGACTAAATTAGGGGGGATTTTGACTTTAGAAATTGAGAAAATAGGGGGACTAAATTTGTGAAAAAAATAGTTGGGGGACTAAAATCGTGTGTTGGTCATAATAGGGGGACCAAAACTGTAATTAAGCCAAAATCAAAACTCGAGACACATTAAAGATACAAAATAAGGAAAACAGATAATCTACGAGATTCAGAATCGAAGGATTGAAACCAACCAAATCCCCAAATCCCTAGCTTCTCAAGAAACACCTCCAACTCCAGAAATTGGCGAGAGAAAAACTTTCAACCCCCAACAATGGCGGTACAACATGTTAATCCATAGGATATTGAGAAACATTGCAAGCGTAAAATAGCCAATTGACCCAGCTTTGCATGGACATTTGAGTTCCAAATATGATTCCATACTCCAGTAGGGCAGGGAGAGGAGGAAGAAGGTCTAGAATGCGGAGTACAAGAGTTCAAAATAGCTTTGTAGCCTGATTTTACTGAATAGTTTCCATCTTTAAAGAGAGGCCACATAAGTTGGTCCACCCAAGAAGTCCAGCAAATAGGAGTCTTAAGAGCTTCCATGGCAGATGAAGGGTGTAGGTTCTCTCTAAGTTGATTAATGTCCCATTCAAGATTTTGACCAATTAACTCACCAACATAGTTGACAGTAGCAGTAGATTTCAAATTAACTTTAGCACCAGATGCTACCCAGTTATCTTCCTTAACCCGAATGTTAAGACCAGCACCAATAGTCCATTTCCCTTCCTTAATGAGCAAGGCTCTGCCATGAATTAGACTTCTCCATACCCAAGATGGGATCCTACCAATGTTAGCCTCCCAAAGATTACTTTTAGGAAAGTAGATGGCCTTCAAAGTTGAAGCCTAGTAAGATTCAGGTTCCTGACTTAGTCTCCAAGTCTGCTTAGAAAGTAAAGCTGAGTTCATCTTCTGAAAATCTTTGAATCCAATGCCCCCCATGTTTTTTGGAGTGCATAGATCCGCATACCTCTTCCGATGTATTCCTCTATTTCTCCCTGATGATTGCCACCAAAATTTAGCAACTGTAGATGTGAGAGATGTACAAAATGTTTTGGGAAGTTGTAAAATAGCCATGATGTAGCTGGGTATGGCCTCTATAACTGATTTGATCATGATCTCCTTGCCTGCATGGTTTAAGAGATTGCCTTTCCAACCTTCTAACTTGCCAATCACTTTGTCCTTTAGCCAAGCCAATCCTTGAACCTTAGAGCCCCCCACTCAGCTGGAATACCAAAGTATTTTCTTGGATGATTCCATAAAGGAATGTTGGTGATAGTTGCCATAGAAGCCTTTGTAACAGGATCCACATTACTTCCACAAATGATACCAGATTTAGTGAGATTCACTCTCTGACCTGTAGCCTTGGTGAAAACATTCAAAATGTTGATGATCTGATAAATATCAGCCTGAGAGTCTCTTGAAAAAATAATAGCATCATCTGCAAAAAATAAATGTGAGAGATTAGGGACAGATTCTGCAAGTTTAATACTATGAAGAGAGTTGTTATTACAGGCTTCAGTGATAAGTCTAGACAAAACATCAAAAACTAGAATGAATAGATAGGGAGAGAGAGGGTCCCCCTGTCTCAGTCCTCTTTTAGGATACACTTTCCTAGAAGAGAAACCATTCACCTGATAGGTATAAGAAACTGTTGTGACCAAAGACATGACAGAGTTAACCCAAGACACGGAGAAACCATAGGCTAGTAGGACCTTTTTAAGAAAATCCCAATTGACCCTATCATAGGCTTTATTCATGTCAAGTTTAAGAGCTATACCTTTTCCCCATTTACCTTGTTTTCTTTTGAGAAAATGAAAAGCCTCATGGGCAATAATGAGGTTATCTTGGATCAAACGACCACCAACAAAAGCACTTTGTTGATGAGAGATTATGGATGAAAGTAAGGGTTTCAGTCTCCCAACAAAAACTTTAGCAATGACTTTATAGATGAAAGAACAACAACTAATGGGGCGAAGATTGGAAATAGACTCCGGGTGTGGAACCTTAGGAATAAGAGCAACATTAGTGAAGTTAATATCTTCACCTAGGACACCAAAATTGAAGAAATGGCAGATAGATTTAAATACATCATCTTTAATGATATTCCAATTATTTTGGAAGAAAAGGCCATTAAGACCATCAGGGCCAGGAGCCTTATAAGTTTCAAGGTCAAAGATAGTAGTCTCCACTTCTTTAAAACAAAATAGGGCTAGATAAATCATTATTCATGGTCTCATCTATATACTTAGGAACAACCCTAAGACACTGATCAATACATGAAGGAGTTTCATCAGTTTATAAATCATTGTAAAAATTGTAAATACCATTCATGACTTCTGTTTGACCCTCCAACCAGTTGCCATCATCATCCTTGATCCTCAACAATTTGTTCCTATCCCTCCTCTGAATAGTAGAAGCATGAAAGAATTTTGTGTTTTTATCCCCATAGTTAAGCCACTTCAATCTCGATCTTTGTCCCCAGTACGTAGTGCTCCTCTTGACTCCAAAGTGTGTCTATGTGTATTCTAAACTGTGAAACTTCATTCCAGTTAACATGATTAGGAGGAGAGTTGAGTGCCTGTTGTAGTTTCACTTTGAGATAGGAAATTTCCTTTGCAGCATTTTTGAAAGTTTGAGTGTGCCAAGATTGCAAATGTTTCTTACAATCCTTAACCTTTGTAGACCAAATTTCCAAGGTGCAGTGTTTGTATCATCTTTCCATGAAGAAGAGATAATCACTCTACATTTAGTGTGCTCCTCCCAAAAAGGTTCATATCTGAAGGACTGACCACTGGTAAGGGGAGGATTAGGTTTAATAATGACAGGAGAGTGATCTGAGTTAACAATGGGAAGAGCAATAGATAATGCATGAGGGAAGTTATTTCTCCAAGTCCAATTTGCTAGGACCCTGTCAATCTTTTGTGTAGTCACAACACCTTCTCTTGGTGATTCCTTTCTTCAAACGATTACATTGAGGAAGGAACTCTATTCCTCAATTATGAGTTCCCTAACTACTCCAAAAAAACGTTACAATTAGGCGTGAGAAAAGATTAAGCTAGTCTAGGATTAAACTAAGGCAATGCATAACGTAAAGAAAGATTAAATATGCTTGAAAATGATAATTTGATTGCATGTCGTTTGTCTAGATATTTACAAGCTGATTATTCATATACAACGGTCTCTATTGGTCATGATCACTAGCCTACAGTTAACCACGATTACAAAACAGTTGAATCGACTAAAGTTAACGTACATTAAGCCCCACGCACACTAAAACCCTCGAAATACTGCTCCATAACGCCCACTAGCATGAATAATAGATGGTAACTGCCATTTCTTACATTTTAGGCGCCTAAACATGTCTCTCAACCGCTCCACGCACGCCTTTCCTTGCAATCTTCAACTTCCACATGCTTTGCTTGCTTGCTCTCAAAGCAAATCCCTTGCACCAGCAACAATACCCTTAGCTACCAAATCTTTAGCTGCTAGGTCCCCGGCTATTGGTCCCTCAGTTGAGGTGTCCAGCTTCAGCAAGAAGAACCATCCTCTTAGCAATCTTAGCATAAAGATTAAGCCTAAGCATCACATTGAGATTCTTTAGAGTATTCTTCTTCTTCAGTGCACCCCTCTTCAGCTCCTTCTTGATATGCCTCACTATAGATTGAACCTCATCTAAGTTAATGATCCTTGACAAATCAGCGTTCACCATCTTAGCCCTAGGCAGAATGTACCTTTCTTCTTCTCAGAATGCTTATCAAATTAGTCGTATTTTGCTGAGGCTACCAATAATCCTCATAACTCTTTTGTAGATGCTTAATTGCTTACTTAGAGACAATATGAGAATTTAGGAGATGTTGTATAACATCATCCTTAGTCCTTTCGTTGATGCTCTTATGAGCATTTTGGATAAATCAGCTCACCTAGACTCGACTGATCGCTTACCTCAATTGAGGCCTCCTTCGACTAACAACTTAGCGATTTTTAGGTGTAAACAAACTCATCTTGTCGAATTTTACTTTTTTTCTTTATCTTAACCCAAATTTATTTTGGGCCCGACACACAATAATAATATTAATAATAATAATAATAATAATAAATCTTTAATAAATCTTTAATTTTATATATATCGTTGTATTTTGAGTCAAAACTCAAAAATATATATAGTTGTATTTCAAAAATATGTGTAACTCATGCGATTGCGAATGCTGGAAAATCCGTCTATTTATTTCCACATAATTTCTTGCCACCACACCAAGCTTTTCTTTGTCTATACTCTGAAAGCCAGAACCTTAGTACCATTGCAGCCATGGCTCCCAAAAGGGTTCTTCTGATTTGCGGTGACTTCATGGAAGACTATGAAGTACGTTCACACCTCACTTCATTCATCCACCCCTTCCCTTCTCAACTCATTCCTCACTTTTTGTGTTGCAGGGCATGGTTCCATTTCAAGCATTACAAGCCTTTGGTATCACCGTCGATGCCGTCTGTCCAGGAAGAAAATCCGGTGACGTCGATGCCGTCCACATTCTTTCCGGTGGTCAGGTAAGGTCTCCCTCTCATCCATCCCAACCCGCTATCTTTTCTGATTTTTCTTCCTTGCATAATTATTCCCATCATCAAAATTTGTAATTGGTTTCATTTAATTTTGTTTATAATTAGATAGAACTCAATACACTTATTGTAAATTTATAAGGTTTGAATTGATTTGCTTATTAGTTTCTACCTATGAAGCACCAACACAGACATGAACACCGACACGACATAGACGCGCGGACACTGGTTTTAATTTGAAAAATATTGAAAAGTAAAGTAATTGAAGTGTCGGTGTCCGACACGTGAGTGTCTGTGCTACGGAGATTTCTATGTTTGCAAAAATTTTATGGATGAATTAAGTTTTTGCATACTGAAATCAAAGTCAAATCAGGTCCAGTTTTTCAATTTCACAAGACAAAAAAAAGCTCATTTAAAAATCTAATAAGTAAATTCTCTAAATTGCAGTGGAATCATAAAGTGCGATTTTATGATTTTTGTATGGTAAAGTTGTAATATTGAGTAATGCATTTTGACTTGTTTCAGACTTATACTGAGACAGTTGGTCACAATTTTACACTCAATGCAACTTTTGATGAAATTGATCACACAAGCTATGATGGATTGTGGTTGCCTGGAGGAAGGGCGCCGGAGTACCTTGCTCATATTCCTGCTGTGGTGGAGCTAGTGGGGAAATTTGTCAATTCTGGAAAACATATTGCTTGTATTTGTCATGGTCAGTTGATTCTAGCAGCTGCTGGAGTAGTTGAAGGTCGCAAGTGCACGGCTTTTCCTCCTGTCAAGCCGGTTTTGGTTGCGGCTAGTGCTCATTGGGTTGAACCTGAAACTATGTCTTAAAACAGTGGTGGATGGTAATCTCATTACTGCACCTACTTATGAAGGGCACCCAGAACTTATTCGACATTTTGTGAAGGCATTAGGAGGCACAATAAGTGGCTTCAATAAGAAAATCCTCTTTATTTGCGGGGTAGGTTTTAAATGCTTATTATCTTGCTTATAGTTGAAGATCACAGACTGAGATACTGATCACTTTACTTCTTTTTGGTGACTAGTTGTAGAAGTAGATTTTTAGGCATAAACCTCATGAGTATTTACTAATTAGTATCAATTCAAGAGGCTTTGTTTGAGAATTTCCTTGTTCAACTTGGTTGAAAACTATCTTTTTACTCTATACCTTCAAGCAATGCCATTATACCACTTAAGCTATGTAGTTTACTTGCTACTGTCCGTCCACTTTCAATTATTAACATTAAAACAATTAAAGTGGTGGTCAATCACTTTAGCATCTATTCACTAACCATTATTAACATCGATATAATTAAAGTCGGAGACAATCGTGGCCTACATATATTTCACATCTCTCACTTCAATATTGTAGAATATCATGCACCTAGTGTACTCAATAATTCCATTTTGTTTTTATGTTCTTTCATAATTTTTACCTTTATTGCTATACTGATTGATGGGATGTGTTTTAACTTTTAGCAATTTTAATTGCAGGATTACATGGAGGATTATGAAGTCAAGGTTCCCTTTCAGTCTCTTCAGGCTTTAGGATGCCATGTTAACGCAGTTTGCCCCTCAAAGAAGGCCGGTGACACTTACCCAACTGCTGTTCATGATTTTGAAGGAGATCAAACTTACTGTGAAAAGCCAGGACATAAATTTGCTTTAACTGCGTCCTTTGATGATGTAGATGCTTTCGGCTATGATGCTCTTGTCATCCCCGGAGGTCGATCACCTGAGTACTTGTCATTGAATGAGTCAGTTATTGCCTTGGTGAAGCATTTCATGGAGAGCAATAAGCCAGTGGCATCAATCTGCCATGGCCAACAGATTTTAGCTGCTGCTGGTGTTCTAAAGGTATTATTACTGTGAACTCGTCAGAAACACCATTTTTTGTTATTTCATTTTCACGCATGCTATTTAACCAGCATTTGAATTCTGTATCTATTGATATATTTGACTAGAGATAATATTGAACTCAAGTCAATCTACACCTGTGTCAATCCTTCTTTCTTTTTATCTGTTGGGTTCCAAAGGTGTAACTGGCAAGGCTGAGCATCAGAAGTTATCCTTTATAAGGTTGCATTCATTTCTTCAAGGGTCAGTTTGGATGGTTTACGAGGATTTTGGAGGGCTAAGTTATTATATGTTGATATATAGAATGTTTCTAAAAATGAACAAAGGGTAATTGAAATATCTGAAATATATATGAACATATAGATAGTCTCAGCCTTACAAAACCTTCTATCCAAACTGACCCTAAATAACTCATGCCCTGTTGTTACAGATTGCACTTTTGATCTGAACTTTCATATTAATTTCTTGATGCGTTGGGTAGATGCCCTTTTAGTGCGAGACTCGATTTAATAATCGTCTCGTTGAATTCGGTTCATGAATTAAATGAGCTGAAAACTGAGCTCGTTAAATAAATGAATTTGAGCTATCTATCTACTGTACCTCTAGCATGACATCTGTTATTATTCCCAATTCTTCCTCACTTGCAGTCTTCTACTTTTTTGCCCCTTGTTTTCTTGCTAGGATAATTGGATTATAATTTCCTCACTTTCTATCTCCCATCAAGGAAAAGAAAGAAAGATGATATATTATTTAGCATGAAGAAATTCAATGAACTGTTCATATGTTGACTAAAACATAGACTCTATAAATTACTACTTCTTTTGGTTGAGCTCACTACAATATCCTTCTTTATTATGAATTGACTAAATCTTTGGTCATGGGTGTATCCCTCGTTTTCTAAATTATTGATCGCCTCTTATCCTTTAATTTCATTTTTCTTATTTTTCTACACACCAATCATTGGTGAAAGTGGGTAGGAAAACACACATTGAGAACCATTTAGTATTTTAAATAGAAGATACTTTGAACTTTACAATCAAGTACATTTATCTTGTAACAGGGTAGGAAATGTACTGCTTATCCGGCTGTGAAACTCAATGTGGTTCTGTCAGGAGCAACATGGTTCGAGCCTGACCCCATATGCCGTTGCTTTACCGATGGAACTCTAGTTACTGGAGCTGCTTGGCCTGGGCATCCTGAGTTCATTTCTCAGTTGACGACGCTACTTGGTATTCAAGTATCTTTCTAGTAGCGCTTTGTAATTGTAATATATTGAATAAAATCGCCACATGGGTCTTGTTTCAAAGACTTTAAATAAATGGATGTGTAGTATTAGTGTTGTATTTGAAGGACTTGTTATGTGCAAGACATGCATGCACTTGTTTCTTTGAGCAAAGTCTCTTGTGGCTCCAAAATTATCTTTGAGTTAAGTATGTTTTTAGTTCTTATAAAATATCTCTCATTCAAGTTTAATCTCTACAAATTTTACCTCCTCAGTTAGTTACTCACAGCTTCTGGCTTTTTAACTTTGCTCACTATTGTTAAATTTTTGTTAATTGGAGTAACAGAAGTCCTACTTAGCTATTGTTGTATGGACATTTTATTTGACATGCATCTGGCAGTGAGTCAACATTTTTTTAAAAGTGGAAGACTCAAATATTGCAGTCTCATAAATCTAGAAACAAAAATGTCATATCAATGTACCAAATTAGGTTTAGATGCTCCCATTTTTATCAACATCACAATTCATACGAAATGAAAGGGACTTATAGTGTGTTTGGAATTTGGATTGGCGGTGGCCTCCCCAAAATCACGAAAGTAGACCACGGCCATGTAGAAGCTCCAATTTGTAGCTTCTCTATTTCCACGGTAAACAAGGATGAGGCATACTGCTCACCCAAACACACACTTAGGGACATCCCCATTATTCCCCTAATCATGACCTCTTTGATCTCGGATATCCATCAATGTGAGAACAAGATCCCACTTAGACAGGGCTTGGCTCAAGAGTGCAGAACAAACCTGCCATGGGGGCACGCTTAGTGGAAGACACATAAAAACTATCCTCCCTATAGTACCATGACTGCAATATATACAGAAGAAAGGCGCACCACTCCGTGGTATGTACACTATTCATCTTCTCCCAATCACTTTCAAATATTGACTTGAGCGTCAGAGTTCTTTTTGTAGGTACCCATCTAATCCCATATATCAGCCACAACAAATTAGACGATCGCATGGAGAAGAGGAAAACCCTTCCAAACAGTACTAGGTGCCGGAGTGAGGAAAGCAAAGGAAATTTCAAAAAATACGAGGTATTTTCGTCTTGAATTCATTGATAGGAAATGAAGAAACACAATGCATTTATATACCAAGGAAACTATTGAAGGAAAACTCCTTTGTATCAAAATAACTAGATTACAACAAATTCATAATGAACATAACTAGCACATCTACACAAAAACAACAAAGCAATAAACTTGTAACAAACTTCACTGCAACTTGCTGCACATCTTATATCTATAAAATCTTCAATTCTACTTTACACAATATACCTTCTGCTTGAATGATTGATGAAGAGATATCTTCATTACTTTGTTGGTTCAAGTTCCTTTCATATGCCCCTGTATTACAATCATCTAGCAGATAGAACAGAAATGGAGGTTGTAGCATTTGATGAAGAACCGGTTGAGGTAGAGCGGCTTTCTCGAGACCTAGCAATATTTTCTATAAACACAGGCATAGTTGGTTGCAAGTGCTCCACTAAGGTCCTACTTTGAAGTAGAACAACTACTACAGACATTGTTGGTCTCAACCAAAATGTATGTGTTAGTGTTGTGTCTTTTAATAACCTTAAGTTGCATTTGACTAGGTAATACATGTTTGATTAAGCTTTTCAAAATTGTTTTTTTATTTTTACAAAATTAAGAATGGAAATTTATTGTGCTTGTTGATTATGCTTTAATTATAAAAAAGTTTTCCATTATAAAAAATTAAGAAAAAATGTTCATTCATAATTTTTAACTTTTTAAAAAAGGAAAACTGTTTTTATTAGAAGAGAAAGAGGGAAGAGAGAAGGAGAGAAGAGAGAGTGAGGGAAGAGACAAAAGGTGAGAAGTAGAGTAGATTAAGGATGTTGTTTGATTTAAGGGAAAGAGACGAGAAATAAGGGAGAGAGAGTTGTGTCTCTTGGTTTGGTTAGAGTGAAAGATAGAAGAGAGAAAGAATACTAGTTTTGAAAGGACAAAAATACCCCTATGTGAATGATTTAATTTTTTAATTTAAATATCATTTACCCCCTGCAAATATCACCAACTCCATTGACCCCCCTGCAAAAAAAAAGTTTTAAAACACACCTTGCAAATATTATGTGTTTCTAGTTACCCCCTGCTGTTAATTTTTCTCTTAAAAAATGCTATGGCAAACTGAGATGGCGTCAGGACTGACGTCATTGCCACGCGTCACCATATTATTGGGCATTAGTGCCACGTGACACTAACACGCCACGTCAGCATCCTATGTCATCATGGCCACGTGGCTCTGACATGTGCCACGTCAGTAACCAATAGATGGCTGCCACGTGGTGAAGGCTTCGCAATGTGGAATATAGTGTCTTACTAAAAAAATAACAATTCTGACAGAAATAGGATTTGAGAGTAGAAGGGAAACAAAACATATTTATTACATAACTTTGAACTTTTAAAAAAAAAATCTGGACTCATTCGTTCTTCTTCTTTGCCTTCCTCCATGAACCAGATCTGTAATTTCATCTTCAACCACTGAACCAGATCTGTAAAACGAAAACAAATACAAAAAAGTTCTTCATCTTCAACCTTAAACACCCAAACAATTTCATCTTCAACCAAACCAAAATCTGATTGTTCAACACCAACAACGAGATCTGAAACAAAACCCAAAATTAGATAATGAAACAAAACCCAGAATCCGAAATTGAATCTTGAAACAAAACCCAGAAATCGAATCCAGAAATTCTTGTCTTTTCCTTTTTCGTTTTTACATTTGATGATGATGATGATGATGAAAATTCGTTTTTTCCAGAATTTTCCAAATTGGTTTTACGTTTCTACAATTTGCAGAAAAAACGAAATCAAATCTGGAAAAAACGAACTGTAGAAACGAAAAAACTAACTGTAGAAACGAAAAAAACAAAATCTGTAAAAACGAAATCAAAATGAAAAAAACGAACTCTAAACGAAACTCTGTTGTTGTTGATGATGAAGATGAAGATTTGTTGAAAATAAAGATTAATTATGTAATATATATTTTTGCTGGCATTGTTTTCACACATATGCAAGTGGCTGAGTGGTATTAACTAATTTACATCACTCATGGGTCAAAGGTTCGAATCCCACACTAGGCAAAAGTTGAATTTTTGTTAGTAACACAATATGCACCACATTGTCAAGTGAGTGCCACGTGGCAGCCATCTATTGGTTGCTGACGTGCACATGTTAGTGCCACGTGTCAGTGGTGACATGGGATGATGACGTGGCGTGTCAGTGCCATGTGGCACAAAGGTCCAATAATTTGGTGACACGTGGCACTGGCGTCATCTCAGTTTGCCACGTCATTTTTTTAACAGAAAAATTAACAGCAGGGAGGGTAACTAGAAACACATAATATTTGCAATTAAAACTTTTTTTTTGTAGGGGGTAAATGGACTATGGTGATATTTGCAGGGGGTAAAGGATATTTAAGCCTTATTTTAATCATTTAATTTAATTAGTTAAGTAAATCTTTTAGTTAGTTAATTTAATTAAATAATGAAAAGAATTAGAAAATTGAGGTGATAAAGTGAGGGTAAAATGGTAAAAACATTATTATTGAGCCTTTAATCCTCACTTTCTTCCCACAGTTGGAGAGATTGCAAAAAAGCACTAAAACAATCATCCCTCTCTCTTTCCCATTTCTCCCCTGGACTAAACATGAGAAAATCACTCTCTCTTCCCTTACTCTCTCTTCTCTCTTTCACCTCAAACAAACACACCCTTAAAAGTGTAAACAAACAAACAAACAAACTCTAAGGGTGTGTTTGCTTGAGGTGAGAGAGAGAGAGAGAGAGAGAGAGATGATTATTTTAGTGTTTTTTGCAATCACTCCAATTGTGGGAATAAAGTGAGGAGTAAAGGCTTAGGGATTATGTTTTACCATTTTACCCTCACTTTAATTATCCTCACTAATTAACTTAAATGATTAAAATAATTATTTAGATAATTAAAATAAATATTTAGCTAATTTAATTAAATAATTAAAATAAATATTTTGTTAATTAAAATAAATTATATATTGTCTTTTACGAGTGTTTTTGTCTTTTTCAAAAATAGTATCCTTTTTGTCTTCTCTCTTTCTCTCCAACCACATCTCTCTCCGCTATTTCTCTTATCTTTCTCTTAAACCAAACAACCTAACCTACTATATTTCTCATGTTTTTCTCTCTTTCCTTACTCTCTTTCACCTCTTTCTCTCTTCACTCATTCTCTTCTAAACCAAACATTCCCCAAAACTCTCTATCTAGAGATTGGGTGGGGGTGTGGCTAGGGAGAAGAATGCTAAGAAGAGGAAATGCCTAAAAAGTAAAAAAATTATATAAAATGCTTATCCATCTCAAGTCAAACAAAGATAAAAATGATTTAAAATAATGTTATATACGTATAGAAATGACACTAAACTGATCACTTATAATGTTTAGCCGTCGTGACCCAAAAGCAAAATAATCATTGATAAATAGTAAAATTTTTAAAAAAGATGCAAGGGCAGTTTGGTAATTTAAACAACCTTCTTTTTTCTTAAATAGATAGTAGGTTTAAAATATTGTTATGTACTTATAAAAATGAAATTAAACTGATCAATTATTATATTTATTCATCGTGACCCAAAAGAAAATCATTGATAAATAATAAACTTTTTTAAAACAGATGTATGGGTAGCTTGGTAATTTAAACAGCCCTCTCTATTCTTAACACTACAAAAAAACTGGTCATTAGCAAGGGAAATTTCCTTCGCAAAATGACCTAAATCCTTCGCTAATGGTCATTTGCGAGGGAATTAGCGACGGACTCGTTCCCTCGCCAACTCCCTCCCCGCTAATGGGATTAGCGAGGGAATTTGAATCCCTCGCTAATTAGCGAGAGATTAAAATTCCCTCGCTACTAATTAGACAGCCACGTGGTTAAATTCTGACAGCCACGCGTCCAATTTCCCTAGCTAATTCCGTCGCTAATTCCGTCGCTAATGCCCAACTGATTGAATTTTTTTTTGATAAACCTGCTTTTATACCTGTTTATTTTAATAATAAATAATAAAATCTAAAATACATAAAACAGTTTAAAATAAAAATTCCGAGAATAAAATTCTTCAATAACATAAAATTCGAATCAACAACACTTAATCTGAAATGTTATAACAAAATATTGAACTGTCAAACTGATACAACAAATCCTAAAAGCTGCCGCCATCAGACTCCTCGGCCTCATCTTGCTGCATATTCTTAAAATACCTAAACATCAACTCCTGCCAACGGGTCACCTTCGCAAAGTCTTCTTGCATCTTTTTCATAGCCTCAATAGAGGTCCTGACCTCCTGTCGAGTATTGTGCAGCTCATGTCGAGTAGACTGTAGCTCCTGCTCCAGCTGCCTAATATGCTCTGTCTCCACAGGAGTAGAAGCTGGTCGACTGCGTCTTCTGCTGCTCCCGGCCACAGACTGGCCCATACATGGAGCCAAGGGCCCCGTACCCTACAGGCGACCCTTAGACCAACCTACTGTCTTCTCCCAATGTTGGTTTGCCAGATCTATCATCTCAGGAGTAAGTTGGCCAAGTGATTCAGGGTCCCAGCTCCCCTGAGTCAGCTGAGTCAAGATCTCATTTATTTGCTCCTGTTTTGAATAACCACAAATTAGCGCTCCATTTTGACAAAGCAACATTATATAATACAAATCAAGTTGTATATTTACCTGAGTCATCCTGGAGCGCTCATCAACATACTCGCCAGTGCCTTTCCTCACATGGGTGGCTCTATGCAGTGATAGGGCGTCCTGCCTTCTTACTCTGTAAAATGAAACACATTTTCAAAAATTGCTAACTAATTAACTAATGTAAAAAAACACACAGATTTTAAAAATAATTTACCAATCTAAAAGCATGTTGAGCCTGGTTGATGGACCAGCCACAGTGAAGTGAGCCACCCTTTTCTCAGTTTCTATTATTCGTGGCTTCTGCAGCATTTTTCTTGAAAGTCTCTGTAGCCCAATGGCCCTTGAAGGCATTCCAAATTTCATCACTCATGTAGTTAGGCTTCTTATATTCACACCGCAACTTATAAAGCAAATCTGATATTTGAGCGCCCATCCTTTTAGAAAAAAAGTCTCTGCACATTGTCATCATCTTCTATGTCCCATGTCACTTTGGTCTGTATTAAGTAAAATGAAAATAAGTATTAGTAATTATATTAAACGTTATTAAACATAAAATTTAAACTAACAATATAAGTAATGACAAAATAGTTGACACTTACCCTAAAGAAGTCCAGCAGATCATTCATGTCCTTTTCATCGACTTTACTCCACTTTTTATGGAACTTTTGAAAATATCTTTTGCGGATGACATGAGTGATGTTTGATGAAACTGCCTTTGCAGGAAGAAGCCTGCATAATGAAAGATATATCAAACAATCATATATATAAATAAGTCGTTGCATAATTAACTTAAAAAAAACAAACAATATAATACTTACGCGTTACCACGACTATAAATGACTTTGAGTCTGACACCATTAATAACAACCATCTCCACTCTCTCGTCATCGGTCGATGAATCAAAATCAACATTACCACCACCAATATCATGCTCAATATCATCCTGGGGCTCTGGTGTAGGCATAGATAACCCAGCTGTGGGGCCCATATGTCCAGATGATGAGCCTATATACCCAACTGGTGTGCCCATATATCCAGCTGGTGTGCCCATATTCCCTGCTGCATACGCATTTGGTGGGCCCATATAATGCCCATGTGATGGTAAATGATACCATCCGGGGCCAGATGGAGGCGGAGGTTGTGGGGCAATCAGAGCGGTAGCTGGTGAGCCCACAAACGCATGACCCCTCATATTCCCAATATTAAGTACCACCTCACGATTACGCCTCCTCTTAGGAGGTTCATCGGTCATAGTCTTCTTCCCTTAGGAGGTTCATCGGTCATATCTATGAAAAAATAGAAACGAAATGTGATACTAACAACATTAATTATATATATTTATAAATAAATATATATGGGGGTTAAGGACAGATCAGACAAAAACCATTTTCCATATAAATAGTGAAGGAAGTTATTTCTAACTCTCAACCTGAAAATTGTTAGTATCGTCTCGCAATTATCTCAATGGAGATGATTTCGAGTAAAATATGGGGGGAGGGACATCACCTCACCCTTTTCCATCAACAACACCCAGTCATCTAACCTAGGGTTCATGAAAACAACAATTAAACACTTTTCAATTAACAACTCTAAAATAATACACTTTTCAATAACACATTTCAATTAACATCTCTAATTAAGTCTTGCTCTAACAACATACACTTTTCAATTTCAATTTCAACAATTTAACACAATTAACAACATACACAATTTTCAATTTCAACAATTTTCAATCTAACTCTTCTCAACAATTTCAATTTAACAAATTCAAATTCACTTTTCAATTACTAACGCTCAATTTAACTCACATTTGACAACAACACTTAATCGTTCTAACTCACATTTCACAACAACACTCAATTCTAACACACAACAACAACAAATTTATTTTGAAAACTAACCGTTATGAGATTGAGGTCTGGTGCGGTGGTTTGGTGCCGGTGCGCACTCCGGTGCGGTTGTGAGACTTCAAACACCAACAATTTCAATCCTAAACCATTTCAACTTCAATTTCAATAACTAACTTCAATTTCAACTATTAATTTCAATTTCAATAACTAACTTCAATTTCAACAAACAACTTCAATTTCAACTTCAAAAATTGTCTATCCTACACAATTTCTACAAATCCTAATCCTATTTTGTTCTTCTAAATATCCTAATCCTACACAATTTCTACACAACTTAAATATCCAAATATTTGTTCTCCTACACAATTTCTATATATCTAAATTCAATAACTAACTTCAAAAAACAAAAATCAATTCACTATTAATTTCAATTTCAATAACTAACTTCAATTTCAACAAACAACTTCAATTTCAACTTCAATTTCAACTTCAGAAATTGTCTATCCTACACAATTTCTACAAATCCTAATCCTATTTTGTTCTTCTAATCCTAATCCTACACAATTTCTACACATCCTAAATATCAAAATATTTGTTCTCCTACACAATTTCTATATATCTAAAACGAAAAAACGAAAAAAAAAACGATAAAAAAATGAAAGAAGAAGACAAACCAGCTCCGGTGGTGAAGAGGGAGAGCGTCGGTGATGGTGGTTCGTGGTGGTGCTGGTGGTGGTTGTCAAGGTGTGTTGGTGGTGGAAATGAGAGAGGAGAGTTAGGGTTCGGTTTTGGGTGAGAGAGAGAGAGGGCGACGGAGAGGGGCAGATGAGAGAGGGCTGGTGAGAGAGGGAGATGGAGATGAGAGAGGTTCGTGGTGGTGGTTGTCGAGGTGTGTTGGTGGTGGAAATGAGAGAGGACAGTTAGGGTCCAGTTTTGGGTGAGAGAGAAGAGTGAGGGAATAGTGAACTGAATGAGAGAAGAGTGAGTATCTGAGTGGGTTAACTGGGGTTTGCGACGGACTTAGCGAGGGATGGTCTGTCGCTAACCCTGCATGTTTCCCAAGCGCCTTGCAACGGTCAGAATCAGTTTGCGAGGGACCAGCAAATCCGTCGCTAATTGTCTTGGTTTTCGTGCTACGCAGATTTCAATTTGGCGCCCAGCATTTAGCGACGGAGAGTCCGTCGCTAATGCTCAATATTCCGTCGCTAAATCTTAAATACTAAACAGTCCTTATTCCCTCGCAACTTTCGTCGTTAATGTCAGTTTTTGCGAGGAAACATTATTCCGTCGCTAATGTCCATCGCAAATAGGCTTATTTTTTGTAGTGTAAATAGATTACCCATTATGACCCAAAAGTAAAAAAATTATTGATAAATAATAAACTTTTTAAAAATAGATGCATGGGTAGTTTGATAATTTAAACAACCCTTTCTTTTCTTAAATAGATTACTTATTATGTTTACCGTTGTGACCCAAAAGCAAATCATTGATAAGCAATAAACTCAATAATTAATTATGTTAAATTAAAATTTCACTGTGTAATTAATTATTTAATTATTATTTTTTGGTTATATAAATTTTAGAGTGAAGGGATGACACCTCAGTCCAAGTAGAGGAGACCTTCGGGCTCTTTGAGCACTTATGAAGGTAATTACATTTACCTTCCCCATAGGGGACTAGTGGGGATTTGAGCCCGGGACCTCCCGAATACAAATTTTGTCGTGATCCACTAGGCCAACTCCTTGGCGGCATAGGCGGACCTATGTAGAACCTAGGGGGTTCAGTTGAATCCCCTGGGAAAAAAATAATTGTGCTAGTACCCATATGTGAATAAATTTTGGAACCACCTGAGATGTTAAATTTGCACCCAATTTGCACCCGATTTTTAATAAATATGTCTTACTAATCTCCGTAAGGGACTATTTATAAAACTTTAGGAAGTAATTTTACCAATATCATATACTTTTACAGACTACTTCTTATTTTCGTATACTTTAGGACTTAATAGGAAAGGGCTGTAAACTTAGAGACTAGTTTGGTGATTTACTCTTAAATAATTTTGAAGTTAGATAAATTGATTATTTAATTTTAGTAAATTAAGTGAGGATAGTTGAATTTTTTTTTAAACAATCCTATAAACCAACAAATTTTATTATGATTTTTTTTGCACCCCTTGGCCTAGGATCCTGGGTCCACCACTGTATGTAACTCAACAGCATGGATGAGATGGTTTGAGAGAAAATAAATACAATTATATGTAACCCAATAGTGTTTGGATGAGATGGTTTGAGTCTCTTTCAGCTTAATTAAGATCCGAGATTCAAATCCAACTTTGGGAATAAAGCAGCGTTAAAACTCTTGAGGGAGAGTTTTGTTGCCTAAGGTGGTCCCGACCCGGCTCAAGGGATTAGTCTTTGCAGTTTCGCGCAGACAATACCAAGTTTGTAGGGGGCCCAAATTTTTTTATACTAAGCCTATATTATTCCAGAGTTATAACAAAAAAATATTATGTAAAAAAGGCCCAAAAAAACCTACACCAACACTATTTCTCTTCCCAAAAACAAACTCACACGAAGAAAACTCTCAGAACCGTCAAACTCCTTTAAACATGAAAACATCTCTACGAATCACCGTCGCCGCTTCATTGTCCTTCTCATCCAAATAAGATTGGCTTTGTCGGAATTATATGAATGTTGTGATAGTTATGTAAAGACAAAGAGTGAGGCGGAGATTTTGATTAATGCACTAGAAAGCTTTGGATTTTTGCTTGGTGTGGTTATTTGGTACGGTATTTTATTTTCTACTAATGTGATTAGCAAAAAGTTGCAATCTAAGTCTGTGTGCATCGAAGCTACCATAAAACAAATGGAAGATGTGTCATCCTATCTTGAAAAATATCGAGAGGAAGATTTTACAAAAAAATATGAATCTTGCAAGAAGTGTTCACTTGAAATGAATGTTGAGCCCATCTTCAAACAAAACGTCGTGTGATCAGAAAAAACATTTTCAAGAGAACAATGAGGAACATGGAAATCAATCACAAGAATAATTATTTAAATTCAACTATTTTCTTAGTGTTCTTTATATGGAAATTACTTCTTTGAAAAAACATATTTGAGGAATTGGAGACATTTGAAAGTATCTTTGAATTTTTATATGATTCACAAAATTAAAGTCATTGGATATAATGAGTTGAAAGCATGTTGTGTTAAATTTCACTCAACTTTTTCTCATGGAAATTTATCGAATGTTAATGTAGATGATCTTTTTTTCTTTGAATTAAAAGTGTTACAATTCACTTTGCCAACCGAAACAATGTCTGTCATTGATATTCTTAAATTTGTCAAACTTGCAGATTGTTATCCGAATGTAGCAATTTCTTATAGAGTTTACTGACGGTACACGCGACTGTAGCATTGGCGGAGAGAAGTTTTTCACAAGAGAGGTCATTAATGCTCGAAAGAGAGATTGAACGGTTTGGCAACTTTGTCAATTGAGAAGGATATGTTGGAGAACATTGATGTTGATGAAATTATAAATGATTTTGCATCTTAAAATGCTCGAAGAAACCGCTTCTTATGACTTATAGTTTTTTGATATTTTGTAAAACTATTATTATGTATTAAGACGTATAGTGTTAAATGAAATAAATTATTTTTTTGTCTTTTATTGAAATATTTTCAAATAAAAAATAGTTACGTAAGAGGGCCATTTTCTCACAATTTGCCTAGGGCCCATGAAATGTTAGGAACGGGACTGTTCATCTACCTGTTGCAAAGTACTTGCTTTGATTGCTAATCTGTGTTCTCAGTGATGAAAACGAATCGTTGATATTTGCATAGAAACTACGCAAATTTGATGCGTTATATTGACTGCACCCACTATTTAATACCGTCCCATTTTGTGGGTCTCCAATTGCACCATCATAACTAAAGCTCCACCATATCCAGGCTAAGAACATTAGCTTAAGTTGCAATTGCAACATCCTTAATTTTTTGTATACCAGAGATACCTGTATAATGTATTACTTGGCGTTAACCTTATATCTTCTTGTGTATGTATATTACATACATGGTATGGTCTTTAGGGTTTTTTATTGGGTGGGATTTAATATTTGTTTTTGGTGTGATGGGATTTATAATATTCTACATCACAAAAAGATATATATATATATATATATATATATATATATATATATATATATATATATATATATCGTGGTTTGAAAGTTTGAATATTGATGAAGGATGAATTGGCCTTGTTCGACGGGCATGATCTGGACCAATTGATAATGACTCAAAAACGGAGTCAGCACAAATAAGCAGCCATGGAAATCAGACGTTTACTTATAGTCTAATAATTTCCTAGAAGACATGCAAAACCAATGTTTTGAAAATTAAATGGAAGCACCCAATGAGTGGCGGACCCAAATATAGTCTCAGGGGTGTCAAATTTTTTAAATACACAATTTGTTAAAAATATAATTAAAAACAAATATGATATATTTAAATAAATAAATTATATATTTCATAATTCTGAAATCGTTGAATAATAAGCTCAGAGTCAATTTTATTGAATACATCACTCTCGATGTATGTCACTAGACATTCGTTCATCCATAAATCTCTCATCCGGTTACGCAACCTATTCTTCACAATATTCATAGTAGAGAAAGCTCCTTCTACCGTTGCTGTTGCAACAGGCAAAACTAGTGCCAGCTTCAAAAGAAGATAAACCTCTAGATACACATTATGTCTTCCATTTTCAACCAACGTCTCTGAAAGTTGTTGGAGTCCTTTCAAAGAAGCAAATTGAACATTCCTACGCATATCGACGATGTAACAGTCTAGTTGATCGTTAAGCACCGCTAACTTAAATAAAGAAAACTCATCTGGATAAAAACTTGCAAATTCCAACAACTTTGCCTTATCAAAAGCAGAGAACAATTTAGATGGATCCAAAGAAGCCAAACAAAGGAGCAATTGAGTATTAATCTCACCAAAACGGTCATTAAGTTCCTGAAGCTGCATGTCTATCGCAGTATAAAATAACTCAACACGATAATGATGCTATGCTGTAATGCCTCTTGGATTACATACTAATTGCCCCTTAATAAACACATCTTCCATAGCAGGAACAGTAATAGAATTCTTATTGCAAAATGAATTTACTTCTTGCAATAAAGAGTCTCATCCATCATTTCTGAGTGTTTCAAACCTGTCCTTTGTGATGTTAACCAAGTTCATAGCATTAAGAATGTCTTGATCTTTCCTTTGTAATGCTTGTGACAATTCATTTGAAATAGCGAATACATCTCTCATCAAATGCAAGTAGAATACAAAATCAAAAGTTTGTAACATAATTAGAAGACCAGAAGCATCACCTTTTAACATCTCTCATCAGACTCAGACGCACGCAGGAAAAGAGAAGATGAAGAAAGCTTCAGTTGATGATGGCCGTTTTCGCGAGAGAGAAGAAGAGAGAAGGCAAAAGGCTTCGCGAAAGAGAAGAAAGGTGTGCTTCGTGAGAGAGAAGGCAGAAGGCTTCGCGAAGAAGAAGAAGAAGAAGAAAGCTGTGCTGACTGCTGAGTGCTACGGTTTCTGCGTTTTCATTTTCAGAAGAAGAGAGGGCATGGTTCGTTCGTTTTCCCGAAGAAGAAGAAGAAGAAGAGCTGCGTGTTTTGCGAGAGAGAGTGTGTTTGGGTAAGTGAGGTTTGGGTCTTTGGTGCAAATGGGTGCAAAATTTGGGCTATTGGTGCAATTTAAAATATTCAGGGGTATAAAAAAATATTTCTATAGGGTGGTAAGCAGAAATATTTTTTTAGGGGGTTCAACTGAACCCCCTTAGCTCTATGTAGGTCCGCCTCTGACTACAATAGCACTTGGATGAGATGGTAGGGTCTCTTCCGGCTTAATCAAGATCTTCAGATATAAATAGCTCGAATTCAGATGAAATCATGGTCGAACTCTGATTTCCGCTCAAATAATTGAATCGGAGACGGTATCATGTCATGCACAATTTACAATTGCGTCTAATACAATATTTAATTATTTCCTTTTTAATTAGAGATCACGGAAGATCTTGTAATTAATGACGTAATCTGAACCGTTAATTTTAATCTAACAATTATAATTAGATATTCTCATTTCTTAAAATTGCAAGTGTTCTCATCTAAGTCGTTCTCTTGGGGATGACTCTTGTGAGAACACATCATTATTATGAGAAATGAGAACTGTAACTGTTAAAATAAAATTAACCGTTTTGACAAATCATTGAAATAAAGTTACTCAATTAGTAACTAATAATTTATAATAAGAGATCTCTTATTATTTATTAATGTGGTCTTTTTTTAATAAGAGATCACATTAATAAATAATAAGAGATCACATTGTGATCCGACTATTATAAATTATTAATGTGATCACATTATAAATTAAAATAATAAGAGATCACATTGTGAGTAACTAATAATTTATATTATTTATCAATAAATAATAATTTATAATGTGATCTCTTATTATTTAGTGATATGGTCTATTATTAATAAGAGATCACATTAATAATTTATAAAAATATTATTAATATGATCTATTATTTATTAATGTGCTATTTTTATAAATTATTAATGTGATCTCATATATTTATTAATGTGATATTTTTTAAATTGTCAGTAAGAAAAAGATCACATTAATAATTTATAATAGCGTAAAATAAGAGACCATATTATCATGGAATTATTTATTTTTATAAAATAATAGACACTTTTATACTAATTAAGGGAAAAACGTAAATGAAGAATATATGTTAGTTAGCTTAATGTTTTATAGTTAGGAAACTGAGGTATCCTTCACGGTGTTTGTGGAGACTAATGATTCGATGTATCAGAGATCCATTTAAGGATTGACCTCTCCTAACAAATATTTTTCTATATGCACTAACCACGGATTGAACTAGGGACCAAATAATTAAGAGACCCAAGTATCTACCACCTGTGTCACACTTGACGTAAACAGTTAGTTGATGGATAATAATTAATTTTTGCATATATACAAAGAGAGGGATAGAAAGAGAGGCAGACTAGTATGATTGCTTTTAAGTCGTCTTGTGTGAGCTGGAAATCTGTCATACCATCGTCCTGAAGTTGAAGTAGAATGTCAAGAAAATCCTTCTTCTCTGAGTCACCCCTTTCCATCCTACGCTGTAACACCCCGATAATTTCTAGCTTGTAGAAGTTACCGAAATGCACTACTGGCATACATCAGAGTACTTCCTGTTCTAAATACTGAACACGTACTAATATCTTGATGCTAAAAACCATCAAGCGCACTTACATAACTTAACATAAAATACATAAAGCGTTCTTACACCACTCACTACTACAAAATGTGCTTTAAAAAGCACTAATTTGAATCGGTTATTTGGATAACCGATTCAAAATGTGGACGCGGTGGCAAATTTGCAATTAAATGGAAGTGTGACAGATTTTTTTAGACATTTAGAATCGGTTGTTTAAATAACCGATTCAAAATGTGACAATTTAGACATTTGGAATCGGTTGACTGAATAACCGATTCTGAATAGCTATATTTAGAATCGGTTCTTTAAACAACCGATTCATAATGTCTGTTTCATTACTACTATTTCACGATCCCTCCTTGTTATTCACGTTCCCTCTCACACGTTTCCCTCATCCCTCTCAAACCCTTTCGGTTTCCTCTGATGCATCTCCCTCTTTTGCATCTCCCTCTTTTGCTTTCAATCTCTGTGCATCTCCCTCTTTTGCTTTCAATCTCTCTCGCTACCTAGCTCTGTGAATCTCCCTCTTTTGCTTTCAATCTCTCTCGCTACCTAGCTCTGTGCATCTCACTCTCCGTGTTTCTAGACGGAGGAGAGAAAGGAAAGGGTTCTTCGCTTCGCTGTGCCTCTCTTTGTGATTCTCGCTCTGTGCATCTCACTCTTGGTTCTTCGCTGTGCCTTTCGGTTTCCCTCCATCGCGTTCGCCGTTTCCTCTTCTTCTCCACGAAGCTAGGGTTCCAACTGGAACCAGGTATCCTTGCTGAATCAACCCTGGAATCACACCAACACACCTTGAAGAACGACGATCTAAGGTAATTGCGAGAAAATCCTTTGATTTCAGTTGCAGATTTACTGTATTTCGAAACCCTAGTTTCGAATCTATCTTGTTTCTTCTCTCCTTACTGATTCAATGCTTGCTCTTTATGTTGTTTGTTGATAACCTGACGAAACTGGTGAATGATACACACAAACGGACACAACGAAGGTTTCAAGGCCCGATTCCTTCACTGAATCGCACCAGTGGGTATAGATCATTTCTCTGATCTTGTATTTCCTTTTATTTGACTTTGATTCAGAAACCCTAGTATATGAATCGTAATCTTCTTTTTCTGTTTCTGTTTCTCTCCGTACAGAAACCCTAATCACTGTCCTGTTTGCCGAGCAGTATCCCTCAAGTCAATTCCCTCAAGTCTTCAGGCATGTGTCTCAAATCTCAACTTGAACATGCTATGTGATAATCTTTTCAAAACAATCAGTTTTGGGGTAGGTTTTGTTTCATTGCAGGTTATTTTAATACTTCCTCGATGGATGACTAAACTGATGAAACATTTTCTATGTAGGAGAAGCTGGTGAATCACCATGATAATAAAATTGGAAGCTTTTCTAGTAAAGTAGGAGTGCATTTCAGAAATCTTCATATGCTCGTGGATCTTTTACTGAAATTCTGTGATGAGCTCCTGAAAAATTTCTTAGCTATGCACAGATCAGTAAGTGGAAGCAACAAAGAGCTAAGATTTTCCTGGTTGATTTTATTGAGACTCTATTTTTGTATAAATGTGTTTGAAATTGATTGTTTTGTTTATTTGTTTTGTTGATTTTTCCTTATGTGCTTCTTATCACTTTGATTGTGAAGTCCATCAAACTTGAATTTGAGAAGATTTACTATCCATATCTCCTGATTAGCAAGAAGAGATATGCTGGTTTGTTTTGGACAAAACCAGACAATTTTGACAAAATGGACACTAAAGGTAAACATTTATCTTTATATCTCTATGGCTTTATTGGTCAAAAACCTGGTGAATGACTGCCTTCACAAAATTCTAATTGACAGGTTCATTTTGGAACTATGCAGTGTTCATTTTTCTTTTGCTGCAACAATCTACAATACCTTAAACTATGAGGTGCAAATTTAAGCCAGAAAATGAGAAGAAAGAAGCTGCTGATCAGTCAATGAAAGCATATGAGGTGCATTTTTTATACTGTTGGAGATGATTTTTTAGCTTTTGATGTACTGAATATACCAAATGCATTAACAAACCTTGCAAGTATATATATGTTGATCTTTTGATTTCTTTCATTCTTCTTCTGCTAAGAGAATTGCATTCTCTTATATTCTTTTTCTTGCTGAAAATGCAGCTGCTGTTTTTGGTGAACAAAAGCGCTTAGAGCCAATGCCGGCGGAACGAAAGGCCTGATGGAGAAAAGAAATCGATTGGCTTCTATCGGTTACCGATTACGTTGTTGAAATGGTTCCTTCACAACAAAAATCCAAGGATGGTTCAAGCATGGAGGTAAGCCCTCTCTCAAGTCTTATAAATCTGCAGCATTCAATATTTGGATTAATTTGTTAAGTGTATCACTATAGTATATGTTGCTGACTTCACTTCTGATGCCTATGTGGGTCGCTTCAAGACTATAGCTTTTGCTTCCTTTTTCTCACTAGTACATGTTTATTTCTACTCATTTCTGATGCACTAGTGATTATTATTATTATTATTTTATAATTATACTTTTACATTTCAACAGGAAGTAATGAAACACAGAGATGCGGCACAATTGGCAGCAACTGAGGCTATGCAAGAGGCTGCTGCTGCTGAGAGTTTGCTACAATTTGTGATGCTTTTCGACGCAAGTAAGTGATGTCCACCTACTACTACTACTACTAGTAATTAAAAGACTGTTGAGGAAAAAAACAAACAAGTGAAATGAAGTCAGAAAGAAACAGAAAAGATTGAGAGATCAGAGTAATAAATGAGAGATCAGAGTAATATATATATGTATATACTATCATCATTGTTTTTGTTCAAGTTCTTTGGTTCATTTTGACCTTTTAATGCTCACCTTATAACTATAATGAGAACAAAATGAATACCATATTTGATTGATATGGCAACAGAAGTTGCTGAAGAAGATATTGTGAGGTCAGTGAGTGATGAAAGGAATAGTTCTGGGGAGGCAGTGGGTGAACAACAGAGGGATGTGCATGAGGGAAGTATAAGTGAAATAGATGAAGAGGAGGAGTTGAAATGGGAAGCCTTGGGGAGGCTTCCAACATATGATAGGATGAGGAAAGGGATTCTAAAGAGTGTTCTGGATGACGGGATAGTTAATTATGAAGAGGTTGACATCACCAAGCTTGGAGTGCAGGAAAAGAAGCATCTCCTTGAGAACATACTAAAGACTGCTGAAGAAGACTATGAGAAATTTCTCCATAAGATGAGGGACAGGATTGATAGGTAGGTGATTAGCTTTTTAAGTACTTTGGTTGTGTGATAAGATATATATATATATATACACACACACACACTGGCCTGTTTTGAAATATGTTAAGCTGGTTTTTCATGTGTGTTTGTTCATTATTCTAGGGTAGGAATTGAGATTCCTAAGATTGAAGTTCGGTTTGAGCATTTATCAGTTGAAGGAGATGCATATATTGGAACCAGAGCCTTGCCAACACTAGTCAATTTTTGGGGGTTACATTAATTATGTATAAGGATAAGGGTACGGTATTGTTTTGCCTTGATGCCTTGTAGTAATAGTAGTTGAAAAAGAAATGTACCCATTAATTAAGATAACAAGAAACAAGAACAAATTATAATTATACTTTGCCTTTCTTTGAATTTCAGTTATTGCTTCAGCTAATTTTGATATTTTGCATGGCTTTGCAGGGAAGTTCCATACTCTTGTCTCTCACCAAGAATCACTTGAGTTAAAGGTTAACAAGACAAAGGCTATGGTCAAATTCCAGCTTAAGAAACTGCTCTGCATGGGTGTAGCTGTGGGCAATGTTAGCAGTGCTGCTGTGGGCAATGTTAGCAGTGCTGCTGAAGCAAGGTTGGCTGCAGCAAGGGAGGCTGCAGCAAGGGAGCAATCTCAATCTGCTCAAGAGGAGGCTGATGAGTGGAAGCGGAAGTATGACATTGCTGTAAGAGAAGAATTTTATGGTACTTTTAAGTTTAATGAATTGTTGTAATTTTGTTTTGCCTTGATGCCTTGTATAACTTTTAAGTTTAATGAATTGTTGTAATTTTGTGCTTCTAGCACTTTTAAGTTCAATAGAAGTAAATTTATGAATTATTGAATTATTATGAGTTGTTGCTTTATGGAAATCAATTTTGGGTTGTTTTTGTATCTAGTAATGGGTGTTGTTGCTGAATCTGTAGAGAACAATAGTAACAATTGGTGGGTGGTTTTTATAATTTTTTTTTAAAAAAAAGGGACATTTTGAATCGGTTATCTAAAGAACCGATTTTAAATGTTGTATTTTGAATCGGTTATTTAACTGATTCAAAATGTCCCTACATTTAGAATCAGCCGTTTTCGAATCGGTTGTTTAAATAACCGATTTAAAATGTCATATTTTGAATCGGTTATTTAACCGATTCAAAATGTCCCTACATTTAGAATCGGCACATTTAGAATCGGCAAATAACCGACTCCAAATGTGCCAAATAACCGATTCAAAAGGCCTTTTTTGTAGTAGTGACTCAAACTAGTGTTCAGTACCAAAATAGAAAGTATGCGGAAGCGATTTACAACTTTAACAACATAAGTCGTTCAAAAGGAAAATACATAACAAGATAAAAGAAGGCGTCAGCAGCTCCTCAAGCGTCTCCATGACCGTGCCTCATCATCTTCAACTTAGCCTGAACTCTGAAAAACAACAACATATGAAGGGTGAGACAACTTGTCTCCGTGAGTTCTATCGAGACCCCTTACTAACTCTCTCGGTTCATTATGCTTGATTCATGATTCATAGTCCCTATAGTTGACTATGTGGAAACCTGAAACGTGTAACTCGTAGTCCTCCTAAGCAACATACGAGAGACACACACATAACAATGATTCTTAGCATATCACCGGCGACTTTATTTGAAAGCACCGGCAAACCCATTCCTTAGCCATTCTCTACCAGGGACAAACGATGACGGGGACTAGGTTCTGGGGCTCATGACTTCCCCTCCCACTAGTATGCTAATCTCCACCCGCATTGGGCCGTCTACCCGCATTGGGCCGTCAACAATCAATAACATGGACATAACATAACATTATTATTATTACCATTATAACCTTAGTGATCTCACTCGTGACTACGAAGCTTGTTATCCTGACTTATAGACATCTATAGTTAAACCACCTACATTCATGTATCTCAAACACAATCAACACTACCCGCATTGGGCCGTCACATAAACAATATACCTGCATTGGGCCGTCTACCCGCATTGAGCCGTCAATAAACAATGTACCCGCATTGGGCCGTCGCATAAACAATATACCCGCATTGGGCCGTCTACCCGCATTGGGCCGTCAACAAACAATGTACCCGCATTGGGCCGTCACTTAAACAATATACCTAACCATGACATGAACAATTAACATCAACATGAAACTCACCTCAATTATAATCACACCCTCACACGAGGTTTACGCTTCGGTTTTTCCAACAATTTAACTCTCAAACAGGACATTATACAGTATAAATTATAGAAAAAAAAAATATATATATATATATATATATATATATATAGGTCTTTGAAATAGCTTTAAAACTCACCTGAGAACGCCTCAATCGGGTTCCCGGGTCAAAAGTTATTGCGAAAACATGTTTAGGGTATTTTGCTGAAAAACTGCAAAGCGTCGCGACGCGAACTGGTTCCGTCGCGACGCGAAAAGTGACAAAGTTTTGCGTTGCAAAAATAATACAGGGTCGCGACGCGATGGCCACGGGCCGCGACGCGATGGGGACCTGATCTGCAGAAAAACAGACTTTCGAGACTCGGTTTTGTGCCGTTTCGCTTCCTAGACGGCACCGAGACTTTCCATGACCTTTACAACCTAAAAACAGATATTCTAACCAGCAATTCCAGTCCAATTATTCAATCCAAATCAATCACACATAAACAATTATCGTCAAACAATCAATTAATCGAAAACTTATCAATCGAAACGTTATTTTCGTAAAACGGTTTTTAACGCAAATTATCGCTAAGCGGAGACAGACTCAGAGCACATGATTCATAATTCATAAAACAATTCCCTAGTGAGTATAGAACTCACCGAATTGAAGAAATCGCGAGAAGTCGAGCCGAGGTACGAATCTACCGAACCGTAAACACGAACAATCCCCGCGACAAACCTCTAGCTCTCACGAACAGCAATCCTTAATCAACTCGAATCCAGAAACTACAAATCCTTCGCCAGCTGCTCTAGATCGGAATGAAGGTTCTGAAATCACAAGGAACTGAAGTGGAGGTTCCTTAACAGCCCCAAATGCCAAAATGATGAACATGCAACCTAGGGAGACCCATTTTTATGGACTTTGAAGGTTGGACAGATTTTGTGAAACTGGTGTGTGGTGGTTCTCGAATTTCTGGATGAGGGAAATGGAATGAGTGAAGGATCAGCTACTGAGTTGGTTTCACTCTAGCCTCTAAACTTAGCAACTATCACCAAAGTGGAAAACTCCATTGTTGACCCCTTGAAGGGCTTGACTTTCGAATATGGGAAGAAGAGGATGGATGGCTTCTAGGTGATGAAACTTGTATCAATGCAAAGAGGAGACTGAACTGAATGAGATGGAGTAAATGGATGAAACATGCATCAGATTTTCATGGTAGCTGGTTTGTGAAAAGATGTGCAAGTATACACAGTCACAAACAAGTAATATAATGATAAGAAAGGTCGAACCCACAGGGATTGGATTAACTTTATGTATGTTTAGAAAGCATATAAATTAGTACTACTATTCTACTCACAAATTTTGGGGTTTTTAGTTTAAGTAAAAACAGAATGTAAGTATGTAAATTAAGATGAAGGAAATCAGTTGAGAAAGATAGTTGAGATGTCTTTACTATATAATGCTTCTTTTGAGAGTTTCTATGTTTTTAGAGATGCAGAAGCACTATTGATGCAGAAGCATCAAGTGCAGAAGCATCAAGTGCAGTAGCATTGAGTGCAGTTGCATAAGTGTGTGCTTTTCAGCTACTTTCTTCAGAGTTTCATTACAAGCTTCCCATGTCTGGGCTTGCTAAATAAGTTCACTCCTGCCTTTGAAGTACCCACTGTTTCACCCTAAGGACTATGTTATCCTATGTCTAGGACTTAACATAGTTTTAACACAGTTTCTTTATTAAAACAAGTTTAACAAAGCCTTTATTAAAACACTCACCCTTATTAGTCTTGATTTCTAATTATAAACCATGTCTGTGAATATAACTCTACTTATTGTAAGAGATCAACCTTAAAATAAGATGGATGTAGTGTAACACAAGACCCAAAATGCTACAACACTTAAAAACATATTAACTTACTCAAAATAACATTATAAGTTTAGAACATCTCAACTAAAGAAATTTAGCTCATGTTACTCATTATATAATAGAGAGAATCTGTAAGGAACATGATAACATGAATCATATAAAAGATATCAAGAGGGTAGAAGTTACACAAATTGATGTTCCTTTGTATGAATTCTGACAGATGCAGAAGCATCAAGTGCAGAAGCACTGATCCCTTCGTCTATCTATGAAGAAGTGGAGGAAGAGGGTGTCAATTCCTTCCTCACCTTCTTACAACTAACTAGTAAAATAAAATGCAAGAATTGAACAACTAAAATATAAGTAAAGTGTTTGATCTACATATAATCAAGTGAGATATGCGATGCTCTTCAAGTGAGAAGTGGGAGCCCTTTTTATAGCCTTGGAGATTTCCTTTGCTTGAGGGTTTGCTTGAAAACCAAGTTAACCTAAGGAGGCTTAACCATTGTTGCTTTTCTGATCTTTAGACAAGGAGATTAAGTTCAGCACATTTCCATAAGAAGAGGTCCAATTATGTAAGGCCATATGTCTTTAGGTGAATAGCCTTTCATGATGATGTTTATGGTGGGCGCCTCCTTATGCATGTGGCCATGTGCTCCATGTGAATTGTGACAAAGCATGATGTCATAGAAGTTCTGGAGTAGAGGTATGAATTGAGGTGCTTCAATTGTGGGTTTATAAATCTTCAGCGCAGGATGGTGCAGAAGCATCTGCGATGCAGAAGAATTTGTGGTGCAGAAGCACTAAGTGCAGAAGCATCTGTGGTGCAGAAGCACCATCTGTAGACAAACTGAACAAAACACATCAAACATACCGATATAAATACAAAATGCTTTATTCATCACATAATTCCTAGAATGTTGTTATTTTACTAATATTACTATATTTAACACACTTAGTACTTAAGTTTAAAGCAATTTGTTACGTTTAGGAGTATAAATAACTCTATATAAACTAGAGTTATCACACCCCCAAACTTAAATCATTGCTTGTCCTCAAGTAATGACAAAAGGGAATATAAGTAGAATTTTCAATTTAAAGAAGAACAGATCAGCTTGTATCTTTTCAAGGAATGACATTGCATTTTTATGAACTTCATTTTTCAGAACATTTTGTGCCTTTGAATTCCCTAAACATTCAAAAATTTTATTAAAACTCATTTGTGTAAGTGTGTGCCCCACTGAGATCCAATCAGTTCCAAAACTAAGTGAAAAGTTCTTCTTTAACTTTTGGGAAATTTTTAGATCACGTTTGGTCAAAACAAAGATGTTTCAAAACATAGACTAGACTAACAACATCTTCAAGATTTGGGGGGCTTTAAGTACAACTAAGGACTTTGATTGAGCAAACACTGTTTGGGTCTATGCACTATACTTTATTTTTGGTGGCTCTTTTTGTGAGTGCAGATGCACTGAATATTTTTGTGAAGTGCAGAAGCACTGACTTTTTGTAACGGTGCAGAAGCACTTGAATGCAGCTGCACTTGACACTACTTTTTCAAGGGTTGTAGTATGTATTGCCCTCCTCACTGACCTCCTTATGCATACTTTTTTCATTTGGTTTTTTTGTTTTTCTTTTCTTCTTTTCTTTTCTTTTTCTTTCAAACTAAATGCACTACTAGAACAGGTTCAGTTTTATGATTTGGGTCAATATGGCTAGCTCATAATATTTTTGGCTCTTTTTGTAGTGTATTCTGGTAACATTTTGCATTGACTCTACTCAGCCTTAGTCTTCATGGAAATTCCCCCAAACTTATTTCTTTATGCTCTTCTATATTTTTAGTAGAAATTTGTTTTTGACCTTGGATTTCTAAAAATTTCTTCTTGTATCAGATAGTTTTTCATATAGCAAGGTTCTTTTCAAAACTCAGTTTTGATGTGTCAAGGTAATAATAAAAATTGGTTATTTTGAGGAAAACAAGGCCTTCTTTTCTTTTTCTTTCATTCATCATTAAAACTTTAGTTCAAAGAATGCATTTAGCTAAGTTTTGTAAAAAAGATTTCAAGCTGATCATGCTTCAAAAATTCTCAATTCTTACTTTGACATAAAAACAAATTGATGCACTTCAACAGGTTTGTGTGACTGATGTTTTTGTAGGATAATTTTCTGAAAAAATTTCAAAAGAAACTTTGTTGATTGCATCACAACAAAACTCAGACATGCATACTTACTTAAAAACATATCAGCACATGCATATAGTAGATTAAAAGTGTTTTTCTCCCCCCAACTTAAAGTTGAGCAGTGTCCTCACTGCTCTAAGTTGAGTTTAGAAAAAGTAAGTTTTGTTTCAAAATGGGGAGGGGAGTTAATACATGTGGGATACTAGTAGAATTTAAAAAGTACTTATAAAATAACAACATGAAAGAGTTTACTCTTTCTTGGCACCACTTTTGATTCTGGAGATGGTTCTGCTGGGCATGTGTTTGACCTTCTGTTTCTTCTTCTTTGCCCCTTCAACTTTTGGTGATTCTGCACCAATCTCCTCTGTTGCTGTTTCTGTAGGTGTAGATGCACCAGGTGCTTCTGCACTGATTTGTTCAGCAGCAGTTCTGTCTTCTGTTTGTTGTTCTGGTGGTTGCTCAAGTGTAGCCTCAGCTTCTTTTGGTTGGGCTATCTCCTTCTGTGGGTCCTCCTTTTCAGCTTCTTCTTCTTGTACTTTGCTGTATTATACACTTTCTAGTCCTTGACTTTCCTTTACACTTGTTTCAACAGCTTTCTTGAAGAATTTCTGGGTGTTGCCCAGTTCTTCTCTTTTCTTCTGTGCCAGCTCTTCCAGCACCAGTTTGACAGTATCTTCTCTGTTCTTTGGTATGATTGTCACCACTGGAACACCTGGAGATGCATCTGCACTAGGTGCAGAAGCATCAGTTGCTGGTTGAGCTTTTTCTTCAGGGCTGGTCTCTTCTTCTTCTTCCATTGCTTCTTCTTGAATAACCTGCAAAGTTTGTTTCTCAAAAATAATGTTAGAAGTTTGTGTGGCAGGTTCTTGTTCAGGATGGCTTTCTTGGTAGATGGGTGGTGGTGGTGATGGCTGTGGAATGGGTGATGGTGGAGGGGTAGGTGTTTTTCCTGTGGAGGGTGATGTTGATTTTTCTGGCTGGGGGTGGGTTGGTGGAGTGACTTGGGTGAGGAGTGGTTCTGCTTGGGATCCAGCCTCATATTTCTTTCTTACAAATTCCTCCATGCTTATATTTTCTTCCTCTTCCTCCCTACTTTTGTCTGAGCTTTCAGTGGTATCATCATCCTCTTCATATTCATTTCTCTCCATTTCCTTCACCATTCTTGTCAATGATTCATCTTCATCAGTTTCAACTAATCCCTCACTCAGTAGTTCTTCCTCTTCTTCATTCTTTTTCTTCTTTCCTTTCTGTTTCCTGCTAGTCTCCTTCTTTCTTTTTATTACTTTTTTCTTCTTCTCTTCACTTTCTTCCTTTTCCTCCTCCTTTTCTTCTTCTTTTTCCTCCTCTTCTTCTTGTTCTGGGCTCTGAAAGACCCATGTTGGGAACACTGGGGTTTCTATTTGGGTTGGTACCTGAGATATCTCCATTAACCTAAGTTGTAGCCATTCATGCTGTTCTTGCTGAAATTTCCAGACTGCCTGGTGCTTCTGCACTAGGTGCTCCTGCACCAGGCTAGTTCCTTCAGTTTTAATTCTTGTTCTTTCTGTACCAGGCTAGTTCCTTCAGTCCTAAGAATCTGTTTTTTAATTTGAATTCTGTATTGGAAATTTTATCCCATTTGGAGTTTGTGACAGCAATCCTAGATTTGACCCTCTCCATCTCCTTCTTACCATAGTTCTCTACTTTTTCTTTGAAATCAGTCCCAGAATAGACTAGATTATAATGAGTATTGATTCTATCAGCACTAAAATAAACTTTTCTACCTCTTATCACAGAATGATCATGCATGTTACCTTGTTTGTTACCTTGAATTCCAGAATAGAATTCTCTGACCACTTGTTCTAAATAGAAGGCTCTATATTGTACAAACAGATCCCAGTTGAGACTTGAGACTGTTGCCATGAAATTCGGGTGAGCCTTCATTAGACTGTAGCCTCGCTCAGGGAGAAATTTCCTTTCCCAGAAATGTGCAATTTTAGGGTCCACAGTACTTGGAGCAGGTGTAGTAGCACTAGATTGCTTCTTTGGATTTTGTGGTGATGAGGTTACTGTGCTGGCTTTGCTTTTGCCTGAGGTTTTGTTTGCGCTTTGTTTGCGAACCATTGTTGAGTGTTGGCAAGGAGTTTTGAATTTTTTGCAAGGAGATGGTTCTTCGTGTTCTTTAGAATTTGGGGATTTTTTTGATAGAGAAAAGGGGTTTCGTGAATTGCGGTTTCTGTGAGTGATAGAGTGATTTAGTGGTGGAGGGGAAACGGTCACCTTGGGGAAGTTTGAGTGTGATTAATGCTTGGTAGTAGCCGTTAGGTTGTGTGAGTGTAACTTGCATGCGTGAAGACACGTAGGGAGCTAGGTGACACCACACAAAGTCTATGCCATAGATTACAACTGCTATTTCTGTTCTGCTGGCAGTTTTTGAAAAGTTTTTCAACCAAGTGTATTTTTGAACTTTTGAAATTCTGGTGCAGTAGCACTGAAGAGCTGTTAGGTGCAGATGCACCTGAGTGCAGAAGCACTAAAACCTGTATTCCTACAAAACACTTGAAAAATATTAAATTGAACAAAAATTGCATAGCAAAATATTTAATAACATTGGTTGCCTCCCATAAGCGCTTGTTTTAAGAGTCTTTCAGCCTGACTATCTCATTCTCTTAGAGATTTTGAAAATGAGTGGTGAGTTTATCCCTCGCCACATGTTCACCATAGTACATTTTGACTCTCTGGTCATTTACCTTGAAAGTGGTGTTTGTGGTTGCATCACATAAATTAACTGCACCATGGGGGTAAATTTTTATGAGCTTGAATGGCCCTGACCATCTTGATCTCAGTTTTCCAGGAAATAATTTCAACCTGGAATTATATAGCAAGACCATTCCTCCTTCTCTAAGCTATTTTCTTTGGATTTTCTTGTCATGCCAAGCCTTGGTTTTTGTTTTGTAAATTTCTGCATTCTCATATGAGAATTGCCTAAATTCATCTAATTCATTTAACTCTAAAAACCTTTGTGCTCCTGCTTTGTTGAGATCATAATTTAGCTTTTTCATAGCCCAATAAGATTTGTTTTCCAACTCAACTGGCAGATGGCATGCCTTGCCATAGACTAATCTATAGGGGGACATACCTAAGGGTGTTTTAAAAGCAGTTCTGTATGCCCATAATGCTTCATCTAAATGTAAGGACCAATCTTTTCTAGATGGTCCAACCATTTTTTCAAGCATTCTTTTAATTTCCCTATTTGATAGCTCAGCTTGCCCACTTGTTTGTGGGTGGTAGGCTGTAGCAATTTTATGCTTGATCCCAAATTTTGCAAGAATATTTTCAATAAGTTTGTTGCAAAAATGTGATCCTTCATCATTGATAATTGCCCTTGGGGTGCCAAACCTTGTAAAAATGTTTTTCAAAAGGAATTTGCTAACAAATTTGGCATCATTTTTAGGCAATGCTACTGCCTCTACCCATTTAGACACATAATCTACAGCTACTAAGATATATTGTTTGCCAAAAGAAGGTGGAAATGGTCCCATGAAATCCATGCCCCATACATCAAAAAGTTCCATTTCTAATATATTAGTTCTAGGCATTTCATGTCTTTCAGAAATATTACCTGCTCTTTGACATTTGTCACAAGTTTTGACTATTGAATATGCATCTTTAAATAAAGTTGGCCAATAATAACCAGACTGTAGTACCTTAGCTGCTGTTCTGTTGCATCCAAAGTGTCCTCCATATGGTGCAGCATGGCAGTGCAGAAGCACTGCTTGTTGTTCTTCTTGGGGGATGCATTTCCTCATCAATTGGTCTGGACACATTTTGTAGAGAAATGGGTCATCCCAGAGATATTCTTTGATTATGTGAAAAAATCTCCTTCTTTGTTGGTAAGTCATGTTCACTGGTACCACCTTGCTTACAAGAAAGTTAACAATGTCAGCAAACCAAGGTGCAGAAGCACTAGGTGCAGTAGCACAAGATTCAGAAGCACTAGCTGCAGTAGCACTAGATACAGAAGCACTAGGTGCAGTAGCACTAGATGCAGAAGCACTGGATGCTGTTAGAGTTATGGCTAGCAGTTTTTCATCAGGAAAGCTTTCTTTGATCTCTCCTTTTTGTGTACCTGTTTTTTCACCTTCAAGTCTAGATAAATGGTCAGCAACTTGATTCTCCACCCCTTTTTTGTCTCTGATTTCAAGATCAAATTCTTGAAGGAGGAGAATCCATCTTATTAACCTTGGTTTTGCATCTTTCTTGGAAATTAAGTACTTGATGGCAGCATGATCAGTATAGACAATAATTTTGGTGCCAACCAAGTAGGATCTAAATTTATCAAATGCAAAAACCACTGCTAACAATTCTTT